>CAWUFW010000082.1:1391000-2086500 GCA_963921515.1 Calotriton arnoldi | reverse complement strand
GTGCTGCATGTTTCAGCCCAGTACTGATCCTCAAAAGTAATTTTAACCGTACTTACCGGTAACTTGAATTTCCTTCATAGGCTAACATTGACTGGTTTTCAGCAAAAAAGTTTCAAAGTGTTGATTTTCACAAACTACAAATATTCCTTAAAAATCGCCTGTATGACTTAAACGCATTCTTTCAACTGTTTACAGGAGATGCACCAGTGCTGGATCCAGGATCCAACACTGAGTAAGAAAAAGTAACGATAACAGTTTTTACCTGCTAAGTGAATTTCCTTCCATAGGATAACATTGGTGATTCTATGAGAAAAAGTTTCAAAGTGTCAACTTTTAAAATACAATAATATTCCTTAAAAATCACGACTGTAACCAAAACGCTTTTACTCAACTGTTTACAGGAGATGTACCAGGACTGAATCTAGGATCCAGTCCTGTGGTTACAAAAGTAATCCATAAAGTAACTGATTGCATTTAACTAGAAATTCACATTGAGCTGAATGTTGCATTGTGTTTGAAAATGTGTTGCCCATTGCAACAACTGTAACTACTGTACTTAAAAGTCTATTGCCTATCTGCAAAGTATTTAAACTAAAGTAATTCATTCTGAGAAAGTATTTTTTGTAATGTAATGTATAATGTAATTACAATGTAATTTGACAAATAAAATATGTAAAAAAAAATTGTTTCTAAAAATGTAGTAAATCAGTATGAAAAAAATTAATATAACAATTAATACATTTAAAAATTGTCATTTACAAAACCTTTGAAATTCACTGAAAAAACCGTAGGTTTCAGGCACGTTATAGTTAGAAATTAGCATTTAAAAAACCTTTGAAATTCACTGAAAAAACCATAGGTTTCAGACACGTTATAGTTACAAATTAGCATTTAAAAAACCTTTGAAATTCACTGAAAAAACCATAGGTTTCAGACACGTTATAGTTACAAATTAGCATTTAAAAAACCTTTGAAATTCACTGAAAAAACCATAGGTTTTAGGGACAGTTATAGTTACTTGGACATTGCACTCGTACAAAACCCGTGAAATTCCCCCGTTATAGTTAGTTCAGCTAACTATAACTCGCGCCCACAATGCACTGCTGATGACGTCACATATTACATCACTCATGACATGGTCAGTGACATCACTGATGACATCACTGATGACATCTCAAATGACATCACTGATGACATCATCCACGTGATAATCTGATGCACCTCCTCACACCCTAATATAATCTTTGATACACCCACTCTAAATTACAGACTGCCATTCGCAAAACCATAGACACTCCAACACCAATAACTACATACCCACTCACTGATTCTTAGGTCTACACACACACATCCACTCACTCACCCGTACAGTCACTCATACTTACGGTCACTCAGTACAGGACTATCATATGCACTCTTACTCCTATATAGACACTCAAACAACGCCACTCATCCATAGAGATACTCACACACCTAGTCAGTCATGCAAATAATTAAACACACTGCCATTTACTCACTTATACAGTTATACACACACCAGCTCACTTACTCATACAAATAGTAGCACATTGTTACGCTCTTATACAATCACTGATACAAGCACACAATCATCCATACAGCCACTATCACAATCACTCACTCTTGCTTATAGCTATTTATATACTCCAACACACATATATACTGCCTTTCACATATGTAGTTACTCACACATGTACCACTGGGACATACATTCACTCACTAACACACTCTTACACACACTTACCCACCCATACAGTCTATCACAGATGCACTCTTGAAACCATCCACCCAGTGAATCACCCACTCACACATCTATGCACAGAGTTGCACACACCCTCCCACACAAACACTCAGGCACCCATACAGATACTCAGACAAGCATTCAATAACTCATATAGAAAATCATTTAGCTATTCACAAACACATGCAGCCACTTACACAGCAACAGACAGACGGATACAGACATACACCCAGTTTAGTCACTAACCCATGCATTCAGTAAGATACGTTAAATCACTCACTTATAGAGTCAGTCACGCACCTACTAAATCATCCATACAGACACTTAGACACCCACTCATTCTTCAATACGTCTTTTCCTATATATTTTAAAAATATTTAAACTTTACAGAAACACACAGTCACTGGATGATGTCATCAGTGATGTCATTTGAGATGTCATCAGTGATGTCATCAGTGATGTCACTGACCATGTCATGAGTGATGTAATATGTGACGTCATCAGCAGTGCATTGCGGGGCGCGAGTTATAGTTAGCTGAACTAACTATAACGGGGAATTTCACGGGTTTTGTACGAGTGCAATGTCCAAGTAACTATAACTGTCCCTAAAACCTATGGTTTTTTCAGTGAATTTCAAAGGTTTTTTAAATGCTAATTTGTAACTATAACGTGTCTGAAACCTATGGTTTTTTCAGTGAATTTCAAAGGTTTTTTAAATGCTAATTTGTAACTATAACGTGTCTGAAACCTATGGTTTTTTCAGTGAATATATATATATATATATATATATATATATATATATATATATATATATATATATATTCTGACCCGTGTCCACCACAAACTTTCAAGACAATTCTTTTAACAACCTCTGCTGCCACTCCAGTAAGAAGAATCATCAACGATTCCTTAACTACCGGAATAGTTCCAGAAGAACTCAAAAAGTCATACATACGCCCTTTACGGAAGAAAACAAACTTGGACCCGCTGAACCCTGACAACTACAGACCCATTACAAATGGACCTTTCCTGGGCAAACTGATAGAAAGAGCAGCGTTCGCCCAGATGTCACAATTCATTGAAGAGAATGACATACTTTCAGACTTCCAAACAGGTTTCCGTCCGGGAAGAGGCACAGAATCTGCCCTCCTTGCTGTCTGGGATGACCTGAAGAACACAGTAGACAGCAACGGGTTTGCTACGCTTCTCCTCTTGGACCTCTCTGCTGCCTTTGACACGGTTGACCATGACACTCTGAAACAAAGACTCTATGAAGCCGGCATAGAGGGGACTGCTCTAGACTGGATCGCGTCCTACCTTCGAAACATAACTAATGTCATCCATACCCCACCTTTCTCATCCAAACCATACTCCACAAAAGCAGGGGTCCCTCAAGGCTCTATCATCCCGCCCATGCTTTTCATCATCTACATGAAGTCATTATCGGTACTGATCAATCAATTTCACCTCACGTGCTATAACTATGCAGATGACACACAAATACTCCTTCAACTGAAATGCCCCAAAGACATTGGAAACTCCCCAATTTTCAGTTGTCTCAGAGCCGTGGATCAGTGGATGACTTGGAGCAATCTCAAATTGAATGCTTCCAAAACGGAAATACTCATGTGTGCCGATTGGAAACATTATGACCCGCTTGCCGCCTGGCCTGATGAACTGGGATCACCACCTAAAGTATCGAAGGAAGTAAGAAACCTCGGAATGACCATGGACTCCAAGCTGTCGATGAATGCCCAAGTGGACAAACTAGCAAGATCAAGCTTTGTCACTATAAAAACGCTGCAACGAATTTTCCCTCATTTGGGATTTCCACACAAGGTCCAAGCTACCATCTCCCTTGTTCTGTCCAAACACGATTACGCCAATAGCCTCTACCACGGATCACCTTTAACAACCATGAAAAGACTACAACGGATTCAGAACTCGGCTGCCAGACTACTCTTGCATATCAGACCGCGAGACCACATCTCACCTGCCTTGAAAGCCCTGCATTGGTTACTGGTTGCCAGAAGATCCACGTTCAAGCTGCTTTGTATCATCCACAAAGCAATACATGGAATGGGACCGCTCTTCATCAGGAATGAAATCACCAAACACATTCAACAAAGGAACCTCCGCTCTAAAATGGCACCTCGCCTCAAAATCCCAAGATACAAGAAAAAAACCATGGGTGGCACATCCTTCTCTGTTCAAGCAGCCAAACTATGGAACTCTTTACCCCCCAACATAAGATCCACGGACAGCCACCTTATCTTCAGAAAACTGCTCAAGAATTGGCTCTTCCCCACATAAGCACCATACGCAAACAGAAATTTACAGCATATCCCTCTGTATATAATCATTTATTTTTACTATAGAAATGTACCTATCTTTGTGTATTGCTTTCTATAAACATGTAGAATAATTGTGTATAAATTTTTTTTTTAAGTACAATAACACTTGAAAACCGGAGTTTATCTGGTGCACCTTTGATCTACATGTACTTCTTTCATTGTGCATCTATGTACCTTCCATGTACTTAGATCTGTGTGTTTGTTACTTTCCTCCTAAAAAGCATATCCAATGCACTACCCTATTTCTCATTCTGTACCTCTATCAATAACTTTAATCTACATATACCTACCTCCTTTATACATCTATATACTTTCAATGTACTTATGGATCTATATATTTATCACTTTCTTCTAATTCAGCATATCCAATGCACTACCCTATTTCTCACCCTATACTTCTCTCAATATATCTTCTAACCTAACTTTCTGACTCATCTCAAACTTCTTTCTACTACTCTTTCCAATGCACTACCCTATTTCTCACCCTATACATCTATCAATATATCCTCTACACCCACTCTCTCATTTATCCCAAACCCCATACCACTACTATGATCCCCAAAATAACCCTTTCTAGACTCTCCCTCACTCTACCCCTCCTTGCATCATCTGACACCTCTTTTACTATACCGATCCCCAAAACAAACCTTTCTAAATTCTTCCCTCTGACTCTTCCCCTCCACAATCCCTTTTTACTCATCCAAAAGCCTCCTCCTACTGCTATGACCTCCAAAAAAAAAAAAAATCCTTCACTCTCCTATCCCTCCACTATCCTTTTCAATCAGAATAACAGACTAACATGTTCACTTCTCAAATTTCATATTTCACTATACTAATTCACCACTAATCCTTTATAGGTCCCAGAGTAGAGTGCTACTCGCCAAAAAAGTGCTTCAACACCTCATCGGAGGTAAGCAAGCATTATATAAATGCAAACCTTTTTCCCTCTTCTATCCCTCCGCTACCTTTCTCTATCCAACTGAATAACACATCCACCACTCAAACTACTTTCCTATTTCACTATACTAATTTTCAACACTAATCCTTTATGGGTTCCGGAGTAGCGTGCTACTTGCCAATAAAGCGCTTCAACACCCCATCAGGGTTACAAGCGCTATATAAATGCAAAGCTTTTGCCTTTTCTACCCCTCCCCAACCCTTCTCAATCCAAATAACTGACTAACACATCCACCACTCAAATTACTTTCATATTTCACTATACTAATCCTTATGGGTTCCAGAGTAGCGTGCTACTCACCAAAAAAAGCGCTTCAAACCCCATCAGGGGTAGCAAGCGCTATATAAATACAAACCTCTTTCTCTCTTCTATCCTGTCGCTACCCTTCTCTATCCAAATAACTGAATAACATATCCACCACTCAAATTACTTCATATTTCACTATACTAATTTTCAACATTAATCCTTTATGGGTTCCGGAGTAGCGTGCTACTCGCCAGAAAAGCGCTTCAACACCCCTTCAGGGGTAACAAGCGCTATATGAATGCAAACCTTTCTCCCCCTTCTATCCCTCCGCTATCTTTCTCACTCCAAATAACTGACTAATATCCACCACTCAAATTACTTTCATATTTCACCATACTAATTCAACACTAATCCTTTATGGGTTTCCGGAGTAGCGTGCTACTGCCCCAAAAAAAAGGCGCTTCAACACCCCTTCAGGGGTAACAAGCGCTATATAAATACAAACCTTTTTTTCCTCTTCTATCCTTCCGAATCCAAATAACTGACTAACCTATCCACCACTTTAATATTTCACTATACTAATTCAACACTAATCCTTTATGGGTCCGGGAGTAGCGTGCTACTCGCCGAAAAAGCGCTTTGACGCCTCGTCAGGGGTAGTAAGCGCTATATAAATGCAATTACAATACAATATGGTGACACTCCAACAAGTACTCCCGCTCCTTCAGCAAGGCGACTTTCTGTCCACTTTGGATTTAAAGGACGCTTACTTCCACATCCCGATACACCCCGCTCACCGCAAATACCTCAGGTTTGTGGTAGCGGGGCAACATTATCAATTCAAAGTACTCCCATTCGGAGTCACTAATGCTCCCAGGGTTTTCACCAAATGCCTCGCAGTAGTCGCAGCTCATCTACGAAGACAACACATTCACGTCTTCCCATACTTAGACGACTGGCTCATAAAAGCCAGCTCGCAAGCATACTGTCTACAACCTACTCACACAACAGTGCAGCTGCTCCACGAACTTGGATTCACAGGAAATCTGTCCAAGTCCCATCTCCAGCCCTCCAACACGCAAACGTATTTGGGAGCCACTCTAGATACACAAAAGGCTCTGGCCTATCCCAATCCGGCCAGAATCCGCAACATTCAAACTCTACTTTGCCAGTTCCAGCCTCAACACTCATTGCCAGCTCGAGTGTTCATGCAGGTACTAGGAATGATGGCTTCTTGCATCCTAATAGTCCCCTACGCAAGACTTCAAATGCGTCCCCTTCAGGAATGTTTAGCACGTCAGTGGAATCCGTCTGAGGGTCAGTTATCAGATCTAGTGTTGGTGGACGGCAGCACTCATCGCTCTCTGCAGTGGTGGAATCCACAAAACCTTTCCAAAGGGCGGCCCTTCATCGACCCGATTCCACAAACAGTGCTAACAGCAGACGCATTGCTCACTGGTTGGGGAGCTCATCTCCAAACTCACATAATTCAGGGCATGTGGAGCCTGCAGCAAAAGCAGCTTCACATAAATCATCTAGAGCTTCTAGCGATATTTCTAGCGCGCAAAGCCTTTCAAGTTCCCCTGGTAGGCAAAACTGTCCTGATACGCACAGACAACATGACAGCAATGTATTACATGCAGAAACAGGGGGGGGGGTGGGGGGGACACTCTCTCCAGCTGTCACAACTAGCACATACCATCTGGAGATGGGCCATACGTCACAAAATGTATCTCCTCGCAGAACACCTTCCAGGAGTAGACCATCAAATCGCAGATCTGCTCAGCAGACAGACAACAGATCCACGAGTTCTCCTCCCATTCTTTCTGATGTGGGGCTTCCCGGACATAGATCTATTCGCCACACACCAAAACGCCGAAGCTTCGCCTCCAGGTATCCACACCCATTGTCCAGAGGCAATGCACTATGGATAAATTGGTCGGGGATATTTGCCTACGCTTTTCTGCCTCTCCAACTCATTCCACTAGTGGTTCGGAAGCTGAGGCAGGCGTCCCTGACACTAATCCTAGTTGCTCCCACATGGGCCCGTCAACTGTGGCTCACCACCCTGTTGGAGCTCTCAGTAGTCCCTAACCGAAAACTACATCTCACACCCAATCTCCTCACACAGAGCCGTGGAGAGATAAGACATCCAGATCCCAGTCATCGCGACCTTGCGATCTGGCACCTGAAGTCATAGAGTTTGCTTACCTTAATCTTCCGCCAGACTGCATGAACATTATCAAAGAGGCTAGACGTTCTACTACAAGGGCTTGCTATGCAGCAAAGTGGAAGTGGTTTGTTATTTATTGTAATAACAATCAAATCAGCCCGCTTGATGCTTCAGTTCAGAACATCATCTGCTATTTACTCCATCTACAGCGTTCAAATTTAGCGTACACATCCATACGCTTACATCTTGCTGCAATAGCCGCATACCTTCAAAATAGACAACATCTGTCTCTCTTTAAAGTGCATGTTATTAAGGCATTTATGGAAGGACTCAAAAGAGTTATTCCCCCAAGACTTCCACCTGCCCCAGTTTGGAATCTCAATCGTGTCCTCACCAGAATGATGGGTCCACCCTTTGAGCCATTGCACAAATGTGAGCTGCAATTTCTCACTTGGAAAGTCGCTTTCCTCATAGCTATTACATCACTGAGGAGAGTAGGTGAGCTTCAGGCACTAACCATAGAGGAACCATTTTTACAAGTACACCAAAACAAAGTGGTTCTTCGGACTAATCCTACATTTCTACCCAAGGTGATTTCTGCCTTCCATATCAACCAATCTGTTGAGTTGCCTGTGTTCTTCCCTCAACCATATTCTGTGGCAGAACATGCTCTACACACCTTAGACGTTAAAAGAGCATTATCCTACTACATAGAAAGGACAAAACCTTTCCGTAAGACGAAACAACTCTGTGGCTTTTGCCCCACCTCATAAAGGCAATCCCATCTCAAAATCAGGTATTGCACGGTGGATAGTCAAATGCATTCAGACACGCTATGCAAAAGCAAAACGAACATTAACAATTCCCCCTAGAGCGCACTCCACTTGCAAACTAGGGGCTTCTATGGCTTTCTTAGGAAACCTCCCCATAGATGACATCTGCAAAGCTGCAACATGGTCTACACCTCACACATTCGCAAAACCCTATTGTGTAGATGTGTTAGCAAGACAGCAAGCTAGTGTGGGCCAGGCAGTTCTACGTACACTCTCTCAAAACTCTGCAACAGCTACAGGTTAGCCACCGCTTTGGGAGATTACTGCTATATAGTCTATGCAAAGCATGTGATCTACAGCTCACATGCCTCGAACGGAAAATGCTACTTACCCAGTATGCATCTGTTCATTGCATATAGAGCTGTAGATTCACATGCGCCCACCCGCCTCCCCGGGTACCTATACCTGTTGCAGTGATATCTTACTTAGATACATACACATGGACATCTCTATTCTACTACTCTTACTAACTCCATTATCACCCTCTGCGGGAAAACAATCTAACAATGGAGTCGATGCCCATGCGCACTATCACCGAAAGGAGGAGTCACCTACCTCGTGACTGGAAAAGACTTCTTCGAAGAAAAACAAAGTGCAAATATCGGGACCCAACACTAGATGGCAGGCTATGCAAAGCATGTGAATCTACAGCTCTACATGACAAGAACAGATGCATACTGGGTAAGTAGCATTTTCCTTGCTTACGGTTACTGTCCTTTGAGAGGGTTTTTCTGGTAAATGTATTTTGCGGTCATCTATCAAAGTGCAGAGGGACTAACACTAAGCCAAACTAACTTTATAATGAGGATCATTAAGGTATTCCCAATTTGCAAATTATTTAACACTGATCCAATTTGATCTTATCCATTAATTAATAAGACCTAAGAACCTAACTTTATGTTGTAATATATAACTCAATTCATTACAGGGCTCATCTCCTTAATGCTGTAATTTTAAACTCTATTCATTATAAGACTCATCTGTCTAATAATTGCGGTCATCTCAGAAACATTGGTACACACTTGTATACTCCACCAGTGGTGTCAAAAAGAAAAATAGAAGAGAGAAGAGGTAATGAAACTTTAAAGATGTTAAGATAGCAAGGAAGGTACATAACTTCACACATATCGTTAACCCTTTTTTTTACTCATGAAAAACTCATTATAGTCTTTTATAGGTGATAGCTGACAATACATTTCAAACCTGTTAGTGATTACATTAGAATAACTAATTTAACAGGCATTGAATATAACAGTTTCCACACATACAGCAATTAATTTAACCAATGGATAAGTCACTTAACCACTAAGAAATCCTGTATGCTTTGTTTGACCGTGACAGCATATTTGATCGAAAACATTATAGTTAATTTAAGAAGTAATGAAACTCATGGTCAGTGTTATGACCACAGGTGATCACCCGCAATCTACAGATCCATTTAGCCTCCTTCTGTCTGAGAGAGAGCTCCCTATCTCCTCCTCTCTTATCTATCCTTACATGCTCAATCCCATGGAACCAGAAGACAGAGTCAATGGATGGACTTGCCTATAGTGTTCAGCCCTAGAGTACCTGGTGTCTCCACTTGCTATGGCTCTACGGTGCTCTTGAATTCTCAACTTTAGACTTCGTATTGTACTCCCTTCATAGATCATTCCGCAGGTACAGCCTAGCACATCTATCACAAATGATGTATTACAGTAGTATTGAGCGCTGTTGTAGGCAAATTCCTTGGTTTTGTTCTTTCCAAAGTGACATGTTACATGAGTCACAAGTATTAAAGCCATTTGGTTTAGGTGGTAGCCATGTTCCAGTTGCCCTGGCCGATGTTACATAACTCGGGCAGAGTTTGTCTTTTAGTGTTAACCCTTTTCTATAGGTAACCGAAGGATTTTTGGTTAACGCTTTCTTCAGGCTTGGAACATCATGTAAAATGTGACCATTCTTTTTTAAATTCTGAAAATTTTGTCACTATATGTTGTATATTTAGTGATCAATCTCCGTGTCTTGTCATGGTTATTCCTTTTTTTGGGGCTCTTGTTATCCATAAGTGTTGAGTCTCTATTCAACTGGTGTACCCTAGTTTCTGCATTTTGCAAGTCCCTCATTTTGTAACCCCTCTTGAGAAACCGTGCTTGGGTATCAGCAATATTGGCTTCAAAAGACGTGTCTTCAGTGCAATTCCTCCTTATTCTTACCATCTCCCCATAGGGGATATTTTTGATCACTGACCGTGCATGTGCACTTGATGCATGCATTACACCATTGCAGGCTGTTTCTTTCCGAAATAAGGTACTCTGGACAAATCAATTTTTCACATAAAAGTGGAGATCAAGGAAATCTATCTCCTCCTTATGTTGATTCATTGTTAGTCTCGCATTATATGGATTATTGTTAAGAAACAAAAAATAATCCTGAAGTGCTTCATCAGAACCAGACCATAGGCAGATAATATCATCCATATACCTCCCCCAAAAGACTATGCTGGGTCCAGGGAGAGGCATTTCTGCTCCAGGCGTGCTCCCTCTCATACCACCCCATAAAAAGACAGTCATAAGAGGGAGCGAACCTTGTACCCATGGCTGTTCCGCAGGATCTGATGGTACCACTGTCTATTATGAAGGAAAAACTTCTTGGTTAGAATTATTTCCATCATCTCCAAGATCATGTTGTTGTGCTCATATCGGTCTGCTCCCTTTGTCGAAGTAAGGACGTGATGCCATGAGGCCAAATTTGTTCTCAATGCAGGTATACAGACTGACAACATCAAATGTGACAAAGCGCAGCTCTTCCGACCATGCAAAATCATTGAATTTCAATAGTACATCCTTACTATCCCTTATATAAGATGGGAGGTTGACGATAAATTTTTGCAACTTAATATCCACAAATTCTGACATCTTCTCAGTGGGTGAACCCACCCCTGAAATAATAGGTCGTCCCGGTGGAAATGGGGCTTTTTGATTTACTTATAACTTTGGTACTGTTTGATTAGGGGAGAGGATGTGACCTAATGGCTAAAGCGGTCGACCTCCAAGCTGGGGAACTGGGTTAGAGTCTCAGCAGGGGCGCTCTTCATCCTGTGGTTCTGGGCAAATCACTTAATCTCTCTGTGCCTAGCAAAATGAACGTGTCCGTCTGTAATGCAAATGGTTCTCATGCAAAGCGCTCTGATACCTTCGGGTCGAGTTCGCTCTATATAAAACTCCCCCAAAAAATGGATCAGCACGGATTTCAGGAATTTAGTAAGTTTAACTTTTTAGTATTTTTAAGTCTGTGCATATCCACTGGTGGTTGTGTTTGAGGGGGGGGGGGATTGTAGTTAAAGCAGAGGGGTGGAAGCAAAAAAGTGTCAATTTAATAACACTGCCACTGCTTCATGAATCGCCCAAAATTTGACACAAGCTTGGAAGGCTTTGCTTTTGATTGGTATTTCATGTTTTGTGCCAATTCATCAATGGGGTGGGGGCAAAGCTAAATGGGAGGGCAATACATTTTTCAATTGCTTTTACTTTAGCACAATTTGAACTTGCATCAAATGTGGCAGGCAGATAGTAAGTTACACCCAGTGCAGGTACATCCGGTTTTGTGCAAATCCAATGGTGGCGTTAAAGAGGAGGTCAGAACATTTTTGATTTACTAATAACCTCGCCACCGTCTGATGGATCTGCATGAAATGTAGCAGAGACTTAGCATTTTTAGCCTACTATTGCGTTTCTCAATTTCATTCAGGCCCATCAAGTGGATCAGGGGTGATAGCAGTGCTTGTCTTCTAATAAATTTGCCACTGTTTGATAAATGCACAGAAAACTTTAGCAGAGGTTTGGTGATTTTACCTTACTGTGGTATTTCAAGTTTTGAGCGGATCCGGCAGGGGCATTGAAAAGTGGGAGACCAATTAGGGTTTCATTCACTCATAACTTCGTCACTGTTGAATTAATCTGAATTAATTTTTGTCAGCCAATAAAGTAAACTAGGTGCCAGGCATGCACTGCAACCCAGCCTCGATGCACACCGACAAAGTTGGTTGGGCACAGGGACTTACTGAAGGCTGTTCACAGTGCAGATTGGGCAGTTGGCAGGCCGTGTGGGGGGCGCACAGCCCTGCAGCGCACATCCAAATATATAGAGAAGCTATATAGATACATTACGTTTGGGTGCTTTTATTGTGCAAACACAGTGAAAATAACCTGTATTTCACAGTGAACCATGAAATATGGGAAATATTTTACGGTTTCCGTGAAATAACTAATTTCATCATCATTATGACAGCCACCAAACAGCCCTGCAGAGTGTAGTAAGCTGGCTCTGTATATGGTATGCCACTAGGTTGTTATACCGTGCACAGAGTAAAGGAGTTCCCCAAAAGTATACAGGGCTCAATGTAAAACCCAAAGTGCTCCATTAGTGGTAGTGTGGGCTAGTAGCCTTGGGGCTAACACAGAGGAGTGTAAGACATGTATTGCTCAACATTGACCAATAATGGACACACGACTCTAAAAGGACATCCCTACCAATTTTAGAAAAATAAGCATTGTACTTTATTTTAAGACCAAGATCTTCACAATAAGGTAAGTAAGTTTTTAAATAAAAATACTTTTCACTTTTAAAAGTCGAAACTTAGAACAATTTCTGAACAGTTCAATGTTATCCTATGGGGAAAACAATATTGCAGTTAAACGGGTAAGCATCAAACTTACAGTTCCAGTCTTCGGGACCAAAGGTCGGCCAAAGGTCGGTAAGGGGAAGGTGAGTATCAACACTGCACCACCAGCGGGACAGGGGCGGCCGGGTGCAGAGGTCAAAATCGGAGTCCGGCCCAATGCGTTTCAATGGAGACTGGGGATACTTGGAGCCACACTGCTTGCAGGTAAGTAGATCGGTTGCAGGGGGCCAAGCTTTGGGGGTTAAAGCAGGCACAAGGGGGGGGGGCACAAAACAGCACCAAACATACACCACCAGTGGCTCAGGGGCGGCAGGGTGCAATTTCAGCGTCTGGCGCCCAGTGCTTTTCAGTGCGGATTCTGCTCTCAACAAACAGGCTGCAGGCGTCACACTGGAGGTTGCAGGAGGAAGACCAATGACAGCAGGGTTAAGGGAGATGTAGGGGGTCGTAGGGGTACAGTCTGTTAAGCTCACCAAGGCCCGGGGGCTTCGGGTGCAGGGGTGCCTTTCGACGTAGGAGTCTTCTTACTGGAGCTGGTCAGGGAGAGCCTCTGGATTCACTCTGCAGTACAAAGGGCCAAATTATGAGGCAAGGTTTACTTATGCAGCAAAAAGAGAATGTGAATAGTTGTAGGAAAAGTGCCCCTTTTTGCATGGTTACCCCCCACTTTTTGCCTGATGTTTGATACTCCTTGACTAAGTGTGCCCTGGGTTCCTGCTAATCAGGTACCCGGGGCCTGTGTTCTTTCCCCAAAACTGTACCTTTGTTCCCACATTGGCATTCCTCTGGCCTACATATAAGTCCCATGTAAAAGGTACCAGGGGTACCAAGGGCCTTGTAGCCAGAGAAAGTCTCAGAGGGCTGAAGCATATATTATGCCACCCTCAGAGACTCCTCCCCTGACCCATACACACTGCCAGTGCAGCCTGTGTGCCAAGGAGAGACCCTAAAACTATAAGTCGACATGGTACACATCCCTGTGTGCCATGCCCACCAAAACACTGCCTGTGGCATAGGTCAGTCACCCCTCTAGCAGGCCTTACAGCCCTAAGGCAGAGTGCACTATACCACAGGTGAGGGCACAGCGGCACAAGCCCTGGGCCCCTTCAGTACCTGTCCCATTCACAGGCATTGCAAGTGCAGTATAGCCATTTGTAAACCATGGGCTGGGAGTTTGGCACCACGAATGCCACAGCTCCATGATGGCTTTACTGAAGACTGAGGTTTGGTTTCAAACTTCTCAACCCATTAAACCCACACTGATGCCAGTGTTTCATTTAACGCCAAATGCACTTAGAGGGCATCTTACAGATGCCCCCTGAAAAACGACCTAACTCTAGTGCCCAGGCTGAGTGGTTGCTCGCCAGCTGCCACCACCAGACATGTTTCTGGACCCTGTGGCTTGCTCGGGAGCAGCCACCAACCAAAGGCCCCCCTAGCCCCATTGGCGAACATTGCGCCTCAGCACTCTGCACCCTGCTCTTGGAATTTATCCTTGACCCTGGGGGAACCCTTGTTGTAACCCCAGGAACTCAACTCTCAAAACCGATTGCTTACCTGCAAACCAATAACCACATGTGCGAGGCATATGAGCTGTAGCTCATATGCTTTTGCATAGATCGCCATCTAGTGTTGTGTCCGGATGTTTGCACTTTGTTTTTCTTCGAAGAAGTCTTTCCAGTCACGAGGTAGGTGACTCCTCCATCTGAAAGAGACACGTTAGTGACAGATTCCTTACCTTAGAATATCCCCAGGCGTCAGGCTGGATCCGGAAAGTTTTTGCGTAGCAGTACCCTTGCGCGTCGGTAGGCGGCGTCGTGCAGCTCCGCGTCGGGACCGCCGGGATGACGTCGCGGGCAGTACTTAGACGCCGCCCCTGCGCGCTGGCGTCAGTTCTTTCTTTTTCCGCGCCAGTAAGCGCAGATCCGGGAAGAGCAGTGCCCTAGTCATTTTTTGACTACGTTTTTTGGTGATTTTTTCACTGTTTTCTCGAAGTCTCTCGACTCCGAAGGTGTCGGTAGGGATGCCCGGCTTCAAGCCATGCGACGCCTGTGGTCGAATGAAGTCGATCAGACCCGCATCAGGATTGTCTCTACTGCCTCGGCCGCGACCACGACACGAAGTCGTGCTCCGACTGCCGGGCCTTGCACCCGAAGGCTTTGCGGAGCGGTCTCGAAAGCTCCTCGAGGTCCGGCAGTCGGCTCCGCGCCACGCCAAGCCCCGGTCACGTGAGAGGTCGAGGGGCCGGTCGCGGAGTCATCAACGGTCGTCTGGGTCCAAGTCTTCGCACTCCTCCGGTAAGTCGAAGCATAAGAAGTCAAAGAAGCGTCATCGCTCGACGACTTCCCCTCGCCGGGCTCGCGACTCGGCTGAGAGTCCTGTCGGCACCGTCCCCGCGGCTCCGGGAGTGCCTGTGGAGCCGCCCCTGCATTACCCGTCCTTCCCGGGTTTGGGGGCGACTCCGGCCGAGATACAGGAGTTCCTGTCGGCCATGGCCCGCCTCTTCGGGCCTCAAGGTCCCCCCGGTGCGCCTTCGGGCCCCGCGGGCCCTGATGGGGTTTCTCCGGCGCCGCTGGCGACTCCGGTCCCGACGCCGCCTGTCACACCAGCCTCGGTCCCGGCCCCGGCCCCGGCTCCGGTGCTGCCACAACCCCGATCGACGCCGGTTGACCTGACGACACCTCCACCGATCTCTCCGGTGCCGTTCCCGACGCCGCCCGAGGCTCCGGGCGTCGTCGTTCCCCGGTTCTCTCCGGATCCGCTGGGACCCTGGGTCCCACATGTCCTTCCTCCTTATTTTGAACCAGAATTGGAGGACGAAGAGGACTGGGAGGGGTCTGATGACCCTCTCACACAGCAGTGTGAGTTTGATCAGGACTGGACTGAGGAACTTGGGGATGCCAGTGGTCTGGACACCTCCCCTGACTCTGGCATGCTGTCTCCTCCTTCCGTGGCAACGGAGGAGGGAGCAAACTTTGCAACGGTGTTGCGTAGAGCAGCTGGGGCCTTACACCTCCAGTTGCCTACAGTGGCTGTCAGGACTAACATCCTGACGGAAGTGCTTCAGCCGGCGGCTACCTCCTCGGAGCCACTGTGCCGTTTAACGAGGTGCTTTCAGACGTTCTTTTGGGCACCTGGTCCAAGCCCACCACAGGGGCTCCTGTGGATAGGAACGTGGCCCGACGCCATCGCCCTGCTCCGGGCGACCCCCTGTTCCTCTCCCAACACCCCACCCCTGAGAGCTTGGTGGTCCAAGCCTCTGCTTCCCAAAGCGCCTTCCCTACCTCTCCCCCGGATAGGGAATCCAAACGCCTGGATCAATTTGGGAAGAAGGTCTTTTCTTCCTCCAGTGCTGGCTTGCGGTCCGTCAACAGCACTTGCCTCTTGGGCCGCTATTCCCACTCGTTGTGGGACTCGGTGGCACAAGTTCTGCCCCAGTGTTCTGAGGAGTTCCAGACACTGCTTTCCCGCACCATTGCGGAGGGAAGAGATGCGGCAAAGTACACCATCAGATGTGGCCTTGATACCGCCGACTCGCTAGGCAGATCGCTTGCGACGACAGTGGCGGTGCGCCGTCACGCCTGGCTGAGGACCACTGGTTTCTCGGATGATGTCCAAAACACTATTATGGACATGCCCTTTGATGGGATCGGTCTTTTTGGGAACAAGGCAGACCATGCGCTGGAGCGCTTTAAGGACTCGCGGGCTACAGCCAAGTCCCTGGGCCTTTCTGCTGTACGCCCTCCGCAGCCGTCTGCTTTTCGCCCCTTTCGTGGCCACGGAAGGGGCGCCCAGTCACGTCCGCTGCCCAGCCACCGGCCTGCGCATCAAGCGTCTTCGCGTGGTCGAGGACGTGGCTCCCGCCGTGGCGGGTCAGGTAACCAGCGTGCGGGTCAGGCCACCCACCCCGTCCGCGGCCTCCAAGCCCTCCTAGTCCTTCCTTTCAGGTGCACAGCACGCCAGTAGGGTGCCATCACCTCGGACAAGTGGGTCTTGGACATTGTCCGAAGGGGCTACTCCCTCCCCTTCGAGACCATCCCCCCAGCCATGCCGCCTCAATTCCACCGCATGTCAGGGGATCACTTGGTGCTTCTTCAGAAGGAAGTTGCGGCCCTCTTGGCCAAAGGGGCCATCGAGCGCGTTCCGACCCCAGAAGTAGGACGTGGTTGCTACTCCCACTACTTTCTGGTGCCCAAAAGGACAAGGAGGACATGCGTCCTATCTTGGACCTCCGGAACGTCAATCGCTTCCTCCGGAAGGAGAAGTTCAAGATGCTCACCCTAGCTCAGGTCTTGACTGCCCTCGACCCTGGAGACTGGATGGTAGCGTTGGACTTGCAGGACGCATATTTCCACATCCCCATCCTGCCGGCCCACCGGCGTTACCTGCGGTTCACGGTAGGCCTCGAGCATTTTCAGTTCACCGTGCTCCCTTTCGGCCTTACCAGTGCCCCTCGGGTGTTCACGAAAGTAATGGCGGTGGTCGCAGCTCATCTGCGCCGGGCAGGGGTTCCAGTCTTCCCCTACCTCAACGACTGGCTGCTGAAGGCGGGCTCGTCCCAGGCAGTCGTCTCCCACCTCCAGACTACGGCCGAACTCCTGCACTCGCTGGGGTTTTCCATCAACGTGCCGAAGTCGCACCTGATTCCTTCTCCACAGCTCCTTTTCATCGGAGCAGTTCTGGACACGACGCAGTTTCTGGTCTATCCTCCCGAAAGGCGAGTCCGGGATATTCAGGCTATGATTCCGATCTTTCGGCCTCTATCCTGGGTTTCGGTACGGATGACCCTGAGGCTGCTGGGCCTCATGGCCTCCTGCATCCTGCTGGTCGATCATGCCAGATGGCATATGCGGGCTCTGCAGTGGGACCTGAAGTTCCAGTGGGCGCAGCACCAGGGCAACCTGTCCGATCACGTCCAGATCTCGGAGGGGACTGCAAAACAGTTGCAGTGGTGGCTCTCGAACCGGCAATGGGTCATGGGCAGATCCCTCTCCCTTCCCCAGCCAGAGCACACAGTTGTGACGGACGCGTCCCTTCTGGGATGGGGCGGTCACATGGGAGAGGCGGAGATCAGAGGCCTCTGGTCTCCGGCGGAGTCCCGGCTCCATATCAACATTCTGGAGCTCCGGGCGATCCGACTTGCACTCAAGGCATTCCTTCCCTCTGTCAAAGGGAAGGTGGTGCAGGTGTTCACAGACAACACCACCGCCATGTGGTACTGCAACAAACAGGGCGGGGTGGGGTCGTGGACCCTATGTCAGGAGGCTCTGTGCCTCTGGACATGGCTGGAACATCAGGGCATATTCCTGATGGTTCAACACCTGGCAGGTTCCCTGAACGCCAGGGCGGACGAACTCAGCCGCAGGTGCATGATGGATCACGAATGGCGTCTTCACTCGGAGGTTGCGCAAGGTCTCTTTCAGCAGTGGGGAGAGCCTTGGTTAGATCTGTTCGCCACCGAAGAGAACGCGCAATGTCAGCAGTTCTGCGCGTTGGAATTTCCAAGGCGGCACTCGCTCGGCAACGCTTTTCGCCGCGAGTGGAGTTGTGGTCTGTTGTACGCCTTTCCGCCTATACCACTTCTACCCAGAATGTTGAAGAAGATTCTTGTGGCCCGGACTGGGCTCGAAGAGTTTGGTATCCCGAGCTACTCAGTATGAGCATCGATCCCCCGATCCGTCTGCCTCTTCGGGAGGATCTTCTGTCGCAGCAGCAGGGGACGGTCCTCCACCCGAACCTGTCCAGTCTACACCTGCTTGTGTGGAGATTGAGCGGCGGCAGTTGATTCCTTTCGACTTGCCTCCCGAAGTTTGTGATGTGATTCTGGCAGCCAGGCGTCCCTCCACTAAGGTGGTATACGCCTGCAGGTGGAACAAGTTTGTGGCATGGTGCACAGCAAAGGCTGTGAATCCCCTTTCTGCCCCTCTTTCTGAGGTTCTTCTGTTCCTTCTTTCTCTGGCCCAACAGGGTTCTGCCCTGGGTACCATCAAGGGCTATCTTTGTGCAATCTCGGCCTTTCTCAGGCTTCCTGATCGGCCCTCCCTTTTTAAGTCCCCTGTTGTTAACAGGTTTCTTAAAGGCATTACACACCTCTTCCCTCCTGTTCCGTTTGTAATGCCTCAGTGGGACTTGAACGTGGTTCTTACTTTCTTAATGTGCGCTCCCTTTGAGCCTCTGCATAACTGTCCTCTTCGTCTTCTTACCCTGAAGACAGCCTTTCTGGTGGCCATCACCTCCACTCGGCGGGTGAGTGAGCTCCAGGCTCTTTCATGCAAACCCCCCTTTCTGTCTGTTCATCCAGACAAGGTTGTTCTTCGGACACGTCCGTCCTTCTTGCCAAAGGTGGTTACTGCCTTCCACATTGGGCAGACCATCACTTTGCCCACCTTCTTTCCGCCTCCGCATCCTTCCAGAGAGGAAGAGAGGCTCCACCGTCTGGACCCAAAACGTGCACTTTCTTTTTACATCAACCGCACACAACAGTTCCGGGTGGATGACCAGCTCTTTGTTGGCTACGTGGGCGCCAAAAAAGGTCGGGCGGTACACAAAAGGACCATCTCCCGCTGGGTCACCATGTGTATCAAAGCCTGCTATTCTTTGGCTAAGAAGGAGCCTCCTGTTGGGCTGCGTGCCCATTCCACCAGGGCAACGGCTGCTACCACGGCTTTAGGCCGCGGTGTTCCGTTACAGGATATATGTCAGGCAGCTACGTGGGCCTCGCTGCACATGTTTACCAAACATTACTGCCTTGACAGCCAGGTCCGGAGGGACGGCTTCTTTGGCCGTTCTGTCCTCCGGGACTTCCTTGTCTGAATCTGTTCGCAGACCCACCACCGGGGTTGGTATTGCTGGGGTATCTAATCTAGGGTAAGGAATCTGTCACTAACGTGTCTCTTTCAGATGCACAAGTTACTAACTTGTGTAACGATATATCTGTAAGAGACAGTAGTTAGTGACAGATTCCTACCGCCCCACCCATCCTCCCGTTCTGCGAACTGATTTCTAGGGTTAAGGACATCCCTTTCAGGGCCCTAGTATTTTTCAGACACCTATGTCAGCTTCTTGCATGGCTCTGCGTTCCTGGCGCGGAAAGTCGTGTACAGAACTGACGTCAGCGCAGCAGGGGCGGCGTCTAAGTACTGCCCGCGACGTCATCCCGGCGGTGCCGGCGACGGACGCGGAGCCGCACGACGCCGCCTACCGACGCGCAAGGGTACTGCTACGCAAAAACTTTCCGGATCCAGCCTGACGCCTGGGGATACTCTAAGGTAAGGAATCTGTCACGAACTACTGTCTCTTACAGATATATCGTTACACAAGTTAGTAACTTGTGCCTTAGGTGATAGTGCGCATGGACATCGACTCCATTGTTAGATTGTTTTTTTCCGCCAACGGGTTCGGATGTGAATTGTTGCGCTCCGGTTCGGCACCGTTCCTTCGGGCCCCCTTCGACGTGCAATCCACTACCCTGGACGGTATTGTTAATCGATCGCGTTTCCCTTTCTCCGCATATCGTTTGCTCTCAAATCTTCGATCGGAACATTTGTGGAAGGCTTTTGGACATACCCGCGCCGGGATCGGTCGCAGCTGATGGAACGGACTCCATTCAAGGTATGTCCAGGGTGTCACGCTAAGTTCCTGCGCACCGACTTGCACGAAGTGTGCAACCTTTGCCTATCCCCGGAACACGACGAGAAAGACTGCGACGCGTGCCAGTCGTTTCGGTCGAAGAGGGTTTTCCTCTGTGATCGTCGGGCTCGACGTCACGAAATACCAGCAAAGCGGCCCTGCGCCGGACCTCCTCGCAGAAGAGTCCGATCAAGACGAATCGCAAACGCAGGAAGCCGAGATGGAGGAGGAGCACGTCTCTGTATCTGACGCTGACTCCGATGCTGAAGACCTGACCCCGGCACAACGGACCGTGAGTAAAAAGCCTTCGTTCCCCTATCATCTCCTTTACAAGAAAAAGGCTCTGATCCCTCCTCTGCCTTCGGGCCAAGGTCGGCACCGAGAAAAAGTTTTGAGCACCCCGCCTTCGGACCTGGCGCAGAAGCACAAACAACAGCCTTCCGGCTCGGGCTCGACCCGTCCCCACGCCGGTGCCGACCTGAAACCTTCGGCGTCGAAACCGAAACACCTTCTGGTCTCCGTTCCGCCGTTGCGGAAAGCTAAATCTTCCGAGCCGAAAACTTCAGAGCCGAAACTTTTGACGCCGAAACCGACGTCTAAAGAAAGTAAAGCAATTAAAGAGTCTTGGACCGAAAATCCACCGGATCCGAAATAGAAGGAAATCGCAATCCATCCGGAAACAGGACAGATTCATGCCAAACTTCCGGAAAAGAGGAAAATGGGCTTATCAGAGGACTACCACATCCCTTTAAAAAAGAAAAATGTGGCTACTGACTCTTCTTCTCTTTACATTTCTGAAGACTCTCTTCTTTCACCTGCACATTCCCCTACACCACCATCACCTGACCCACAAGATACAGGGGATGATGATGATGATTTAGATGACTATGCACCACAAGATGTCCCACTGGATCCTGATCCATGGGATCATTATAATGTCCCTCAACCTGATAATGACCCTGATTTGTATCCATCTAGACCTTCCCCTCCAGATAATAATATTGGGTACATTGAGCTCATTAATAGAGCTGCAGAATACCATGGGGTAGAGCTCCATAAGGAGAGTCTAGAGGAGGATTTTATATTGGAGTCCCTTAGTTCATCTCAAAGGGCTACCCAAACCGTACCAATGTTAAAGGCCCTGCTTAAACATTCTGAGGATATCTTTCAAGACCCTGTCAAAGCTAGGATCATCACTCCCACGGTAGAGAGGAAATACAGGGCTGCACCTAATGACCCAGTCTACATCAAAGGCCAGTTACCTTTAGACTCATTGGTCGTTTCTAATGCTCGTAAGAGGGCTAACTTCCAAACCACAGGGGATGCCCCGCCTCCTGATAAAGAGTCCAAATTATTGGATGCTTCCGGTAAGCGGATAGCCTCACTAGCGGCTAATAATTGGCACATTGCCAATGCCCAGGCATTAATGGCAAGATATGACAGAGCTCATTATGATGAACTCCAGAAGCTCATTGAGTTCCTTCCTGATGAGCATAAAGCTAAAGCCAGCGACCTTATTCAAGAAGGTAAATTGATAACTAATACCTCTATCAGGTGTGCGTTAGATCAGGCAGATAATGCGGCTCGGGCAGTGAACACTAGTGTACTGCTCCGTAGGCATGCTTGGTTAAGGATTTCTGGGTTTAAACCTGAGGTACAAGCCTCTATCCTTAATCAACCTTTTGATACGCAACATCTCTTTGGCCCAGCTGTTGATGCATCTTTGGAAAAGATGAAAAAAGACACAGAGGTTGCTAAGTTCATGGGGGCCTTACAATCACCTTCAAACAGAGGTTCCTTTCGTCGCTCATTCTACAGGGGCGGCTCCAAAAACATCTCTACAGACCATGCCTCCTCCTCTTACAAGGGCAACAATCAGTCGGCCTCTTCAAGTGGTTATTTTCGAGGAGGATATAGAGGAAATAACGGCAAGGGAAGAGGCAGAGGTAATTTAACACGCACCTCCCCCGCCACCAACAAACAATGACTTATTTCCCATACCCCCGATCATTCCACTCCTGTCGGGGGACGTCTCTCACAATTTCTACCCATTTGGAATACGATTACATCCGACAAATGGGTTCTACAAATTATCCAAACTGGTTATTGCCTGGAACTTACAAGCACTCCACTCAATATTCCTCCAAGGTCACACCTCATGTCACAAGAACATCTTACGCTTTTAAAGCAAGAAGTTCTTTCGTTATTGCAAAAAGGTGCAATAGAACCAGTCCCTTTCCAATATCAAGGAACAGGAGTGTACTCCCTCTACTTTCTAATTCCCAAAAAGGACGGCTCTCTCAGGCCCATATTGGACGTCAGAGAACTCAATCTCTACATTCAATCAGACATTTTTCACATGGTGACACTACAGCAAGTGCTTCCTCTCCTTCAGCGAGGCGACTTTCTATCCACTCTGGCTCTAAAGGACGCTTATTTTCATATACCAATACACCCTGCACACCGCAAATACCTCCAGTTTGTGGTAGCAGGCAAACATTACCAATTCAAGGTCCTACCCTTCGGAGTGACAACTCCTCCCAGGGTTTTCACAAAATGCTTGGCAGTAGTCGCAGCCCACCCGAGAAGACAACATGTTCACGTCTTCCCATACTTAGACGACTGGCTTATAAAGGCCAGTTCACACAACAGTTGCCTGCGACACACAAAGAAAACTGTGCAACTCCTTAACCAACTAGGGTTCACAATAAACCAGGCCAAATCCCATCTCCAACCCTCCATGTCTCAAGACTATCTAGGAGCTACGATAGACACACACAAAGCTGTAGCATATCCAGCTCCAGCCAGACTCAGAATGTTTCAGAACGTAATTTCTCAGTTTCAGCCTCAACACTCCTTACCAGCTCGAGTGTTCATGCAATTACTAGGAATGATGGCGTCTTGCATTTTCATAGTTCCCTACGCAAGACTTCAGATGCGTCCCCTGCAGGAATGCTTAGCACGTCAGTGGAACCAGGCTCAAGGTCAGTTACCAGATCTAGTGTTGGTAGACGGCCGCACCCATCGCTCTCTGCAGTGGTGTAACACACAAAACCTGTTAAAGGGGCGGCCCTTCAGCGACCCGGTTCCACAGATAGTACTGACAGCAGACGCATCACTAACAGGTTGGGGAGCACATCTCCAAAACCACACCATTCAAGGCATATGGAGCCCCCAACAGAAACAGCTTCACATCAATCACCTAGAGCTCCTAGCGATTTTTCTGGCTCTGAAAGCATTTCAAGTTCAGTTAATACGCAAACCGTACTAATTCGTACAGACAACATGACAGCCATGTACTACATTCAAAAAACAGGGGGGGACACACTCCCTCCAACTGTCCCAGCTAGCACAGGAAATCTGGAGATGGGCCATTCATCACAAAATCTATCTCCTGGCAGAACACCTCCCAGGAGTGGACAATCCGATGGCAGATAGGTTAAGTCGCCAGACACAGCAGATCCACAAATCGGAACTACATCCCCAAGTCCGCTTCCCATTCTTCCCAATGTGGGGCTTCCCAAACATAGACCTGTTTGCCACGCATCTAAACGCAAAATGCCCAAACTTCGCGTCCAGGTATCCACACCCATTGTCCAAAGGCAATGAACTATGGATGAATTGGTCAGATATATTTACAAACGAACAGTACCAGGTCCCCCTAGAGCACACTCTACACGTAAACTGGGGGCTTCTATGGCATTCCTAGGGAATATACCCATCGACGACATATGCAAAGCTGCAACATGGTCTACACCTCACACATTCACAAAACACTATTCAGTGGATGTGTTAGCAGCACAACAAGCTAGAGTAGGCCAGGCAGTTTTACGTACACTATTTCAGACTACTGCAACAGCTACAGGTTAGCCACCGCTTTGGGCGATAACTGCTGTATAGTCTATGCAAAAGCATATGATCTACAGCTCATATGCTTCAAACTGAAAATGCTACTTACCAGTATGCATCTGTTCTTCGCATGTAGAGCTGTAGAGTCATATGCGCCCACCCGCCTCCCCAGGCACCTATACCTGTTGCAGTTACATCTTACTTAGATACATACATTCATGGACATCTCCTTCTAACTACTCTTACTGGCTCCATTATCACCCTCTGCGGGAAAACAATCTAACAATGGAGTTGATGTCCATGCGCACTATCACCTAAGGGAGGAGTCACCTACCTGGTGAATGGAAAGACTTCTTCGAAGAAAAACAAAGTGCAAACATCCGGACCCAACACTAGATGGCGATCTATGCAAAAGCATATGACTCTACAACTCTACATGCCAAGAACAGATGCATACTGGTAAGTAGCATTTTCCTTTCTCCCAAGTGTGGAGTTGTGTTTGTTTGAAAACCCAAGCAACTGTGTTTTTAATGCAAAAGTATTTTACTTACCGTTGTCTAGGAAATGTCCCAGTGTGGCATCTAGGCATACCACACTGAGTAGAAAAAGTAATCTCAAAGTATTCACAAAGTAATTCCAATATAATGTCAGCTGTCTTTAAACATTTTACAAACCTGTAAAAGAGCAAATTTCATCCAGCTTGCATATTCTTATCAACTTGTTTTGGAAAGTACAACTTCACTTACCTGTACCAAGTCCTGCTTGGTTCTAAAAATAAAATACAAATAAAGAAATATTTTTTATACAAACAATTGGTCTGGATTCAGTCTTTGAGTGTGTGACATCGTTTGTTGCCTGAGTGTGTACAATAAATGCTTAACACTACTCTCTGATAAAGCCTTACTGCTCACCCACACTACCACAAATAGAGAGTAAGGTGATATCTACTTTTACTTCTGTAAGCCTTTTGGGATCCACTGGATTCTGTGCACACTATACCTTACTTTGGTATAGTCTATAAAGAACCAGCTTCCTACAATAGTGTAGGAAACTGGCTCTGTATATACTATACCAAAGTAAGATATAGTGTGCACAGAGTCCAGTGGATCCCTAGAGATATAGCAGAGGCTAAAGAAGATAATACCTTTCTTTCTTTCGTGGTAGTGTGGTTGAGCAGTCAGGCTTATCAAAGGGTAGTGTTAAGCATTTCTTTTTTTTCATTATCATATACGAGAACCCTTTAAAGATGTGAGAAACTCTTTTTGTTTGATTTAATACACTAAACATTTCTACCCTACATATAGGGTACACATGACCCTGACTTGCCTCTTACGTCACTAGTAGCATTGTCTTCAGGTCGGGGACAGGAATGCTTCTCAGTTGATGTTTAAAAACATTCACTTTTAATAAATATAAAGCTTGATGTTGTAGCGCACTATCATTTACAGATGGCACATTTTCAATTGAAATGGCCACAAACGTTGCCACTGATCTGCAGTTTTACTGATAAAACTATATAGAGTAAATCAATGTGGGGAAATCATGTTTCAGCAAATATTTATCCTTCACACATAGCCAAGTTAATTTTTCTGATTTGTTTTGATCCTATTTAATTCTTTGTTTCCATACCACTTCAGAATAACAAAACAAGTGCTTTCCTAACTACGGATATATTTTGAAGTATTTGTACAGTTCATTTACAAGCGGTTTTAATGTTTTGTTAGGAAAAAATCTGACATCCTACAGCCTTTTATTTCTCATTCCCTACACCTCAGCACGATTGTCAGACAGTTCACTTTACAAAATCCTCTAACTTTGCATTCACAGGAAGAAAAGTAAACACTAGTCTCCAGGATAAAATAAGCAGTAGTTTTTATGACATCAAAAGGTAACATTTGACCTCTATCTTTGAACACACAGTAAATGTGACAAGATAAAAACAAGATTTAAAGTTATCTTTATTGCTCATTCACATTCTGAATGAACAGAACATCAGTATTTTTGCCAGCGTGAGCTTGGGCATTAGACAATGTATGGCGCACTTTGAAACAATTTATTTACATTATTTTGATCTCACAAGGTGATTCTGTGTTGGGGCACAACTGGAGGTAATTGTTCCATCTTCCAGTCTTGGTATTTGAGAGCAAAGTCTTAAATCCTTTGTACAGCTAGCATTTTAAGATGTTTTTCCTACTTTATTTACATCTGTGCTTTATTTTTGCTTTCAGAAAACTAGTGTCAATCAGCCTTTAAGTATGTGTGAGAAGCTGGGTTTCTGTTGCAGTAACCCCCCCACTTTTTGCCAGACTACTGATGCACTTTGGCTTGATGTGCCCTGGGTCCCTGCCAATCAGGTTCCCAGGGCCTGTGTTCTTTCCCAAAAACTGTACCTTGTACACTCAATTGGCACTCTCTGGCCACAGGTCAGCCCCTGGTAAATGGTACCACAAGTACCCAGGGCACTGGGACCAGGGAAGACGTCTAAGGGCTGCAGCACTTATTGTGCCACCCTTAGAGGCCCTGTACCTTTACACACACACAACCTTTACAGGCTGCGTGTCTTGGTGCAGAACAAAGTGAAGAGCCGACATGGCACACATCCCGGTTTATCCATGAAGTTAAGAGCACAATACTGCCCTTGTCCGAGACGCACAGCATAATTCAAGAAATGTCCACACAGACTCCATTTTCATTTTGTAATCCATTTATAGCCATTTTATTCCATTTTGTCCATTGTGTTTTCATTATTTTCACAATTCACATGAAAGGCGTCATGATTTCCCTTTTCTTCTCATGCAAAAGATATGCCTTCCAGGCCTTTGTCTTAAGCACGCGAGAAATCACTTTCCTCCTTAGCGATCTTCATCGTATCAACCCAATGCATTTTGGGCTACCTTAGCCCTTCTTCAGGGGTAACTACAAATTTAGAGAAGACCACCCTTAATTATTTTTGCTCCATTAAAACATATAACATATTGAGTAGAGGAGCATGGGAAGAGGGTGTGGTCACGTTTGAGATTTCAAAAGAAAGGGGGTGCGTCACGTTGTAAATGTGAGTCCAGCACTTGCACAAGAGAGGCACGGAAAGCTGCCGGAGTTTGATTTACTGTTTGAATGGAGGACGAGGCGTTTGTAGATATATATGGAAGGTGAGCGTGTTGATTTTGCTCTTGTTTTTTTTTTTTTTTAAATGAGTGGTGAGCACGAAGTAAGCGTTCTTTTGTAACACAGCTTTTGAAGCGCATTTGGAGTGATTATATGGGATGAATATGTGGTCACGATGCACGGGTAAATTGATGTACAGGACACATGGGGGACACTATGTGGTATGTTTTTATGGTTTCATCAGTAGTTTAAACTATGATTAATGCATGGATTAAGTTTACATATAATGCGCTTAGTGAAGTATTGATTGTTATAAGTTTTAATGGAGCAAAAATAATTAAGGGTGGTCTTCTCTAAATTTGTAGTTACCCCTGAAGAAGGGCTAAGGTAGCCCGAAATGCATTGGGTTGATACGATGAAGATTGCTGAGGAGGAAAGTGATTTCTCGCATGCTTAAGACAAAGGCCTGGAAGGCAGATCTTTTGCATGAGAAGAAAAGGGAAATCATGACGCCTTTCATGTGAATGGTGAAAATAATGAAAAAACAATGGATAAAATGGAATAAAATGGCTACAAATGGATTACGAAATGAAAATGGAGTCTGTGTGGACATTTCTTGAATTATGCTGTGCGTCTGGGACAAGGGCAGAATTGTGCTCTTAACTTCATGGATTTTCACTTGTGTGCCACCGAGGCAAGGCACTATCCCAGGCTGCGCGCACGACCAAAATATTGGATAAACTTTGATAATTATTCAGTATGAAAATGGGTGTGCATTCTATCACTGATTTGAACCACACATCCCTGTTTGCCATGCCTACAACCCACTGCCCTGGTATAGATCAGTCACCCCTCTAGCTGGGTGCACTATACCAGTGGTGAGGGTACAGGTGCATGAGCCCTGTACCCCTACAGTGTCCAAGTCAATTCTTAGACATTGTAAGTGCAGTGCAGCCATTAAGAGTATATGGTGCTGGGAGCTTGTCATTACGATCTCCACAGCACCATAATGGCTACACTGAAAACTGAGAAGTTTGGTATCAAACTTCTCAGCGCATTAAACCCACACTGATGCCAGTGTGGGATTTAATGAAAAATGCACACAGAGGGCATCTTAGAGAAGCCCCCTGAAAAACGACCTACCACTAGTGTCCAGGCTGAGTAGCTGCTTTCAGCTGCCTTCACCAGACATGTTTCTGGACCACTGGTTCGAGAGCCTGCTGCTCTCGGGGGCCTGAAACAATGCACATCCTGGGACGAGGTGCCAAGCCTCCTCCCCCAGGATGGGCAGGGTTTACGAAGGGGAAGCTTCAAAGGCTTGCCGCCTTTGTGAGCTTCCCCAGGCCACTTGCTGCTTTCAACAACTGGTCCCCACTTGTTCTGACCCCCACTTTGGGTGGGAGAACCAGCGGGAAAAACAAGTGAGGAAGAGAGGTGTGCCCACCTCTGCCAACTCCACCCCTCAGGTGGGGGAGGCGAGGTGAAGCACAACTCTCAGTCCCCGCCATCTTGCAGATGGGGGGACCCAGCCAACCAGGGTGAGGCATATGCCCCCCTCCCACTGGACGGTGGCATAATAGGGGGTGTACCCACCCCAGGGAAGGGACCTATTGGTCCCAACCTTTTACCTACCTGTAACGCCCCTAAATCTAGTATTTAGGGGCACCCCTGAACCTTGCTTCCTCAGACAAGAAACCAGAAGAGAAAAGGAGAAGAAGGACCGAACAGCCGTGCCAAAGCTAACAAGAGGAGGACTCCCACTGACTTGGCCCCAGCCCTACCGGCCTGTCCCCACCTCGAACCAGCTCCAGCGACATCCCGGTGTGTCCTGCAGCCACCAACCTCTAGAAACCCGGAGGACCTGCCTGCCTTCCATCCTAAAGACTCTGTCTCCCGTGAACACCAGATTTGTTCATCGACAGACTCCAGCTCCGCCATTATCCGCGGGTCTGCATCACACTGCACCTGGCGCCCACGGCCCGAGTTAGAGTGGCCCAACACCAAGAGGAGGTCTCCCTGGCGATCCTGACCCGAGATCCGGTGACCCCTGACCTGCCTCAAGCCTCCAGCCGACGCCTGCAGCCTCAAACCGGAAGGTCCCCCCAACCGCGACCAGGAGCTGGTAAGAAGATCTGACCCTAAAATGCCCCCCTGCACCCAACGCCCCACGGCCTTGGGTGGCCCAACCGACGGTGCCTATCCAACCACCAACATCCCAACTTACCTCTCTAAGTGGTGGTCGCACCCAGAAGACCTTCGTCCCCGAGCCTGCAGTGTGTTTGCAAACCGGAAACTCCCCACTGAAAGCTACAGGACACCCGACGCCAAAACAGCACTCTGCACCCGGCCGCCCCAGTGCCGCCGAGGGTGCACCTTTTCTGCTGGCCTAAACCCCAATTTGCCCTGAGCTTCAGTCCAGGAGCTTTGCTTCAACAACCCAGTGGCCTGCTAGTCAGCAGCCACCAACCGGAGGCCCCCTATCCCCTATGGGATAACATTGGGCCTCAGCACTCTGCACCCGGCCGCCCTTGTGCCGCTGAAGGTGTAACAAGAGTACATCCTTGACCCTGGGCGACCCCTGAGTCTAACCCCAGAATACCAACTCCCACAACAAAGGACTTGCCTGTTAACCGATAACACTATTTTCCTCCATAGGATAACATGGACTGTTTTTCTATGAAAAGTTTGGAGTTGGAAAACCTAAGAAATGCTTTTAAAATTGTACTAAATAACAAAAACGCTTTTACTCACCTGTTTACAGGAAATGTCCCAGTGCAGTATCCAGGTATACTGTGCTGTGTAAGAAAAGTAATCTGCAAAGTAATCTACTGGCCATTTTACTAAAAATCCTATACAAAGTATATGTGCTGTATTCTGAAAAGCATTGCATTATCAGTAACACTACTGTAATCAAATCAAAGTACATTTACAATTGCAATCCAAACTGTGTTTACAAACTGCATTATTACTGTGAAGTATTTATTGCTTACCTGTGCCAGGCTTGCTTGGTTCTAGAAAATAAAATAACTAAAAGAATATTTATATACAAAAACAATTGGTCTGAAGTTCAGTCTTTGAGTGTGTGAATTCATTTGCTGACTGAGTGTGTACAACAAATGCTTAACACTGTCCTCTGATAAAGCCTTACTGCTCGATCACACTACCACAAATAGAGAGTGAGGTGCTATCTACTTTACCTCTGCCTTACCTTTAGGGTTCCACTGGACTCTGTGCACACTATACCTCACTTTGGTATAGTATATACAGAGCCAGCTTCCTACAGTATGCTGCTGCCTTTTTTAATTAGCCAGATGCTTTAAAAGCATTCAGATTATCTTTTAGGTTCTCAAACCTATCTTTCAGTCTTTAAAATAGAGTACCAAGAAAGGATTACGTGGTTTTAGCCTTTCTACGGACACCAGTTGTGCTTAGTTCCTGTTGATCCAGATGATCCATATCAGTTTATTGCATACTGTAAATCGGATAGTAACTGTATGAAACTGGGCTTTTGTTACAGTTGCCCCCTTTTTTGCTACTGGATACTGATTTTCGACTTTCATTGCACTGAGGGCTGCTAACCAGACCTCAGTGCTAGTGCTCCTTCCTTAAAACCAAGTGATGTCTGATTGTGCTACAGTTGGCAAAGGACGTTAGTACCCCTACAAGTCCTTAGTAAGTGTTACCTCTGGTACCTCTGGCAGGAGTACTAAAGAGGGTCCCTCAGGGCTGCAAGGGACCCACATACAAATTCCACACAGACTGCCATTGTAGGCTGTGTGACATGGTGCAAACCATGAGTAAAAACATGACCTGACACTCCTGTGTGCCATGGCAAAGTCACCGCATCCTATATATGTAGGTACCCCCTACAGCAGGCCTTTGAGCCCTAAGGCAGGGTGCATTATATTCTATGTGAGGACATACCTGCATGAGCAGATATGCCACTGTGATGTCTAGTTCTATTATTAGATATTGTAAGTGAGCAGGGAAGCCAACTTAAGGTATGTACTGGGTACTGGTCAGAACGAGTTCCCCAGCTACATAATGGCTTCACTGAAACATATGGTGTTAGGTAACAAACACCTTGTATTAATAAACCCACACTTATTCCAATGATTAATTTATTAATACATGCACCGATAGAATGCCTTAGAGGTACCCCATGAAACCTACCAGCCCTCTAGTGTGGTGACTCCTTGATCCAGTCCAGCCTGCCACCACAGACTGGTTTCTGGCCCCCTAGGAGGTGAGAGCCACGTTCTCAGAGGTCAGAATCAATGCCTACTCTGGAGAGAGGCGTTTTACACCTTCTCCTCTAGCAAGGCTAATAAGTCAGTATATCTTGGCAAGAGGCTTCAAAGGCCTCTGCTGCCTTTGATATGCAACCCTATGCTTCTCCAGACAGGGGAAATGCCACCCCCTGCCCTGGGCCCATCTGGAACCAGTACAGCGGGTCACACAACCTATGCAAGAGGTGTGTCGCACTGCCAGGCTGGACACACCTCTAGGATGAATAGCCTTAAGTGAACACAAAGTTAGGAATTCCACTTGTGTGTGGTGGAATTAGAAACTCTGTGACAGGATGATGCCCACTCCCCAAAGGAAGTGGTCCTCTAGAGAGCATAGTGACCCCAAGGTTAAGTAGCCCATTGGCTACTACTCTTCACTCCCCTTAACGCTCTTAAATTGAGTATTACCAGGACTTCAGATTTTGACGGACAAAGAGAAGGAATGGACAAAGAAGACTGCTGACCCAACAACAGAGGAGCAACGATTTACTTGATGCCAACCCTGCAAGCCTGCCTGCTGCACCTGGCCCTTGTGGAGCAACTGACTTGTCCTGCCGTAGACTCCAAGAAACCGGAAGGGCTGCCAGTGCTTCGCCAATCGCCAGAGAAACTCACTTGGAATAGAGGAGCTACTCCCCTGCTGCCGCAGGCACCAAAGAAGCAAGATTGGGTTCACTGTCCTGCTGCTCACCGGGACTACGGACGCTGCAGACGCCCAGGAAGAGATGACAGTGCTCCTCCAGGTCAAATCCAACCTCCCTCCAAGTGTGGGGGCTCCATGACTGATGGGGGCTGCATAGCACCAATACCTGTGGTACTGGACCCTTTGCAGCAATCAAGACTTGATATGTCCAGTCTGCACACCAACACAGAGGAAGACCGACCTGCACATCGAGGGACTTTAGAATCAGTGAGACCCACACAGAGAGTGACCAGCTGTCCCATATGTCCCTGAACTGCTAAGACCAAGCCAAAGAGTGAGTTGCTGACCGCCGCCACCCGACACCTCAAAATACCTCTACACTGTAGGAAGCCGCTCTGTATATACTATACCAAAATGAGGTATAATGTGCACCGAGTCCAGTGGAACCCCAAAGGTAGGCAGAGGTAAAAGTAGATTGCACCTTACTTTCTATTTGTGGTAGTGTGGGTGAGCAGTAAGGCTTTATCAGAGGGTAGTGTTAAGCATTTGTTGTACACTCTCAGTCAAGAAATGATGTCACACACTCAAACTGAACTCAGACCAATTTGTTTGTATCAAAAATATTGAGTTTTTATTTCTAGAACCAAGCCAAGCTTGGTGCAGGTAAGTGAAATAATACTTAGAACAATTCGAAATTACTTTTCAGTTACTTTACAGATTTCTGCACACGTTACTTTTTTAGATTACTTTTTAAGTTACTTTTGCTAATCAGTGTGATATGCCTAGATATCACACTGAGACATTTCCTAGACGAAAGGGAAGTAATTCACTTTTAGCACATTTGCAGTTTTTCAATGTTTCATACAAACCAACTCCACACTTAGAAGAATTTTCAAGGAAAAACAGTCAATGCAATCCTATGAAAGGAAATGAAGTTACCAGGTTATTTGTGGGACTTGGTATTCTGGGGTTAGAATCAGGGTTCCCCCAGGGTTGAGGATGCACTCTCAGAACACCCTCAGCAGCACTAGGGCAGCCGTGTGCAGAGTGCTGCGGCCCAATGTTATCCATTGGGGGGTAGGGGGCCTCCGGTTGGTGGCTGCTCACGAGCAGGCCACAAGGCTGTGGGAGCAAAGCTCCTGGTGTTAGGCTCAGGGCAAAGGGGAGTCCGAGTTAGCACACAAAGTGCACGCACAGGGGCGCAGGGTGCTGTTTTGGCGTTGAGTGCCCTGTTTTCAATGGGGATTGCCGGTTTTGGTTTTTAGCTGCAGGCTTGATCCAGGAAGACTTCTGGGAGGAACCAACAGCTGGGCAGGTAAGTTGGAGGGCTCTGGGACTTAGGTGCACCTCAGTTTCTCTTCTGAAGGCTGCTGGATGCAGGGGTGTCTTTTGAGGGCGGATTTCACCTTCCGGGGCCACTCGCGGTTGTGGGGGGTCTCTGTGCAGAGGCTACAGGCGACGTTGGGGAGTCCTGGAGGGGGTCAACCCACGTTGGAGTCGGACTCTGGAGCGCTGGGGGACCTCAATGGGACCGGTGGGCCACTCGGACTCGGCCCTTAGGCGTCTAGTGCAGTGGTGGTTCCAGGTGTCGTTTTTTTTTGTCCTCAGCAGGCTCGGAGTCTTTCTTGGCTGTTTCTTTTGAACAGAGCTGCTGTTCACAGGAGATCTGGTCTTTGTGGAAGGCAGTCAGTCCTCCCTGTAGTTCTGGAGGTCGCTGGCTGCAGGACAAGGTGACTTTTGGAGCAGGATCTGTGGAAACTGCAGACGGGCAGGTAGGGCTGGGGCCAAGTCAGTTGTTCTCTGCAGTCTCCTCTGCTGGGCGTCTTCTTTCGTCCTTCTTCGTAGGTTGTAGAAATCTCACTTCTTGGTTCAGGGCTGCCCCCTAAATACTGTATTTAGGGCGCATTTTAGGGGTCTCGAGGTCAGTAGCCCATTGGCCTTGGTGTGCTCACCCCACTTGGGGGAGTGGGCACAATCCCTAATCCTGATTGGAGAGTGCCTGCCATCTGCAAGATGGCGGGCACTGAAGAGTGGGCTTCACCTCGCCTCCCCCACCTGAGGGGTGGGGTTGGCAGAAGTGGGCACACCTTCTATGCTGGCCTAATTTTTCCCGCCTGTCTTCCCGCCGAAAAGGAGGGGAGACAGGAAGGGGGCCTGCTCCTGATAGCAGGAGAGGCTGGGGGTCGCATTACAAAGGCGGCAAGGCCTTTGAAGCTCCCGTGCCGCAGATGGCTCTTCCTGGCCTGGAGGAGGTGTGACCACCTTTGCCCAGAAAAGGCTTTGTTTCTGGGCTCAGGGAGTGAAGGCTCCCACCCTAGGGGTCCAGAAACATGTCTCGTGGTGGCAGGCTGGTGTGTACCAGTCAGGGAACCCACCAGAGGCTGGTAATTTTTCAAGGGGCATCTCTAAGATGCCCGTGAGTGCATTTTTCATTAAATCCCACACTGGCATCAGTGTGGGTTTAATGTGCCGAGAAATTTAATACCAAACGTCCCAGTTTTCAGTAAAGCCATTATGGTGCTGTGGAGTTCGTAATGACAAACTCCCAGCACCATATACTCTTAATGGCATTACTGCACTTACAATGTCTAAGAATTGTTCTAGACACTGTAGGGGTACAGGGCTCATGCACCTGTACCCTCACCACTGGTATTTGCACCCAGCTAGAGGGGTGGCTGACCTATGCCAGGGCAGTGGGTTGTAGGCATGGCACACAGGGATGTGCATCACAACATGTCGCGTGAAAACGCTCCATTTCCAATCGCACAGCCAAAATCACTTGTTGCGAAACTCCTTTTGCTTTAATCAATGTTTATTCCATGTTATCCTTAGTTCAACAAATTAAACTTTTCAATTCACGGTAAGGCTGATGTAAAGTCCCAATTTTTTCAAATGAAGCAATTATGCCCATCCGTCACGTGGGTACATATAATTCATGGTAGGCAACTCTGTGTTGGAAAATGTCCCAATGCATTTCAGGCCTTTTTATGCCCTTCGTCAGGGGTAGCTGTCAAATTAGAATAACAAACCTCTGTTAATTTTACATATCTAGGCCTGTAATATTTTTACAATAATGCATATGATAAACAAATCGTGTATTGATGCGTTAAATCATAATAAAATACCCAAACTCCTACTAACTCATTGGTATTATAACACCTCCTAAATCAATCAATCATGTCACTTATAAAGCGCACTACATACCCGCGAGGGTCTCAAGGCGCTGGGGGAAGAGGGGGGTGGTGCTGCTACTGATCGAAGAGCCAGGTCTTGAGGAGTCTTCTGAAGGCCAGTAGGTCTTGGGTCTGTCGGAGGTTGGTGGGGAGGGTGTTCCAGGTCTTGGCGGCGAGGTGGGAGAAGGATCTGCCGCCGGCGGTCGTTTTCCGGATGCGGGGGACTGTGGCGAGGGCGAGGCTGGTCGAGCGGAGCTGGCGGGTGGGGGTGTAGAAGCTGAGTCGTCTGTTGAGGTAGGCTGGTCCCGAGTTGTGGAGTGCTTTGTGTGCGTGGGAGAGGAGCTTGAAGGTTATCCTCTTGTTGACAGGGAGCCAGTGCAGGTCTCTCAGGTGGGGTGTGATGTGGCTGCGTCGGGGGATGTCGAGGATAAGAATTACAGAGGCGTTCTGGATGCGTTGCAGCCGTCTCAGGAGCTTAGCCGTCGTTCCTGCGTAGAGGGCGTTTCCGTAGTCCAGCCTGCTGGTGACGAGGGCCTGGGTGACTGTTTTTCTTGTTTCGGTGGGGATCCACTTGAAGATCCTGCGGAGCATTCGGAGGATGTTGAAGCAGGATGAGGAAACGGCGTTGACCTGCTTAGTCATGGAGAGGGTGGGGTCGAGGATGACCCCTAGGTTGCGTACGTGGTCGGTGGGTGGCGGGGCTGTTCCTAGTGATGTTGGCCACCAGGAGTCGTCCCAGGCTGAAGGGTTGGAACCAAGGATGAGGACTTCCGTCTTGTCCGAGTTCAGCTTCAGGCGGCTGGTCCTCATCCATTCGGCGACGGCCTTCATTCCTTCGTGGAGGTGGGCTTTGGCGGTGTGAGGGTCTTTGGTGAGGGAGAGGATCAGCTGGGTGTCGTCGGCGTAGGAGATGATGTTGAGGTTGTGCTGTCGGGCGACGTGTGGGCGACGTGTGGTAACTGCACACCACACCATTGCATCCCCCCAAAAAAACGTGACTTGTAAAGTGAACCCCGTGAAGAATTCACTTGACGCAGTGACCTCCCCCACATCCTTCCTCGATCTAATACCTGCCAATTAAAACCGCGTTACAAAACGAAATCCTAACCACCCAACATACTGATTCTCCTACAACTATTGAACCTCCCCCATGTATTCCGCCTCATATTAAACCTCCCAGTACATAGCTTATATCCTGATCATTTGAACTAAACAACTGAGCTTTGAAAAACCTCATACCTGCTTTTTTCTTTCATCGTAACTTCTAACGGTGCCAACAACTCCTTGCATCTTGGCCATGTGGCTAGACAAATGCTCAAACATCTCACTCCTCTCCATGCTTGTTATATAAGCTCTTCCCCCAGCGTATCTTCCATAAATCACCTGATCCTTATTTCCTTGAACTCACCTTCCTGGCGAACTACATATCCCACCCACCCCTGCGTGTCACTTCTAACTTCTCCCTCTTACTCCCAGTTTGCGCTACCCGCCCCACGTGACCAAATCCCATCTCCTACTACTAATTATGTTCCATTTTATTAACCCGACCTCCGTACACCCAATCACCCGTGCATCAAATCCCCCGTCCACTCCATCTTACTCGCTCAACATCAAAAAAGTGGCATCAATACGACATAAACTGACAATCAAATGTGATCTCGTATTTCAATTACTGTGGCTTTGTCTGATTATACCCATGTCCATTGAACGATGAATTGTCCGAGAGATATGTGCATTTCTCTCCAATATGCTTTACGACCATAGGCCCAAATAAAACGTCCACAGGAGACTCATTATTCTTTTATCATGAATAAAACAACGCCTTTCTCGTGATGTTCTTATTGTTCATTAGTGATCCGCTTTGATCGTTCTGTGTTGGGTGCAAACTGCCGGTTTGAGATAAGAAAAATTCAACAAAAGCACTTGAGATTGGCAGAATGCACGCCTATATTATCGACGTACTCAAAGTTCTTCATTTTTCCATGCTTGCGTGCCGACTGGATCACGTGCCTCACCTCTATGCACGTATTACACAATTCATCACCACATGTCGCGTGAAAACGCTCCATTTCCAATCGCACAGCCAAAATCACTAGTTGCGAAACTCCTTTTGCTTTAATCAATGTTTATTCCATGTTATCCTTAGTTCAACAAATTAAACTTTTCAATTCACGGTAAGGCTGATGTAAAGTCCCAATTTTTTCAAATGAAGCAATTATGCCCATCCGGGCCTTTTACTGCGTCACCTGGGTATATAATTTTATTATGATTTAACGCATCAATACACGATTTGTTTATCATATGCATTATTGTAAAAATATTACAGGCCTAGATATGTCAAATTAACAGAGGTTTGTTATTCTAATTTGACAGCTACCCCTGACGAAGGGCATAAAAAGGCCCGAAATGCATTGGGACATTTTCCAACACAGAGTTGCCTGCCATGAATTATATGTACCCACGTGACGCAGTAAAAGGCCCGGATGGGCATAATTGCTTCATTTGAAAAAATTGGGACTTTACATCAGCCTTACCGTGAATTGAAAAGTTTAATTTGTTGAACTAAGGATAACATGGAATAATATGTGTGTGTGTGTGTGTGTGTGTGTGTGTGTGTGTGTAGGTGTGTGTGTGTGTGTGTGTGTGTGTAGGTGTGTGTAGGTGTGTGTGTAGGTGTGTGTAGGTGTGTAGGTAGGTGTGTGTGTAGGTAGGTAGGTACAGGGCGTCTAAGGGTGGCACAATAAGTGCTGCAGCCCTTAGTGGCCTGCCATGGTACTTTTTTACAAGGGACTGAGAGGTGCCAATTGGGGGTACAAGCTACAGTTTTGGGAATGAACACAGACCCTGGGAACCTGAATGGCAGGGACCCAGGGCACATCAAGTCAAAGTGCATCAGTAGTCTGGCAAAAAGGGGGGGGGGGATAACGGCAACAGAAACCCAGCTTCCTACATACACCCACAGCCCGAGTCCGAAGGAGGTGGTGTGCCCACAGGGTCCTGAGACCCACAAAAGCCAAGCCCACTCTCTGGTCTGTCGCCACCTGCAGCCTTTTTCTGCAGGCCCCCTCTAACCTAGAGTGACTCCAGCATGTGACCCGATACCAAAAGATTCCACTGCACCCGAGTCCCCCCCGGCCTGAGGAGAAGTGGACCAATGGTGTCCCTGTGTGCCTGAGCCTCTCAAGGGTCGAGCCCCCCCCCCCCCCCGAGTCCCTGCTTGCAGTCTCTTCCTAACCAGACCGATCTCCATTGAAGTGAATTTAGGCACCTGACTCTGTAACACACCTATGCACCCGGCCGCACCAGTGCCGCCTAAAGTAACCTGTTGGTGTTACCTTGGACCTTTCCCAATATTCACTTTAAGCCCAGGAGAACAGTCCCGTAAGTCGCTGACAAGTGTCCGGATGCAGTACATGTTTTTTCCTCCATATTATAACTTTTGAAAACTGTAAAAATTCATAACTCAGCCCTTACCTGAATCCGATCTTGGTATCACATTCACATAAAAAAAATATTATTTTTATAAATTGGTGTCTGATTTTTTCATTGAGTGTCTCGTTTACTGCCTTTGTGTTTGCAATAAATGGTTACCACTACCCTCTGTTATGCCTAACTGCTCACCCACACTACCACAAAAGAGAATTTGGGGTGTCATTTGTTGCCTCTGTCAACACTTTGGAATTTCCCTGGACCATTTACACACTTTACCTCTTTTTGGTCCACTATATAAAGACCCAGCCTCCTACAGTAAGGAAGTGGGAGCTTTACTCACATAAATTGTCTTTAAGGTATGGACATTTCAATTACCCGTAGCACAAAAACCCATCTGTTTCATTTTCACTAGCTGAGCCATTGTTTAAAACACTTTGCAAATGGGATTTCACCTGTAACTTCTCAGTGAGCAAAATCCCCAATCAATCAATCAATCAATCACGGCATTTATAGAGCGCGCTACTCACCCGGGAGGGTCTCAAGGGGCTGGGGGAAGGGGTAAGTTACTGCTCGAACAGCCAGGTCTTGAGCTGCTTCCTGAAGGAGAGATGGTCCTGGGTTCGCCGAAGGTGAGTGGGGAGGGAGTTCCAGGTCTTGGCTGCCAGGTAGGAGAAGGATCTTCCTCCGGCGGTGGCTCTGCGGATGCGTGGTACGGTGGCGAGGGCGTGGCTGGTTGATCGTAGCTGGCGGGTGGGCGTGTAGAAGGTCATGCGGTCGTTGAGGTACTTGGGGCCCAGGTCGTGGAGGGCCTTGTGTGCGTGGGTGAGGAGTCTGAACGTGATTCTCTTGCTGACGGGGAGCCAGTGCAGGTCTTTCAGGTGTCCGGTGATGTGGCTGTGTCGGGGGATGTCCAGGATGAGTCGTGCGGAGGCGTTCTGGATGCGCTGGAGTCTTTTTGAAGTTTGGCTGTGGTTCCGGCGTAGAGGGTGTTCCCATAGTCCAGTCGGCTGGTGACGAGTGCCTGGGTGACGGTCTTCCTAGTTTCAGTGGGGATCCATCTGAAGATCTTGCGGAGCATGCGCAGGGTGTTGAAGCACGAAGATGAGACGGCGTTGACTTGTCTGGTCATCGACAGGGAGGAGTCCAGGATGAAGCCCAGGTTGCGTGCGTGGTCCGTTGGCTTGGGTGCGGTGCCCAGGGCCGGGGGCCACCAAGAGTCGTCCCAGGCGGAGGGTGATGAGCCCAGGATGAGGACTTCCGTCTTGTCTGAGTTCAGTTTAAGGCGGCTGTTCCTCATCCAGTCGGCGACGTCGCTCATCCCGTCGTGTAGGTTGGCTCTGGCGGTGGTGGGGTCGTTGGTGAGGGAGAGGATCAGCTGGGTGTCGTCGGCGTAGGAGATGATGTTGAGGTTGTGTTGGCGTGCGATGGCTGCGAGGGGGCTCATGTAGACGTTGGGGCCCAAGTTGCTATATTCTTTTTAAAAAAAAATGTTTTTATTGTTTTTTGTTGCTCTTAAACAATAACAAAACACAACTACAGCCGGGAGGTAACACACAGTGCCATCTTAGAAGGGATCATTATGTCCATAATACATTCAAGGTGCCGTTTGCACTTTAGTCAGGGACATTTAGGACGTTGTAATGAGGGTTCCCCTGCCCCCCCCCCCCTCTCAACATTTCAAGTCAACATTCCCCCTCGGTGTATTTCGTATACTGATATTCATTATATTTCTTTTGGGACATGTCTGGCTTGTATCATCCGTTACATCCAGTCCATAGTATTTTCGCCAGCAACCCCGTACCTTATGATTTTTTTTTCGGGCAGCCTCTGGCCCTCTCTGCGGCCATGTACATGACCATTCTCGGAACGTTGGCATGGTTGTGTCTCCCCATCGTCTCGCTATATCCCTTTTCGCTGCCACTAGGCCTAGTGTCCTGAATAACAGTTGTGGTCTGTCCACGTCTGTCGTTCGGGATTCCTAGCAATACAATTTTTGGGTCTGGTGGAATATCAGTCTTCAGTACTTTTTAAAAAAAATTTTTAAATCTTTTTATTGGTAGTATGCATGTAAGGATCAATGTACAGACATCATATTATAAGCATCAATGCTATATGTTGTTGTCCGGCTATAACAGCTTGGCGCAGTTCCCAACACATGGAGTGCTACCCTAGGAGATGTCATACAGGAGTAGGTTTTACAGTATAAACTTGGCCGTATTGCTGATACAACTTTCTAGGGACTCTTTATATCCCACCATCATGATGGTCCATTTGCAATTTCGTCTCGTAATCACATTACTACTTTTTTGATTTGCAATTTACTGAAACAAAAAAAAGCGTACAAACTTCTATCGTTCTTTGACAGCTTCTGGCGGAGTGGGCACCCCTCCCTAGGCTGTAGCAGTGCGTCTTTCTTTAGTGTTTAGGCAAGGTTCTATCGTGGTACAGTATCCCATATCTCTGATCCCTATACTCAGTAGTGGGTATATCTGTGTGGGGGATCGGGGGGGGGGTGCGTGTGAGGAGATACACTCCTAAGGCGGACTGGCAGTGTGGGCCTAGCGCAGTTGTAGGGCCATCCATGCATGAGCCCGGGGGTCCATTGGGTTAGGGTGGGGGCTTATATATGCGTCCCTGGGGTGCCGCCCCTACGTGGGTGAAGTCCTAGTGTTAATGTCGCTATAAGCCTACCGGGAGAGGGGAGGGAGGTGGGGGTGCAAGAAGAAGGGGGGGGGTAGTCTCCAACGGTGAGCCATGTTGTGAGTGTGGTCCAGTATCATCCCCAGAGGAGTCAGCGCTGGTCCCATCTGAGTGATTTGCCCCCTGCGTGAGGTCCATCATAATACTCCAGGTCTCCAAGTCCCTGTCCGCATTCTCATCCGTACGAACCGATCTGAGTCGACGCTCCTCCGCTACCCCCCATTCACGTAGGTCCGCCTTCCATTTCTCGGGGGGGGAGGGTGGGAGGCTTATCCGCCCTCCAGTGAATAGCTATGCAGCGTTTTGCTAATACCAGCCCAAGCATAGCAAATTTATGCTGCATGCGAGTTGTGGCCTTGGGGGTCGGGAGCACTCCCAGGAGACATCGCTTAATTGAGGATTCAATTGAGAGCTTTGTTGCTCTTCGCAGGGTGTCCAGCACTATACTCCAGTAGGAACCGAGCTTGGGGCAGTCCCAGCTCACATGAATGAAAAGGGCCGGGGAGAAGCCGCATCTTGAGCACTTAGGTGAGTGAGTTAGGTCAAACCTTGCCAGGCGTACGGGTGTCGAGTAGGTGCGGTGTAGATAATTTAACTGCGTAAGCTTGAACCAGGCTTTGCTCGAGACATCCTGAACCGTCGCCAAAGCGCGTTTCCACTCTTGTCCTTCAGTGGGGTAGGCAGGTCTTCCTCCTCCGTGTCGGGGCCATGTCCAGTCTGCGGTCCGGTTTTAGGGCCTTGTATAGCCGGGATATTAATCCTCGGAAAGAGCCTGGGTCTAAGATCGTGCACAGCGTGCTCGACTCCTCTGGCTCCCTCGGGAACGTAGTCCGGATTTCCCGAAACGTGCGGGTTATCTTTGCATATTGGAGGAAGTGGCCCTCCGGGACACCGTACTGTTCCTTGGCCTCCTCAAAGGATAGAAAGGAGTCGTTGAGATAAAGATCTCCAGCCATGGTGCAGCCACCTGCATTCCAGCTGGCCACATCCATTACGTATTGTATCTGGCGGTATCCCGGAAGCCATTCCAATGGGAGCGCGCGCGCATAGGCGCCTTTCGCAGTACCAGGGTCACCGCCCGTTCCCAGGCCTTAGCAACTTGCTTCACTATGAATGGGCAATTCGGAGGGGTCCTGGCTCCCATCATCAGATACTTAGGGAGCTCTGCTTCCGGACCCCAGCCGGCCAACAGTCTTTTTTCAGTGTTCGGGCCCTCCGCGCACCATTGTGCTGCATATTAGAGGAGTCCCGCAATGTAATATAGGCGCAGGTCAGGGAGTCCCAGGCCACCCTGATCCATGTCCAGCTTTAGGAGGTCAAGTTTCGCAGCGTGAATCTTTTCTGGATTCACATGCTGTGCATTATTCCGCGATCTAGTGGTTGGGTCCGGAATTGTAGTATTTCTTTCCTTTTTTTGTTGTTTTTTTTTGTTGTTGTTGGTGGGCGTCGACATACCACCATTTGGTCTCCTCCTGTGACGTCGATGGGCTTCCTCCGGAAGCTCCCACCTTTGGTCGCCATCTTCAGATTCTTTTTTTCCGCCGTTGGGTCTGGATTGATACTGAAGGAGCTCCCAAGATTGGAGAGAAGAATCGACGAAAAAGGAAAAAACTTAAGAAGAACTGTGGTAGAACCTTTTCGAAGGATCAGCATCCAGTCTGCAACCTTTGCCTACCGCTGAATCACCAAAGCGAGGACTGTAACGTGCACCGTCTTCACCCCGAAAAAGTTGAGGGTGAGAGAGACAGCGAATAGCCAACTATAACATGCAAGGCCAAGGACCACCACCATCGCTGCAAGACCTGGGCCTCTCCAGTGAGGAGGAAGACAACGTCGCCGAAGGACCAGAAGGCGACGAGGACACATCTGTTACGGTCGTGGAGGTCGAGAAGAAGACTTCAAAGGAGGTAAGAGAGTCGTCGACCTCAAAAAAACTAGAAGAGTCTCGAAAATCTGACTCTAGACCCACGAAGAGAACCTGGGCGTTGAAGCACTCGACGACCGCAGTTGCATCCAAATAAAAACACACCGTAGGATCCTTGGATAAGGACTCCGTAACGGCAAAGACCCTCTCAAAGCCAAAGACGTCGAAAGACAGTCTGGAAAAAGAGCGCCTCTGCGTCGAAAAGGAGAGGTCCGACAAGCTTTGACAGCCGGATCGGTGTCGACAAGCACGAAGCGAAAAGCCGAAGGTCTCGACGCCGAAATACACGCGGCCGAGATGGAGAAGAAAAGGAAGAGACTCGAAGCTGAAATGGCAAATATTTTACAACGTATAAAAGATTTTGACGAAAACTTGAAACAATTCAGAAGTTGAGAAAGGTCGTCGAGTAAGTAATGCCTCCGACAACACCTGAGCCGCTCGAAGAAGAAGAGGAAGAGAATTCTTCTTCGGAGAAGACGTCGAAGAGGACGAACAAACGTATGCAGGATCGGTGATTTCGGAGACTCGGGACCTGCAATGGCAAGATCTTGACGCCAAATCACCCGAGGAGGCTGTGGAAACATATCCTTCTAGGCCATCACCCCCAGATGACATTGGCATGTATAATCAGGTGATTAAAAAAGCAGCTGAAACTTATGGAGTGCAGCTAGAGGAAGAAAAACCACAATCATGTTTTTTATTAGAGACTTTGATGCCAACACAATCAAGAAATCAATTCCTTCCAATGCTGCCAAGTGTATTGGACGAGGGAAAAGAGGCATTCAAAGAGCCTGCAACATGCAAGGCTATCACACCAAGAGCAGAAAAGAAATATAAGCATTCCTCTAAAGACCCTAATAATCATTCCTGTAAAGACCCTATATACATCAGAGGGTCTGTACCAGCTGACTCTATTACTTCCACAGCAAGAAAAAGAGCAAATCTATCAACAACAGTGGGTCCTCCTCCAGACAAGGTAAACAAAAGGATGGACCTTGTAGGGAGGAAAGTACAAAGAAGTGCAGCAAACCAATGGCGCCTAGCTAATTATAACGCATTGCTAAACAGACATGCTTATCAACATTGGGTGGAGGTAGGAGAATTGTTAAAAAACCTACCTGAGCAATTCCAAAGAAGAGCTAGCCACTTGGTGGAAGAGGGTAAAAACATAGCTAACACATGCTTGAAATCAGCCCTAGATGCTGCAGAAACATCAAGCAGACAAATGATGATTGGGATCACAGAAAGGAGGCATGCATGGCTGAGAATATCGGGCGTCAAGCCAGAAGTGCAAAGTAATATTAACTCACAGTTCAATGGTGAACAAGTGTGGTTGATGACAAACTCAATCAATTAAAGGACAACGAGACAGCTAGGTCCATGGGCTCTACAATTCAGAGGCATCCGTAAAGGCACCCCCTCAAGGAGACCAGGAGGTAGAGGTACACACCAACCTGCTGTATCGTTTGGTTTCCAATGCTCCTCCCCGAACGGCCTCCCTCCCCCTTCTGCAACAATTGCATTGGCTTCCGGTGCAGAAGCGGATAAGATTTAAAATCTGCTGCATTGTTCACAAATCTCTAAAAGGCCTAGGTCCCAGTTTTCTATCAGATACATTTACCAAATATCTGCCACTTAGGCCCCTTCGATCAGCTTCTAAATCTTTTCTTCTTATTCCACGCTATAAAAAATCTCGCTTGGGTGGTAAAGCTTCCTCCCATCTAGCCCCTCATGACTGGAACCAACTCCCCATCCACCTGCGTCAATGCCCAGACTACTTGAAGTTCAGAAGGCTGTTAAAAACCTTGCTGTTCTGATTCATTTCTATCCTTGGTTGGCTGTAGTAGCTATAGCGCGGAGATACCCCTGATGGGGTGATTCGGGCGCTTTATAAACTAATAAATATCAATATCAAATATCTCACATCAAGCTTTCCAGCAAACATATCAAGGAGCAAGCCAGGGACAACAGCAGGGACAGCAGCAGAACTGGCAATATCAACAAGGAAGGCAATCCTTTCGAGGGCGTCCCTGTGGCAGAGTTCGGCCACAAAGAGGCGGATAACAGACCACTACTAAGTGACTGCATTACAAAGAAGGTACACTCACGAAGAACAGCAATGAGTGTACACACAGAAAGACAACCTATGCAAGAACAAAAACCTGTCGGTTTACAGTTCCTCCAACATGCCACACCAGTAGGAGGCAGACTAAAATATTTCCTTTAAAGATGGAAGGACATAACGTCAGACAAATGGATTTTAAACATAATACAGTACGGATACTGCATAGAGCTAACAAAACAACCTTCAAACAGGAGACCAAAACAAAAGATACATTCAAAAACAGAATTATCTCAGCTATTCAAAGAGGTGCAGGAACTTCACGGGAAACATGCAATAGAGCACCTACCACACAAGGAAAAGAACAACGGAGTATATTCCACATACTTCTTATTCCAAAGGTAGACGGAACATTACGCCCAATATTAGACCTAAGGTTCCTAAACAAATTTATAAAGACACAAAGATTCAAGATGACTACACTGTAAGAGGTGTTACCTCAATTGCAAGAGGTGATACCTAAATTGCAAGAAGAAGATTACATGGCTACCATAGACTTAAAGGATGCATACTTACACATCCCTATGAACAAAAAACACAGGAGGCTGTTACGATTTGTGGTCAACAAAAGACACTACCAATTCAAAGTACTGGCTTTCGGTTTAAAATCTGCACCAAGAGTGTTCACAAAGTGCCTGGCAGCAGTAGTAGCACATCTCAGGAGGCAGGGGATTCATGTTTGCCCCTACTTGGACGACTAGTTAGTAAGAGCAAACTCTTACAGTCTAAGCAAACAGCATATACAACAGGTGATAGAGACACTAGTTCAACTGGGTTTCTCCATGCATTGGGAAAAATCCTCACCAGAGCCAGAACTCATAAAGGTGTTCTTAGGCGCAGAAATAAATACAGTATTGGGGAGAGCATTCCCAAGCGAAAAGAGATCAGCCTTATTAAAGGAGACTCATCTATACCAGAAGGGGCAACATCTGACTGTGAGAACAGTGGGGAAATTAATAGGAATGATGGCCTCATGCATTCATTTAATTCCCAACATTCGACTACACATGAGACCATTTCAAGAATGGCTCCAGTCACAATGGTCACAGACAACAGGGAGTTGGGAGGATCTAGTGGTTGTCACACAGGCAGTTCATCAGGAGATGGCATGGTGGAACTAAACAAACCTAGCACAGGGAAGACTTTTCACACCACCAACTCCGACAGTGACCATAACAACGGATGCGTCCCTAATGGGATGGGGAGCACGCATGAACAACCTCAAAGTGAGGGGATTGTGGACACAGCAGGATGCAGTGAAACACATCAATATCTTGGAGTTGAAAACAGTATTCTTGGCCTTAAAAGTCTTTCAGAAAGAGCTCTACGGGAAAAAGGTGTTGATACAAACAGACAACACAACCACAATGTTTTACATAAACAAGCAAGGAGGAACTCAGTCTGTAGCACTCTCAACGCTAGCTCAAGAGATTTGGAGATGGGCAAACCCAAGGGGAATAGACATGATAGCAATACACCTACCAGGAAAGGAAAATGTAGAAGCAGACAGACTGAGCAGACAAACAACATCATCCCACGAGTGGGAACTAAATCAAGCAGAACTCCAGAAGATTTTCAGGAAATGGGGGACACCACAAATAGACCTATTTGCAACACCCCACAGTGCAAAATGCCAAAACTTTGCGTCTAGGCGACCTTGCAATCAGCCCTAGGGAATGCGCTATGGATAGACTGGTCAGGGATATTTGCTTGTGCTTTTCCCCCAACCATTACTGAACAAAGTGATCAGCAAATGCAAGATCAGCCAAATGACAATGATTCTCATTGCACCACAGTGGGCCAGACAAACTTGGTTCTCAGAAATAATGGAGATGTCTCAAGGGACAATGCACAGATTGCCAAAAAAGAAAGATTTGCTAACAATGCAAAACGGAAAGGTACTTCACCCAGAACCAGAGAGTTTAGGCCTAGCGGCATGGCTCCTGAGGACTTAGAATTTGCGCATCTCAAACTACCAGAAAGCACAATGGCTGTTCTAAGAGAAGCTAGAAAACCAACAACAAGGAAATGTTATACAGCGAAGTGGAAGAGATATACACAATGGTGCCTTAAAAAACGACTTTCCACGAAAATTACAAAGGAGAGAACAGTGCTAAAGTACTTGACACATTTACTAGAAAGTAAACTATGCTATACATCATTAAAAGTACACTTAGCAGCAATCGTAGGGTATACCAGAGGTGAAACGGGGAAATGTTTCTTCACTTCACATGTGGTCAAAAGGTTCCTAGAAGGAGCAAAAAGAATTGCACCTCCAAAAATGGTGCCAGCACCCACATGGAACCTGAACATAGTTGTAGCACAATTGATGAAAGCACCATTCGAACCACTGCACAAAGCAACGCCACAAATGCTCACACTAAAGACTGCCTTTTTAGTGGCAATAGCATCCTTACGTAGAGTTAGTGAACTACAGGCGCTAACACTACAGGAACCTTACTTCCAAATACATAATAACAGGATTGTCATGAGGACAGATCCTCAATTCATACCAAAAGTGGTATCAAGATTCCACATAAATCAGAGTATACAAATACCAAGTTTCTTTCAAAACCCAAAGACCAAAGCTGAAAGAGCTTTGCACACACTTGACGCAAGAAGGGCGGTCATGTATACATTGAAAGAACCAAGGAATACAGGAAAACACAACAGTTCTTTGTATCCTTTGCAAACAGTTTTCTGGGAAGACCAGTGACCAAAAACACCATTGCAAGATGGACAGCGCAAGCCATACAGTTATGCCACAGGCAAGCGGGCACACTCAACAAGAAAGAAAGGAACAACTATCGCTTTTCTAGCTAATACTCCGATCCAAGACATCTGCATGGCTGCAACATGGTCCTCAGTGCACACATTCACAAGACATTACTGTGTGGACATTCAAATGAATAAAGAAGCACAAGTAGGACAAAAGGTCTTACAACAGCTAGTCACAAACCAATGCTCATCTTCCACCCAGCCACCACAGAACTAGCAAACCGCTACAAAGTCTATGCACAGCATGTGAATCCAGAAAAGATTCACGCTGCAAAACGAATAGTTTCTTACCTGTCGGTGTAGTTTTGCATCCCTTCCCTGGGGTGGGTACACCCCCTACTCTGCCACTCTCCAGTGGAAGGGGGGCAGGAGCCTGTCCAGGGTTGGCTGGGTCCCCCCATCCTCAAGATGGCGGGGACTCGAGGTTTTGCTTCACCTCTCCTCCCCCACCTTAGGGGTGGAGTTGGCAGAGGTGGGCACACCTCTCTTCCTCACTCTGTTTTTCCCGCCGGGTCTCCCGCCCAAGGGGGGGGGGGAGAACCAGTGGGGACCAGTTGCAGAGTACAGCAAGTGGTCTGGAGAGGCTCCCAAAGGCGGTATGCCTTTGAAGCTTCTCCTCCGTGAACCCTGCCCATCCTGGGGGAGGAGGCTTGGCACCTCGTCCCAGGATGTGCATTGTTTCAGGCCCCCGAGAGCAGCGAGCTCTCGACCCAGGGGTCCAGAAACATGTCTGGTGGTGGCAGCCTCGGCAGCCACTCAGTCAGGCCACTGGAAGTTGGTCGAGTTTCAGGGGGTATCTCTAAGATGCCCTCTGTTGTGCATTTTACATTAAATCCCCCACTGGCATCAGGGTGGGTTTAATGTGCTGAGAAGTTTGATACCAAACTTCCCAGTTTTCAGTGTAGCCATTATGGTGCTGTGGAGTTCGTAATGACAAACTCCCAGCACCATATACTCTTAATGGCAGCACTGCACTTACAGTGCCCAGGAATGGACCTGGGTACTGTAGGGGTACAGGGCTCATGCACCTGTACCCTCACCACTGGCATAGGGCACCCAGCTAGAGGGGTGACTGAGGTATGCCAGGGCAGTGGTTTGTGGGCATGGCACACAGGGATGTGTGCCATGTCGACTCTTCACTTTGTTCTGCACCAAGACACGCAGTCTGCAGAGGCAGAGTGTGGGTGTCAGGGTACAGGGCCTCTAAGGGTGGCACAATAAGTGCTGCAGCCCTTGGAGGCCTTCTCTGGTCACAGTGCCCTGGGTACCTGTGGTACCACTTACCAGGGGCTTACCTGTGGCCAGAGATGCCAATTGGGTTTAGGCTTCAATGTAGTTAAGGGAAGGAACACAGGCCCTGGGTACCTGATTGGCAGGAGCCCAGGGCACACTCAGTCAAAGCACATCAGCAATTCAGCAAAAAGTGTGGGCATACCATGCAAGAAAGAGGGCACTTTCTCACAGCGACGCTCTAAAAATCCTTCAGCTCCCCTGACTGCTCCTCCTTATAAAGAAGGACGAAAGCTTGACAACATCGGCAAGCGTTTTTCAACAATGTCAGTCCTAACAGTACGAGCAGCGAATTCTCTGGCTTTACTGGGCCGTTTTAATAGGCAGATGTGGTCGGACTTGACACCATTCTTGGACAAACTTCCACCAGATGACAAGGAGGATTCTAAGAGAATTCTTCTTGAGGGCGAACGGACTGCCTCTGAAGTGATAGACTATGGATGTAGCGTCCAGTGGTTTCAGGCAGCTAGTGGGAGCAGCTGTCTTGAGGCGTCAAGGCTGGCTCAAAGCCACCACATTCAGGCCTGGGGTACAGACAAAGATTCTTGACCTTCCTTATAATGGTGAAGAAATATTTGGCAGCCACGTTGACGAAGCCTTACAAGCTATCAAAAAAGACGCAGATACGGCTAAGTCTTTGGGGACTTTACAATACAAAAGGACTCCTTTTCATGGCTCATGAGGAAGAAGTTGCCAATCTTACAGATCAGGATACCAACAATCTCGCTATTCAGCATATCCTGCTACTGCTCAACAATACAGGCCCCAGTATACTAGCCACCAGCCACCTGCAGCAGCCTACTACAAGGTTTCTTTTAGAGGAAAATTAGGACGCCAAGGTAAGGAGACCGGTCGACGCCAATGACCTCTCCCAGCTGTCGGCCTCTATCCCACCAATTCCATCCCCGGTGGGCGGCAAAATATCTCGTTATTTACAGCAGTGGCGGGACATAACTTCGGACCGATGGGTCCTAAACCTAATCCAATTCGGCCACTCCTTGGAATTTATAAAGATCCCTCCAACAACTCCTCCTCTGCCGCGCTTCCAAAAGCACCTACATCTCTTAAGGATGGAAGTTACCAACATGTTGCAGAAAGGGGCAATGAACGAGTTCCCCTCAATCAGAGAGGGAAGGGTTTCTACTCCCGGTTCTTCTTGATACGAAAGAAGCTAAAAAGCTGGAGACCGATCTTAGACTTGCGGAACTTAAACAAATTCCTCAAAAAATAATCGTTCCGTATGATCTCTATTCAAGATGTGCTTCACCTCCTCAACAGAAACGATTACATGGCGTCGCTGGATCTCCAGGACTCTTATTTTAATATACCCATACGCCGAAAGCACAAGAAGTTTCTAAGATTCACGGTGGCCGACAGTCACTTCCAATTCCGCGTCTTACCTTTCAAACTAAAATCCGCTCCCCGCGTTTTCACGAAATGTTTAGCACCAGTCGCAACATTTCTAAGACAACAACATCAAAATTTCCCATACCTGGATGACTGGCTTCTCAAAGCCCCCACGTACGAAGCAGCAAAAGCTTCCACCAAAGCCTGTCTGCAACTCTTTAAGAACTTGGGCCTCACTTTAAATGTAGAAAAACCGATTCTGCAATCTTCCCGTCGACTGGTGTTTCTAGGAGCTATCCTGGACACAGTGGAAAACAAGGCCTATCCTACTCTGGAGAGACGACAAAGGTTAATATCCTTGGCAAAGAGGGTCCAAAAAAATCAAGTGCATTTCCGTACGCCTTTTCAAATCTCTCCTAGGAATGATGTCTTCTTGTATCCCCTCATACCTCATTGTCGTCTCCAGATGCGTCCTCTTCAGGAAGCTTTAAACGAACAATGGGTGCAGATAGAGGGCTCTTTCGACGACCTGATCCGAATCACTCCTCCCATGATAGCGGCCTTGGACTGGTGGACGCAACCTCACCAATTATCGCAGGATCTGCTGTTCCTATCGCAGGCTGTTCCTCTTGTGATTACAACGGATGCATCTCTAGAGGGCTGGGGAGCTTTTCTGCAAGACTTGCAGGTCAGTGGAAGATGGCCGCCTTCCCACATGGATCTTCATATCAGTCTTCTTGAGCTAAGAGCAGTTTACCTAGCGCTCCAAGCATTTCTGCCAAAAATACAAAACGTATCAGTGCTTGTCAGGACTGACAACACCACGACAATGCACTACCTCAACAAACAGGGAAGATCTCTCCTGCTCTCTCAGGAAGCCCAACTCGTATGGCGCTGGGCGATTCATCACAAAGTGCATGTATCAGCGTAGTACGTCCCAGGAAAACAAAATGTCATAGCGGACACGTTGAGCAGGCTAAAGACTACTTGCCACGGGTGGGAACTGGACCAGCACACTCTAGACAACATTTTCTCCCATTGGGGCAAGCCAAACATAGATCTGTTCGCATCTCCAGAGAACGCGAAATGCCGGTACTTCGCAAGTTGGCATCAACATCAGGGTTCATGGGGGAATGCCTTTTCAATAGCTTGGTCCTGCATATTTGCTTACGCTTTCCCCCCCATTCCTCTCCTTCCGCGAGTGTTAAAGATGAAGACAGAACCATGCAAGATCATTCTGATAGCTCCAGCCTGGCCTCGCCAGCACTGGTACACAGAACTTCACCTACTTTCAGTCAAGTCTCCGTTCCACCTCAGACCATTTCTGTCTCTCTTTACAATGAGCCAGGGACAAGTGTGCCATCCGAACCCCAGTTCTCTGAAATTGTCAGCCTGGCTCCTGAGTTCCGAGAATTTCAACACCTAAAGATCCCACAGGAGTGTAGACAGGTGCTGGCTAAAGCAAGAGCAGACAGCACTAACAGGACTTACTCACGATCCGTTGTGTACATAGTCTAAAGTCAATCCTCTCCATTCACTTCCTAAGGAAGTTTTACCCTATCTACTTCTCTTGGCTCGCTCAGGTTTGGCCCACTCGTCAATCAAAGTTTATTTAGCTGCCATTTCCAGTTTCCGCAGATCAGCTAAGGCTCCATCTCTATGGTCCTGCAGGCTAGTAAAACAGTTTCTCAAGGGGCTTTTTAGAATATTCCCTCCAGTAAGGGCACCTCCTCCTGCATGGGAACTAAATACGGTGCTCAGTCAACTAATGAAACACCCGTTTGAACCTATTCACAAGACGGACATGAAGTTCCTATCCTGGAAAGTGGCTCTCCTCCTAGCTCTCACATCAGCGAGAAGGGTTGGAGAACTTCAGGCTTTCACTACTCAAGAACCTTCCTTACAATTTAAACAAGACAAAGTTATTCTACGAACGAACCCTAAATTCATCCCTAAGGTTCCTTCAGATTTCCACCTTAACGAACCAATTGTTCTGAAATCATTCTTCCCAAATCCGCAGACTGCAGCGGAGCGTGCTCTGCACTCTCTAGATGTTAAAAGGTGCCTAAAATAATACTTGAACAGGACAAAGTCATTTTGCAAGTCAAATCAACTCCTTATTGCGTACAGTGCACCTAGAAAAGGTTCCCCTATCACTAAACGGAGCATTTCCAGATGGATTTCAAGTGCAATTGTATTCTGTCATCAACAAGCGGGCCATCCTCTGACGTCAAGTGTTCGTGCCCACTCTACAAGAGCGATATCCACATCTACAGCACTGGTTGCAGGTGTATCCCTGCCTGACATTTGTAGAGCAGCAACTTGGAAGACGCCGCACACATTCACCAGGCACTGCTTGGATGCTGGGAATAAGCGAGATGCGGCAGTGGGACAAGCGGTTCTCAAACATCTCTTTCAATAAGGTGAGCCTTCTTCTTTGGTTCCTTCCCACCATCCTGTACTGTCTCACATTTTCAATGGTTTATGGTAAAAAGGTATACCTTGGATAGTTTTGCTTATGCATTTATATGAGTATATTAATGTATACGAACAATGCTTTCATGCATGTCTTTCCTGTAGTGGTTATATGGCATGAATATGTGTGTTCGAGGCATATGAGCTGTAGATCATATGCTTTTGCATAGATCGCCATCTAGTGTTGGGTCCGGATGTTTGCACTTTGTTTTTCTTCGAAGAAGTCTTTCCAGTCACGAGGTAGGTGACTCCTCCCTTAGGTGATAGTGCGCATGGACATCGACTCCATTGTTAGATTGTTTTTTTCCGCCATCGGGTTCAGATGTGAATTGTGCGCTCTGGTTCGGCACCGTTTATTCGGGCCCCCTTTGCGCAATCCACTACCCTCAACAGAATTGTTTATCGATCGCGTTTCCCATTCTCCGCGTATCGTTTGCTCTCGAAAACCTTCGATCTGAACATTCGTGGAAGGCCGTTGGACATACCCGCGCCGGGATCGGTAGCAGCTGATGGAACGGACTCCATTCAAGTTATATCCAGGGTGTCGCGCTAAGTTCCCGCGCACCGACTTGCACGAAGTGTGCAACCTTTGCCTACCCCCGGAACACGACGAGAAAGACTGCAACGCGTGCCAGTCGTTTCGTTCTAAGAAAAGCCTCCGTGATCGTCGGGCTCGACGTCACGAAATGTACCAGCAAAGCGGCCCTGCGCCGGACCGCCTCGGAGAAGAGTCCGATCACGAAGAATCGCAAGCGCAGGAAGCCGAGATGGAGGAGGAGCAGGTCTCCGTATCCGACGCTGACTCCGATGCCGAAGACCTGACACCGGGACAACGGATCGTGAGTAAAGAGACTTCGTTCCCATATCATCTCCTTTATAAGAAAAAGGCTCCGGTCCCTCCTCTGCCTTCGGGCCAAGGTCGGCACCGAGAAAAGGTTTCGAGCACCCCGCCTTCGGGCTCGGCACCGAAACAGAAACAACAGCCTTCCGGCTCGGGCTCTACCCGTCCCCACGCCGGTGCCGACCCGAAACCTTCGGCGTCGAAAGCGAAACACCTTCTGGTCTCCGTGCCACCGTTGCGTAAAGCTAAATTTTCGGAGCCGAAAACTTCGGAGCCGAAAACTTTTGATGCCGAAACCGGCATCTAAAGAAAGTACAGCGACTAAAGAGCCTCGGACTGAAAATCCACCGGATCCGAAACAGAAGAAAATCGCAATTTATCCAGAAACTGGACACATTCATGCCAAACTTCCTGAAAAGAGGAAAATGGGCTTACCAGAGGACTACCACATGCCTTTAAAGAAGAAAAATGTGGTTACTGACTCTTTTTCTCCTTATATTTCAGAAGACCTACTTATTACACCTACACATTCCCCTACACCACCATCACCTGACCCACAGGATACAGGGGATGATGATATAGATGACTATGCACCACAAGATACTGATCCATGGGATCATTATAATGTCCCTCAACCAGATAATGACCTTGACTTGTATCCATCTAGACCTTTCCCTCCAGATGATAACATTGGGTACATTGAGCTCCTTAATAGGGCTGCAGAATAGCATGGAGTAGAGCTTCATAAGGAGAGTTTAGAAGAGGATTTTTATTAGAGACACTGAGTTCATCCCAAAGGGCTACACAAACATTACCAATGTTAAAGGCGATGCTCAAACATACTGAGGATATCTTTAAAAGACCCTGTCAGAGCTAGGTTCATCACTCACAGGGTAGAGAAAAAATACAGAGCTGCACCTAATGACCCAGTATATATCAAAGGCCAGTTACCCGTAGACTCTTTGATCGTTTGCAATGCTCGTAAGAGGGCTAACTCTCAAAAAGAGGATGCCCTGCCTCCTGATAAGGAGTCCAAATTATTGGATACTTCAGGAAAAAGAATAGCCTCACAAGCGGCTAATAATTGGCGCATTGCCAATGCCCAAGCATTATTGGCAAGGTATGATAGAGCTCATTATGATGAACTCGAAAAGCTCATTGAATTCCTTCCAGATGAGCATAAAGCTAAAGCCAGTGACCTTATTGAAGAAGGTAAATTTATAACTAATACCTCTATCAGGTGTGCGTTAGATCAGGCAGATACAGCAGCTCGGGCAGTGAACACTAGTGTACTGCTTCGTAGGCATGCTTGGTTAAGGATTTCAGGGTTCAAGCCTGAAGTACAAGCCTCTATTCTTAATCAACCTTTTGATAAGCAACATCTCTTTGGCGCAGTTGTTGATGTATCTTTAGAAAAGATAAAAAAGATACAGAGGTTGCTAAGTCCATGGGGGCCTTACAATCACCTACTAACAGAGGTTCCTTTTGTCGCTCATTCTATAAGAGCGGCTCCAAAAACATCTCTACAGACAAACCCTCCTCCTCTTACAAGGGCAACAATCAGTCACCCTCTTCAAGTAGTTATTTTCGAGGAGGATATAGAGGAAACAACGGCAGGGGAAGAGGCAGAGGTAATTCAACACGCACCTCCCCCGCAAACACCAAACAATGACTTATTTCCCATACCCCCGATCATTCCACTCCTGTCGGGGGACGTCTCTCACAATTTCTACCCATTTGTAGAACGATTACATCAGACAAATGGGTTCTACAAATTATCCGAACTGGTTATTGCCTGGAACTTAGAAGCACTCCACCCAATATTCCTCCAAGGTCACACCTCATGTCACAAGAACATCTCACTCTTCTAAAGCAAGAGGTTCTTTCTTTATTGCAAAAGGGCGCAATAGAACCAGTCCCTTTACAATACCAAGGAACAGGAGTGTACTCCCTCTACTTCCTAATTCCCAAAAAGGACGGCTCTCTCAGGCCTATATTGGACCTCAGAGAACTAAATCTATACATTCAGTCGGACCATTTTCACACGGTAATACTCCAAGAGCTTCCTCTCCTTCAGCAAGGCGACTTTCTATCCACTCTAGATCTAAAGGACGCTTATTTTCATATTCCAATACACCCTGCACACCGCAAATACCTCAGGTTTGTGGTAGCAGGCCAACATTATCAATTCAAAGTCCTACCCTTCGGAGTGACAACCACTCCCAGGGTTTTCACAAAATGCTTGGCAGTAGTCGCAGCCCACCTGAGAAGACAACATGTTCACGTCTTCCCATACTTAGATGACTGGCTCATAAAAGGCCAGTTCACACAATAGCTGTCTGCGCCACACAGAGAAAACTGTGCAACTCCTTCACCAACTGGGGTTCACAATAAATCAGGCCAAATCCCATTTCCAACCATCCATGTCTGAAGACTATCTAGGAGCTAAGATAGACACACGGAAAGCTGTAGCATACCCAACTCCAGCCAGAATCAGAACTTTTCAGAACATAATGTCCCAGTTCCAGCCTCAACACTCCTTACCAGCTCGAGTGTTCATGCAATTACTGGGAATGATGGCGTCTTGCATTTTCATAGTTCCCTACGCAAGACTCAAGATGCGTCCCCTGCAGGAATGCTTAGCACGTCAGTTGAACCAGGCTCAAGGTCAGTTATCAGATCTAGTGTTGGTAGACAGCCGCACCCATCCCTCTCTGCAGTGGTGGAACACACAAAACCAGCGACCCGGTTCCAAAGATAGTACTGACAGCAGACGCATCACTGACAGTTTGGGGAGCACATCTCCAAAACCACACAATTCAAGGCATGTTGCGCTCCCAACAGAAACAGCTTCACATAAATCATCTAGAGATACTAGCGATTTTTCTGGCTCTGAAAGCATTTCAAGTTCAGCTAGTACGCAAGACCGTACTAATTCGTACAGACAACATGATAGCCATGTACTACATTCAAAAACGGGGGCGGACACACTCCCTCCAACTGTCCCAACTAGCACAGGAAATCTGGAGATGGGCCATTCATCACAAAATCTATCTCCTAGCAGAACGCCTCCCATGAGTGGACAATCAGATGGCAGATCTGCTAAGTCGCCAGACACCGCAAATCCACGAATGGGAACTACATCCTCAAGTTCTCCTCCCATTGTTTCAAATGTGGGGCTTACCAGACATAGACCTTTACGCCACACACCTAAACGCAAAATGCCCAAACTTCGCGTCCAGGTATCCACACCCATTGTCCAAAGGCAAAGCACTATGGATGAATTGGTCAGGGATATTTGCTTACGCTTTTCCGCCTCTCCCACTCATTCCATTAGTGGTTTGGAAACTCAAACAAGCGTCCCTGACACTAATCCTAGTTGCTCCCACATGGGCACCTCAACCATGGTTCACAACCCTATTGGAGCTCTCAGTAGTTCCTCATTAAAAACTGTCTTACACCCAATCTCCTCACACAGAGCCATGGAGATATAAGACACCCAGACCCCAGTCAGCTCAATCTGGCGATCTGGCACCTGAAGTCCTAGTTTTTGGCTATCTAAATCTACCGCCAGACTGTATGAATATCATCAAAGAAGCTAGACATCCTACCACAAGAGCCTGCTATGCAGCCAAGTGTAGGAAGCTGGCTCTGTATATACTATACCAAAGTGAGGTAAAATTAGATAGAACCTTACTCTCTATTTGTGGTAGTGTGGTCGAGCAGTAAGGCAGTATCAGAGGACAGTGTTAAGCATTTGTTGTACACACTCAGTCAGCAAATAAATTCACACACTCAAAGACTGAACTTGAGACCAATTGTTTTTGTATAAAAATATTCTTTTAGTTATTTTATTTCGTAGAACCAAGCAAGCTTGGCACAGGTAAGCAATAAGTACTTTACAGTAGTAATGCGATTGAAATACAGTTTGAATGATAATTGTATATGCACTTTGATTTGATTTACGGTATGGATGCAGAGAAATGCAATACTTAGTAAATGCAGTACATAGACTTGAATAGGCTTTTTAGTAAAATAGCAGGTAAGTAACTTGTGAGATTACTAGGCTTACACAGAGTAGTATACCTAGGTACTACTCTGGGACATTTCCTGAAAACAGGTAAGTAAAATCGTTTTTGTTAGATTATGCAATGTTAAAGAATTTCTTTAGTTTCTCAAACTCCAATCTTAGAAACTTTTCACAGAAAAACAGTCAATCTTATCCTATGGAGGAAAATAGTGTTATCGGTTTTGAGGTAAGTATTTGGTAGTGGGAGTTGAGGTTCTGGGGGTAGACTCAGGGGTCCCCCAGGGTCAAGGATGCACTCTAGTTTACCCCCTCAGCGGCACTAGGGTGGCCGGGTGCAGAGTGCTGAGGCCCAATGTTATCCAATGGGGGATAGGGGGCCTCCGGCTGGTGGCTGCTGACGAGCAGGCCACTTGGGTGTGGGAGCAAAGCTCCTGGTGTTTAGCTCAGGGCAAATGGGGAAACAAAGTAGCACCAAAGGTGCACCCTCAGCAGCACTGGGGCGGCCGGGTGCAGGGTGCTGTTTCGACGTCGGGCGCCCTGTTTGCTATGGGGAACCTCCGGTTTGCAAAGGCACTGCAGGCTCGGGGACGAACGTCTTCTGGGTGCGACCACCACTTCGAGAGGTAAGTTGGGAAGTTAGGGGTTGGTTAGGCACCGTCGGTTTAGCCACCCAACGACTGTGGGGCGTCGGGTGCAGGGGTGCCTTTTGGGGTCGGATCTTATGGATGCAGAGAAATGCAATACTTAGTAAATGCAGTACATAGACTTGAATAGGCTTTTTAGTAAAATAGCAGGTAAGTAACTTGTGAGATTACTAGACATTTCCTGACAACAGGTAAGTAAATTCGTTTTTGTTACATTATGCAATGTTAAAGAATTTCTTTAGTTTCTCAAACTCCACACAGTCAATGTTATCCTATGGAGGAAAATAGGGTTATTGGTTTGGAGGTAAGTAATCAGTCTTTGGAGTTGAGGTTCTGGGGTTAGAACCAGGGTTCCCCCAGGGTCAAGGATGCACTCTCGTTACACCCTCAGCGGCACTAGGGCGGCCGGGTGCAGAGTGTTGAGGCCCAATGTTATCCAATGGGGGATAGGGGGCCTCTGGTTCGTGGCTGCTGGCAAGCAGGCCACTGGGTTGTGGGAGCAAAGCTCCTGGACTTTAGCTCAGGGCAAATGGGGAAACAAATTAGCACCAAAGGTGCACCCTCAGCGGCACTAGGGCGGCCGGGTGCAGGGTGCTGTTTTGAGGTCGGATGCCCCGGTGTTTCCATTGGAGAACCTCCGGTTTGCAAAAGCACTGCAGGCAGGGAGACGAAGGACTTCTGGGTGCGACCACCACTTCGAGAGGTAAGTTGGGAAGTTAGGGGTTGGTTAGGCACCGTTGGTTTGGGCACACAAGGCCGTGGGGCGTCGGGTGCAGGGGTGCCTTTTGGGGTTGGATCTTCTTGCCAGCGCCTGGTCGCGGTTAGGGGGGCCTCTTGGATTTAGGCTGCAGGTGTCGGCTGGAGGCTTGAGGCAGGTCAGGGGTCGCCGGATCTCGGTTCAGGATCGCCGGGGTGACCTCCTCGTGGTGTTTGCCCACTCGAGCTCGGGCTGTGGACGGCGGGTGCAGAGTGGGGCGGATTCGCGGTCTCCGGCTGCTGCCAGAGGTTGCAGTTGAATAAATCCGGTGTTCACGGGAGAAGCAGTCTTTGGAAGTGAAGGCAGGCAGGTCCTCCGGGGTTTTTGAGGTTGCTGGCTGCAGGACACACCGGGATTTCGTAGGAGCAGGTTCGAGGGGGAGACAGGCCGGTGGGGCTGGGGCCAAGTCAGTGGGCGTCTTCCTCTTGTTAGCTGCTGCACGGCTGTTTGGTCCTTCTTCTTCTTTTCTTGTTGAAGGTTCTTGTCTGAGGAAGCAAGGTACAGGGGTGCCCCTAAATACTAGATTTAGGGGCGTTACAAGTAGGTAAAAGGCAGGGACCAATGGGTCCCTTCCCTGGGGGTGGGTACACCCCCTATTATGCCACCCTCCAGTGGGAGGGGGGCATGTACCTGTCCCTGGTTGGCTGAGTCCCCCCATCTTCAAGATGGCATGGCCTGAGAGTTGTGCTTCACCTCGCCTCCCCCACCTGAGGGGTGGAGTTGGCAGAGGTGGGAACACCTCTCTTCCTCACTTGTTTTTCCCGCCGGTTCTCCCGCCTAAAGTGGGGGTCAGAACCAGTGGGGACCAGTTGCTGAAAGCAGCAAGTGGCCTGGGGAAGCTCACAAAGGCGGCAAGCCTTTGAAGCTTCCCCTTCGTGAACCCTGCCCATCCTGGGGAGGAGGCTTGGCACCTCGTCCCAGGATGTGCATTGTTTCAGGCCCCAGAGAGCAGCAGGCTCTTGACCCAGGGGTCCAGAAACATGTCTGGTGGTGGCAGCTGAAAGCAGCCACTCAGCCTGGACACTAGTGGTGGGTTAGTTTTCAGGGGGCATCTCTAAGATGCCCTCTGTGTGCATTTTTCATTAAATCCCACACTGGCATCAGTGTGGGTTTAATGTGCTGAGAAGTCTGATACCAAACTTCTCAGTTTTCAGTGTAGCCATTATGATGCTGTGGAGTTCGTAATGACAAACTCCCAGCACCATATACTCTTAATGGCAGCACTGCAATTACAATGTCTAAGAATGGACTTAGACGCTGTAGGTGTACAGGGCTCATGCACCGGTACCCTCACCACTGGTATAGTGCACCCAGCTAGAGGGGTGACTGATCTATGCCAGGGTAGTGGTTTGTAGGCATGGCACACAGGGATGTGTGCCATGTCGACTCTTCACTTTGTTCTGCACCAAAACACGCAGCCTGCAAAGGCAGTGTGTGAGTGTAGTGGTACAGGGCCTCTAAGGGTGGCACAATAAGTGCTGCAGCCCTTAGAGGCCTTCTCTGGTCACAGTGCCCTGGCTACCTGTGGTACCATTTACCAGGGACTGACCTGTGGCCAGAGATGCCAATTGGGTTAGTTTTGGTTAAAGAACACAGGCCCTGGGAACCTGATTCGCAGGGACCCAGGGCACATCAAGTCAAAGTGCATCAGTAGTCTGGCAAAAAGTGGGGGGGGGGTTACTGCAACAGAAACCCACTTTCCTACACCAAGTGGAAGTGGTTTGTGATTTACTGTAACAACAACCACATCAACCCCCTTGATGCTTCTGTCCAAAACATTATATGCTATTTTTTACATCTACAACGTTCCAATTTAGCATACACATCCATACGCTTACATCTAGCTGCAATAGCTGTATACCTCCAAAATAGACAGCATCTGTCTCTTTTAGAGTACCTGTCATTAAAGCATTTATGGAGGGACTCAAACAAGTTTTTCCACCGAGACGTCCACCTGCCCAAGTGTGGAATCTCAATATCGTTCTCACCAGACTAATGGGTCCACCCTTTGAACCATTGCACAGATGTGAACTACAATTTCTCACATGGAAAGTGGCTTTCCTAGTTGCTATCACATCACTCAGAAGAGTCAGTGAGATTCAGGCATTAACTATCGAAGAATCTTTTTTGCAAATGGACCAAAACAAAGTAGTTCTTAGGACCAACCCCAAATTCCTTCCTAAAGTCATTTCTGCCTTTCATATTAATCAATCTGTTGAGCTACCTGTATTCTTCCCTCAACCAGATTCAGTGGCAGAACGTGCTCTACACACACACTAGATGTAAAAAGAGCATTGCTGTATTACATAGAAAGGACAAAACCTTTCCGTAACATGAATCCGCTTTTTATGGCCTTTGCTCCACCACACAAGGGCAATGCCATATCAAAATCAGGTATTGCTAGGTGGATTGTCAAGTGCATTCAAATATGCTATGCAAAGGCTAAACGAACATTACCAGATCCCCCTAGAGCGCACACTACACGCAAACTGGGGGCTTCTATGGCATTCCTAGGGATTATACCCATAGACATATGCAAAGCTGCAACATGGTCTACACCTCACACATTCACAAAACACTATTCAGTGGATGTGTTAGCAGCACAACAAGTTAGAGTAGGCCAGACAGTTTTATGTACACTATTTCAGACTACTGCAACAGCTACAGGTTAGCCACCGCTTTGGGAAATAACTGCTATATAGTCTATGCAAAAGCATATGATCTACAGCTCATATGCCTCGAACGGAAAATGCTACTTACCCAGTATGCATCTGTTATTGGCATATAGAGCTGTAGTCATATGCGCCTACCCGGGTACCTATACCTGTTGCAGTGACATCTTACTTAAATACATACATCCATGGACATCTCCTTCTAACTACTCTTACTAACTCCATTATCACCCTCTGCGGAAAAACAATCTAACAATGGAGTCGATGCCCATGCGAACTATCACCAAAGGGAGGAGTCACCTACCTTGTGACTGGAAAGACTTCTTCAAAGAAAAACAAAGTGCAAACATCCGGACCCAACACTAGATGGCGATCTATGCAAAAGCATATGACTCTACAGCTCTATATGCCAAGAACAGATGCATAGTGGGTAAGTAGCATTTTCCTAGTCACTGCTTGCTATTCTTATTCAAGCATGTGAATCTGTGAATGTTCCAATACTGGAGTAAGAAACAAGTTACTTACCTGTAACTATAGGTTTGAGGCATATGAGCTGTAGTTCATATGCTTATGCATAGATCGCCATCTAGTGTTGGGTCCAGATGTTTGCACTTTGTTTTTGTTTGAAGATGTCTTTCCAGTCACGAGATAGGTGACTCCTCCTTTCGGTGATAGTGTGCATGGCCATAGACTCCATCCTTAGATAGTTTTTTTCCGCCATTGGGTTCGGATGTGTATTGCTGCGCTCCGGTTCGGTACCGTTTTCGGACCCCTTCGACGCGCAATCCACTACCCTTGACGGTGTTATCGATCGCGGTTCCCCATTGAACGCGCATCGTCTCACCTCGGAAAACCTTTGATCGAGAAACTCGTGGCAGGCCGTCTGGCCTACCCGCGCCGACCGCACTTGCAATCGATGGAACAGACTCCCTTCAAGTTATGTCCCGGGTGTTGTGCTAAATTTCCACGCACCGACTTGCACGAAGTCTGCAACCTCTGCTTGTCCCCGGAACAGAACGAGACCGACTGCGACGCGTGTCGATCGTTTCGATCGAAAAAGACACTTCGTGACCGTCTGGCTCGACGACACGAGATGCAACACTACAGCGGCTCCGCACCGGACATCTTTGGAGAAGATTCCGACACTGAACATCAAGCTCAAGGAGCCGAGGAAGAAGAACAGATCTCCGTGTCCGACGCCGACTCCGACATGGAAGAAGAGGAGCAGATTACTCCGGGTCAGTGTACCGTGAGTAAATATACCCCTGCCCTCTTCAGCATAAAACAAAGGCTCCGGTCCTTCCTCTGCCCTCGGGCCAAGGTCGGCACCGACAAAACGTTTGCGACGCCCCGCCCTCTGGACCGGCTCGAAAACATAAAGAAAAGCCTTCCGGCTCGAGCCGGCCCCACTCTGGCGCCGAACCAACACCTTCAGTGCCGAAACACAAGCATGTGTTGGTCACAATACCACAGGGGCCGAAGATTTCACCTTCGACACCGAAAGCCTCGGAGCCGAAACCTTCGACGCTCAAAGGCTCGGAGCCGAAACCTTCGACGCCGAAACCGGCACATAAAGAAAAAGATGCTCCCTCTAAAGAGCCTCGGTCCGATGACCCGCCCTCGGATCCGAAGCAGAAAAAATTGGTGATCAACCCTGAAACAGGATATATTCATGCTACTCTTCCAAAAAAACGGAAGATTGATCTATCAGAGGACTACCATATTCCTCTTAAGAAGAAGTGTGGGTACTAACCCTTCTCCTCCTTATATACCACCCCCTTCTCCCATTGATCCCAACTTGATCATTACTCCATCTAATTCACCACCACCACCACCACCACCTTCACCTGACCGACAGGATGATGGGGATGGGGATCAGGATGCACCACAGGACACTGACCCTTGGGGGGATTTTCATACACCCCCAAACACAGACAATGACCCTGATGTATATCCCTCCAGACCCTCCCCACCTGACGACAATATTGGGTACGTTGAGCTCCTTAACAGGGCTGCTCAATATCACGGGAGCCATTAGAAGAGGATTGTTATATCCCGCATAGATGCCCTAATGTAGATCCGTTCGTACATGCCCTAAAATGGAAGTATTCATATTTACCCTAATATGGTCATATTCGTACTTGCCCAATTATGGTCATGGCTGCATATGCCCAATTATGGTCACAACTGTACATGTCCTATTATAGTATGATTCCTTATATAGGCATGATCTTTCACCTACATTGGTCCCAGCTAGTACACAACGAGCTCTGAGGGCTGAACGTTATCTAACCTGTGGTCTTGAATGCAGCAGGGTTCTTCCAAACACAGGCCCACACTGTACTCATTAATTATGCATGGCTTTCTAAGAATACACCACCAGCATAATGTTTGTACAAAGTTCACCCCTGACGTCTTCCTCATGTCCAAAACAAACCATACTGAGGACCGAGACTCTTTAGGGTATAAATACACCACATCTTGCCCCGGTAAACCAGAGGGAACCGAGACTTCCATGCTGACACACTGACCAGAGACGCTGAGGCTCCTGCATGTATGTCGCTCAAGCTGACAGTGGTCTGACACAACCCGGACGGGGTGTCCAACTCGAGACCAGGACGGGGTCCCACACTCTCTCTATTCAGGTATGGGGGTTCGACTAAATCCTAGGAGGATTCTTGGCTCTTAGCTTCTAAGACCTACACACATATGCTGGGTACACACAGGTACATCTAGGTAGGCATCGTAGGAGTACGCGCACTTGCATAATGCTTTTATATTCATGTAGGTACTCATGATTATCGCAATATGGTAGAACTGTTCTATCCCTTTGCTTTTATCGTACTGCTGATCATATATCTCTGCTATTGTCTGCTGGTCTCTGCAGCACATATATTTTATACTAGAATAACAACTGTTCAATAAATACTTATTGAAACGCCCGACTGTTTATTCTGTGTAACTCTCTGAGACAAACCAAATAAGTGAGCACGAATGACTGAGCGAAAGGGAGTACATTGTTTCCACGATTCTGAGGGAATCGGGGTTGTCATGATCTAAGGTTGCCAGAAACTAATCTCTCCCCGATAAGAGGAGACACTAGTGGCACTGCGAGCTAGCTAATGCAAAACAATCCAACATAAGCGGTGGGGGTGCACAGAGTCAGTCTGCCACCAAGCCCACAGCTTATGTTACACAAACGCGCAGGTCCTGCATGGGTACTATAGGAGCTACACGACATGGCGCCCAACGTTGGTTTGGTACTTATTTAACAGTAGAATCTGAGTAGTTCAGTCGTGCTATTCTCAGAGAACCTACTCACAAAACCCCAGAGACGTCTGGAGTGGGTGGGCACAAAATCCGCCGCAGCTGAGTAGTACGAGAATACTATTTATTGGCTGTTGGTTACTCAAGCTTGAAGGACATATAGTTCCTACAATTGTGCATTTTACACCTTATCTTAAGAACTCTTTAATCTCCCTTCTTCCAATTAAAAATGGTGGACGAAACAAGCGCAACTGGGAGAGTTACAACAAACCTCTTTGGTTTAGAAGAAGACCCTGAAGAAGCAATGCAAATTGCACCAAATTTCAGAAGGGCAGTCACCATAAAACTTCTAGAACATGGCTTAAGAGCCAGGGGTGGTACAGTAATTTTCGTGATTGAGGCACACGAATCCAATAAAACAGAGGTGTTCTATTCTTGGGTTACACTCCCAGCAGTAAATGCAATTACAAATGTATTTCATTACTACCTAGAAGGTGAAACACCAGCGGACTACACTCCTTTTGAGGAAGTAGAGGTCCCGCTCACTTACCAGGAGCATAATTACTGGTTTAAAGGCGCCCTACCCCACGTACGAGGAAGAGCAAGATTAGGCCCGCTCGGAGGAGCAGGAGCCACATGGCCCATATTAGCGGCATACACACCGCATCCTGAAATTGACACAATGCCACAGCCAGACTTACTCGTACAACACAGAGATTTAATTCAAATCTACAGAAACCTCACACAATTTGTGATGAGGACTTTAACAGTTCAGCCTGCACCAGCTGCAGCACAAGACACTCCAGTCCAAGGTACAGTTAATAAAATAACTCCACAAACATTACACGCGATAATGGGCAAAATGCCAGCAAAACGCGAACAAATCCCATTCTGGATAGCTCAGAAAATAACTCCGCTTGAAGCAGTATTCCCGAATACTACAACCAGTGATAAACACAGGATTCTAACAATCTGCTTGCCCATGGGTCTCACACCACAAGTAGAGGACTGCACCTCCTGGGGTTCAGTCTTTGCTGCCATATATACCAGAACACATGGTATCCCGTCCTTAGCAGTAGTACCTGACGTATTAAAACAGATACAAAATGAGTACGGAGCAGAGCCTGCCCTTAACTTAGGGATGAAGTTGCTAAACAACTTTGAACAGGTCTCAGCCATAATACTAGCTAACATTAAGGGGGAAGCAGCTTCTGTGGCGATCCGCCAACGCCTAAGGGAGTTCGGTCCAGAAGACCAACAACACGAACTACCCAAAATAATCGAAACTGCATATGCAGAATTAGGCAGAGACAGTCTAGGTGGAAAAGCATTAAAACCACAACTGGTGGGCAGTCCTGAAAAGGACACTACAAAGCAGACACCTACTTCTTCTAAAAAGAAGTGGGAAAACAAAAAATAACAAAAGTCTAAAGACACCAGATCTCAGTCCAGAGGTAGGTCTCCTCAACAGGAGCCCTCTGAAAAGAGGTATAACCTCAGGAATAGGGATAATATAAAAAAACCTGACAGGTATCAGGATACTGATACTCGTTCCTCTCGTTCCTTTCAGGGTTCATCAAGAAACTCCGAGAGGGAAGGACGGTCAAAGGAGCGTACAAAGTCCAGAGACACGCAACACGCTGCGGACTACGCACCTAAAAAAGAGGATAAACAAAAATCAAAACCTCAGTTCAAAAAGAAGAAGGTAGCAGGTCTCAAGATCAGACATGCCCAGAATTCTGAGGACACAGCTTCTGAACGGGGAATGGGCTCTGACGATGCTAGACAGCGCGGCAGAAGTAACGATAGCTCGCCAGAATCTGAAGGAATTTCTGGTGACAGCGGAGTTGAGTGAGTATATCACGGTGGAAACACCTGATACTCGGGTAAGTGTCCCACATAAGTTACATGAGAACACTCCGGATGGAGGGGGACAAGCCCAGAAAAGTTAAAGGTCTCTTTTGGAAAAATCTGTCATCTGGTTATGACATTCTATTAGCAGAACAAGACTGGCCGCTAGCATGCGTCATGGAGTGCCCTAGGGGAGAAACTGTAATTTTTCCAGCCTTTTCAGACCTCGTTCCCATTCATTTAAAACATGCATATGCGCAGGAGTGGGCGGTTGCCCTAGCTCCGGCATTGTACAAAAATCATGCTGGTTGGGATGAGGATTCAACACACCACGTGATCCCGTTAAAAGTTTCCCCAAATGCTCAAAGGCAATACCCTATAAAGCAGGAAGCTAAAAAACAAGTGAGGGAGATTCTAGATCAACTTGAATATCAGGGGGTGATAGAAAATTGCACTTCACCTATGAACAATCCTTTGTTCCCCGTAGCCAAACCTGACAATACATATTGTCTAGTTTTAGATTACAGACATTTAAACACTTGCACAAAGACATTTGCAGTTCAAAATGCACACAGTGCCGCATTAATGAATAACATTGTGCAGAAAAAGTACAAAACAACACTTGATAAATCAAATGGATTTATCTGCCAAAATATAGCACCTGAAAGCAGGTATCTAACCGCATTCAGTGCGTTAGGATCACAACGGCAATTTTGCCGACTCCCCCAAGGGTATAAGAATAGCCTGGGGTTGTTTTCAGCAAGGGTAACAGAGTTACTCCAAAATTTGGATGAAGAAGCATTGTCATATGTGGATGATATTTATCTGACGGACGATGACTTAAAGAGGCACTTGACCAGGGTGAGCACCATTATTATGGGATTAGCCTCTGAGGGCTATAAATTTAATTTAAAAAAATCAAAAATTGCCCACCTCAATGTCCTGTTTTTAGGATACGAGCTGTCAAGTGAGGGAAAAAGCCTGGCCACTAACTTTTTAGAAAAGTGTGCGCTGCTCCAACCTCCAAAATCATTAAAGAATTTTACATTCAATTCTGGGATTGCTACATTTTGGTCGAACATACATTTTGGATTACGCAGAAAGGGTAAAACCTTTCTACGACTTAATAAAACCTGACTTTTCAGTCAAACAATGGACACAGGAACACACAAATATCCTGCGTTCCCTACAGGAAGACATGATAGCTTCTAAACATTTACAGACACGCGTAAACGCACAGAACTTAGTGATCCGAGTAATTGCGGGTCAATGTGGGTACACTTATTTAACTTTTAATGAAGGTGAAAAAGTACCAATCGCATACAAATCACACCTGTATACAAACGCAGAAATGCGTTTCACTTCAACAGAAAAAATCCTGACAGCAGTTCAGACCACTGTAGCAAGAGAAAGAGCTCTGGCTCAGGGAAAACGCATAATTGTCGTGACCTCAGTACCAGCTTTAGAAGCGGTTACAAAAGCTAGCATTCCAAATGCGAAAGCCTTACATCCGAGATGGATACAATGGGCTAATTCTCTTACTTCAACGGATGTTGAATACAGATTTGATCCGAGTTTAAAAACACAGGCATTCCTGCAATACGAACAAGAATATCCTCTACCAAATGAAATTTTGCCTCTAGATCAGTATGAATACATTATCTATACTGACGGATCTGCTCAACCAGCCATAGGGAGTAAGCAAGCTTACAGCGCGGCGTGTGCGATTGTTAAAGGTCGCATGCACGATGGAAAGTTCCATCCGAGTTGCACCAAAATGCAATCTCTAGGAGACTGCACGGCTCAGTTGGCAGAACTCAAAGCACTGATACTGGCACTTATAAATACGGAACACGAATTCCCCACACTTATTGTGTGTGATTCCTTTTACTGTGTACAGTCGTACAATGAATATCTCCATCATTGGGAACAAAACGGGTTCAAAAGATGCAAAGGTGGCACAACTAAGCATAAAATGCTATGGGAACAGGTAGTGGAGTTGAGAAACGAACTATCAAGGGCTCACGTGATACATACACTGAGTCATCAGCGTGATGGCGTTCACGTTGAAGGGAATTCATTGGCTGATGAAGCCGCAAAGGGGGCTGTTCGCACAGCCGCCGTAGCTGCAATTACTCGTTCAAAGACGAGGGTAGACGGCGAGATTATGGTAGCTGTCAATGCTTCACGCAAAGGCAGCAAAGCAGTACCTAAAAAATTTCCACTCAAGTACTCCTACAAGTTAGACGCACATAACATTCCATATGCTCAGATTCCTGGAGTGGGGGATAGGGTAATACCAAATATGGATCGTAGGCTAGGCTTGATTTTAGCGGCACATGAGGGTTTGGGTTCCGCGCATACAGGCGTTACAGAGACTATTTCCTTCTTGAAACAGCGCTACTGGTGGCCAGGGTTAACAAAGCAGACTAAAGACTATGTCTTGAAATGCGACATCTGTCAGCAGATAAAAGGCTCCACAGTAACACGCCCAGCACAGACACCATTGCTGAAATCAGACAAACCTCTCGCATGTGTGTATTTGGACCACTTGAGACCCTTACAATCTGATGGGTCCAAGAAATATATCATGGTTGCAGTGGATTCCTGCTCAAGATTCCTATGGGTTTGGCCTCAGCGCTCGGCTGACGCTCGAACTGTTATAAAAGATTTCTTAGTCTTTATCGGCACATACGCAGTTGGCACGTTACATTCTGACCGTGGTCCGGCGTTTAACTCTCGGGCTTACAAAGAGGCCATGGAAGGAATGGGCGTAGCATTGCGGTACTCCTCTCCGTACCATCCCGAGGGAAATTCTGTTGTGGAGAGGAAAAACCGAGACTTAAAGCAATCTTTAACAGCTAGGGTATTAGGCAAGGGCGGTAGATGGGTCGATCACCTTTATGGGGTTCAGCGCGCACTCAATAATCAGCCAAGAAGCTCTCTAGGAGGGGTCACTCCTTACGAGGTCCTATTTGGGACAAGAATGTGGGTACCTGATCTTGATTGTGAAAGCACAGTGGCGGATGAAAAACCATTTGATATCCATGATAGTTTGGCTGTTTTACAGGATCTAAATGAATCCAGGACACAACAAAGTAACGTGCTCCAGAAACAGGCCGCCACTGAGGAAGTCAAGGCAGTAACGGCAAGACCAATCTGGATCCCAAAACTCGGGGATCTAGTCAGAGAGAAGATTGCTGACAAGAAAGAATTTGGGCCATCCTACAGAAAGCCTGTACCGGTCCTAGCAATCCACGGCACAAGAACTGTACTTCTGCCGCCTCTTGCCGGAAAAAAGGAGAAAAGATTCGTCTCAATTGACTTAATCAAACCACACTATGTGGCCGATACTAAACAGTAGGCCTCGTGGACTCCACAGTAGCAGACGCCCTCCTCTCGCTACAATCCAAGAAGTCCAAACAGAAAGACTCATCACGTTTGAAGAGCCACCTGTACAAAATGAAGGACTAAGCAACAATGCTATGGAACTCGTTCCACTTCATCAAGAAATTTATCATCAAAATGAAAATCAACTTAACAACCAAGTTGCAATCAGACCTAATACAGACATCTATGTCAATGTACGTCGACAAGAGAACACAGTGATTTCAACAAATCCCAATGCAATTCCAACAATTGATCGAACTGCTTCTGGCTATTTCATGAACTTTGATACGTTTTCACTGGATCCAAGTGAGCCGGAAAGCGACGCCAGCCAAAAAATCACTCCTACAGAAACTCATTGACTTTTGAACTTTTTTAGAAAGACTTACCTGGTGTCACCTTGGATAGAACTATGGTATATCACTGGGATTTTATTTTCATTTTCTGGCTAGGTTTAATAATAGCTTTTAGTATGCTTATTAATGGATGATACCTCCAGCCAAGCTCCACAGCCCAAAGAGTCAATTTGATTTTAAAACCACACCAGTCTTCACATCGTGAACCAAGAGACTTGTCTTCAGTGAACATTACAGCAGTTCCTATACTCGGACGGTATATTATGGGACAAGATTGACTATGATATATTAGGCCCGACTGAACTTTTAAAGCTAAAACATGTATTTAAAATTTCTTTAAGTGATATCATTACCTCAAGTGCATATTCTGATGATTGGGACACTGAAACTGTAAATGCTATGATGTCTGATCTAGAAAAAACAGCTGCATTTCCGAACAATGAAATGTTAGAAGGTACTTCAGACTATGATACATTGTACTGTTACCAACATTTTGGAGATCATTTCTTACACAAGTCTATAACACCTAGAAATGTTTTTGAGTACCACCAGTGGGAACACTGCCCAACACCTCCCAAAGGTAGTTCACAAGCATTTGCACCGCAATTCACATACTTCGCAGGGTTTAACACATCCGACCCGAAGACATTTTATTATAAAGTGGCGAGAAATTCAGCTCAGAAAATTATGTTAACGAACACCAAACATATTTATTCTGCATCCTTCCTGAACCAGTTGTCTAAACAGGGTTTCCATCTATGGAAAGACACAATAGATTCCAAATCAATCTGGGGTTCTAGGGACTGGCAGGTCCAGGGAATAGAAGCACTTTTTAGAGCATGCATCATTCCGCAGCAGATTTTATTTCTGAACGAAACTGTGCAACAGACATCCTGTCTTGGATTATCCAAAGGCAAGGAAATGAAAACACCGGGGTTTCCAGCACCATCACAGATGGGTGGGGGCAGAACTCGAGTACACAAGGGGTAGGATTAGATGCCATTCTCCAGTACAACAGATCAGATCCTGATTGGACAGAATGGCTGGTTTGGCCCATTGACACAAACAAATGTCAACAGAGATTTCTGAATACAACCAAAGGGTTTAGTATCCATAGGCCAGATCCACGCTATGTACAAAGACAACACCCAGGGGTAGTGACATCGTATAGTGTTGGGAAGTTGTGCCTTGATTGGCTAGAGACCTCAACATTGACAGAAGTAAAGCACCACTTGACCTTACTCACACCTGACATGGATCTTAGAGATTTTCTACTGGGACCCAAGAAACAGCGTCGGAAACGTTTCATATATGCAGGCCTTTATGCCTACTATAATGAAAACTGGAAAATATCCCAACAAGAGGCCGCAGAAAGAATACGAGAAATAGACCGTATTAACTTAGAAAAAGCATTAGCAGTGGTGGATAATGGGTTAACTACTTTGACCTCCAGGATTTACTCCTTAGGCAACATTGTGTCCTCGGCAATCGACATATTAGAACAAGATCTGGCCTTGTTACAACACGGGCAATCTCAGCTACGTTCTATTATGATGTTAAGCTGGACGCTGCAATCTTTGCGTGCAGGCTATGTGCCATGGCGTGTTATAAACACCACGTCTCTGTTCTCAGAATACAATCTAACTGATAAACAGTCAGAAATGGCACAAAGGGGAGCCAAATATACAATGCTGCGTATTGAGAAACTGGAAAGGTTACCATTCACTGTAGCCGAATCACCATCAACAGAATGGCTAATTCATGGCCAAATCACTCTGCCAGTCACTACGTTTCAGTTTCAATATTGCCTGGAGCAAAGGCAGGCAGGCAAATATGTGAAAATGGGTGAGGGATACATCAAGGAAACTTGGGAGTTACCATATAGATACCGATGCCGGAATGGGGATCGAGAAGTGTATCTGAGTGGTACAAACTGCAAGAACGCTTTGAGCGGTTCGCTCATGTGTCAGGATATTTCTCTACACGGAGCCTGCAGTGGTTCAGTGGCGAATTTATCTTGTCACATGTCAGGGACCCCAGCGGCCATGATCACGCCGGTTTTCCTGCTGCTCGCGAATGGGAGTTACTTAATGCTAAATGATCACGGTTGTTGTGGGATGCTTCCGGGCGTCGCATATCTAGTAACTGTTAACTCCAGGGTTACTTGCTGTATGCAAGTATTGTTTCCGCCACTGAACACAGTCGGGGAGGCGCTGCTATGGCCTTCGCTGAATGTTTCCTTTATACAGTTTGATACTCTGAGCAGATTGAAAGCCATGCTTTTACAGCTCCCAGTGCCCTTAACCTCCGCTCGAGAAACCTATGAACTTCAAGTTGTAAGTACCTCGACCGAGATACAGGCGCTCATACGTAAAAACTGCCCCATTCATTTAGCAGAAATGGTGGGACGTATCTTCAATATGTCTGATACGAGCGGAATTGTACACCTATTTAAGACCATAGGGTCCGGACTGTTAAGCACCTTTCAGACAGTCCTCGGAGTAATCCCAAATTTTATACACTCCGTATTGGGAAGCGTATTTGGAGGATTCCCGCTCATCCTGTTCCTAATCGCAGGAATCCTGATTGTAATATTGCTGCTACGCAATGGACAGCCCACTTCCCGAGGGAATGGTGAACATGCTCCTGGAGCGGAAATACCGTGAACGCATGGTACAACTTCTGGGCATTTCTTGCCTGTGAGAACTCAGTGCCTCCTGGTTTCTATCATTTAGACCAGTCTGGATAGACTGCATCTTACCTGTGCTTCGATGCCTGTTCTGCGGACAAGAATGCACGTTGGATCTTTGTCTAACATTTCCATCAGATGCGCCTCCGGACACGGATGCAATGCTGGACCCCATAAAGGCCCATGCTCTGCGTTGTCCCCAGCGGCTTCCAATTCTGATAAATGCATTCCTGGAGAATCCACAGGTGCCGTTCGCTCCAGCTGGGTTAGGTGACTCCTCCACAGGCACCCAGGTTACAACTGCCGCACAAGCTGCCGCAGCACCGACTGTTGGCAGTACTACATTCCATCTATGTGCGATTGACGTTCTCTGTGAGGCGTTGGATTTGTCATCTACAGCAGCTGACACCGATAATATTGAGCTTCCCAGCCAGGACGCGTAATCTTGAATTGGCTCATCGTGTCCTGGGAAAGAATTCGGCTTCTTCACTCGTTTCAAAATAAAACTATCTAAATTTGGAACATTTTCTTGCATTGACACTTTCGCTTAAGAAAAGTATGGCCTTCTCCTGCTTATGGTAATACAACTTCTATAGAGAGACGATATTGACTTTTCAGTGGCAACTAGAACAAGCATTGGCATAGCCAATAGGTCTTGCTTTTGGGACCTTATAAGTATTTAGTTATGCAGCACAATATCCTTAGTGCAACAACATCAACTGTTGCATGGCTAAACACTTATAAGGTCCCAAGGCGAGACCTATTGGCTATGCCATCATACATGCAGGACCTGTAACTTAAATTATTAGATTGAACTAAAATTATTGCCCAAGACCTGTAAAGCTGATGGAGATGTATTTATTGTTTTTATTTAATTATTCATTCAATTCAATTCAATGAAAGCTTTATTCGGTTTGGGTAGCAACCATAAAAGCAAACATACATACACAAAACATTAAAATCCAATTACAGTTTCATATAGTATATATACAATCGGTTTAGTGCAATTATAAAAATATAGATTCAATTGATAGATACATTAAAAGACCATACTTTTCCTAGCGTGAGTAGATTTTAAAATAAATGTCGCCACATAAAAACAAATCTCGGGCTCTTTTAATGTAAACAGTAGACTCATAGCAGCATTAATAGTTGTGACATTATATTTCTTAACCAATGGTTGTAAATAGACGATTCTATAGTTCAAATACAAATCGCATAATAATAAAAAGTGCATAGTGCTCTGTTTGGTGTGCTTATCACATGGACATGGGGTGACTGGATGCTTTTTCGTTTCTGGGAACGCGACTAGATGATGGACAAGACCTAGTCTCTTCCTCGTTAGTACAAACGAGAGGATCTTGAAACTAGTGATAGATAACTTTGAAAGCCAACAAAGTCTATATACAGTTGATAAAGCTGATATGTAGGTTGTTTCTCCACATTTCTCATCCTACACTCCTTCTTATTGGACAGAAATATGTTCCTCATCTCCTGTTTGGACAGACCTATCACATCAATCGGATTTCTCGAGATCGTGAGCTTGAATAGGACTCTGCTAACATATGCTATGTATTTTAACCAAGGGATCTTAAAACAATTATCCAATCGCAAACAGTCCTTAATAATTGTTTGCGTGAATATAGTCTCCTCTTTAGACCAGATCGATCTCCAGAGCAGAAGCGGTCTCAGTGCAATCAAATCTAACAGGTATTCAAGCCCCACTTCACGATGGATTAACTCGGAGGATGCTGATGCTGGCAGGCACAATAGCTTTTTAAAAAAAGAGTTTTCCTCTATTTGTAGATCTAAACTGGGGTGGTAGCCCCAAACCCCTGCACCATATAGTGCAATGGAGACACATCTAGCTTTATAGATATCGATCATATCTTTAATACGACGATCCCCTAATTTGGAAGCAAACCTGAACACCCCATGTGCACTTTTAGACATCTTAACCCGGACATTAGATATTTCACGTGACCATTTACCATTACCAGAAAAAGTTAGCCCCAGGTAGCAAAAGGTGTCAACAGATTCCACTCTTTCCCCATCTATAAAAAGCTTTTCATTTTCTTGGGTTTTATTCCACAGACCATTGTATATGTTTTAGCCTTATTTATCAACAACTTCCTCCCCTTAATAAAATCTGTGAACCTATCAATTAATCGCTGTAAACCTAACGGTGTCCTTGATAAAAGCACCGCATCATCTGCATAAAGCAGAACCGGTATATCATGACCATCTGCTTGGGGGGCATCCGCCTGTATCGACTTAAGGACTGCGTCAACTTCGTTAATAAATAAGGTAAAAAGCAATGGTGCTAGGACGCAGCCTTGGCGGATGCCACGTTTAACCTTAAAATTAGGAGTGCATTCGCCCCGTTGACCATACCGAACTCTAGTTAATAATTTTTCGTACAGGCTTGCAAGAAAATGAATAATAGACTCTGGGGCACCAAGATTAAGTAGAACTGGCCAGAGTATAGCATGGTCCACTAAGTCGAAGGCACTGCTAAGATCAGCGAAACATAAAAAGAGACCTCCTTGTTTAACGCATGTTTATTTGCCAATTAAAAGTTCCAAATTAATACACTGTTCTAACGTACCTAGCCCCTATCTAAAACCATATTGAGCTTTTGTTAAAATCCCATTATCTACAACCCACTCTTCCAGTCTTACTAGCAGAACCCTAATTATTCATTCATTTATTTACCAATAAAGTAGCCTGATGGTGTTCAAACTGCAATTTTGACTTAGAATTACTTTCTGTGGAGACATCTCTGTACTTTTCAAATAACCCATTTGAGGGTTGAAAACCTCAATTCAACTTAATTTTGTGAATGAGAACTGACAGCTCCAGTCCAACAAGCACTCTCAGAGCCCTGCATTGAAGTGTAGGGGCTGTAAAAATCCAAGTGTTATGCAAAGTGTAGCAAATGAGCCACGCCCTTCGGCACAAGAATGGTGTACAAGTAGTGTGTGTCCAGTGGTGCACTGTGCAGCTCATTGTCCCAAATATATGACTAAACATGGTGTGCTAGGGTGCTGCTTTTTACAGAGCATATTTTCAACTGAAATGGCCATTAGATTAGCATCAGTCATGCACCTTTACTGATAAACCTAGGTACAAACGATAATGCGCAGAAATCTAATTTCTGTGTGTATTTATCATTTTTGCATCACACAAGTGAAGTGTCTTGGTTCGTTTTGATCCTATTAAAATTCCCTCTTACCTTAGAATTACAAATACAACAATGTGTCTCAATGGAACTTTTCTTGCTGACAATATATTTTGGAATGGTTGAAAAGGTCATTACAAGTAATTACATTTTATTGTGTTAGAAAACATGTGACATTCTGCAGCTTTTCTATCAATACTCGCTGTACTCCTGCAAGACTGTCACTTATTTCACATTATAAAATTCACCCCATTTGTCATCCAGGAAAGAAAAGTAAACACCCATCTCCTTGTTAAATAAACAGCAGTATGTCATAATATATTGAATGACACTTTACCTCTGTCTTCAAACTCACACCAAATGCAACAGAATAAAAACAAAATGTACAGTCCTCTTTATGCCTTCAGAACACCAGCAGGGTTACCTTGGTGGTGCTGCCGCCACCCCACTTCCGGTGCTCCTAAGACCGAAAGGCTATGGAAATTATTTTTAGCCATGCTGTGCAGTAAGGCTGAAAATAATGTAAAAAGAAAAAGGTGCTAAGACACAGCATTTTTGTAGGCGTACGCCAAAACGGATGCACATGCCAACAAAATGAGGCGAGCATGTTTTTCTTATCTACCAACCCGAGATGGATTAGTACATACAAAGGTGCACCAAATTCACGTTTTTGATATAACACTAGTGTGCTTTCTTGATACGGTGCTAATGCGCTTACAAAAGAAAGTGAGTTGGGGTGGTGAGCGGAGCAACATAGAGGGAGGGCAGGAGAAAGGATGTGGGTCGGGGAGAGAAGGTCAAGCATGAGACAACAATAAGGAAGCACACAAACAACAGAGGGCGAGGCGATGGGAAGCACAACGATGACAGACGTGAAAGCACACCAACAAACTATAAGTACACAGACAACGGAGGATGGGCAGCAAAGGGGAGCACACGGACTACGGAGGGCGGGAGGGATGGTGCAGCAAACTGACAATAGCTAGGGGTAGGGAGGCAAGAACGGAAACGGAAGGTGAGCACAAGGAAGCAACAAGCATTGGGAAGCACAACGATGACAGACGTGAAAGCACACCAACAAACTATAAGTACACAGACAACGGAGGATGGGCAGCAAAGGGGGAGCACACGGACTACGGAGGGCGGGAGGGATGGTGCACAAACTGACAATAGCTAGGGGTGGGGAGGCAAGAACGGAAACAGAAGGTGAGCACAAGGAAGCAACAAGCATTGGCCGCGCGGCCGTGAAAGTGACACTAATCGTGATCGCGCGCTGATTTGGTGCGCGCGCTTTAAGGGTGCCCGCGAGCGATGCGCTTGAGCGATGCGCTTAATGAGGAAGAGATAGGAAAGCCAGATGGCGGCTATGCGCGTAACCGCAAGCTTTAGGCCACAAGCAAAAGTGTGTGGTCGGATTTTTAAAGCCCACACACTAAATGTCTCGCCAGACCAGCGCATGCGCTGGCTCAGGCGAGACCTAAAGCTGAATTTAAACTTTTTTTTTTTTTTTAAAGCACCAAAATTATTTAACGATTTTTTAGAACCGTGTTTTTACTTGCTTTTAAAAATGTTTTTAAATTGTCCAGATTTTACGTATGGTCATTTATTATCCTGTTCGGAAGTGGAGTGGATGTTATATCCCGCATAGATGCCCTAATGTAGATCCGTTCGTACATGCCCTAAAATGGACGTATTCATATTTACCCTAATATGGTCATATTCGTACTTGCCCAATTATGGTCATGGCTGCATATGCCCAATTATGGTCACAACTGTACATGTCCTATTATAGTATGATTCCTTATATAGGCATGATCTTTCACCTACATTGGTCCCAGCTAGTACACAACGAGCTCTGAGGGCTGAACGTTATCTATCCTGTGGTTTTGAATGCAGCAGGGTTCTTCCAAACACAGGCCCACACTGTACTCATTAATTATGCATGGCTTTCTAAGAATACACCACCAGCATAATGTATGTACAAAGTTCACCCCTGACGTCTTCCTCATGTCCAATACAAACCATACTGAGGACCGAGACTCTTTAGGGTATAAATACACCACATCTCGCCCCGGTAAACCAGAGGGAACCGAGACTTCCATGCTGACACACTGACCAGAGACGCTGAGGCTCATGCATGCAGTCGCTCAAGCTGACAGTGGTCTGACACAACCCGGACGGGGTGTCCAACTCGAGACCAGGACGGGGTCCCACACTCTCTCTATTCAGGTATGGTGGTTCGACTAAATCCTAGGAGGATTCTTGGCTCTTAGCTTCTAAGACCTACATACATGTGCTAGGTACACACAGGTACATCTAGGTAGGCATCGTAGGAGTATGCGCACTTGCATAATGCTTTTATATTCATGTATGTACTCATGATTATCGCAATATGGTAGAACTGTTCTATCCCTTTGCTTTTATCGTACTGCTGATCATATATCTCTGCTATTGTCTGCTGGTCTCTGCAGCACATATATTTTACACTAGAATAACAACTGTTCAATAAATACTTATTGAAACGCCCGACTGTTTATTCTGTGTAACTCTCTGAGGCAAACCAAATAAGTGAGCACGAATGACTGAGCGAAAGGGAGTACATTGTTTCCACGATTCTGAGGGAATCAGGGTTGTCATGATCTAAGGTTGCCAGAAACTAATCTCTCCCCGATAAGAGGAGACACTAGTGGCACTGCGAGCTAGCTAATGCAAAACAATCCAACATAAGCGGTGGGGGTGCACAGAGTCAGTCTGCCACCAAGCCCACAGCTTATGTTACACAAACGCGCAGGTCCTGCATGGGTACTATAGGAGCGACACGACAGGATTTCCTATTTGAAACACTTTCTTCTTCACAAAGAGCTACCCGTACCTTACCAATGCTGAAAGGCATGTTAAAACACACACATGAGGTATTTAAAGACCCTGTAAGGGCAAGGATAATTACACCAAGGGTGGACAAAAAAAATAAACCCGCTCCTACTGACCCTGTTTACATTAGAGTCCAGCTGCCCTTAGACTCTCTTGTAGTCTCTAACGCTCGCAAGAGAGCTAACTCACAAACCACAGGTGAGGCTCCTCCTCCTGATAAGGAGTCTAGGCTTATTGATGCCTAAGGCAAAAGGGTGGTTTCACAGGCAGCAAATCACTGGCGCATTGCCAACGCTCAAGCTATGTTGGCTCATTACGATAGGGCTCATTACGATGAGTTAGAAAAACTCCTGCAAGATTTACCTGATGAATACAAATCTAAGGCTAACGACCTTATTCAGGAAGGTAAACTTATCACCAACACATCCATCAGGTGTGCCCTAGATGCAGCAGCTTGTGCAGTCACCACCAGTATACTCTTACGCAGGCATGCTTGGCTGAGAATATCAGGCTTCAAGCCGGAGGTGCAATCCTCCATCCTTAACCTACCATTTGATAAGGAGCATCTTTTTGGCCCAGCGGTTGATACCTCGCTGGAAAAGATGAAAAAAGACACGTAGGTCGCAAAGTCCATGGGGGCTTTACAATTACCTACCAATAGGGGTTCCTTTCACCACTCCTTTTACAGGGGTGGTTCAAAAACTGTGTCCACCGAAAATCCCTCCTCCTCTTACAAGGGCAACAACCAATCCCCCTCTTCAAGAAGTTATTTCAGAGGAGATTTTAGAGGAAATAATGGTAAGGGAAGAGGCAGAGGTAACTCCACTCGCACTTCCCCCGCAAACAAACAGTGACTTCCTTCCGCTTCCCCCGATCATTCTACTCCTGTCGGGGGATGTCTCTCCCAATTCCTACCTGTCTGGAATTCAATCACCTCAGACAAGTGGGTACTACAACTTATCCAATATGGTTACTGCCTGGAGCTTACAGACACTCCCCCAAATGTTCTTCCAAGAGCACATGCAATGTCACCAGAACATCTCATCCTCCTAAACCACGAGGTTCTCTCTCTCTTGGAAAAACACGCGATAGAGCCAATCCCATTACGCTATCAGGGGACCGGAGTATACTCCCTGTATTTTTTAATTCCCAAAAAGGACGGCTCTCTCAGGCCTATACTAGACCTCAGAGAGCTAAATCTATACATTCAGTCAGACCACTTTCACATGGTCACACTCCTACAGGTGCTCCTACTCCTTCAGCAAGGCGACTTTCTGTCCACTCTGGACTTAAAGGACGCCTATTTCCATATTCCCATTCACCCTGCTCACCGGAAATACCTCAGGTTCATGGTGGACGGACAACATTATCAATTCAAAGTTCTCCCATTCGGAGTAACTACAGCACCCAGGGTTTTCACCAAGTATCTGGCAGTAGTCGCGGCTCATCTAAGAAAACAGCACATTCACGTCTTCCCTTACCTAGACGACTGGCTAATAAAAGCCAGCTCGCAACACAGCTGCCTACACCACACTCAAAAGACAGTACAAACGGCTTCACGACCTCGGGTTCACTGTAAACCTCACCAAATCTCATCTCCAACCATCGAACACTCAAGTGTATCTAGGAGCCACAATAGCCACTCCGAAAGCTCTGGTGTATCCCAACCCAGTCAGGATCTGCAACATGCAAAATCTAATATCGCAGTTTCAGCCTCAACACTCATTACCAGCTTGAGTGTTCATGCAATTGCTAGGAATGATGGCCTCTTGCATTTTAATCGTTCCTTATGCAAGACTCCAATTGCGTCCCCTACAGGTAGGCTTAGCACTTCAGTGGAACCAGGCTCAAGGTCACTTATCAGATCTAGTGTTGTTGGATGGCCGCACCTATCGCTCTCTGCAGTAGTGGAACACATAAAACCTTTCCAAGGGGCGGCCATTAGTCGACCCGGTTCCGCATATAGTGCTAACAGCAGACGCATCGCTCACTGGTTGGGGAGCTCATCTTCAAAAACATACCATTCAGGGCATGTGGACTATCCAACAAAAACAACTCCACATAAACCATCTAGAACTGCTAGCAATTTTTCTAGCATTGAAAGCCTTTCAACTTCGTCTAGTAGGCAAAGCTGTCCTGATTCGCGCAGACAACATGACAGCGATGTACTACATACAAAAACAGGGGGGGGGGGCACTCTCTCCAGCTCTCATAACTAGCCCAGAGCATCTGGAGATAAGCCATTCCTCAAAAAATATATCTCCTTGCAGAACACCTTCCAGGAGTAAACAACTAGATTGCAGATCTGCTCAGTCGTCAACAGCAGATCCACAAATGGGAACTCCACCCTCGAATTCTCCTCCCATTCTTTCAAATGTGGGGCTTCCCAGAGATAGATCTGTTCGCCACCCACCTAAACGCAAAATGCCCAAACTTCGCATCCAGGTATCCACACCCATTGTCCAAAGGCAATGCACTATGGATGAACTGGTCAGGGATATTTGCTTATGCTTTTCCTCCTCTCCCACTCATTCCATTAGTGGTTCGGAAACTCAGGCAAACATCCCTCACACTGATCCTAGTAGCTCCCACATGGGCCCGTCAACCTTGATTCACAATCCTGTTGGAGCTGTCACTAGTTCCACATTAAAAACTGCACCTCACATCCAGTCTCCTCACACAGAGCCATGGAGAAATCAGACACCCAGATCCCAAACAACTGAACCTCACAATCTGGCTCCTGAAATCATAGAGTTTCGTTATCTAAATCTCCCACCAGACTGTATGAACATCATTAGAGAGGTCAGAAGGCCTACTACAAGAGCCTGTTATGCAGCTAAATGGAAACGTTTTGTTATTTATTGCAATAATAACAACATCAATCCTCTTGATGCTTCAATACAACATATCATTTGTTATCTGTTATACTTGCAGCAGTCGGGGTTAGCTTACACTTCTATCCGACTACATCTCGCTGCAATAGCTGCATATCTACAAAATAGCCAACACGTATCTCTTTTTAGAGTGCCAGTAATCAAAGCTTTCATAGAAGGACTTGAGAGTTATCCCACAAAGACTTCCACCTGCCCCAGTGTGGAATCTTAACATAGTCCTCACACGATTAATGGGCCCACCTTTTGAACCCATGCATAAATGTGAGCTACAGTTTCGCTCCTGGAAAATCGCTTTCCTCATTGCAATCACTTCACTGAGGAGAGTGGGTCAACTACAGGCACTAACCATAGAAGAACCTTTTTTCCAACTTCACAGAGAAAAAGTTGTTCTTCGTACTAACCCCAAGTTTCTACCTAAGGTAGTTTCTGCCTTTCACATCAATCAGTCGGTTGAGTTACCTGTAGTCTTTCCTCAACCTGATTCAGTGGCAGAACAAGCTCTACACACCTTAGATGTCCGAAGAGCCCTTTTATATTACATTGAAAGAATAAAATAATTTCGTAAAACTAAACAACTTTACGTTGCTTTTGCTCCACCACACAAAGGCAATGCCATATCCAAGTCCGGTATTGCCAGATGGATTGTTAAATGCATTCAAATTTGTTATGCAAAAACTAACAAGTTACTTACCTTCGGTAACGCGTTATCTGGTAGAGACTCTATCTAGCTGCAGATTCCTTACCTTTGAATTTCCCAGGCGTCAGACTGGATTGGAAACGTTTGCTGAGCAATACCTCTTGCGCGCGACGTCGGGTGGCTCCATTCGGCTCCGCGTGACGTTGGCGTCGGTTATGTCGCTGTGCCTGTTGTATTCCTCTTAGGGTATCCATAAACGGGCTTTCCAATATCATGTCCTTATATAGGCACAATTCGCCCTGCCCTTATATAGGCATAAAATCCCAGCCCTTATTTAGGCATTAAACCGTGCACTCCAAATACAGGCATGGTCTCTGACATCCGTCCACCCTAACGTCACAACGAGTTCATGAAGAACAGACCCTTAGGCTGCGGGGAGTTTCCCTAGTCCAGGAATATTGATTTCTTCAAGGACTCCTATATTATGCATGAACCATTATTCCTTAGGGGGTTCATTCATGACGTCTTTCGCTGTCCAACTCACGTCAATACTAACATTCTTAGGTGCTCTCAGGTATAAATATACCTTCCCTAGCCCCTGTAAACCAGAGGAGACCTCGACTTCAGAGGAGCCCGTTTCCCGGCCTGACGCACTGAGAAGATGCTGTCATCCCTGCACGCAGAGAGTCCAGCTTCCAGTGATCTGACTTCCCTTGCGGGGTGTTGGAGTTCGAGTCTGGCAAAGAGATTCCTACCTCTCTCATTCTTCAGGTATGGAGCTGACTAGAACCTAGAGGGACTCTTGGCATACTAGACTTAACATACTCTTAGTATACCGTAGTAAGGAATACTTCACCTACTTCTTCCCTCTTCCTACACCTAGGTTAGGTTAGGTACATTGGGGTAGAACTAGCTTAGCAACGCATCGTATGAGTACTCGCATTTTTAGTCTGTTATTTATGTAAATGCATATGTACTAAAAGATAATGCTATCGCAGTATTATTTATTTCTACTGCTCACACTGTACATTATTTATCTTGCATACTGTCTTGTGATCGTAACAGCACATTTTACTTACACCAGAAACAAGACTGTTCAATAAATCCTTTATTGAAACGCCCGTCTATTTCTTTCTGTGTAACTTGGAGAAAACTAAGCATGCACGACTGAGCTGAGTGAAATAGTTATCTATTGTTTCCACGACTCTGGGACACGTTCTGATTCTAAAGGGAAACACAGTGGTCATGTTTTGCGGCTGCCAGAAACTACTCCCTTCTTGTTGTCAAGGAGTTTCTAGTGGCCTCTGAGCTAGCTGGCACAAGTAATTAAGTTTAATATACTCGATAGGGACATACTGACCGTAGTCCTATGTCAAACCTATAGATATATTATTCCAATGTGCAGAGCCTATTAGGGAAATAGGAGCTACACTACATGCCTATATAGGCGCCACCCAGGCGCGCGGACGTCAATACTTTTTGTTTTTTCCTCGCCAGAAGCGTAGAGCCACGAAGTAACTGATGTAGTCGTGTGTAAAACTAGGGCCCTGAAATGGGGAAAATCAACCCTAGTCCTACCACATCAGTCCGCAAAGTGGGGAGGCATGGGTGGAGCTGTAAGGATTCTGCAGCTAGATAGCCTCTACCAGATAATGCGTTACCGAAGGTAAGTAACTTGTTCATCTGATAGAGACTTCTAGCTGCAGATTCCTTACCTTTGAATCGGATACCCGAGCCATACCATCCCGGCCGTGGTTGCGGACTCATGACCTAGACGAAAAAGTCCTGCAGGACTGATCGGGCAAAACGCCCATCCCTGCGCACTTGACCATCAAGGCAATAATGTTTTGAGAACGTGTGCAATGATGCCCACGTCGCGGCCTGACATGTCTTGGACTCGGACACCCCGAGCCAAGGCCGTAGTCGCAGCCTTTCCCCTGGTGGAATGGGCCCATAATCCCTCAGGGGGCTGCTTCTTCGCCAAGGCATAACATATTTTGATACAGAGAACGACCCAGCGAGAAATGGTCCTTTTCTGCACTGCCCTTCACTTCTTTGCTCCCACATACCCCACAAAGAGTTGGTCATCCACCCGGAACTCTTTTGTGCGTTCAAGGTAGAACGACAACTCTCTTTTTGGGTCCAGTCGGTTGAGACGCTCCTCTTCCTTAGAGGGATGTGGGAGAGCAAAGAAGGTGCGCAAAGTGATGGACTGACCCAGATGGAATGGGGTCACAACCTTGGGTAAAAATGATGCCCTGGTGCTAAGCACCACCTTGTCCGGAAAGGACATAAGATAAGGAGGCGAGCTGGATAACGCCTGCAATTCACTCACCCTCCGTGCAGATGTAATCGCCACTAAGAAGGCTGTTTTGATGGTCAACAGCCGGAGGGGACAATTGTGAAAAGGCTCAAACGGAGCGCACATCCGGTAAGTGAGGACCAAATTAAGGTACCATTGTGGCATAACAAAGGGCGTGGGTGGAAACAAGTGGCCCAGCCCTTTCAGAAATCTATGTACAATAGGAGATTTGAAGAGAGAAACCCGATCTGGCAGCCGCAAAAAAGCAGACAGAGCAGAGAGGTAACCCCTGAGAGTTTCCAAGGCAGAGCCCTGCTGGGCAAGAGTTAGAATGAATAAAAGGACAGTAGAAAGAGAAGCAGAAAGAGGGTCAATAGACCTTTCTGCACAGTATAATACAAATGTTCGAGGCATGTGAGCTGTAGATCACATGCTATGCATAGATCGCCATCTAGTGTTGGGCCCGGATGTTTGCAGTTTGTTTTTCTTAGAAGAAGTCTTCCTAGTCACGAGGTAGGTGACTCCTCCTTTCGGTGATAGTGCGCATGGTCATCCACTCCATCTTCAGATTGTTTTTTTCCGCCATCGGGTTCGGATGTTACTCGCTGCGCTCCGGTTCGACACCGATCCTTCGGTTTCCCTCGGTGCGTAGAACACTCACCTTCGATGGTTTGTTTCCGATCGCGTATTCCATTCCTCGCGTATCGTGTTTATTAGGAAAAAACCCTCTTTCGATCGGAGAGCTCGTGGTAGGCCGTTGGGCCTAGCCCACGGTTCGACTCGCAGTCGATGGAACGAACTCCCTTTAAATTCTGCCCTCGTACCATGCAAAATACCCACGCACCGACTCACACGAAGTGTGTAACCTGTGTTTGTCACCAGAACACAGTGAGCAGGACTGCGATGCGTGCTGAGCTTTCCGCTCCAAAAAGACTCTTCGCGACCGTCGGGCTCGACGCGACATGCAGAGCCATCACACAGGCTCCATTCCGGACCTCTTCGGACCTCAATCAGATGAAGCCGGCGACACCATCAGGGCCGAGGAGGAACAGGATCTGATCTCCCTTTCCGAGGACGGCTCCGACCAGGATGAAGACATCCTGCATGGACAACGTACTTTAAGTACAGTCCCTACCTCGCCCCAACTCCCAAGTCAACCTAAAAAAAGGCTCCAAACCAACCCGCGCCCTCTGGCCCCGGTCGGCCCCGAGAACACGCTTCCGATGCCCCGCCTTCTGGCTCGGCACTGAAGCCTACCAAAAAGCCTTCCGGCTGCAAAAAGCCCCACTCCATTTCGGGTACAGAGCCAAAGCCTTCGGGATCGAAGCCAAAGTCCCGCTCCAAACCTCACCACTCGGCCCCGAAAACCACTTCGGATCCGAAAACACCAACCCCGAAGCCGTCGGCACCGAAAACTCCAGCGCCGAAACGGACTGATGTACTAAAGTCACCTAAAAAGCAACGTTTCGACGATCCGCTCAATAAACCGGACCCGAAACAGAAGCTGTTGTACATTCATCCTAAAACTGGACACATTACCACCAAAGTGACTTTAAAAAGAAGGACTGATATTGAAGAGGAATATCATATTCCCTTGAAGAAGAGATCTATTAGACTAACCCTTCCCCTCGTCCTCTTCCACCTCCTCTTCCAGCACCACCTTCTCCTCAGTCTCTACCTGTGCCAACTTCACCTGAGCACTCACCACCACATACACCAGTCAGGATGATGGGATGGGGATGGTATTGATGACGGTCAGCCAGAACCTATAGATGAATGGGACGACTACAACACTGACTCGCCCACAGACAACGATCCTGACTTATACCCTACCAAGCCCTCTCCACCAGACAATAGTGTAGGCTATATTGAATTGCTAGGCAGGGCTGCCAATTACCATGGGGTGCAGCTCCACAAAGAATCCCTTGAAGAGGATTTTCTTTTTGAAACACTTAATAGTACACAGAGGTCAACACATATGTTACCCATGCTGAAAGGGATGATCAGTCCTGTAGACGACATATTTAACGATCCTGTCAGGGCACGTATCCTTACCCCTAGGGTGGATAAAAAGTATAAGCCAGCACCATCTGACCCAGTGTACATAAGGGGACAATTACCCTTAGACTCATTGGTAGTTTCAAATGCACGCAAAAGGGCAAACTCCCAAACTAAAGGAGATGCTCCACCTCCTGATAAAGAATCAAAGATTCTCGATGCTTCAGGGAAAAGGGTGGCCTCACAGGCAGCGAACTTCTGGCGCATATCTAACACACAAGCGCTATTAGCCAGATACGACTGTGCACATTGGGATGAAATGGAACAACTCATCCAATTTCTGCCCCAAGAGCATAAATCTAAAGCACAAGACTTAGTACGGGAGGGACAACTTATTTCCAACAACCAAATCAGGTGTTCCCTAAATGCTGCTGACACATCAGCCAGAGCGGTAAACACTAGTGTCCTTTTAAGAAGACACGCCTGGCTACGTATATCTGGGTTCAAACCTGAGGTTCAGACCTCCATATTGAACACACCCTTTGATAAACAACACCTCTTTAGGACACTGAAGTGGCCAAATCAATGGGAGCCCTTCAGTCCACACAAGGCCGTGGTTCCTTTCGGCGCTCCTTCTATCGAGCAGGGTCCAAAAATACTTCCTCGGAAACTGTATCCACCTATAAGGGCAATAACCAACCCTCTGGCTCTAAAAATTACTTCAGAGGGGGTTACAGAGGAAACAACGGCAAAGGCAGAGGGAGAGGTTCTAACACACGCACCTCCCCCTCTAATACAAAACAGTGACTTACCCATACTTCCCCCCGACCACTTAACACCTGTCGGGGGAAGACTGTCAGATTTTTTCACAAACTTGGCAGTCGATAACAACAGACAAGTGGGTTCTACAGATTATCCGTTCTGGTTACTGCCTGGAGTTCATCAACACTCCTCCAAACATTCCCCCAAAGTCACACAAACTTTCACCGGATCACCTACACCTCCTCAAACAAGAGGTACAGTCTCTACTACTAAAAGGAGCTATAGAGCCCGTACCACCACAACATCAAGGGTTGGGCGTGTACTCCTTTTATTTCCTTATTCCTAAAAAGGACGGCTCTCTCAGACCAATATTAGATCTCAGAGAGCAAAATTTTTACATACAGTCAGACCATTTTCACATGGTAACCCTTCAACAGGTACTACCTCTTTTGCAAAGGGCGACTTTCTGTCTACTCTAGACTTAAAGGACACCCACTTTCATATTCCAATCCACACTGCTCACCGCAAGTTTCTCAGGTTTGTGGTAGCAGGTCAACATTACCAGTTCAAGGTACTCCCATTCGGAGTTACCACTGCCCCCAGAGTCTTCACAAAGTGTCTGGCGGTAGTAGCTGCTCATCTAAGAAGACAAAGCATCCATGTCTTTCCATACCTAGACGACCTTTTGGTTACTTCACCAACTGGGGTTTACAGTCAATGTGTTAAAATCACATCTTCAGCCAGCCAAAACTCAGAACTACCTAGGAGCCACTTTAGATACTCAAAGGGCTCTGGCGTTTCCCAACGCAGCCAGAATTCGAAACATTCAGGCGCTAGTTCTCCAGTTTCAAGCCAATCGATCACTTCCAGCTCGAGTTTATATGCAACTGCTGGGAATGATGGCGCTTTGCATCATGATCGTTCCCCATGCCAGGCTGCACATGCGTCCACTTCAGGAATGTTTAGCCAGTCAGTGGAACCAGTCACACGGTCTATTAATCGATCTAGTGTTGGTAAGCGGCCGTACTCCTCGCTCTCTGCAGTGGTGGAACACACAAAATTTGTCAAAAGGACGTCCATTCTTAGACCCAGTTCCACAGACAGTACTAACAGCGGACGCGTCCCTTACTGGCTGGGGAGCTCATCTTCAGCAACACACAGTGCAAGGTCTGTGGAGCCACCAGCAAAGGATGCTCCATATCAATCATTTAGAGCTGATGGCAATCTTTCTAGCTCTCAAGGCCTTTTAAGATCACCTGTCTGGCAAAGCTGTCTTGGTTCGGACCGACAACATGACATCTATGTATTACATACAGAAACCGGGGGGGACACACTCTCTCCAGCTGTCCCACTTAGCCCAAGACATCTGGAGGTGGGCTATTCACCACAATATCTATCTCCTAGCGGAACACCTCCCAGGAGTGAACAACCAGATTGCGGACCTCCTCAGCAGACAGAGGTATCAAATACACGAATGGGAACTTCACCCTCAAGTTCTCCTCCCATACTTTCAAGCTTGGGGAGTCCCTCTCATAGATCTGTTTGCAAAACCCCAAAACGCAAAATGCTGAAGCTTCGCCTCCAGGTACCCACACCCGTTATTCAAAGGCAATGCTCTATGGATAAACTGGTCAGGGATATTCGCTTACACTTTTCCGCCTCCCACTCATTCCATCAGTGGTTCGGAAACTCAGGCAAACATCTCTCAAACTAATCCTGGTAGCTCCTACATGGGCACGTCTACCCTGGTTCACAACCCTGTTGGAGCTCTCCCTGGTACCGCATCAAAAATTACATTTAACTCCCAGTCTCCTGACACAGAGCCATGGAGAAATCAAACACCCAGGTCCCAAACAACTGAACCTCGCGATCTGGCTCCTGAAGTCATAGAGTTTGGTTATCTGAACCTTCCACCAGACTGTATGAACATTATTAGGGAGCCCAGAAGACCTACCACAAGAGCCTGCTACGCAGCCAAATGGAAGCGTTTTGTTATGTATTGCAATAACAATCACATCAACCCTCCTGATGCTTCCATACAGAATATACTCTGCTGTCTGTTACATTTGCAGCAGTCAGCTTTGGCCTATACATCCATCAGACTGCATCTTGCGGCGATAGCTGCGTATCTTCAAAATAGGCAGCATCTATCGCTCTTTAGAGTGCCTGTAATAAAAGCATTCATGGAAGGACTAAAAACAGTTATACCACCGAGACTTCCACCTGCTCCAGTATGGAATCTTAACATGGTCCTCACAAGGTTAATGGGCCCACCATTTGAACCCACGCACAAATGTGAACTACAATTCCTCACTTGCGAAACAGCTTTCCTCATTGCAATCACTTCATTAAGAAGAGTGGGTGAACTACAGGCACTAACCATAGAAGAACCCTTTTTCCAACTTCACAAAGATAAAGTTGTTCTTCGTACAAATCCCAAATTCCTACCTAAGGTAGTATCTGCATTTCACATAAATCAGTCGGTAGAATTACCTGTATTCTTCCCTCAACCTGATTCTGTTGCAGAACGAGCTCTACACACCTTAGACGTTAGGAGAGCACTATTGTATTGAAAGAACAAAATCATTTCGTAAGACCAAACAACTCTTTGTCGCTTTTGCACCACCTCACAAGGACAATCCTATCTCCAAATCAGGTATTGCTAGGTGGATTGTTAAATGTATTCAAATTTGCTATGCAAAAGCCATGAGGACTCTACCTGTACCCCCTAGAGCGCATTCCACTCGTAAAATAGGGGCTACTATGGCTTTCTTAGGGAACATCCCTATTACTGATATCTTCAGAGCTCTGCACCACACATTCACCAACCACTATTGTGTAGATGTGTTAGCAAGACAACAAGCTAATGTGGGCCAAGCAGTACTTAAAACGCTATTTCAAACAACCCCATCAGTTACAGGATAGCCACCGCTTGGGAGACACTGCTGTATAGTCTATGCATAGCATGTGATCTACAGCTCGCATGCCTCGAACGGAAAATGATACTTACCCAGTATGCATCTGCTCTTGGCATGTAGAGCTGTAGAATCTCATGTACCCACCCACCTCCCCGGGTACCTGTAGCTGCTGTAGTTCTCTTGTTACTATACATACATACGGATGGACATCTCAATTCTTTACTACTACTCCATTAGCTCACCCTCTACGGGAAAACAATCTGAAGATGGAGTCGATGAACATGCGCACTATCACCGAAAGGAGGAGTCACCTACCTCGTGACTAGGAAGACTTCTTCAAAGAAAAACAAACTGCAAACATCCGGGCACAACACTAGATGGCGATCTATGCATAGCATGAGATTCTACAGCTCTACATGCCAAGAACAGACGCATACTGGGTAAGTAGCATTTTCCTTCTGCCAATGCGCAGGCATATACCGTCTTGGTGGAGGGCCGCCTGGCCGCCAGAATAACGTCACAGACTACGGGAGGGCGGTCAAAAGCTATCAACAGTCGCCGCTCAATCTCCACGCATGGAGTCGCAGAGTTGACTGGTTCTGGTGGAGAACCCACCCCTGCTGCTGCGACAGAAGATCCTCCCGAAGGGGCAGCCTGATCGGAGGATCGATACTCATGCTCAGAAGCTCTGGATACCAGACTCTCCTTGCCCAGTCCGGAGCCACAAGAATGACTTGGGCCCGGTCCCTCCTGATCTTCTTCAGAACCCTGGGCAGGTGTGGTATGGGCGGAAAGGCTTACAACAGACCTGAGCTCCACTCGTGACGAAATGCGTCGCAGAGCGATAGCCGCCCTGGAAACTCCAGCGCGCAGTACTGCTGACATTGCGTGTTCTCTTCGGAGGTGAACAAATCTAACCAAGGTTCTCCCCACTGCTGAAAGAGACCTTGCGCCACCTCCGACTGGAGACGCCATTTGTGATCCGCTAGGCATCGACGCCTGAGATCGTCTACCCTGGCATTCAGAGAACCTGCCAGGTGTTGAACCTCCAGGGTTATGCCCTGCTGTTTCAGCCATGTCCAGAGACGCAGGGCCTCTCGACAAAGGGTCCATGACCCCACCCCGCCCTGTTTGTTGCAGTACCACATGGCGGTGGTGTTGTCCGTGAACACCTGCACCAACTTCCCCTTGACAGAGGGAAGAAATGCTTTCAATACCAAGCGAATCGCACGGAGCTCCAACAAGTTTATGTGGAGCCTCGTCTCCGCCGGAGACAAGTGTCCCCTGATCTCCACCTCTCCCATGTGGCCACCCCATTCCAGAAGTGACGCATTTGTCACGACTATGTAATCTGGTTGGGGAAGGGCGAGAGGTCTGCCGCAGACCCAATCGCGGTTCGTTAACCACCACTGCAGATCCTTCCAAAATCTGAACCACGTTGGTGAGATTTCCCTGATGCTGTGCCCATTGGAACTTCAAGTCCCACTGCAGAGCCCGCATACGCCATCTTGATTGTCTTACCAGCAGGATGCAGGAGGCCATGAGACCCAACAGCCTCAGAGTCAGTCTCACAAAAATCCAGGATAGAGGCTGAAATATCGGAATCATAGCCTGAATATCCTGGACTCGCTGCTCGGGAGGATAAGCCCGAAACTGCACTGTGTCCAGAACAGCTCCGATGAAAGGGAGCATCTGAGAAGGAGTCAGGTGTGACTTTGGCACGTGTATAGAGAACCCCAGCGAATGCAGGAGGTTCGCCATCGTCTGAAGGTGAGAGACGACAGCCTGGGGCGAGGACGCCTTCAACAGCCAGTCGTCGAGGTAGGGGAAGACTGAAACCCCTAACCTGCGCAGTTGAGCTGCAACCACCACGGGCCTGCAAGACCCACTTGTCTGATGTTATAGATCTCCAGCGGGGGAGATGATGACGAATTCTCCCACCCACTGGAGTAGTGTGGTCCTGCAGAATCAGCCTAGGAGTGCTTGGAAGCTGTGGTTGCTGGGGGCAGTGTGGTAGACGACTTCTGGCTTCCATTCCGAGGTCGGAATGTTCCACGTCCACGCACAGCTGGGGCAGTCTGTGCGGGACGGTGGCTAAGATAGGGCTGACGCGGCTGGAAACCCCCTCCGTTGCCGTGAAAGGAAGACTGGCCACGAGGAGTGGAGGAGACGCCCAAGGATCTGGCCGTAGCTCGAGAGTCCTTGAACCTGACCAGGGCCGAGTCAGCCTTTTCCCCAAAAAGGCGGGTTCCATCGAAGGTCATGTCCATCAAATTGGCTTGGACATCCCCTGAGAAGCCAGTTGTACAAAGCCAGGCGTGGCGTCTCAAGGCCACCGTCGTGGACATCGATCTACCCAGCGAATCGGTCGTGTCTAATCCACACCGAATGGTGAATTTTGCTGCATCTCTCCCGTCTTTGACAGCTTGGGAGAGCACAGCCCGGGCCTCCTCCGGGACTTGTGGCAGCACACTCGCAACCGTCTCACAAAGGGAGTGGGAGAAACGGCCCAATAAGCATGCGGTATTCACCGACCGCAATTCCAGAGGAGGAAGAAGACATCTTCTTCCCAAAGGAATCCAGTCTCTTGGATTCCCTTTCCGGAGGTGCGGAAGGGAATGTGCCCTGGGATGTAGAAGCCTGCACCACCAAACTTTCTCGGGTGAGGTGTTGGCTGAGGAACTTTGGGTCGCCCGGAGGTGGGCGATGGCGGCGTGCAATCGTCCTATTCACAGGAGCCCCTGTGCTAGGTTTGGACCATGTTCCTAGAAGGACGTCGGTAAGTGCCTCATTAAAGGGCAATAGGGGTTCAGAAGTGGAAGCCCCAGGTTGAAGCACTTCTGTCAGGAGATTTGTCCTTACCTGCACTGAGGGCAGTTCCATTCCAAGGACCTCAGCTGCCCCCTTAACCACCATGGCATAGGATGCCCCCTCCTCCGTAGCCACTGTAGGTGGAGAGAGCATGCCAGTATCTGGAGAAGTATCCAGACCACTGGCTTCCCCAAGTTCCCCATACCAATCCATTGTCTCCTCCGAGACATCCTGGTTCTCTAGAGGGTCTCCAGACTCCTCCCAATCCTCTCCTGAGCCTAGCACCTCCTCAAAGTGCTCAGGCGACAACACAGAACCCCTGGTTTCTGTCGACGTCGGAATCGGCGTCGCTCTACGCTGTTCCGGCTCCGTGTCGTCGGGGATGAGGATGGGGCTCGCACCACCGACGGGCATCGACGACGTCGTAGGCACCGACTTCGGATTCGCCGCCGGGGAAGGTCGCGTTGGCACGACCGGTGTCGATCCGGATCCGGGATCGGATCCCTGAGGCCCCACCGGCGCCGTGGCCAACGGCGTCGAACCCGATGGGGCCCCCTCCGACCCCGCGGGGCCCAAAGGCTCACCAGTGGTTGTTCCGCTCAAATACGCGGCACATGGCCTCGTAAAAATCTTTAATTTGATCGGGAGTCGGTCCGCCTCCCGGAAAGGGTGGGAGGCGCGAAGTTTACTCTGGCTCCGGCTCCATAGAACCGTGCCTAGAGCGTTGGTGCTCCTTACCTCTCTCGATGATGGACGCCAGTTGAGGTGAAGTCGAAGTCCGCTTGCTCTTCTTCTTCTTGTGCCTCTTCCCCGAGTGTCCAGTGGACCTCGAATGGGAGGAAGAGGACTTAGGGCTCCGTGAGTGGTCCCGCGACCTCCTCTTCTTCGAGCGGCACTGTGACCTCTTCGGAGTCTCGCTTACCGGTGTCGACTGCCGGGCCGCGAGCAACTTCATCGCTCGCTCCCTCAAGGTTTTCGGGGCCATCGCCCGACAGTCTGAACACGACTTTGAATCGTGGTCGCGTTCAAGACACCACAGACAAAGCAGTGGGGATCGGTAACCGACATCATGCGGGAACAAGTCCCGCATGGCTTGAAACCTGTCTTCCTCGAAGACATCTCTCGCACACGAAGTCGGATCAAAAATTTCGACAAAAAGTCGCGAAAAAGCCTGCCAAAAAGCGGCAGAGGGGTAGCTCTTCCCGGATCGGCACTTAACTGGCGCGGAAAGAAAAGAACTGACGTCCGCGCGCCTGGGTGGCGCCTATATAGGCACCGCAATGTCATAACCGATGCTAACGACGTCGACGACGACATCACGCAGAGCCGAATGGAGCCGCCCGACGTCGCGCGCAAGGGTTATTGCTCAGCAAAAGTTTCCGGGTCCAGCCTGACGCCTGGGAAATTCAAAAGTAAGGAATCTACAGCTAGAAGTCTCTATCAGATAAAGAGAACTTTAACAATACCCCCTAGAGCGCATTCCACTCTCAAAATAGGGGCTGCTATGGCTTTCTTAGGAAACATCCCCATAGTTGACATTTGTAAAGCTGCAACATGGTCTACATCGCACACATTCACCGAACACAATTGTGTAGATGTGTTAGCGAGACAACAAGCTAATGTTGGCCTCTATAATCTATGCAAAGCATGTGATCTACAGCTCACATGCCTCGAACGGATAATGTTACTTACCCAGTAAGCATCTGTTCTTGGCATGTAGAGCTGTAGATTCACATGCGCCCACCCGCCTCCCCGGGTACCTGTACCTGTTGCAGTTCTCTCTCTTATTCTATATACATATGCATGGGCATCTCTATTCTTTACTTACTAACTCCATTCTCGCCCTCTGCATGAAAACAATCTAACAATGGATTCGATGCCCATGCGCACTATCACCGAAAGGAGGAGTCGCCTACCTCGTGACTGGAAAGACTTCTTAGAAGAAAAACAACTTGCAAACATCCGGACCCAACACTAGATGGCAGGAGTATGCAAAGCATGTGAACCTACAGCTCTACATGCCAAGAACAGATGCTTACTGAGTAAATAACATTATCCTTTTCCAGGATTTGTATCTCTCAAATTGATATGAAAGCCACGCTACCTCCACAAAAAAATAGCCCAGCTAAGATTTTGTATAGTTGACACCCAATATACTTTAAAAAAATTAAGTTCTCTTTTAAAACAGTGTAACTAGTCAAAAATATTCTTTTGTATTGCAGTAAACAACCACATTGAAGCAGTAGGTGGCATATTTTTTGTTGGACACAGCTAATCAATGGTATACTTAACAAACTCAGACCATACAAGTATGTGAGGGAATTGGATATTGTTTCTTCTCCCTCAGCCTCCACTTCCAATGAATTCCCATTTCCATGAGTACCTGGGGTCCAGGCGCTGTCACAGAACCAATAGAAGTCTCTACACCATCCCCATTGCGTGTCATCTACAGTAATTTGTACTTGTAGCACTTAGCCCCCATCATTCAAATCCACCCACATGCCCTCTTGCTGCATTCCTTTAGAATTTGTAGAAAAATAGACTGAGGTATGCAGAGCTGGAGGGCACATAGTCTGATGGAGCCCAGATAACACATGTACTCCATACTCCTATTTTTAGTGCGATTTTGCTGTGAAAATCTCATTAGTAAGTTGGAAGTGGGGATAGTGCATACAAATAGAAGAATCGCTATTCGGTGTAAGGTTTAACTATGTAATTTGTTTGCTGTCTTTCAGAACTCCTAACACAGCGTGTGGTGGTGGGATTGTTTAGGAAGGATCACATGCGGGCTGTGCTCCGGATTATCAAGGAAAACATCCCTGAGGTGAGTGAGGCAAATCTGGGGTCCGGACATCAAAGTCAGATATGTGTTAATGTAGCATGCATTCTAATACAGGTGGTTGTCTCCAAACATTTCAATGTACAAAAAGAAAATTAGACGCAGCTACTGCTTAAGCAAACATAACCATTTTCTATATAAGGGCCATCTTTTTTTCCCCTTCTCACTTCCAGTCCCAGTGGAAGGAATGGGGAATAGCCAAGCTCGAGCCGTGCAGCTTCACCTAAAATACCTTTGGTTCCCACCATGCAGAGGGACTTCTATGGCGATAATCTCCTAACCTCAAATTGCAGTTCCTTGTAAAATCCATCTCTACTCACAAGCCCATATATGTACATCCTCTCTTCCCTATCCTTGCTCCAGAATGATAACTCATCAAAATGCTCTCACTCCAAGGGATAGCTGCCTCAGATAAGTAGAGTTACCACTAGCCCTCCCCTACCGGTATCCCAGTGCTGGTCGGCTTGGTTGGATGCTTTTCGGAAATTGCTCTTTAACTTAATCAGTAGCTCTGCATGTGGAATCCCAGGCTCTGTATTCATTTTAATATCTCTTATATGAGATCCTGTGGCATCTAAGCAGTATGCTGTCGATCCAGTTATTTACACCTAGCGTGCCATCAATGATGGTCCATTCCAATTCCCTAAGCAGTCTATATTTAGATAGGAGGTGGTAGAAATTAAAACCCAGACACATGGCAAAGTATCAAGCACACAGTAAACCAAATGTCCAGCCAGTGCTATAGCTTTTAACTTTACACTAACTTTACAGGTAAGTACAAATGTGTCAATCAAAAATATAATGTTCATAAAACACAAGGTGCTAGCACCCTGAGGTGTGATAAAACATGTAGGAAGCTGGCTCTTTATGTGATATATCAATAATCTGATATATCATGTAAGGAGTCCAGGGGTTCCTTTACTAGTCGACAGGGTTTCCTATCCAATCCCAAAGTGCTCTGTTAGGGGGTAGTGTGGTCGAGCAACCTTAGGCTGAACATAGAGTGCAAGACATTTACAAATACACACAATGATTAATAAATGACACACATGACTCAGGAAGGAGTTCCACACCAATTTGTAGAAATAGCAAGTACCTTTATATATGTTTAGGCATCAGAGAAAAATAGTTCAGGTAAGTAAGTTTTTAAATATAAATTCTTTTCACTTTAAAAAGTGGACACAGTGCGATTTCTGAGTTTTGCAATGTTATCCTATGGAAGAACAACAAGTTCTGAAAACATGTATAGTACAGGGACTTACAAGACCAATCTCCAGGAGTTAAGGTGAGCGGTGGGCCCTTGTTAGAATCTGGCTCTTTATATGGTATTACCACTAGGTGGTTATACCGTGCACAGAGTCCGGGGGTTCCCCAAGTGTACAGCTCTCAATGTAAAACCCAAAGTGTTTTATTGATGGTAGTGTGGGCGAGCAGCCTTAGGCCTAACACAGAGGAGTGTAAGATATTTATTGCACAACATTGACTAATAATGGACACATGACTCGAGAAGGAGATCCAGGCCAATTAAAAAAATTATACTTTTTACTTTATTTTAAGACCAAGATCTTCGCAATAAGGTAAGTACGTTTTTAAAGAACATTACTATTCACTTGGAAAAATCGACACTTAAAAACTTTTCAGCACAGTTAAATGTTATCCTATTGGGAAAACAATATCGCGGTTAAAGAAGTAAATAATGCACTTACAATTCCAGTCTTCGGAACCAAATGCAAGGGGTTCTGTCCAATGCTTTTCAATGGAGACTGGGGGTGGCGCACCTTCTTGACTAGCTAATTCTCCCGCCTGTCAGGGTTCCAAGTAGGCTCTGACGGGGTGGGGTGGGGGGGTGGGGTTTGTGGCTTCCTCTCCTATGATTGGACCAAGATTTGCATTCCGAAGGCGGCAACTCCTTTAACGCTTGCCAGCCCAAGGAGGCTAATCACAGGCCCTCCTATGGGAGGGGGTGTTACACCCTCTTCCTGGACAGGCTTTTATTCCAGACCTCCTGAGAGCAAAAGGCTCTCACCTTAAGAGGTCACTAACTTGTCTCAAGCTGGCAGAATCCAGTTAGCAACACACCAGAGGCTGGTAGGTTTTTAGGGGGCACCTATAAGGTGCCTTCTGAATGCATGTTTTGAGAAATCCAACACTGGCATCAGTGTGGGTTTATCAAGACGAGATGTTTGGTACCAAACATCCCTATTTTTCGTGAAGCCATCATAGTTTTCACCAGTGTCCAGTACATGGTTTAAGTTGGCTTCCCTGGTCACTTGCACTGGTAGCAATAGGACTGACCAGAACAGGGGAATATCTGCTAATGCCTCACATATAATATTAAGCACCCTGCCTTAGTGCCATCAGGCCTGCAGTGGTAGGGGACTTGGCACACGGGGATGTGTGACATGTTGCGTTTTCACTTCTGTCTGCACCAAGACATGCAGCCTCCTATGGCAGTCGTGCATGTGCTTGGTGAGAGGTCCCTTAGGGTACCACAATTCGTGCTGCAGCCCTTAGTGCCCTCTTTAGTACCTCAGGCCCTCTGTACAAGGGTACCATTTACTATTGACATACAGAGGGTGCTAAAAGTTTTGCCAGTTGGGGGAACAATTGCACAATTTTGGGAAAAAGCTCTGTCACTGGGGACCTGGTTGGCAGGAACCCAGTTCACTTTGTTGAAATCACATAATGTACCAGTGTACCAGGCAAAAAGTGGGGGCAACCGTGTCAAATAGGGGCACTTTCTACAACCCCCCCCCCCCACCCCACCCCAAAGAGTAAGAAACTAACCTTTGTCAAGAAAGAGTCTTCATCTTCTAAGTGGAAGAACCTGGAAAGGCCATCTGCATTGGCATGGTCAGCCCAGGTTTGTGTTCCACTACAAAGCCCATTCCCTGTAGAGATATGGACCACCTTAACAGTTTGGGGTGTTCACCTTTCATTTGTATTAGTCATCTGAGAGGCCTGTGCTCAGCTTGGACAAGGAAGTGAGAGCCAAACAAGTATGGTCTCAGCTTCTTCAGGGACCAAATCACGGTAAAGGCTTCCCTCTCAATGGCACTCTGTAGGAAGCTGACTCTGTATATACTATACCAAAGTGAGGTTTAGTGTGCACAGAGTCCAGTGGAACCCAAAAGGTAGGCAGAGGTAAAAGTAGATAGCACCTTACTCTCTATTTGTGGTAGTGTGGTTGAGCCCGTGGGGCGTCGGGTGCAGGGGTGCCTTTTATGGTCGGATCTTCTTACCAGGTCCTGGTCGCGGTTGGGGGGACCTTCCGGATTTAGGCTGCAGGCGTCGGCTGGAGGCTTGAGGCAGGTCAGGGATCGATGGATCTCGGGTCAGGATCGCCGGGGAGACCTCCTCGTGGTGTTTGTCCACTCGAGCTCGGGCCGTGGACGGCGGGTGCAGAGTGGGGCGGATTCGCGGTTTCCGGTCGAGCCAGAGGTTGGAGATTAACAAATTCGGTGTTCACAGGAGACAAAGTTTTTGGGCTTGAAGGCAGGCAGGTCCCCCGGGTTTCTCGAGGTTGCTGGCTGCAGGACACACCGGGATTTTGCAGGAGCAGGTTCGAGATGGAGGCAGGCCGGTAGGGCTGGGGCCAAGTCAGTAGGCGTCTTCCTCTTGTTAGCTTCGGCACGGCTGTTCGGTTCTTCTTCTTCTTCTTCTTCTTCTTCGTCTTCTTCTTCTTCGTCTTCTTCTTCTTCTTCTTCTTTCTTCTTCTTCTTCTTCTTCTTCTTCTTCTTCTTCTTCTTCTTCTTCTTCTTCTTCTTCTTCTTCTTCTTCTTCTTCTTCTTCTTCTTCTTCTTCTTCTTCTTCTTCTTCTTCTTCTTTCTTCTTCTTCTTCTTCTTCTTTCTTCTTCTTCTTCTTCTTCTTCTTCTTCTTCTTCTTCTTCTTCTTCTTCTTCTCCCCTAAATACTAGATTTAGGGGTGTTACAGGTAGGTAAAAGGTTGGGACCAAAAGGTCCCTTCCCTGGGGTGGGTACACCCCCTATTATGCCACCCTCCAGTGGGAGGGGGGCATAAGCCTTTCCCTGGTATGATGCGAGAGAAGACCGTTTGTTGCGAGAGGCTGCCCCAAAAAATGGACACAGGTGTGGGGCAAGTTGAACAACTACCGTGGTAATATGTGTCCCACCTATTGTCCCCTTTCTTTCAGATCCGTGTTCACCATAAAGAGAGTAACTCAAAGTGTTAGTTTCACATGTATCACAAGTCTCTGTAACTTGATGTCTGCCACATTGAATATTATTGTACTAAATGACGATGTGTAAGATTTTTTTTTTTAAAAGATGGCGGGGACTGAGAGTTGTGCTTCACCTCGTCTCCCCCACCTGAGGGGTGGAGTTGGCAGAGGTGGGCACAACTCTCTTCCTCACTTGTTTTTCCTGCCGGTTCTAACCGCCCAAAGTGGGGGACAGAACCAGTGGGGACCAGTTGCTGAAAGCAGCAAGTGGCCTGGGGAAGCTCACAAAGGCGGCAGGCCTTTGAACCTTCCCCTTCGTGAACCCTGCCCATCCTGGGGGAGGAGGCTTGGCACCTTGTCCCAGGATGTGCATTGTTTCAGGCCCCCGAGAGCAGCAGGCTCTCGACCCAGGGGTCCAGAAACATGTCTGGTCGTGACAGCTGAGAGCAGCCACTCAGCCTGGACACTAGTGGTAGGTTAGTTTTCAGGGGGCATCTCTAAGATGCCCTCTGTTTGCATTTTTCATTAAATCCCACGCTGGCATCAGTGTGGGTTTAATGTGCTGAGAAGTTTGATAAAAAAACTTCTCAGTCTTCAGTGTAGCCATTATGGTGCTGTGGAGTTCGTAATGACAACCTCCCAGCACAATATACTCTTAATGGCAGCACTGCACTTACAATGTCTAAGAATGGAATTAGACACTGTAGGGGTACAGGGCTCATGCACCTGTACCCTCACCACTGGTATAGTGCACCCAGCTAGAGGGGTGGCTGATCTATGCCAGGGCAGTAGGTTGTAGGCATGGCACACAGAGATGTGTGCCATGTCGTCTCTTCACTTTGTTCTGCACCAAAACATGCAGCCTGCAAAGGCAGTGTGTGAGTGTAATGGTACAGGACCTCTAAGGGTGGCACAATAAGTGATGCAGCCCTTAGAGGCCTTCTCTGGTCACAGTGCCCTGGGTACCTGTGCTACCATTTACCAGGGGCTGACCTGTGGCCAGAGATGCCAATTGGGTTTAGGCTTTAATGAAGTTTTAGGGAAAGAACATAGGCCCTGGGTACCTGATTAGCAGGAGCCCAGGGCACTCTCAGTCAAAGCACATCAGCAATTCAGCAAAACGTGGAGGCAACCATGCAGAAAGAGGGCACTTTCTCACAACCACCCAAAGGCCCCCTTGATTCCACTACCAGTGGTTGGGGTTCCCTTTGAAAGGGTAGGTGTGGACATAGTGGGTCCACTTGTACCTCCCACAGCATCAGGAAACAAATTCATTCTAGTGGTAGTGGATCATGCCACTAGGTATCCTGAGGCTATTCCCCTTAGGACTACTACAGCTCCTGCAGTAGCCAAGGCCCTCATTGGTGTCTTCACCAGGGTAGGGTTTCCTAAGGAGGTGGTTTCAGACAGAGGTTCAAACTTCATGTCTGCTTACCTAAAACATATGTGGAAAGAGTGTGGAGTGCAGTACAAGTTTACTACACCCTATCAGCCACAAACCAATGGCCTTGTTGAGAGATTCAACAAGACATTGAAAGGCATGATTATGGGGCTCCCTGAAAAACTCAAAGGAGATGGGAGATGGGATGTCCTCTTACCTAGGCCTGCAGCCTAAATCCAGAAGGTCCCCCCAACTGCGACCAGGAGCTGGTAAGAAGATCCGACCCCAAAACGCACCCCTACGCCCGACAGCCTTGGGTGGCTAAACCGACGGTGCCTAACCAACCCCTAACTTCCCAACTTACCTCTCGAAGTGGTGGTCGCACCCAGAAGACCTTTGTCCCCGAGCCTGCAGTGCCTTTGCAAACCGGAGGTTCCCCATAGCAAACAGGGCACCCGACGTCAAAACAGCACCCTGCACCCGGCCTCCCCAGTGCCGCTGAGGGTGCACCTTTGGTGCTACTTTGTTTCCCCATTTGCCCTGAGCTAAACACCAGGAGCTTTGTTCCCACATCCAAGTGGTCTGCTCGTCAGCAGCCACCAACCGGAGGCCCCCTATCCCCCATTGGATAACATTGGGCCTCAGCACTCTGCACCCGGCTGCCCTAGTGCCGCTGAGAGGGTAACTAGAGTGCATCCTTGACCCTTGGGGACCCCTGAGTCTACCCCCAGAACCTCAACTCCCACTACCAAATACTTACCTCAAAACCGATAACACTATTTTCCTTCATAGGATAACATTGACTGTTTTTCTGTGAAAAGTTCTAAGTGTGGAGCTTGAGAAACTAAAGAAATTCTTTAAAATTGCATAATCTAACAAAAACAATTTTACTTACCTGTTTTCAGGAAATGTCCCTGAGTAGTATCTAGGAATACTACTCTGTGTAAGCCTAGTAAACTCAAAATTTACTTACCTGCTATTGTACTCAAAAGCCTATTGAAGTCTATGTACTGCATTTACTAAGTATTGCATTTCGCTGCATCCATACTGTAAATCAAACCAAAGTACATTTACAATTGCAATTTAAACTGTGTTACAATCTGTATATTTACTGTAAAGTACTTATCACTTACCTGTGCCAGGCTTGCTTGGTTCTAGAAAATAAAATAACTAAAATAATATTTTTATACAAAAACAATTAGTCTGAAGTTTAGTCTTTGAGTGTGTGAATTCATTTGCTGACTGAGGGTGTACAACAAATGCTTAACACTGTCCTCGGATACTGCCTTACTGTTCGACCACACTGCGACAAATAGAGAGTGAGGTGCTATCTAACTTTACCTCTGCCTACCTTTGGGGTTTCACTGGACTCTGTGCACACTATACCTCACTTTGATATAGTATATACAGAGCCAGCTTCCTACATTGGTGGATCAGCGGTGGGATATACAACTTTGCAATTGTTGGACTACTTGGTTACCGCCTGATCACTCTACAGAACTCTTAAATTGTCCTTAGAATTCTGATCTTTTCAAATTGCCATTTTTGCTAAACTACTAAAAGTCTTGCCAGGGCCTTGGTTAAGTCCCTTAGAGTTTTAGAAAAATAAAAAGTCACTTTAGCTAGGGTTAGAGGAGTTAGAAGTGTTTTTTAACAATGTCTCAAAACAAGAACCCAGCTGTTAGTGAAAATAACCACAATGATATAGAGGACTTGGTTGAGGAGCTCGACCTCACCCCTGACCTTCACTTATCTTTCAAGGAGGTAAGGTCCCTATGTAAAATTAAAAACCTAGCCATGAGTCCCCATCCCACCAAACAAAAGCTCCAGGAGCTGTTGGCTGGGTCTGCTAAGGACCTTCCATCTGAAAATGGTGAAGACCAATCAGATGAGGAGGGTGAGGAAGTGGATGAACAGGTAGATAAAGCCCCTCCACTCCCTAGGGAGAAAAAGGTCCAAGTACCCATGACTTCCAAGAGTAAACCTCTCAGTACCTAGGTCCCACACAGGTGGGTCAGGTACCACTGAGGTTATTGAGGACAGCCTCAATGAGGAGGACAGCCTCTTAGCAAGGCTGCCCAAAAGACTGGATCTAGAGACCAGGTTGCTGGCTCTAGAGAGAGAGAGAGCAGAGATGGGCCTAGCACGCATTAATGGTGGCAGCAATCTACTTAATAAGGATAAAGAGCAATCTTATGATCCTAAAATCCCCAAAGGGATTGTCCCTAAATATGAAGAGAGTGATGATATCACAAAAGGGTTCACAGTCTTTGAAAGGGCTTGTGAAATGAAAAAAGTGAAGTCGTCACACTGGGGGGCACCCCTTTGGGAACTGTTCTCTGGTAGCTGCAGAGACAGACTACTGACCCTTACAGGGGCAGATGCTGGGTCTTATGACCTCATGAAGAGAACTCTGATTGAGGGATTTGGACTCGCAACTGAGTAATATAGAATTAGATTCTGGGGGTCTCACAAAACCCAAAACCAATCCTGGATTGACTTTGTAGACTACTCAGTTAAAACACTAGATGGTTGGTTATCTGGACACAATGTGCATGATTTCAATGGACTTAACAATCTGTTTATGAAATAACATATTTTAAGTAATTGCACTAATGAAAAGTTACATCAGCATTTGGTAGACCTAGGTCTAATTTCTCCCCAAGAATTGGGAAAGAAGGCAGACCACTGGGTCAAGACAAGGGTGACAAAAACAACCACTGGGGGTGACCAAAAGAAAGGGGTTACAAAACCTCCCTAGGGGAAAGGTGGTGAGAATCCCCAAGATAAAGACCCTGAGTCTTCTAAAGGGCCCCAAAAACCTGCACAGGGGGGTCGGTCCCAAAACCCTTCCCAGTCTACTAACAAGTACAGGGGAAAGAACTTTGATCCTGCAAAGGCCTGGTGTAACAACTGTAAGAAGTTGGGACACTTAACTGGAGATGCTGCTTGTCCAAACAAGAAGCCCCCTAGTCCTGCTACAGCTACTCCTGGTGTAGCAAGTCTCCAGATGGGATCAACAGTGTGCCAAGAGCAAATCGGGTTGCACACTGAAGCAGTTCTAGTTTCAGAAGGAGAAGTTGAGTTTGCCACTGTAGCTGTGTGGCCACCCAACTTAAAGAAATACTTACAATACCCTTGGATCAATGGTACTAGGATAGACGCTCTGAGGGATACAGGTGCCAGTGTCACTATGGTGAGAGATGCACTGGTTTCCCCTGAGCAATACTTGATTGGGAGAACTTACCCAGTCACCAATGCTGACAGTGTTACCACTAACCATGCTATGGCGACATTAGACTGGGGGGGGGGGGGGGAGTACTGGCCTGAAACAGGTAGTGGTCTCTCCAAAGCTACCAGCTGCATGTCTGCTTGGCAATGACCTGGAAACCTCAGCATAGGCTGAGGTTGAGCTAAAAACCCATGCAACAATGCTGGATATCCCTGAATTGGTGTGTGTAAAAACAAGAGCACAGAGCAAGAGACAGGGTGAAAAATAAGTGTTGGAGCCTGAAAGTATGGCCCAACCTTCCAAGAGAAAAGGTAAGAAGACTGGGGGACCAGCTTCTGTACAGCAAAAGGATCAGGACCCCTCTCCTCAGGGAGAGGACTTGGACACCCCAGAGGGAAGTGAGCATATGGAGCTTGACCCTTACCAGGTTGAACTCTTAGGCCCAGGGGGACCCTCTAGATAAGAGCTGTGCCTTGGGCAGTAGGACTGCCCAACTCTTGAAAGCCTGAGGCAACACGCTGTTGCACAGGGAAAGGGAAATGTCAGTGGTACCCACAGAGTTTATTGGGAAGAGGGACTACTGTACGCTGAGGCCAGAGATCCCAAACCTGGAGCCACTAGGAGAGTGGTAGTGCCTCAGAAGTACAGGGAGTTTCTCCTAACTTTAGCTCATGACATCCCCTAGCTGAACATCTGGACCAAACCAAGACTTGGGAAAGGCTAGTTAGCCACTTTTACTGGCCCCAGATGCTCCAAAAAGTGAAGGAGTTTGTCAGCTCCTGTGTCACCTGTAAGGCCAGTGGCAAGACAGGTGGCCCCTCAAAGGCCCCCCTGATACCACTACCTGTAGTGGGGGTCCCCTTTGAGAGAGTAGGTGTGGACATAGTGGGTCCACTTGAACCTCCCACAGCATCAGGAAACAAATTCATTCTAGTGGTAGTGGATCGTGCCAGTAGGTATCCTGAGGCAATTCCCCTTAGGACTACTACAGCTCCTGCAGTAGCCAAGGCCCTCATTGGCGTCTTCACCAGGGTAGGGGTTTCCTAAGGAGGTGGTTTCAGACAGAGGTTCCAACTTTGTCTGCTTACCTAAAACACATGTGGGAAGAGTGTGGAGTGCACTACAAGTTTACTACACCCTATCACCCACAAACCAATGGTCTTGTTGAGAGATTCAACAAGACATTGAAAGGCATGATTATGGGGCTCCCTGAAAAACTCAAAAGGAGATGGGATGTCCTCTTACCATGCCTCCTTTTAGCTTACAGAGAAGTGCCACAGAAGGGAGTAGGTTTTTCCCCCTTGTATGGCCATCCTGTGAGGGGACCACTCTGTCTTGTAAAAGAGGGTTGGGAGAAGCCTCTCCAAGACTCCAAACAAGATATTGTGGACTATGTGCTTGGCCTAATGTCCAGAATGGCTGAGTACATGGAAAAGGCACCCACAAATCTTGAGGCCAGCCAGGAGCTTCAGAAGCACTGGTATGACCAAAAAGGTGCACTGCTTGAATTTCAACCTGGGCAAAGGGTGTGGGTTTTGGAGCCAGTGGCACCAAGGGCACTACAGGACAGATGGAGTGGCCCTTACCCTATCCCAGAAAAGAAGAGTGAGGTCACCTACTTGGTAGACCTGGGCACAAGCAGGACACCCAAAAGGGTTATCCATGTGAACCGCCTTAAGCTCTATCATGACAGGGCTGACATCACCATGCTTTTGGTGACTGATGAGGATCAGGAGACAGAGAGTGAACCTCTCCCTGACCTCCTCTCATACAGCCCAAAAGATGGGTCAGTGGATGGAGTTGTCTTTTCAGAAACCCTCTCTGCCCAACAGCAGACTGATTGCAAGCAAGTCTTGCAGCAGTATGCAAAGCTCTTTTCCTTGACCCCTGGTCAGCCAAACTGGTGTACCCATGATGTGGACACTGGTGACAGTGCACCTGTCAAGAACAAAATCTATCGACAATCTGATCAAGTCAAGGAAAGCATCAGAGCTGAAGTCAGCAAGATGCTGGAGTTAGAGGTTATTGAACCCTCTGAGAGCCCCTGGGCCAGCCCAGTGGTTCTGGCCCCCAAACCTCATCCCCAGGGTGGAAAGAGAGAAATGATGTTCTGTGTGGACTATAGAGGGCTCAAGTCTTTCACCAAGACTGATGCTCACCCTATCCCAAGAGCAGATGAGTTGATTGATAAATTGGGTGCAGCCAAATTTCTAAGTACCTTTGACTTAACTGCAGGGTGCTGCAAATTGGCATGTCCCCAGGAGCAAAAGAAAAGACCGCATTCTCCACACCTGATGGGCATCATCAGTTCACTGTTATGCCTTTTGGTTTAAAGAATGCCCCTGCCTTTTTCCAAAGGTTGGTGAATCAAGCCCTTGTTGGATTGGAGTCCTTTAGTGCAGCATATCTAGATGATATTGCTGTCTTTAGCTCCGCCTTTCAGGATCACCTGATCCACCTGGGGAAGGTTTTAAAAGCCCTGCAAACTGCAGGCCTAACTATCAAGGCATCCAAATGCCAGATAGGGCAGGGAACTGTGGTTACTTGGGACACCTTGTTGGTGGAGGCCAAGTGCAACCCTTACAGCCCAAGATCAAGGCCATCCTGCACTGGGCAGCTCCAACAACCCAAATCCAAGTCAGGGTATTCCTTGGCTTGACTGGGTACTACAGGAGGTTTGTGAATGGATATGGGTCCATTGTGACTCCCCTCACAAAACGTACCTCCAAGAAGATGCCCAAATAGGTCAACTGGACAGTTAGTTGTCAAAGGGCTTTTGACACCCTGAAAGAGGCAAGGTGCTCAGCACCAATTTTCAAAGCTCCAGACTATACCAAGCAGTTAATTGTGCAGACTGATGCCTCTGAGCTAGGGATAGGAGCGGTCCTATCCCAAACCAATGATGAAGGCCAAGACCAACCTGTTGCTTTTATAAGCAGAAGGCTTCTCCCCAGGGAGCAGCGTTGGAGTACCATTGAGAGGGAGGCCTTTGCTGTGGTTTGGTTCCTGAAAAAGCTGAGACCATACTTGTTTGGTACTCACTTCCTAGTTCAAACTGATCACAGACCTCTCAAATGGCTAATGGAGATGAAAGGTGAAAATCTAAACTGTTGAGGTGGTTCATCTCCCTACAGGGAATGGACTTTATAGCGGAACACAGACCTGGGACTTCCCATGCCAATGCAGATGGACTTTCCATGTTCTTCCACTTAGACAATGAAGACTCTCTAAGGAAAGTTTAGTCTCTTTCATTTGGGTGGGGGGGGGGGGTTGTTGTGTGAGAAAGTACCCTCTATCTGCATGATTGCCCCCACTTTTTGCTGAACTGCTGATGTACTTTGACTGAGTGTGCCCTGGACTCCTGCCAATCAGGTACCCAGGGCCTATGTTCTTTCCCTAAAACTGCATTGAAGACCAAACCCAATTGGCACTCTGGCCACAGGTTAGCCCCTGGTAAATGGTACCACAGGTACCCAGGGCACTGTGACCAGGGAAGGCCTTTAAGGGCTGCAGTACTTATTGTGCCACCCTTCGAGACCCTGTACCATTAAACTCTTACACTGCCTTTTCAGGCTGCGTGTTTTGGTGCAGAACAAAGTGAAGTCGACATGGCACACATCCCTGTGTGCCATGCCTACAACCCACTGCCCTGGCATAGATCTGCCACCTCTCTAGGTGGGTGCACTATACCAGTAGTGAGGGTACAGGTGCATGAGCCCTGTACTCCTACAGTGCCTAAGCCAATTCTTAGGCATTGTAAGTGCAGTAATGCCATTAAGAGTATATGGTGCTGGGAGTTTGTCATTACGAACTCCACAGTACCATAATGGCTTTACTGAAAACTGAGAAGTTTGGTATCAAACTTCTCAGCACATTAAACCCACACTGATGCCAGTGTGGAATTTAATGAAAAATGCACACAGAGGGCATCTTAGAGATGCCCCCTGAAAAATGACCTAGCACTAGTGTCCAGGCTGAGTGGCTGCTCCCCAGCTGCCACCCCCAGTCATGTTTCTGGACTCCTGGGTCGAGAGCCTGGTGCTCTCGGGGCCTGAAACAATGCACATCCTGGGACGAGGTGCCAGTCCTCCTCCCCCAGGATGGGCAGGGTCCACGAAGGGGAAGCTTCAAAGGCTTGCCGCCTTTAAGGGCTTCCCCAGGCCTTTTGCTGCTCCCAGCGGCTGGTCCCCACCGGTTCTGACCCCCACTTTGGGTGGGAGAGCCGGCGGGACAACCAAGTGAGAAAGGGAGGTGTGCCCACCTTTGCCAACCCCGCCCCTCAGGTGGGGGAGGCAAGGTGAACCACAACTGTCAGTCCCCGCCATCTTGCAGATGGGGGCACCCAGCCAACCAGAGTATGGCATATTCCCCCCTCCTACTGGAGGGTGGCATAATCGGGGGTGTACCCACCCCAAGGAAGGGACCCATTGGTCCAACCTTTTACTTACCTGTAACACCCCTAAATTTAGTATTTAGGGGCACCCCTGAACCTTGCTTCCTCAGACAAGCAACGATCAAGAAGAAAAGAAGGACCGAACAGCCGTGCCGAAGCTAAGAAAAGGAGGATGCCCACTGACTTGGCCCCAGCCCTACCGGCCTGCCCCCACCTCGAACCTGCAGAAGCGAAACTCCGGTGTGCCCTGCAGCCAGCATCCTCAAGAACCCCGAGGACCTGCCCTGCCTTCCAAAGGAAAGACTTTGTCTCCCGTGAACACCGGATTTGTTCACCCACAGACTCCAGCTCTGGCGAAATCCGCGAGTCTGCACCACTCTGCACCCGACGCCCCCCGCCCGAGTTCGAGTGGCCCAACACCACGAAGAGGTCTCCCTGGCGATCCTGACCCGAGATCCAGTGATCCCTGACCTGCCTCCAGCCGACGCCTGGAGCCTCAATCCGGAGGGTCCCCCAACCGCGACCCGGAGCTGTTAAGAAGACCCCTGCACCCGACGCCCCACGGCTTTAGGTGGCCCAACCGACGGTGTCTAGCCAACCCCCAGCATCCCAACTTACCTGTCCAAGTGGTGGTCGCTCCCAGAAGACCTTCGTCCCCGAGCCTGCAGTGTGTTTGCAAACTGGAGAATGCCCATTGAAAGTAACAGGGCGCCCGACGCCAAAACAGCACCCTGCACCCGGCCGCCCTAGTGCCGCTGAGGGTGTACCTTTGGTGCTAACTTGAACCCCATTTGCTCTGAGCTAAAGTCCAGGAGCTTTGCTCCCACAACCTTGTGGCCTGCTCTTGAGCAGCCACCAACCGGAGGTCCCCTATCCCCATTGGATAACATTGGGCCTCAGCACTCTGCACCCGGCCGCCCTAGTGCCGCATAGGGTGCTTTGAGAGTGCATCCTCGACCCTGGGAGACCCCTGAGTCTAACTCCAGAAAACCAACTCCCACAACAAAGTACTTACCTGTTAACCGATAACTCTATGTTCGAGGCATGTGAGCTGTAGATCACATGCTTTGCATACTCCTGCCATCTAGTGTTGGGTCCGGATGTTTGCAAGTTGTTTTTCTACGAAGAAGTCTTTTGAGTCACAAGGTAAGGTGACTCCTCCTTTCGGTGATAGTGTGTATGGGTATCGACTCCACTGTTAGATTGTTTTTTTCCACCATCTGGTTCGAACGTGAATTGTTGCGCTCCGGTTAGACACCGTTTCTCGGGATCCCCTTGGTGCGCAATCCACTTACCCTCGACGGTATTGTTATTCGATCGCGTTTCCCATTCTCCGCGTATCGTATTGGTTTCAGAAAACCACTCTTTAGATCGGAAACTTCGTGGAAGGCCGTCGGGCCTCTCCTCGTCGGGCCACCTCGCAGTCGATGGAACAGACTCCATTCAAATTCTCTCCTCCGTGCCATGTCAAGTACCCGCGCACCGACTCGCACGGAGTTTGCAACTTGTTCCTCTCCCCGGAGCACAACGAACAGGACTGCGACGCGTGCAAATCATTCCGATCCAAGAAAACGCTTCGTGACCTTAAGGCTTGACACCGCAAAATGCAAGAACAACACATGGGCTCCACTCCGGATCTCTTTGGAGAATACTCCGAACAAGACTTCTACGACGCGCAAGGAGCGGAGGAAGAAGAGGAGCTAATTTCCGTGTCACAAGCAGACTCCGACATGGAAGAGGACATTCCGCATGGTGAGCGTACCGTGAGTGCAGATCCTCCCCTGCCTAAAACTCCACCTCTGCCCAAGAAAAAGGCTCCGGTCCCTCCTCTGCCTTCGGGCCAAGGTCGGCACCGAGAACAAGTTTCCAACGCCCCGGCACCGAAACAGATAAAGCTTTCCGGCTCGGGACCGAGTCGGCCACATTCAGGCATCGAACCGAAACAATCGGTACCGAAACACATTTCGGAGCCATCTCCTTCCGTACCGCAGCCAAAACCATCTTCGGATCCGAAGACTTCGGCGCCGAAAAGTTCGGCTCCAAAAAGTTTAGCACCGAAAAACAAAACAGCTCTGAATCCATCAAAAGAGCCTTGTTTCGACGTCCCGCCCTTAAACCCGGACCCGAAACAAAAATAACTGGTTATAAATCAAAAAACAGGACATATTCATGCGAAATTGCCAATGAAACGGAAACAAGACACAGAGGACATTTACTATATCCCTCTTAAAAGGATGAACGTTGGTACTAACCCTTCTCCTCCTCCTGTATTACCTCCTTCCCCACCTATCCCAAATTTGTTCATTACACCTACAAATTCACCCATACATTCACCAAGACCACAAACACCTGACAATGACAACCAGGATGATGGGGATGGAGTAACTCCAGATAGTCCTGATCCATGGAATGACTATAATACAGATCCAAACAATGACCCAGTCTTATACCCTACAAAGCCTTCTCCACCTGACGATAATGTAGGGTACATAGATTTAATCAATAGGGCTGCTGAATACCACGGATTGCAGCTTCACAAAGATACTCTTGAGGAAGATTTTCTTTTCGAAACATTGAGCTCCTCCCAAAGTCAAACTACACTTTACCTATGTTAAAGGGTATGCTCAGACACACGGACGACATTTTTAAAGATTCGGTTCGAGCGAGAATCCTTACACCAAGGGTAGATAAGAAATATAAAGCTGCACCGTCAGATCCCATTTACATTAGCGGTCAGTTACCTTTAGACTCCCTAGTAGTTTCCAATGCCCGTAAACGGGCGAACTCACAAACATCAGGGGATGCTCCTCCTTCGGATAAAGAATCCAAATTATTAGATGCCTCACTGAAAAGAGTGGCTGCTCAGGCAGCCAATCACTGGCGTATTGCAAATACACGGGCCCTTTTAGCAAGATACGATAGAGCACACTATGATGAGTTAGAACAACTCATCCAATACTTACCTGATAAACAGAAGGCGAAAGCACACAACCTGGTTCAGGAATGGAAGTTAATTTCCAATACATCCATTAGATGCGCCTTGAATGCAGCTGACACTGCTGCACGGGCAGTCAACACTAGTGTTTTATTAAGAAGGCATGCCTGGCTTAGGATTTCAGGGTTCAAACCCGAAGTGCAGGCTTCTATTTTAAACACGCCTTTCAATAAAGAGCATCTTTTTGGTCCTACTGTAGACAATTCGTTAGAAAAAATGAAAAAGGACACAGATGTAGCGAAATCTATGGGAGCCCTCCAATCCCCATCCAATCGGGGTTCCTTTCGGTGCTCCTTCTACCGAGGGGGCTCCAAAAACGTATCTACGGACAACGCCTCCCACCTATAAAGGGAACAATCAGTCATCCGCCTCGAAAGTATCCTCTTGAGGAGGCTATCGAGGCAATAATGGAAAGGGAAGAGGTAAAGGTTCCACACCCCGTACCACCTCCACCACCAAACAATCACTTGCTTCCCCTTCCCCCTGATCATTCCACTCCTGTCGGGGGACGTCTTTCTCAATTCCTTCCCGTCTGGAACACAATAACTTCAGACAAATGGGTACTAGGAATTATCTGATCTGGTTATTGCCTGGAGCTTACCAACAATCCTCCACGGTCACACAAAATGTCACCAGAACATCTACACCTTCTCAAACAAGAGGTTCAGTCTCTCCTGGAAAAGGAAGCTATAGAGCCTGTACGATTACAATATCAAGGGTCGCTAATCAAAGCCAGCTCTTACCCAAAGTGTCTCCAGCACACTCCAATAACACTGCAATTGCTGCACAAGCTAGGATTCACAGTGAATGTGTTGAAGTCCCATCTCCAACCCTCCAGCACACAAACATATTAGGGAGCCACTCTGGATACTCTCAAAGCCCTAGCCTGTCCCAATACAGCCAGGATCTACAACATTCAGGCTCTAATTTCCCAGTTTCAACCCAACCAATCATTACCAGCTCGAGTATACATGCAGCTGCTGGGAATTATGGCGTCTTGCATCATGATAGTTCCTCATAAAAGACTTCATATGCGTCCCCTTCAAAAATGCTTAGCATGTCAGTGGAATCAGTCTCTGGGACAATTGACAGATCTAGTGTTGGTAGACGGCCGCATCCATCGCTCTCTGCAGTGGTGGAATCCACAAAACTTATCCAAAGGGCGGCCCTTCATCGACCCAGTTCCACAGACAGTGCTAACCGCAGACGCATCGCTCACTGGTTGGGGAGCTCCTCTCCAAACTCACACAGTTCAAGGTTTGTGGACCCAGAAGCAAAATCAACTTCACAAAAATCATCTAGAGCTGCTAGCAGTGTTTCTCGCGCTCAAAGCCTTCCAGACTCACATTGCAGGCAAAGCTGTCCTGGTCCGCACCGACAACATGACCGCCTTGTATTACATACAAAAACAAGGGGGGACACACTCTCCCCAGCTGTCAGGCCTTGCACAAGTCATTTGGAAGTGGGCCATACGTCACAATATTCATCTCCTGGCAGAACACCTTCCAGGAGTAAACAACCAAATCGCAGACCTTCTCAGCAGGCAAAGACAACAGATTCACGAATGGGAACTTCCCCTCAAGTTCTCCCTCCATTCTTTCAGATGTAGGGATTTCCACAGATAGATCTGTTCGCCACACACGAAAATGCAAAATGCCCAAACTTCGCCTCCAGGTATCCACACCCATCTTCCAAAGGCAATGCACTATGGATGAATTGGTCCGGGATATTTGCCTACGCTTTTCTGCCTCTCCCACTCATTCCACTAGTGGTTCGGAAGCTCAGGCAAACATCCCTCACACTAATCCTAGTAGCTTCCGCATAGGGCCGTCAACCTTGGTTCACTACCCTTTTGGAGCTCTCAGTAGTTCCTTATCAAAAACTACATCTCACACCCAGTCTCCTCACACAGAGCCATGGAGAAATAAGACACCCAGATCCCAAAGAACTCAACCTAGCGACCCGGCTCCTGAAATCAGAGTTTGGTTATCTGAACCTTCCACCAGACTGTATGAACATCATTAAAGAGGCCAGAAGGCCTACTACAAGGGCTTGCTACGCAGGTAAATGGAAGCGGTTTGTTATATACTACAATAAAAACCGGTTAGATGCTTCCATTCAAAATATCATTTGTTATTTACTACACTTGCAGCAGTCAGGGTTGGCTTACACATCCATACGCTTACATCTTGCTGCAATAGCTGCATACTTCAAAATAGACAGCATCTGTCACTTTTCAGAGTACCTGTTATCAAGGCTTTTATGGAAGGACTAAAAGAGTAATTCCCCCAAGACTTCCACCAGCTCCAGCGTGGAATCTTAAGATTGTCCTTACCAGACTAATGGGTCCACCCTTCGAGCCATTGCATAAATGTGTACTGCAATTTCTCACTTGGAAAGTTGCTTTCCTCATTGCTATCACATCATTGAGGAGAGTGGGTGAGCTTCAGGCACTAACCATAGAAGAACCATTTTTCCAACTCTACAAAGACAAAGTGGTTCTTCGCACTAACCCAAAATTCCTACCTAAAGTAGTATCTGCCTTTCACATTAATCAATCGGTTGAGTTGCCTGTGTTCTTTCCTCAACCAGAGTCAGTGGCAGAACGGGCTCTACACACTTTAGATGTTAGAAGAGCCTTATTGTATTGCTTAGAAAGGACAAAACCTTTTTGAAAAACTAAACAACTCTTTGTGGCTTTTGCTCCACCACACAAATGCAATCCTATTTCTAAATCTGGTATTGCTTGGTGGATTGTTAAATGTATCCAAACATGCTATGCAAAAGCAAAGGGGACTTTACCAATACCCCCTATAGCGCATTCCACCCGCAAACTAGGGGCTTCTATGGCTTTCTTAGGTAACATCCCCACAGCTGACATCTGTAAAGCTGCAACATGGTCTACACCGCACACATTCACAAAGCACTATTTACAGCAAGCTAATGTAGGCCAGGCAATACTTGGAACACTCTTTCAGACAACTGCAACAGCTACTGGTTATCCACCTCTTTGGGAGAATACTGCTGTATATTCTATGCAAAGCATGTGATCTACATCTCACAAGCCTCGAACGGAAAATGTTACTTACCCAGTAAGCATCTGTTCTTGGCATGTAGAGCTGTAGAGTCGCATGCACCCACCCGCCTCCCCGGGTACCTATACCTGTTGCAGTTTCTTACATATATATATACGCATGGGCATCTCTATTCTACTCTTACTAACTCCATTCTCACCCTCTGCGGGAAAACAATCTAACAATGCCGTCGATACCCATGCGCATTTTCACCGAAAGGAGGAGTCACCTTACCTCGTGACTCAAAAGACTTCTTCGAAGAAAAACAACTTGCAAACATCCGGACCCAACACTAGATGGCAGGAGTATGCAAAGCATGTGAATCTACAGCTCTACATGCTAAGAACAGATGCTTACCGGGTAAGGAACATTTTCCTTTCTCCCCTAGGATAACATTGACTGTTTTTGTATGAAAAAGTTTCTAAGTGTGGAGTTGGAAAATCTATAAAAGTCTATACAACTGTGTACAAATAACCAAAACGCATTTACTTACCTGTTTACAGGAAATGTCCCAGTGCAGTATCCAGGTATACTACACTGTGTAAGAAAAGTAATCTGTAAAGTAATATACATGACCTGCTCTTGAAAAGTCATTATAAAGTATATGTACAATATTTCAAGGTATTGCATTTCCAGTAATTCTTCTGTAACCAACTCAAAGTATATATACAACTGCAATTCAAACTGTTGTGTTACTGCAAAGTATAAATCACTTACCTGTGCCAGGCTTGCTTGGTTCTAAGAAATAAATATAACTAAATAATATTTTTTCATACAAACATTGGTCTGAGTTCTGTCTTTGAGTGTGTGACATCATTTGCTGACTGAGTGTGTACAACAAATGCTTAACACTACCCTCTGATAAAGCCTTACTGCTCGCTCACACTACTACAAATAGAGAGTAAGGTGCTATCTACTTTTACCTCTGCCTACCTTTTGGGTTCCACTGGACTCTGTGCACACTATACCTCATTTTGGTATAGTATATACAGAGCCAGCTTCCTACAATATGCTTCGAACTGATTATGTTACTTACCTAGTAAGCATCTGTTCTTGGCATGTGGAGCTGTAGATTCACATGTGCCCACCCGCCTCCCCGGACACCTATAATTGTTGCAGTTCTTACGATTTACATTCATACGCATGGACCTCTATATTCTACACTCAATTATTCTATTCTCACCCTCTTGCGGGAAAACAATCTAACAATGGTGTTAATGCCCATGCGCACTATCACCGAAAGGAGGAGTCACTTTACCTCGAGACTGGAAAGACTTAATTGAAGAAAAACAGCTTGCAAGCATCCGGACCCAATACTAGATGGCAGGAGTATCCAAAGCATGTGAATCTACAGCTCTACATGCCAAGAACAGATGCTTACTGGGTAAGTAAAATAATCCTTATGTACCGACTGCATAGACCATTGGAGGCGAATGACCAAAGGCAGGCTTCCTGCAAGGAGTGCAGGTGAAAAAGCATGTACCCCTGCACTACAATTGTTGTTGATACCGCCATTCACTTCCTAGTTCAACAAGAGGAGCAGTAGCTACCATGCTTGTTGCGTGCCTCACTTTTGTTGTACCTCATTTCAACTGAACCAGGCTATTTTGTGACTGTATTGTTTAAAGGAGTAACTCTTCTGTTCAGCTTGCAGATTGAGTCCACTTACGGAATAAACATTGGTCATGCCTCCCCCCACACCACCACCCACACCACCACCACCATTAAAAACGATCCGTGCAGGGCGGCAAAGGTTTACATAGATTGACTTGCCCAAGAAGCAGTAGTTTGTAGTTTTATACAAGCAGTTTACCTGTTAACATGCAGTTGTTTTTTTCTGTAACTTAGTCCACTGTAACCTTTCTTCTTTTTTAGAAATGTACTTATCTTGCAGACGCACTGGCCACTTAGTCCACCTGTCTCTATTTTCCTAGACACATTTACTAATTCTACTTCTCATCCATATGTGGTCACCCCTAGGTTGAACACAGTGTGATAGTTTGTGGGATTGTTGTAGTTCATATTGTGTGATGGTGTTGGTTTTAGGGTTTTTTAAATACCTCCGTTCCTGATGTGCATATGTGTTTGATCCTTGGTCTGTGGCACCATGTGCAAAGGTCTCATGAGCATCTGAAAGAGACACGTTAGTGACAGATTCCTTACCTTAGAATATCCCCAGGCGTCAGGCTGGATCCGGAAAGTTTTTGCGTAGCAGTACCCTTGCGCGTCGGTAGGCGGCGTCGTGCGGCTCTGCGTCCGTCGTCGTGGTCGCCGGGATGACGTCGCGGGCAGTACTTAGACGCCGCCCCTGCGCGCTGACGTCAGTTCTTCTTTTTCCGCGCCAGTAAGCGCAGATCCGGGAAGAGCAGTGCCCTAGTCAATTTTTGACTAAATTTTTGGGTGATTTTTTTCACTGTTTCTTTTCGAGTCTTCTCGACTCCTAGGTGTCGGTAGGGATGCCCGGCTTCAAGCCATGCGACGTCTGTGGTCGAATGATGTCGATCACAGACCCGCACTTAGAGTGTCTCTACTGTCTCGGCCGAGACCACGAAACGAAGTCGTGCCCTGACTGCCGGAAACTCCACCCGAAGGCTTTGCGAGAGCGGTCTCGAAAGCGCCTCGAGATCCGGCAGTCGGCTCCGCGCCGCACCAAGCCCCGGTCCCGTGAGAGGTAGAGGGGCCGGTTGCGGAGCCCCCGCCGGTCGTCGGAGTCCAAGTCTTCGCGCTCCTCGGGTAAGTCGAAGCACAAAAAGTCTAAGAAGCATCATCGCTCTAAGACTTCGCCTCGCCGGTCTCGCGACTCGGCTGAGGACCCTGTCGGCACCGTCCCCGCGGCCCTGGACGTGCCTGTGGAGCCGCCCCCGCATTACCCGTCCTTTCCGGGTTCGGGGGCGACTCCGGCCGAAATACAGGAATTCCTGTCGGCCATGGCCCGCCTCTTCGGGCCTCAAGGTCCCTCCGGTGCGCCTTCGGGCCCCGCGGGCCCTGATGGGGTTGCTCCGGCGTCGCCGACGACACCGGTCCCGGCGTCACCTGTCCCGCCAGCCTTGATCCCGGCCTCGATCCCGGCTCCGGTGGTACCGCAACCCCCATCGACGTCGGTTGACCTAACCACGCCTCCGCCGGCGCCGATGTCCCCGGTGCCGTTCCTGACGCCGTCCGGGGCTCCGGGCGGCGTCGTTCCCCGGTTCTCTCCGGGTCCGGACATGGAGCCGGACCGACGTCGCTCGACGCCGGCTCCGGCGCAGATGAGACCTTGGGTCCCAGATGTCCCGCCTCCTCCATATTTTGAACCACAGGAGGACCAGGAGAGCTGGGAGGGGTCGGAAGACCCTCTCACACAGCAGTGTGAGTATGATCAGGACTGGGCAGAGGAACTTGGGGATGCCAGTGGTCTAGACACTTCCCCTGACACTGGCATGCTGTCTCCTCCCGTGGCTACGGAGGAGGGAGCAAATTTCGCAACGGTGTTGCGTAGAGCAGCTGGAGCTTTGCACCTCCAATTGCCTACTGTGGCGGTCAGGACTAATCTCCTGACGGAAGTGCTTCAGCCGGCAGCTTCCTCATCGGAGACTGTGCTGCCGTTTAATGATGCACTATCTGACGTTCTTTTGGGCACCTGGTCCAAGCCCACCACAGGGGCTCCTGTGGATAGGAACGTGGCCCGACGCCATCGCCCTGCTCTGGGCGACCCCTTGTTTCTCTCTCAACATCCCACCCCGAGAGCTTGGTTGTCCAAGCCTCTGCCTCCCAAACCGCCTTCCCTACCGCCCCTCCGGATAGGGAATCCAAACGCCTGGACCAATTTGGGAAGAAGGCTTTTTCTTCCTCCAGTGCTGGCTTGCGGTCCGTCAACACCGCTTGCCTTTTGGGCCGATATACCCACTCCCTGTGGGATTCGTGGCGACTGTTTTGCCCCAGTGTTCTGAGGAGGTCCAGACACTGCTTACCCGCACCACTGCGGAAGGTAGGGATGCGGCAAAGTACACCATACGTTGTGGCCTTGATACCGCCGACTCGCTGGGCAGATCGCTTGCAACGACGGTGGCGCTGCGTCGCCACGCCTGGCTGAGAACAACTGGTTTCTCGGGTGATGTCCAGAATACACTCATGGACATGCCCTTTGATGGAGTCGGTCTTTTTGGTTCCAAAGCAGACCATGCGCTGGAGCGTTTTAAGGACTCACGGGCTACTGCCAAGTTCCTGGGCCTTTCTGTTGTGCGCCCTCCGCTATCCTCTGCTTTTCGCCCCTTTCGTGGCCACGGAAGGAGCGCCCAGTCACGTCCGCTGCCCAGCCACTGGCCCGCGCAGCAAGCGTCTTCGCGTGGCCGAGGACGTGGCTACCGCCGTGGCGGTTCGGGCAACCAGTGTGCGGGTCAGGCCACCACCTCCGCCCCGTCCGCGGCCTCCAAGCCCTCCTAGTCCCTCCTTTCAGGTGCACAGCACGCCAGTAGGGGGCAGGGTCCGCCATCACCTTCACCACTGGCGTGCCATCACCTCGGACAGGTGGGTCTTGGACATTGTCCGAAGGGGCTACTCCCTCCCCTTCGAGACCACTCCCCCAGCCATGCCACCTCAATTCCACCGCATGTCAGGGGATCACTTGGTGCTTCTGCAGAAGGAAGTCACGGCCCTCTTGGCCAAGAGGGCCATCGAGCATGTTCCGACCCCAGAAGTAGGACGTGGTTGCTACTCCCACTACTTTCTGGTGCCCAAAAAGGACAAGGAGGACATGCGTCCTATCTTAGACCTCCGGAACGTCAATCGCTTCCTCCGGAAGGAGAAGTTCAAGATGCTCACCCTAGCTCAGGTCTTGACTGCCCTCGACCCTGGAGACTGGTTGGTAGCGTTGGACTTGCAGGACGCTTATTTCCACATTCCCGTCCTGCCGGCCCACCGGCGTTACCTTTGGTTCACGGTAGGCCTCGAGCATTTTCAGTTCACCGTGCTCCCCTTTGGCCTTACAAGTGCCCCTCGGGTGTTCACGAAAGTGATGGCGGTGGTCGCAGCTCATCTGCGCCGGGCAGGGGTTCCAGTCTTCCCCTACCTCGACGACTGGCTGCTGAAGGCGGGCTCGTCCCAGGCAGTCGTCTCCCACCTCCAGACTACGGCCGAACTCCTGCACTCGCTGGGGTTCTCCATCAATGTGCCGAAGTCGCATCTGATTCCTTCTCCACAGCTCCTTTTCATCGGAGCAGTTCTGGACACGACGCAGTTTCGGGCCTATCCTCCCGAACGGCGAGTCCGGGATATTCAGGCTATGATTCCGATCTTTCAGCCTTTATCCTGGGTTTCAGTACGGATGACCCTGAGGCTGCTGGGCCTCATGGCCTCCTGATGGTCGATCATGCCAGATGGCATATGCGGGCTCTGCAGTGGGACCTGAAGTTCCAGTGGGCGCAGCACCAGGGCAACCTGTCCGATCACGTCCAGATCTCGGAGGGGGCTGCAAAACAGTTGCAGTGGTGGCTCTCGAACCGGCAATGGGTCATGGGCAGATCCCTCTCCCTTCCCCAGCCAGAGCACACAGTTGTGACGGACGCGTCCCTTCTGGGATGGGGCGGTCACATGGGAGAGGCGGAGATCAGAGGCCTCTGGTCTCCGGCGGAGTCCCGGCTCCATATCAACCTTCTGGAGCTCCGGGCGATCCGACTTGCACTCAAGGCATTCCTTCCCTCTGTCAAAGGGAAGGTAGTGCAGGTGTTCACAGACAACACCACCGCCATGTGGTACTGCAACAAACAAGGCGGGGTGGGGTCGTGGACCATCTGTCAGGAGGCTCTGCGCCTCTGGACATGGCTGGAACATCAGGGCATGTTCCTGATGGTTCAACACCTGGCAGGTTCCCTGAACGCCAGGGCGGACGAACTCAGCCGCAGGTGCATGATGGATCACGAATGGCGTCTTCACTCGGAAGTGGCGCAAGGTCTCTTTCTGCAGTGGGGAGAGCCTTGGTTAGATCTATTCGCCACCGAAGAGAACGCGCAATGTCATCAGTTCTGCGCGTTGGAATTTCCAAGGCGGCACTCGCTCGGCGACGCTTTTCGTCGCGAGTGGAGTTGCGGTCTGTTGTACGCCTTTCCGCCTACACCACTTCTACCCAGAGTGTTAAAGAAGATTCGGCGCGACCGGGCCCAAGTCATCCTTGTGGCTCCGGACTGGGCTCGAAGAGTTTGGTATCCCGAGCTACTCAATATGAGCGTCGATCCCCCGATCCGTCTGCCTCTTCGGGAGGATCTTCTGTCGCAGCAGCAGGGGACGGTCCTCCACCCGAACCTGTCCATCCTCCACCTGCTTGCGTGGAGATTGAGCGGCGGCAGTTGATTCCTTTCGACTTGCCTCCCGAAGTTTGTGATGTGATTCTGGCAGCCAGGCGTCCCTCCACTAAGGTGGTATACGCCTGCAGGTGGAACAAGTTTGTGGCATGGTGCACAGCAAAGGCTGTGAATCCCCTCTCTGCCCCTCTTTCTGAGGTTCTTCTGTTCCTTCTTTCACTGGCCCAACAGGGTTCTGCCCTGGGTACCATCAAGGGCTATCTTTCTGCCATTTCGGCCTTCCTCAGGCTCCCTGATCAGCCCTCCCTTTTCAAGTCCCCTGTTGTTAACAGATTCCTTAAAGGCATTACACACCTCTTCCCTCCTGTTCCGTTTGTGATGCCTCAGTGGGACTTGAACTTGGTTCTTACCTTTCTCATGTGCGCTCCCTTTGAGCCTCTACATAACTGTCCTCTTCGTCTTCTGACTCTGAAGACAGCCTTTCTGGTGGCCATCACCTCCGCTCGGCGGGTGAGTGAGCTCCAGGCTCTATCATGCAAACCTCCCTTTCTGTCTGTACATCCAGACAAGGTTGTTCTTCGGACGCGTCCGTCCTTCTTGCCAAAGGTGGTTACTGCCTTCCACATTGGGCAGACATTCACTTTGCCCACCTTCTTTCCGCCTCCGCATCCTTCCAGAGAGGAAGAGAGGCTCCACCGTCTGGACCCAAAACGTGCGCTTTCCTTTTATATCAACCGCACACAACACTTCCGGGTGGATGACCAGCTCTTTGTTGGCTACGTGGGCGCCAAAAAAGGTCGGGCGGTGCACAAGAGAACCATCTCCCGCTGAGTAACCTTGTGTATCAAAGCCTGCTATTCTTTGGCTAAGAAGGAGCCTCCTGTTGGGCTGCGTGCCCATTCCACCAGGGCAACGGCTGCTACCACGGCTTTGGGCCGCGGTGTTCCGCTGCAGGATATCTGTCAGGCAGCTACGTGGGCCTCGCTGCACACGTTTACAAAGCATTACTGCCTTGACAGTCAGGTCCGGCGGGACGGCTTCTTTGGCCGTTCTGTCCTCCGGTACTTCCTTGTCTGATCTTTGTTCGCAGACCCACCACCGGGGTTGGTATTGCTGGGGTATCTATTCTAAGGTAAGGAATCTGTCACTAACGTGTCTCTTTCAGATGCACAAGTTACTAACTTGTGTAACGATATATCTGTAAGAGACAGTAGTTAGTGACAGATTCCTTACCGCCCCACCCATCCTCCCCGTTCTGCGAACTGATTTCTAGGGTTAAGGACATCCCTTCCAGGGCCCTAGTATTTTTCAGACACCTATGTCAGCTTCTTGCATGGCTCTGCGTTCCTGGCGCGGAAAGTCGTGTACAGAACTGACGTCAGCGCGCAGGGGCGGCGTCTAAGTACTGCCCGCGACGTCATCCCGGCGACCACGACGCCGACGACGGACGCAGAGCCGCACGACGCCGCCTACCGACGCGCAAGGGTACTGCTACGCAAAAACTTTCCGGATCCAGCCTGACGCCTGGGGATATTCTAAGGTAAGGAATCTGTCACTAACTACTGTCTCTTACAGATATATCGTTACATAAGTTAGTAACTTGTGCAACGGGTTTAGTGTATGTCTCTAAATGGCTCATAAGCGGCCAATTCATGTGATATTGCTGTCCAGTAGAAGGACCTGAAGTTAATCTCTCTATCATTTGGTCTCACAGCTGCTTGCGCTTGATCTGAGCAATAACAAGTTACATCGTTTGGAAGTCTTGGAAGAGCTTCCGCAGAAGGCTCCTCTCCTGAAACACCTTAATCTGTCTGGCAACAAGGTAAGTGCTACATGCATCCTTTGGCCCATGGCTCCATTCTTCTGGTTCACTAGTGTTGATTTGGCTTTTCCTGGATCTTCTAATCCACCTCCTTTGCTTGTGCTCTTTAGTTGAAGACTGAGCGAGAGCTGGATCATTTGAAAGGCACGCAACTGCAAGAGTTGTGGTTGGATCGGAACCCCCTGTGCGACTCATTCCTAGACCGGTCCACATACATCAGGTCAGTCTGCGACACCGTGAACCACAGCAGTATCTACAGAGAGTCAGACAAGCTCCAGGCTGGCAAACTACTAGCGTTCGAAAGGTCTCCACAAAAGGTCATGTTGGAGTTGTGCATCACCTGACGTCCTCTGTTTTGTTGTTTTGTGGTTATAGGGTGATCGAATGTCTCTCCGGAAGGAGCAGTGTTTCTAGCCCAGGAGATCTGTGCGGGTTGACTTCTGAGGGGAGGTGAACGGTGGGCGTTTTCCTGCCCCGATTGATTATGATACCTGTAAATGGGAATGCCTGAAATGAGTTTCATTCCTTAAATTTTTTTTTTTTTTTTTTTAAATTAAAAGAGGAATCTCAGATGTAGTCTCCGTTTGCTTTGTATCATCGTCTAATAGAAGAGTATGGTGTTCAGAATTATTATTCATGGCATCTGTCTGGGAGTCTCTAGTAAAGTCTGAATCGTGGGATTTGTATCCATGGCCCATAACTAGGTAGCCTTTAGTAGTCTGTTTTCCTAGTATTGAGTGCGTTGTCCTAGAAATGCCTGGGATTGTCTGAATTTCTTGTCCTTCGGTCTGCCGCTCAAGGCTCTTAATGCCTGAGGTGGCCTAAAATACATTGTTTTGTATCCAGGACCTGCAAAAGTTCACAATGGTCTGTTTATCTGCTTTTGTATTTGTGGTCCCTATCTTTGAATACTCTGAATGATGTGAATTCCTGGCTTTGTTTCGTGGCCACATGCTTGAGAATACCCAGGGTGATATGAACTCCCTATTAACTTTAAAAGCCAAACACAGAATTGTCTGAATTTAGTTTTGTATCCACTGACCATGTTTGTGATGGCCTTAACTTCGTTTTCTATTTCCACGATTCAGGCCCCATGTATGGGTTTGTCTTAGTATCTACTCTTATGTTCATGGTCCTTGCCTAGGGTGGTCTGAATTTCCGGTTAGGTTTTTGGGACCCATATCTGTGAATTTCATTGCAGGTATGAATTCCTGGATTTATATGTCCGGAATACTTGGGATGGTCTGAACTCCTAGTATTTTTTTTCTTCTTTTCTTTTCTATTTTTCCAATCCTTGTGCAGAATGCCTTTGTTATTATGAATTCTTCTATTTTTGTCTTTTGGAAGGACTTGAAGACTCCTCCACATAAATGGAAGTAATTGCCTGTACACTTCACGTGCACAGTACTGGAAAGGGAAGGGCATCTTAAAGGCAGAGCAGGGCAATTTTGTTCATACGCTCCTGTGCTGGGAAAGGGAGAATACTGTTCCTAATTTCAACTTTCTCCTATGCGCCAAGAATTCAGTTTGTGGGCAATTGAACTTTGCTTCTCTTTCCTGCAATCAGTCAACATGCCGTCTGTCACTCCACATCTTTTTCCTGTGTTTTCCATTGTCTGATTCCTCCATCATACCACCCCCTCAGCCTTACTCTCTAGATGATTGATTATTCCCTGAAAGTCCAGCTGGGTTTACCAGTGGTTGAATACTGTAATTTGGTACTAACACTGAAAGAGTAGGCTGTCTGCTCCATGCCTTTGAAGTAGCACGTTGATTAACCAAATAACTGATTGCTAATGGCACAAACCCTTTTCAACATAAGACTGTCAGGTTGTTGTATTGGTTCTCATCAATTTGTACAAGATTAATCCATTAGCAGCCTCCGTGCCCTGCATTATGAAGTGGTATATATTCCAAGTGTCTACTTGTAAGAATGGAAATGGAGCCGTTCTTCTTAGGCTTGCTTGCGTCTCTTGTTCCCTTCTCCCTTTTCACTGTTTCTCCTTTTCATGGTACCCAAATACTTCTGGCTAAACCAAATAATTTGATCTTTCTACTCCTGCTGTGCAGACTACAGACGTTTTTGGGTTGGAGAGTTGTGGTTGCAGCACTGATTTGTCAGAACTTGAGTGAATGTTGAAGTCTGATGTTATCCTGCTCAACCAGCCCTGATTTGTTCTTCTGCTGTGGCTGAGCTCTCTCTCCCCACTAGTTGGGTATTTTTCTATGTATTTATTTTTTCCCGCTGTTTGAATGAGACAGATCTTGTGTCCAGGTTATCTCGTTGAGCGCTGTGGGTGAGTATGCTACAGGTAAGTATGAAAGGTAAAGGACAGCCTTATTCCAGTGCCCTGTTGTACTGCTCATCTTTTCTTAATGGGCGCCACAAACCAGAGGATCCCGTGCCAGCACTTGTAGAATTCCTGTGAAATTTTAGCTAGGCCCATCCTTTCTCCATGATTCATCCCTTAACCACTATTTAATTTGTCAGATTTGTGCCTATCCAAATGCTGTGGGGCTCAGACAAACTGATGGCTTGCACTTGGTTGAATCACCCCTTCATTCTTCTCTCATATCATTAAAGCTTTCTTTTTATGGAAAGAATTCTTCATCTTCTATATAACACAAGCTAAAACCAATAGCACTTTTGTCCCATTTGAGAGATTTCCTGCTCTCTTTATGGATTTTCCTAGAGTAAGGTGAAAATGTGTTTTCACCACCTCCTTTGCTCCCTCTCTTGTACTTGAGCATTCAGAGGGCTCCTAATCTACCCATTTGCTTCCTCCGCACACTGTGGAGTCTCTATAGGGTGCCATTAGTGCTTCCGTTTTCAAGATAGGCAGCGTGCAGTGGTCGGTACTGGGAAGATAGTTAAATACAATACAGCATAAGTTAACCACTGCTGCCCAGCTGATATGTCAGAGTAGCCTCTTTGTGCTTCTTAACCCAGTGCTGTAAATTAACTTGTTGGTACTTCTCACCACAGTACTTCTATTTGCTTTTTTCTGTTTTGGAGAGCCTGCCTTCAACCGATGTTCATACCACTAAACATAGGAGGTGCTAGAAGATTGCTGTTGCCTCTTAAGTGAAAGTCATGGAATTCCCAGATAAATCTATGCTACACTTTTTCTACTAAAATGTTTGCTATTAAATACAGCAAGGGTTATGATCTTTTGCCTTACTGTTGAGCTTTGTATGATTCTTTATCATAAGAGGTCCCTTCATGACGTAAAAAATGTTCTGTGAATTCCTAGCCTCTTTGCTCCCAGGAACCCCTTACTATGTTCCTTTTTTCAATTTCGTGCTAACTGGTTGATTTTCCTACCCACACAAATACACATGTATCCTGTGCAAGTAGATGTGTGTAGGGCATAGGCTATGTTGCTCCTTTCAGGACATTTCACAGCAGCATATTCTTAACAAGTATTCACCCCACCCACTGATCCTCTTCGCCATATTACATGTTGCTGAGGGAAGAGGGGCGAGGTAGACTCTTTAGGCTGTGCTTGCGGCTATCTCTTCCTAACCCAATTTGAAAACTCACTTTTATCTCTCGTCTTTTTTTTTGTTTATTTATTTATTTATCTTGATGCGGTGTACGGCAGTGCAATCCGGGAACGCTTTTCGAAGCTGTTGCGTCTGGTAAGAGATTTTTCCTTCTACACTATGAGCTTTGTAGTCACAGCTCTGACAGGTGTGCTTTCAGTGGGATTGTTTGATTTCTAACCATGTATTTTTCACCACACCCTCATATTACTTCTTCACATGCACTCTATACCTTGCTCTTTATTTCCTACTTTCATTTTTCCTCAGGATGGCCATGATCTAACCCCTCGTATTTCCTTTGATGTAGAAACTCCCACGACGCTCCCACCTTCTAAGGTTAGTAAGATATAATGCCACTGGTGAGCAAGGGTACATGGCTGCACTGTACCGCATGAAATTTATTTAAATTATTGAATGGTATCTTTTAATTAATTCATCATTTTCAGCTGGAAAATCATAGTTGGCTTTGTCTTAGCTGTCCGAGAGCAGATTTGAACATTTTTAACCTGTTCTGTTGTAGTACATTATGATGAGATGTAATTTTGTGAAGACTTGATGAAACAGGTGGACTCTGAAAGGCCTTGTGCATCATTTTAGGTTTTTAAGTCCTGTTGCAAAGTAATGTAGAAATTACTGTAGGCCTGTTAAGGTCTTTTTAGCTTTTTCTATAATTGATTACTTTTTCTTCTCTTGCCACCATGTTTTTCTTTCAGCTTATTTTTTACTGCTGTAGCTTTTCTTTACCTCAACTTTATTGTAATTTTGTTTTTAATATCCTTTCTCCAACTGTTCTTTTTCTATTTTACCTTTTATTTTCTAAAGTCAAGACATTGGGTGATCTGACACCTGGGTCAGCATCTTGATTCCAGGACATGCAACTCATTTTCTGAAGCGAATAGTTGTACAATAGTGTCTCAGGAACTCAGGATCAAACCCCCACATTTTTTCTTTTTGCAGCCTTAGACCCCCTCCCCCCCCCCTTTCCCCTCCCTTCCCCAACCCCCCTTCCCCAACCCCACCCTTTCGCCTCTTCATTGAGTCTTTTTTGCAAAATGCCTTCTGGAGCCGCCTCCATCAGGAATATTCTAAGGTTGCAAATGTACAAAACCTGTCCATTATGAAACTCTTGTTAGAGGCAAAACACTTTTTTTTTTCTTCTGTATCTTATTTTCAGGGCAGTTACTTCGGATCCGATGACATTAAAGTTTTAGTGCTGCGGTTCCTGCATCAGTAAGTGCATCCCTCATCGTGACATAATGTGATTAGAGCTTGTGGTGAGGGTAGAGTGATGGCTGTGAGATGGCATTCCACAAGTCCTGTTGCACCCTTATGAGTTCTTAAAATCGGTCCTAAATCCATCAAAGTCAATGTGTCCATGTAGGAGATCACTTGTGTTGAGTGTAGCACTGTTGTTTGTTTATTCATTTATCAATTCTTACAAGCATCCTCAACCCAATTTACATACAGCTAAGTAAAAAAAAAAAAATTACAACTTACACAGATCTTGAAAAAGAAAATGTACAAAACCTAATCAATAAATGTTATAATCCAAGAGATTGAGTATCATCAGGCGTTGGTTGAAAGAGAAATCAGGAGAGTAGGAAGGGGCTAAAGTGATAAATAGTTGGAAGGAGAATGGATCAAGAGGGTAAGGTGTAACAAGATCATAAGCAGGAACTGAGAAGTGCTGTTGAAAGCCACGAGAGGCCAGGATAAGTCAAGAATAAAGAGATTGTGTCTGAAGAGGTTTGTGGAGAAATAGGAGGGTAAACCAGCTTGTGGTGAAAGAGTCCAGTGGGACGGAATAGTTGAGGAAAAAGGGGTGGGGAAAATGTGTTAATGATGGGAAGAGGTAAAGGGCATTATATTAGATATAGGTCAGACAGGAATTGTTAATTCTGCAAGATTTCCATGTGTGAGAGAAGCTTTTATGCATCTTGGAGATGAATTTTGTCCGTGCTGTATTCCTTGCAGATATTACTCAGTCTATGACTCGGGTGATCGTCAAGCTCTGTGGGACGCCTACCATGACGGTGCTTGCTGTTCAATCAGTACCCCAGTCTTTAGCCAGAGCACGAGGTGAATAACTTTGCGAATTGGATGTCTGGTTTGTTGTCTCTGATTCATCATTACTGTCTCCAAAGCAGAATAGTTGTTTGCACCAATGGTTATGTTTTGGGCAGTGAGTGTTAATGATGAATTTTTCATTATTATTTAAGGGTATTCTATAACGTAGGAAGATATCGTTGCGCTTTTTTCTCAGAACGCATTGCAAATTCAGGACATTTTTCAGTGAGGTAATAACATAAAATGTGAATTTAATAATGTCCTGAAAGAAAGGAGACTGGATTGAACGTACCAGATGTCGACTAGTAGGTTTCAGTTTTGTTGATGCTCTTATGAATGATTTTGAACTTAGAAGGTTTGATTGTTGTTTACAAGTGACGAGGGTTCTTACTGCTGAGGTCAGAGAGTCCACCAGAGTTGTTAGGTTGGCTAGTTCTGCATCTTAGGATACTCACTGATAGTCGTAAACATAGAATATTCTTGTGCATTTGCGGGGATCCCGGAACACACATCTTCAATTGTTTAAAGTCCGTCTTTAGATCGAAGTAACCAATTCAATGTCCATAAAATTAGTGTGACTGCCATCAAAAAAAAGATGACTGGCCTGCTTTTTACTGAACTTTTCTGTGCCGTAAAATGACATCTAATTGAAGAATGTGACTACATTGCAGCATCTGACAAGTGGTCATTTGGGTTTAATTCTAAAAAGCCTTTTAGGCACATCAGAGAGAGAGAGAGAGAGAAAGAAAAAAGGCACCTGCCGGGTCAAGATTTCAAGGACTGCAAGGAAGCAATGCACTGTTACTTTAAGGAGCCAGCAGCTCCCCTTCCTAGCATATACTTACTGTTCTGGCTTTTTGTCTCACAGCTTCAACTCTTTTTTCGGCTCATGCTGAGAAGATCTCTGAACACACTCTAGGTTTCTTTACCTAGTTTTTTCTTCACTTTTTGTCGCAAAAGTTTTTTGTTTTTTTAATTCATTCGACATCTTTGAAGATGAACACTCTTCACCCACTTTTACATCAAAAGTGGTGTTCATTTTCTCAAAATGCCTTAATTTTTTGTGAAATTCTCATGTGAGCGAAAAAAGGCTTCATCAGATCCTGTGTGTGTCTGTCATAGAAAGTGTGAATTATGTCATAGAAAGTAAAAAACATCCCTAATAGACTATGAGGGCATTCGCCTAAGAGCAAAACTTGAGAACCTGCACCAGGAAGCGTAGAGAAAGAAACATAGAAAATAAGGGAAGAGAAGGGGCTCCTTATTCTGAATCCAGTGGGGACTGGCCTACAGCCAGACCGGGGGCGACCTCATGGGGCGTCGACCCAGGCAACCAGGGTCCCCCTACCATCTTCGTGGACCGAGGAGTTCCTGTAGGATGACCCCTGATGACCGGATAGCATCTACAGCAAGCTTTGAGCGCCATCAGGACCACTCCATAGGAATCCATTGCAACATGGATAAAGTGCCTAGAACGCCTTCTTTTGTGAAGATAACGGTTGTTGAGAACCTTGCTGGTCCCCCTGATTAGCTTCCTGCTGGAGTTGGTCACCCCAAGTACTTCTAACCTACTGCATGGACACTTACCTGAATTTTCTTTGAAAATGTTTTCAAGTGTTCAGTTCATTGACTTTGCCATGGCTTGTTCGCGGTTGAGCAAAATTGCTTTATTGTGTCTAAAATCTACATCATCGTAACCCTCCGGTGGCTTTTTTGTTCTAGTGTTTAAATTCTTATGAAAATACAGTCTATTTTTATAAAATTAGTGTCTTATTTCTCGAGTGTTGTGTTGATTTCTTCTTCAATTGTTTTGCTACTGTTTAAATGCTTAACACTTGTTCCTCTGTGTAAACCTTGCTGCTCAATTGCCAAAGCTACCCAGGGTTGAGCTGAGGGTTTTACAGACTAGACCTAAAGGGGTTGGTAAGTGTTGGTGAGGGGCTTACTGAATTCTGGGAATTTTGGTAGCAAACTTCTAAGCATAATAAACCCACACTGATGCCAGTGTGGGATTTATTATACAATGCACTCAGAGGGCATCTTGGAGATGCCCCCTGAAAAACGACCAGCCTGTGGTTGGTTCCCTGGCTGGTACACACCAGCCTACCACCACGAGACATGTGTTTGAAGCATGTGTGCTGCAGATGCACATACTTTGCATACTCCTGCCATCTAGTGTTGGGTTCGGATGTTTGCAAGTTGTTTTTCTTCAAAGAAGTCTTTCCTAGTCACGAGGTAAGGGGACTCCTACTTTCGGTGATAGTGCACATGGGCATCAACTCCATTGTTAGATTGTTTTTTCTTTCCGTCATCGGGTTCGGACATGTATTGCTGCGCTCCGGTTCGAAACCGCCCTTCGGGTTCCCCTCGGTGCACAATCCACTGTACCCTCGACAGTATTGTTATCATAAACGTTTCCCTCTCTCCTCGTATCATTTCGATCGGAAAGTCTCATCTTCGGTTGAAAACATCGTGGACGGCCTTGTGGCCTAGCTGCGTCGATCCACCCCTCTGCTGATGGAACGGACTCCGTTTCAGTTCTGTCCTCTGTGCCACACCAAGTACCCTTGCACCGATCTATACCAGGTCAGCAACTTGTGCTTATCATTGAAGCACAAGAAAGAAGCATGCGATGCCTGTTGGTCGTTCAGGTAAAAAATTCTCTTTGAGATCGTCGGGCTCGACGAGAAATGCAGCTCCAAGGCGCTCAACAGACTCCAGATATCTTTGGAGAAGAATCCGAACAGGAAGAAGCGGCAGCTGTGGAATAAGAGGCCTTCTTGGTCCCTGAATCGGATTCCTACCTTGAGATAGAGTTGGAGTCCAAAGACATTCCAGCGGGACAGGGTGTCGTGAGTACTAAAACCTCCGTACCCCATAAACTATTCCACCAAACATAAGGCTTCGGCACCACCTCTGCCTTCGGGCCTTAGTCGGCACCGAGACGATGTTTCTGACGCCCCGCCCTCGGGCCCAGCACTGAAACAAGTGGTCAAGCCTTCCGGCTCTGGATCGAGCCGAGACAGATCGTCTTCGGACCCAAAACATTGCGCTCCGAGAGACCAATCTGGTTCGGAGCTGAAATCCTCCTCTTTGAAACAAAAGTCCGGTTTGGAGCCGAAACCTCCTGCTTCCAAAGACAAGGAGGACAAGTCTGGCTCGGCACTGAAGATTTCAGCGCCGAAATCGAAAGAAGATCTTCCAGATTCCTCGGAACCGATCTTGGACATTATGAACGACAGACTAGATCCTAAGCAGAAAAAGCTTTACATCAATCCAGACACTGGACATATTTTAGCCAAAAACTCCTTCCAAGAGGAAAGTCAGTTCAGAGGACACTAGATACAAGATCCCTCTTAAAAAGAAGGGCATTGCTACAAGGCCTATCCATCCTACTTTGCCATCCTCTCCACCACCTCCACCATCTTCGCCTTTCCCAATACTGCCAGGCTCAGATCCATTATACATAACACCACAGGGGTCTCTTCATACACAGCCTGATTTAGGAGATGCAGATGCAGATGATGATGACGATCATGACAATGTTCCTTTGCCAACAGATCCATGGGACGATTATAATATTGATCCACCCATGGATAATGATCCAGACTTATGCGCTGCAAAACCTTCACCTCCAGACGATAGGGTATCCTATCTAGTGCTAATTTCCAGGGCAGCAGCATATCATGGGGTTACACTGCATAAAGAGGCCTTAGAAGATGATTTCTATTTGATTTTTTTTTTTTTAAACACTAGGGTCTTCCCACAGAGTTAGTCAGAGTCTCCCTATGTTAAAAGGCAGGATGAGAAATGCAGATGAGATTTTTAAGGACCATGTTCATGCACGTATTTTAACACCCAGGGTTGATAAAAAATATAAACCATCACCCTCTGATCCTGCTTTTATTAGGTCTCGCCTAGCGATGCAGCGCCATGCGCTGCTCGCGTAGGCGAGATCTATTGTTGTCGACTTTTTAGCGATGCGGGACAGGACATGTGCACGCGTATGGCAAGACAGGAGATGTGCACGCGTACGGCTCGCGGCGTTGTCACAACTCCTGCTCGCACCATACGCGTGCACATCTCACGGCGCCGGACGGCCATGTGCACGCTCACGGCGTCTCTTTCAGACAGCCGATGTGCACGCTCAAGGCGTGTCCTTCAGCGTGCGCCTTACATGTCTCACCGGGGCTCAGCAGGTCTACAAAATTGCCCCCATGATGGAGCGGCCCGCTGTCTAGCGGGTCTGCTAAAACAATGGGTGCCGGCAATGCACCCAGCCAAGCCCTCACTCACCGGCTGGTTCAGGAGGGCGTCTCTCCTCGGTCTGCAGGTTCCCTGGCCGTCTCCTCGGCACGCCGCGGGGCTCTCCTCACCACTCGGGAGCCCCGTCTTGCCTCTGGTGCCATACAGTCTGCCTCGCTCTTCGCCCGGTCCCTCTGATGGTGCCGGGACTTCAGCATGGAGCCTGCAGGGTTCCGGACGTCCTCTCCGGCGGTTCCTTCCTGTTTATTTTGCAGGCCCCGCCCACGTCCCAACGAAGGCTGCCTGACTTCCGGTTTCGCCGTCATCTGCACCGGAGGCATGGAGTGCGCCCCGCGATGTTGCCTCCGTTGTTCAGCTTGTTGGAGTTCAGGTAGGAGCTGAAGGTGTCTTTAAACAGTTCTGTTGCGCCTGGACTGCTTGTTTTAATTGCATTTTACTCGCGCCTCCAAGCCCAGCTCCGCCGGCCCGACCAAGCCCCCCGCCAAGAGGAAACATGGGCACTCGCACGCTCACGGCGTCGGACAGCCGATGTGCACGCTCGCACGCTCACGGCGTCGGACAGCCGATGTGCACGCTCGCACGCTCAGGGCGTGTCTTTCAGTTTGCGCCCGGCGAGTGCTTTTTTTTTTTTTTAAATTGCATTTTACTCGCGCCTCCAAGCCCAGCTCCGCCGGCCCGACCAAGCCCACCACCAAGAGGAAACATGGGCACTGTAAGTGAGAGCCCAGAAAGCGGCGCCGCGCCGGCCGCGGGGGCGGGCAGCACCAGCGGGGGCGACCAGCACAAAACGCAGCGGCGGCAGCAGCGGCCGGACCAGCCCCCTAGTAAGCCCGCTGGCCCCCGCTACCTACCTGCACCTGGGCCGCTCCCTGGGAGGTGGACACCCCGCGCCTGCCGGCCAGCTTCCGCCGCATCCACGTGCGGGACGTGTCGTGCGAGACCAGCCTGGCGGCTGCACGGCGCCAGGCACAGCACATCCTGCGGGTCAACCTGGAGCCCGTGGTGCGCATCCGCCGTTTCCCCGTGGCCTGCCTCTAGCGCCGCAAACGGCTGTTTACACACCTGAACAGCACTTTACCGACCGTCCTCGGACCCCCCTACCTCATGGCCCCGGCATCCAAAGACAGCCCTCCTGCCGACCGTAAACCCCGACCTCACTGTTCTCTATCGGTAGGGGTGACTTTTGCACTAAATGTACCGCCATCCCAGCGACACCTTTTAGTCCAGCTGATTCGCTGTCTTCCTGGGTCAAGGCGATCACTCGCCCCACGCTCGGAGGGTGACTAACTTAAAGCTAGATGTGAATGGCTGAGGTTGAAGCTCGTGGACACTTTTTTTTCGTACAGCTGGGCCCATGTGAACTTTTTGTATCTAAGAACAATGTTACTTTTTAGGAGCGCATGTGGGATGAGTCTTAGAACAACGAGGAATCCAACGTGGCATTTAGTCTGGCTTCGGAATTCCAGCTCGATGGAGTGTGTTGTAACGTTTGCGCGTATCCCCGGTATCCTCCCTGGATCTTGGGGACGGGGTCACATTTACATGTTCGATAACGTTGCCCACAACTTTCAGCGGGTACATCACGCAGAAAGGGTTGATAGAGACCGTACCCCATTGGACCCATCAGGCTCGCTGGAATGTATAGACTTTGGTACTATGTACTCATGTTGGGCTGAAACGGTCCCGCAGACTCTTTCCACGTGGATTTGTGATACAAGTGCCTTTGAACGTTGCTAGTTTTTTTTAATAAGAGCCCCATTACAGCGCCCGTAATGCTTGCATGCCAAGAACACCCCTCCCGCCTCCCAAACAGGATCGAGTCAAACATCAACCAGCAGCGATGCCGTGGCTGGTTTCACTTTCTTTGTTCTCTATTTCCGAGCTCCTCCCTCCCCCAATCAGTCATGGGGTTCCAGCAGAGCAGCGAAGCCAGGGAACGGAGAAGGCGGGTTATGCTGCAGCCTGCCTCGGAGCATGGGACACTGGTCTTTGCCTGCTCCTTGCAGCTGACCTGTCTGTGGGCTTATGTGTCTTGGCGATTTAAGTTTGCTTGTGCTGCCACCCTCGGGTGGAGCACAGAGGCGCTCTATGACGAGGCTCATCTATATGGGTTCTCACAACACACAAACGTAGGTACTCACTACCTCCGGCTGGTTCCTCCTCCCACCTCAGCTCCTCCTTCAGCAGAAGCATGAACCAGGGGCTGGGCCGGGCTTCTCTGTAGGCTGCAGCGCCTCTCCTTCTGTTAGGCTCCGTGGAGCAGACAGGCGCTCTGTGAGTGCCCGACCCGGAGCTGTGAGCACTAACTGCCAAGGAGCCCTTGCACCCCAAGAAATAGACCTGCGCATCTGGGCACCAAGGAGCCCCTGTACCCCGAAAGTTACACCTCTGCAAGAAGTCCCTGTAACATACAGACAGGCACGCCGTCGCCAAGAAGAACAGGTATGGCTCGCCTGAGTAAGGATTTGTGCTTATTTTATGTCCTAAAAACAGTTACTTTACTGTGTCTTAAACTACAACACCTTTAGCAGGAAGGCAGCTATGTGCCTTACAGCGAGGTCATGCTTTGTGGCGCTATATAAACGCACTGATAAAGTAATTAACATCCGGATCATATCTACTTACTTTCTGTAACTGATCTCGGTATACTATCAGCATGTGGTCTCAGAGCTGGAATAGAATGGGGGTGCTGCAGGTACACTGGGGCGTTGTATATAATGGAATGGCGGGGTGGGGCAAGTTTTGAAGGAGGTGCATTGGAAAAGCAGCGTGTTGTCTCAGAGCTGCAGGTGCACTAGGGGAGCTGTATGTGGTGGAATGGCAGGGGTGGTGAAGTTAGGAAGGAGGTGCCTCAAAAGATCAGCGTGTTGTCTCAGAGCTGCAAGTACACTGGGGGCGCTCTATCTGATTGAATGGCAGGGTGGGGTAAGTTTGGAAGAAGGTGCATTTGAGGAGCAGCGTGTGGGGTGCAATTTGCAGGTAGACTGGGGGAGCTGTATGTGATGGAATGGCGGGGCTGGTGTAAGTTAGGAAGGAGGTGCATTGGAGAAGCAGTGTGTGGTCTCAGAGCTGCAGGTAGACTGGGGGAGCTGTATTTAATCTAGGTGGAATGGAGGGGGTGGTGTAAGTTAGGAGTGAGGTGCATTGGAAGAGCAGCGTATGGGTTCACAGCTGCAGGTACACTTGGGGAGCTGTATATAATGGAACGGCAGGGGTGTACGTTTTGGAAGGAGGTGCATTAGAAGAACAGTGTGTGGTATCAGAGCTGGAATCAAATAGGGGGCTGCAGTCCAGGATTGAGATGCACTGGGAGAGCTGCGTGTGGGTCTTTGTGGCATGGCAGGGATGGCGCAGATCAGGATTCAGTCACACTGGCAGAGCTGTAAATTAGCCTCACAAGTACAATAGCAAGGCTCAGGATTGAGGGGCACTGGCAGAGCACACAGTGGGTCTTCAGCACTAGGATAGTACGGTGTTCTTGTTTCATTACTGGAATTGTAGGAGTGTTGCAACAGTGGACTCAGGTGCTCGTTCCAGTACAAGAATAATAGGGTAAGATCGAGGCGCACTGGCGGAGCTCTACGTGTCTCTCTCCTGCAATGGTATTGAGCTACTGGCATTGTAAATAACAAACCTTTTATCTATGTGTTAGTTTTGAAAACCGATAAATAAAAGGCATTGCCATTTACAATGCCATTTACAATGGCAATAGCTTAAAACTTTGCAAATGCGAGACCTATTGCATTGCAAATGCTTGTTAAAGGACAGCTCCCTCCAGATTCCTTAGTAGTTCCCAACACTTGTAAAAGAGCGAACTCACAGACTTCTTGGGATGCACCTCCCCCAGATACAGAATCTAAGTTTTTTTAATCTTCTGGTAAAAGGGTAGCTGCTCAAGCCGCTAATCACTGGCGCATTGCCAACACGCAAGGCCTACTAGCTAGGTACGACAGAGCACACTAGGATGAGATGGAAGACCTACTTTAGCACCTCCTAGAAGAGCACAAGAAACGAGCTCAAGAAGGGGAACTCATTTCTAACTCTTCTATTAGATGTGCTCTTGACGCTGCTAACACTGCAGCGAGAGAAGTTAACACCAGCATTCTCTTACGTCGGCATGCCTGGCTTAGAATTTCAGGTTTTAAACCAGAAGTCCAGCAGTCTATTTTATATGCTCCTTTTGACAAGCAACATCTTTTCGGACCTCAAGTTGATGAGGCTTTAGAAAAGATGAAAAAAGACACTGACGTAGCGAAATCCAAGAGAGCACTTCAGACTCCTTCAAGCAGAGGCTCCTCTCTACATACCAAGAACAGGTGCTTACTGGGTAAGTAGCATATTCTTTCTGGACCCCTGGGGTGGGAGCCTTCGCTCCCTGAGCCCAGAAATGAATCCTTTTCCTGGGCAGAGGTGGTCACACCTTCCCCAGGCCAGGAAGAACCATCTGTGGCAGGGGAGCTTCTAAGGCCTTGCCGCTTTTGTAACACGACCCCCAGCCTCTCCTGCTATCAGGAGCAGGCCCCCTTCCTGTATCCCCTCCTTTTTGGCGGGAAGACAGGCGGGAAAAATTAGCATAGCCCAGAAGGTGTGCCCACCTCTGCCAACTCCACCCCTCAGGTGGGGGAGGCGAGATGAAGCACAACTCTCAGTCCCCGCCATCTTGCAGATGGGGGGACTCAGCCAGCCAGGGAAAGGCTTATACACCCTCCCACTGGAGAGTGGCATAATAGGGGGAGTACCCACCCCAGGGAAGTGATCCATTGGTCCCAACGTTTTTCCTACCTGTAACGCCCCTAAATCTAGTATTTAGGGGCACCCCTGAACCTTGCTTCCTCAGACAAGAAGAAACTACAAGAAAAGAAGGACCAAACAGCCTTGCAGCAGCTAACAAGAGGAAGACGCCCACTGACTTGGCCCCAGCCCTACCGGCCTGTCTCCACCTCGAACCTTCTCCTGCGAAATCCCAGTGTCCTGCAGCCAGCAACCTCGAAAACCCCGGAGGACCTGCCTGCCTTCAACCACAAAGACTGTGTGTCCCGTGAACACCGGATTTGTTCATCTGCAACCTCTGGCTCCGGCCGGACACCGCGAATCCGCACCACTCTGCAAGCGCCGTCCACGGTCCGAGCTAGAGTGGGCAAACACCACGAGGAGGTCCCCCCCGGCGATCCTAACCCGAGATCCGGCGACCCCTGACCTGCCTCCAGCCGACGCCTACAGCCTAAATCCGGAAGGTCCCCCCAACCGCGACCAGGAGCTGGTAAGAAGATCCGACCCCAAAAGGCACCCCTGCACCCGACGCCCCACGACCTTGGGTGGCCAAACCGACGGTGCCTAACCAACCCCCAACTTCTCAACTTACCTCTCGAAGTGGTGGTCGCACCCAGAAGACCTTCGTCCCCAAGCCTGCAGTGCTTTTGCAAACCGGAGACTCACCATTGAAAGCTACAGGGCTGTCGACGCCAAAACAACACTCTGCACCCGCCCGCCCCAGTGCCGCTGAGGGTGCAACTTTTGTGCTGGCCTAAACCCCCATTTGCCCTGAGCTTAAGTTCAGGAGCTTTGCTCCCACAACCCAGTGGCCTGCTCGTCAGCAGCCACCAACCGGAGGCCCCCTATCCCCCATTGTATATCATTGGGCCTCAGCACTCTGCACCCGGCCGCCCTAGTGCCGCTGAGGGTGTAACAAGAGTGCATCCTTGACCCTGGGGGACCCCTGAGTCTACACCCAGAACCTCAACTCCCATTACCAAATACTTACCTAAAAACTGATAACACTATTTTCCTCCATAGGATAACATTGACTGTTTTTCTTGGAAAAGTTCCTAAGTGTGGAGTTTGAAAACCTAAAGAAATTCTTTAAAATTGCACTAACTAACAAAAACGATTTTACTTACCTGTTTACAGGAAATGTCCCAGAGTAGTATCCAGGTATACTATAAGTAAGAAAAATAATCTCAAAAGTAACTTACCTGTAATTTTACTGAAAAACCCATTCAAATCTATGTACTGTATTTACAAAGTATTGCATTTCTCTGAAACCATACTGTAAGTCAAAACAAAGTGCATTTACTATTACAAATCCAAGCTGTATTACAACTTTATATTTACTGCAAAGTACTTATCACTTAGCGGTGCCAGACTTGCTTGGTTCTAGAAAATAAAATAACTAAAGTTATTTGGTCTGAAGTTCAGTATTTGAGTGTGTGAATTCATTTGCCGACTGAGTGTGCACAACAAATGCTTAACACTGTCCTCTGATATTGCCTTACTGCTCGACCACACTACCACAAATAGAGAGTGAGGTGCTATCTAACTTTACCTCTGCCTACCTTTGGGTTCCACTGGACTCTGTGCATACTATACCTCACTTTGGTATGGTATATACAGAGCCAGCTTCCTACAGCATGTGAATCCAGAAAATTATTTAAGCTGCAAAACTACTCCTACTGGTAAGTAACCATTTTGTTTTACCTCTGCCTACCTTTGGGGTTCCACTAGACTCTATACACACTATACTTTACTTTGGTATTGTATATACAGAGCCAGCTTCCTACAGTTAACAAACTGCGATTGGGTCAGAAGCAGACCCCTCTCCCTTTCCCAACCAGATCTCACAGTAGTGTTAGATGCGTCACTGCTGATGGGGGGGCGGCCATCTGGGAGAGGTGGAGATCAGAGGACACAGGTCTCTGGCGTAATCCGGACTCCACATCAACCTGTTAGAGCTCTCTGCGATTTGACTTGCATTGAAGGCCTTTCTATCCTCCATCAAGGGAGGGCTGGTGCAAGTGTTCACTGACAACACCACTGCCATGTGGTACTGCAACAAACAGGGCGGGGTGGAGTCGTGGACCCTTTGTCAAGAGGCCATGCGCCTCTGGACATGGCTGGAACAGCAGGGCATATACCTGGTAGCTCAACACCTGGCGGGCTTTCTGAACGCCAGAACAGACTAACTCAGTCATCGATACCTACTGGATCACAAATGGCATCTCCACCCGGAGGTGGCGCAAGGTCTCTTTCTACAGTTGTAGGAAGCTTGATCTGTGTATGGTATGCCACTAGCTGGTTATACTGTGCACAGAGTCCAGGGGTTTCCCAAAAGTGTGCAGGGTACAATGTTGAACCCAAAGTGTTCTATTAGTGGTAGTGTGGGCGAGCAGCCTTAGGCCTAACACAGAGGTGTGTAAGACATTTATTGCATAACATTGACCAATAATGGACACACAACTCAAAAAGGAGATCCACACAAATTTAAAAAAAATAGGCTTTGTTGGTATTTTATTTTAAGACCAAGGTCTTCGCAATAAGGTGAGAATGTATTTAAATAGAAATACTTTTCACTTTCAAAAGTAGACACTTAGAACAATTTCTGAGCAGTTCAGTGTCCTCCTATGGAGGAAAAACGAATGCGGTTATACGGGTAAGTGTCACACTTGCAGTTCCAGTCTTCGGGACCAAAGGTCAGTAAGGGACAAGAATCGGGTGAGTACCAAAACTGTACCACCAGCAGCACAAGGGCGGCCGGGTGCAGAGGTCATAATCTGAGTTCGGCCCATGCATTTCAATGGAGACGGGGGTGCTTGAAGCCACACTGCTTGCAGGTAAGTAAATCGGTGGCAGGGTCCAAGGTTTGGGGGTTAGGTTAAGCACAGGGAATGCCGCAAAGCAGCACCAATCATACACCACCAATGGCACAGGGGTGTAGGAAAGGGCCCCTTTTTGCATGCTTCCGCCTCTCCCTCCCCCCCTAACCCCCCCTCCCCCCCCCCCCCCTTTTGCCTGGTGTTGATGCACTTTGACTTAGTGTGCCCTTGGTTCCTGCCAACCAGGTACCCAGAGCCTATGTTCTTTCCGTAAATCTGTACTGTTGCACACCCAAATTGGCAACTCTCTGGCCACATATACATCCCCTGTAAAAGGTACCATGGGTACCAAGGGCACTGTGTAGGAAAGTGGGTTTCTGTTGCAGTATCCCCCCACTTTTTGCCAGACTACGGATGCACATTGACTTGATGTGCCATGGGTCCCTGCCAATCAGGTTCCCAGGGCCTGTGTTCTTTCCCCAAAACTAACCCAATTTGCATCTCTGGCCACAGGTCAGCCCCTGGTAAATGGTACCACAGGTACCCAGGGCACTGTGACCAGGGAACACCTCCCCCAGGCCAGGAAGAGCCATCTGTGGCAGGGGAGCTTCAAAGGCCTGGCAGCCCTTGTAATGCGACCCCAGCCTCTCCTGCTAGCAGGAGAAGGCCCCCTTCCTGTCTCCCCTCCTTTTCGGCGGGAAGACAGGCGGGAAAAACTAGCCAGCCCAGAAGGTGTGCCCACCTCTGCCAACTCCACCCCTCAGGTGGGGGAGGCGAGGTGAAGCCCTCTTTTCAGTGCTCGCCATCTTGCAGATGGCAGGCACTCCCCAATCAGGATTAGGGATTGTGCTCACTCCCCCACGTGGGGTGAGCACACCAAGGGTGTAGTCACCCTAAGGTCAGTAGCCCATTGGCTACTGACCTCAAGACCCCTAAAACGCACCCTAAGTACAGTATTTAGGGGGCAGCCCTGAACCAAGAAAGCAGATTCCCGCAACCTAAGAAGAAAATGAACGAACGAAGACGCCCAGCAGAGGAGACTGGGGAGAACAACTGACTTGGCCCCAGCCCTACCGGCCCGTCTGCAGTTTCCAGAGATCCTGCGCCAAAAATCGTCTTGTCCTGCAGCCAGCGACCTACAGAACCCCGGGGAGGACTGACTGCCTTCAACAAAGACCAGATCTCCTGTGAACAGCAGCTCTGTTCAAAAGAAACACCAAACAAAGACTCCGAGCCTGCTGAGGAAAAAGAAACTCGACGCCTGGAAACACCACTACACCCGTCGCCTACAGCCCGCGTTCAAGTGGCCCACCGGTCCCAGCGAGGTACCCCAGCGCTCCAGAGTTCGAGTCCACCGTGGGTTGACCCCTCCAGGACTCCCCGACGTCACCTGAAGCCTCTGCACGGAGACCCCCCCCCACCGCGAGTGGCCCGGTAAGGTGAAATCCGACCTCAAAAGACACTCCTGCATCCAGCCGCCCTGCGCCCTGAAGAAAGGAACCCGAGGTGCACCTACGTCCCTGAGCCCTCCAACTTACCTGCCCAGCTGTTGGTTCCTCCCAGAAGTCTTCCTGGACCGAGCCTGCAGCTAAAAACCAAAACCGAAAATCCCCATTGAAAACAGGGCACCCGACGCCAAAACAGCACCCTGGACCCAGCCGCCCCTGCGCAGCTGCGGGTGCACTTTGTGTGCTAAACCGGATCCCCCTTTGCCCTGAACCTAACACCAGGAGCTTGGCTCCCACAACCTTGTGGCCTGCTCGCCAGCAGCCATCAACCGGAGGCCCCCTATCCCTCATTGGGCCTCAGCACTCTGCACCCGGCCGCCCTAGTGCCGCTGAGGGTGTAACGAGAGTGCATCCTTGACCCTGGGGGAACCCTTGTTCTAACCCCAGAAGCTCAACTCCAAAGACCGATTACTTACCTGGTAACCGCTAACTTCATTTCTCTCCATAGGAATCCATTGACTGTTTTTCTCTGAAAAATGTTCTAAGTGTGGAGTTGATTTGTATGGAAACCAGAAAAATAACAATTGTGCAAAACTGATTTTACTTACCTTTCCTCTAGGAAATGTCCCAGTGTGATATCTAGGCATATCACACTGAGTAGAAAAAGTAATCTCAAAAGTAACGTAAAAGTAACTTACCTGTAATTTTCATTGCAAAGTAGATGCAAAGTATATGTACAGCATTTCACAGTATTGCATTACCAGTAATTCAAACTGTAACCATTTCAAAGTACATTTACAATTGCATTTCAAACTGTATATTTACTGCAAAGTATTTATCAACTTACCTGTGCCAGGCTTGCTTGGTTCTAGAAAATAAAATAACTAAAAGAATATTTTTATACAAAACCAATTGGTCTGAAGTTCAGTCTTTGAGTGTGTGAAATCATTTGCTGATTGAGTGGGTACAACAAATGCTTAACACTGTCCTCTGATACTGCCTTACTGCTCGACCACACTACCGCAAATAGAGTGAGGTGCTATCTAACTTTACCTCTGCCTACCTTTGGGGTTCCACTGGACTCTGTGCACACTATACCTCACTTTGGTATAGTATACAGAGCCAGCTTCCTAAACACTGTGACCAGGAAAGGCCTCTAAGGGCTGCAGCACGTATTGTGCCACCCTTAGAGGCCTTGTACTATATATATATATATATATATATATATATATATATATATATATATATATATATACACACACACTCTTTCTCCTCCTCTTTCTCCTCCTCTTTCTCCTCCTCTTTCTCCTCCTCTTTCTCTTTCTCTTCCTCTTCCTCTTTCTCTTCCTCTTCCTCTTTCTCTTCCTCTTTCTCTTTCTTTCTCCTCTTTCTCTTGCTCTTGCTTCTCTTTCTCTTGCTTCTCTTGCTCTTGCTCTTCCTTCTTTCTTATCTTTCTCTTCCTTCTCTTTCTCTTCCTTCTCTTTCTTCTCTTTCTCTTGCTCTTCCTTCTCTTTCTCTTGCTCTTCCTTCTCTTTCTCTTGCTCTTCCTTCTCTTTCTCTTCCTTCTCTTTCTTCTTTCTCTTCCTTCTCTTTCTCTTTCTTCTCTTTCTCTTTCTCTTGCTCTTCCTTCTCTTTCTCCTTTCTCTTTCTCTTCCTTCTCTTTCTCTTCTTTCTCTTCCTCTTCCTTCTCTTCCTCTTCCTTCTCTTTCTCCTCCTCTTTCTCTCCCCCCCGACATGGCACACATCCCTGTGTGCTGTGCCTACAATCCACGGCATAGGTAAGCCACCCCTCTAGCTGGGTGCACTATACCACTGGTGAGGGTACAGGTGCATGAGCCCTCTACCCCTACAGTGTCTAAGTCCATTCTTAGACATTGTAAGTGCAGTAAAGCCATAAAGATTATATGGTCTGGGAGTTTGTCAATACGAACTCCACAGCACCATAATGGCTTTACTAAAATCAGGGAAGTTTGATATGAAACTTCTCCCTGACCTACCTCAAGTCTCCAGCCAACGCCTGCAGCCCCTTTTTGGAGGATCCCAGCGACCGGAGCTAGTAAGAAGAACCCAAACCTAAAAGACACCCCTGTACCCGATGACCCATTGCTTTGGGTGGCCCAAACACGGTGTCCCGGCATCCCTCGACATCACAACTTACCTCTCCAACCGGTGGTCGCCTCCAGAAGCTCTTCATCACCGAGCCTGCAGTGTTTGTTGCAACCGGAGAATCCCCATTGAAAACAGGGCTCCCGACGACAAAACAGCACCCGGCTACCGCTGTGGGTGCACTTTGTGTGTTAACTTGAACCCCCCTTTGCCCTGAGCTTAAGTCTAGGAGCTTTGCTCCCACAACCTTGTGGCCTGCTCGTGAGCAGCCACCAACCGGAGTCTCCCTATCCCCCATTGGATTACATTGGGCCTTAGCACTCTGCACCCGGCAGCCCTAGTGCCGCTGAGGGTGCTTTGAGAGTGCATCCTTGACCCTGGGGGAACCATTGTTCTAACCCCACAAACTCAACTCTCAAAACGAAGTACTTACCTGTAAACCAATAACTTCATGTTCGAGGCATGTGAGCTGTAGATCACATGCTGTGCATAGCTCGCCATCTAGTGTTGGGTCCGGATGTTTGCACTTGTTTTTCTTCGAAGAAGTCTTTCCAGTCACAAGGTTGGCGACTCCTCCTTTCGATGATAGTGCGCATGGGCATCGACTCCATTGTTAGATTCGAAGAAGTCTTTCCAGTCACGAGGTAGGTGACTCCTCCCTTAGGTGATAGTGCGCATGGGCATCGACTCCATTGTTAGATTGTTTATTTCAGCCATCGGGTTCGGATGTGAATTGTTGAGCTCCGGATCGGCACCGTTCCTTCGGGCCCCCTTCGATGTGCAATCCACTACCCTCGACGGTATTGTTTATCAATCGCGTTTCCCTTTCTCCACGTATCGTTTACTCTCAAAAACCTTCAGTCGGAACATTCGTGGAAGGCCGTTGGACATAACCACGCCGGGATCGGTCGCAGCTGATGGAACGGACTCCATTCAAGTTATGTCCAGGGTGTCGCGCTAACTTCCCGTGCACCGACTTGCACGAAGTGTGCAACCTTTGCCTATCCCCGGAACACGACGACAAAGACTGTGACGCGTGCTAGTCGTTTCGGTTGAAGAAAACACTCCGTGATCGTCTGGCTCGACGTCACGAAATGTACCAGCAAAGCGGCCCTGTGCCGGACCTCCTCGGAGAAGAGTCCGAACACGAAGAATTGCAAGCGCAGGAAGCCGAGATGGAGGAAGAGCACGTCTCCGTATCCGACGCTGACTCCGATGCCGAAAACCTCACCCCTGCAACACGGATTGTGAGTAAAGAGCCTTCGTTCCCCTACTATCTCCTTTATAAGAAAAAGGCTCCGATCCCTCCTCTGCCTTCGGGCCAAGGTCAGCACCGAGAAAAAGTTTCGACCACCCCGCCTTCGGGCTCGGCGCCAAAACAGAAACAACAGCTTTCCAGCTTGACCTGTCCCCACGCCGGTGCCGACCCGAAACCTTCGGTGTTGAAAACGAAACACCTTCTGCTCTCCGTGCCGCCTTTGCGTAAAGCTAAATCTTTGACGCCGAAAACTTCAGAGCCGAAACTTTTGACGCCGAAACCGGCATCTAAAGAAAATACAGCGACTAAAGACTCTCGGACCAAAAATCCACTGGATCCGAAACAGAAGGAAATCGCAATCCATCCAGAAACTGGACATATTCATGCCAAACTTCCTGAAAAGAGGGAAATGGGCTTATCAGAGGACTACCACATTCCTTTAAAACAGAAAAATATGGCTATTGATTCTTCTTCTCCTTACATTTCAGAAGACCCACTTATTTCACCTACACATTCCCCTACACCACCATCACCCGACTCACAGGATACAGGGGATGATCATGATGATGATTTACATTCCTATGCATCACAAGATGTACCACAGGATCCTGATCCATGGGATCATTATAATGTCCCTCAACCAGAAAATGACCCTGACATATCCATCTAGACCTTCCCCTCCAGATGATAACACTGGGTACATTGAGCTCCTTAATAGGGCTGCAGAATACCAGCTTCATAAGGAGAGTTTAGAGGAGGATTTTTTATTAGAGACCCTTACTTCATCCCAAAGGGCTACTCAAACTTTACCAATGTTAAAGGCCATGCTTAAACATACTGAGGATATCTTTAAAGACCCTGTCAGAGCTAGGATCATCACTCCCAGGGTAGAGAAGAAATGCAGAGCTGCACCTAATGACCCAGTCTATATCAGAGGCCAGTTACCTTTAGACTCTTTGGTCGTTTCCAATGCTCGTAAGAGGGCTAACTCTCAAACGGCAGGGATGCCCCGCCTCCTGATAAGGAGTCCAAATTATTGGATGCTTCGGGAAAAAGGATAGTCTCACAAGCGGCTAATAATTGGCGCATTGCCAATGCCCAGGCATTATTGGCAAGATATGATAGAGCTCATTATGATGAACTCGAAAAGCTAATTGAATTCCTTCCTGATGAGCATAAAGCTGAAGCCAGTGACCTTATTCAAAAGGGCAAATTGATAACCAATACCTCTATCACAGGCAGATACAGCAGCTCGGGCAGTGAACACCATTGTACTGCTTCGTAGACATGCTTGGTTAAGGATTTCAGGGTTTAAACCTGAAGTACAAGCCTCTATCCTTAATCAACCCTTTGATACGCAACATCTCTTTGGCCCAGCTGTTGGTGTATCTTTAGAAAAGATTAAAAAAGACACAGAGGTTGCTAAGTCCATGGGGGCTTTACAATCACCTTCCAACAGAGGTTCCTTTCGTCGCTCATTCTATAGGGGCGGCTCCAAAAACATCTCTACAGAAATCCCTCCTCCTCTTACAAGGGCAGCAATCAGTCGCCCTCTTCAACAGGTTATTTTCGAGGAGGATATAGAGGAAATAATGGCAGGGGAAGAGGCAGAGGTAATTCAACACGCACCTCCCCCGCAAACACCAAACAATGACTTATTTCCCATACCCCCGATCATTCCACTCCTGTCGGGGGACGTCTCTCACAATTTCTACCCATTTGGAATACGATTACATCCGACATATGGGTTCTCCAAATGATCCAATCTGGTTATTGCCTGGAACTTACAAGCACTCCACCCAATATTCCTCCAAGGTCACACCTCATGTCACAAGAACATTCACTCTTCTAAAGCAAGAAGTTCTTTCGTTATTGCAAAAGGGCGCAATAGAACCAGTCCCCTTACAATATCAAGGAACAGGAGTGTACTTCCTCTACTTCCTAATTCCCACAAAGGACGGCTCTCTCATGCCCATATTGGACCTCAGAGAACTAAATCTCTACATTCAGTCGGACCATTTCCAGATGGTGACACTCCAACAAGTGCTTCCCCTCCTTCAGCAAGGCGACTTTCTATCCACTCTGGATCTAAAGGACGCTTATTTTCATATAACGATACACCCTGCACACCGCAAATACCTCCGTTTTGTGGTGGCAGGCCAACATTATCAATTCAAGGTCCTACCCTTCGGAGTGACAACCGCTCCCAGGGTTTTCACAAAATGCTTGGCAGTAGTAGCAGCCCACCTGCGAAGACAACAGGTTCACGTCTTCCCATACTTAGACGACTGGCTCATAAAGGCCAGTTCACACAACAGCTGCCTGCGACCCACAGAGAAAACTGTGCAACTCCTTCACCAACTGGGGTTCACAATAAATCAGGCCAAATCCCATCTCCAACCATCCATGTCTCAAGACTATCTAGGAGCTACTATAGACACACAAAAAGCTGTAGCATACCCTACTCCAGCCAGAATCAGAGTGTTTCAGAACATAATGTCTCAGTTTCAGCCCCAACACTCCTTACCAGCTCGAGTGTTCATGCAATTACTGGGAATTATGGTGTCTTGCATTTTCATAGTTCCCTACGTAAGACTTCAGATGCGCCCCCTGCAGGAATGCTTAGCACGTCAGTGGAACCAGGCTCAAGGTCAGTTATCAAATCTAGTGTTGGTAGACAGCTGCACCCATCGCTCTCTGCTGTGGTGGAACACACAAAACCTGTTAAAGGGGCGGCCCTTCAGCGACCCGGTTCCACAGATAGTACTAACAGCAGACGCATCACTGACAGGTTGGGGAGCACATCTCCAAAACCACACAATTCAAGGCATGTGGAGCTCCCAACAGAAACAGCTTCACATAAATCATCTAGATCTCCTAGCGATTTTTCTGGCTCTGAAAGCATTTCAAGTTCAGTTAGTACGCAAAACCGTACTAATTTGTACAGACAACATGAGAGCCATGTACTACATTAAAAAACAGGGGGGGACACACTCCCTCCAACTGTCCCAGCTAGCACAGGAAATCTGGAGATGGGCCATTCATCACAAAATCTATCTCCTGGCAGAACACCTCCCAGGAGTGGACAATCAGATGGTAGATCTGCTTAGTCGGCAGACACAGCAAATCCACGAATGGGAACTACATCCTCAAGTTCTCCTCCCATTCTTTCAAATGTGGGGCTTCCCAGACATAGACCCGTTCGCCACCCACCTAAACGCAAAATGCCCAAACTTCACGTCCAGGTATCCACACCCATTGTCCAAAGGCAATGCACTATGGATGAATTGGTCAGGGATATTTGCTTACGCTTTGCCGCCTCTCTCACTCATTCCATTAGTGGTTCGGAAACTCAAACAAGCATCCCTGACACTAATCCTAGTTGCTCCCACATGGGCACGTCAACCATGGTTCACAACCCTATTGGAACTCTCAGTAGTTCCTCATCAAAAACTACGTCTTACACCGAATCTCCTCACTCAGAGCCATGGAGAGATAAGACACCCAGACCCCAGTTAGCTCAGTCTGGCGATCTAGCACCTGAAGTCCTAGAGTTTGGCTACCTAAATCTACCGCCAGACTGCATGAATATCATCAAAGAAGCTAGACGTCCTACCCACACGAGCATGCTATGCAGCCAAGTGGGAGCGGTTTGTGATTTACTGTAACAACAACCACATCAACCCGCTTGATGCTTCTGTCCAAAACATTATATGCTATTTGTTACATCTGCAATGTTCCAATCTAGCATACACATCCATACGATTCCATCTAGCTGCTATAGCTGCATATCTCCAAATATACAGCATCTGTTTCTTTTTAGAGTACCTGTCATTAAAGCGTTTATGGAGGGACTCAAACGAGTTATTCCCCCGAGACGTCCACCTGCCCCAGTGTGGAATCTCAATATTATTCTCACCAGACTCTTGGGTCCACCTTTTGAACCAATGCACAGATGTGAACTACAATTTCTCACATGGAAAGTTGCTTTCCTGGTTGCTATCACATCACTCAGGAGAGTAAGTGAGATTCAGGCTTTGACTATAGTAGAACCTTTTTTGCAAAGGCACCAAAACAAGGTAGTTCTTCGCACCAACCCTAAATTCCTTCCAAAAGTCATTTCTGCCTTTCATTTGAATCAATCTGTTGAGTTACCTGTATTCTTCCCTCAACCAGATTCAGTGGTAGAACGTGCTCTACACACACTAGATGTCAAAGGAGCATTGCTATATTACACAGAAAGGACAAAACCTTTCCGTAACACAAATCAGCTTTTTATGGCCTTTGCTCCACCACACAAAGGCAATGCCATATCAAAATGAGGTATTGCAAGGTGGATTGTCAAATGCATTCAAATATGCTATGCAAAGGCTAAGCGAACATTACCAGTTCCCCCTAGAGCACACTCTACACGCAAACTGGGTGCTTCTATGGCATTCTTAGGGAATATACCCATAGACGACACATATGCAAAGCTGCAACATGGTCTACACCTCACACATTCACAAAGCACTATTCAGTGGATGTGTTAGCAGCACAGCAAGCTAGAGTAGGCCAGGCAGTTTTACGTACACTATTTCAGACTACTGCAACAGCTACAGGTTAGCCACCGCTTTGGGAGATAACTGCTATATAGTCTTTGCAAAAGCATATGATCTACAGCTCATATGCCTCGAACGGAAAATGCTACTTACCAGTATGCATCTGTTCTTGGCATGTAGAGCTGTAAAGTCATATGCGCCCACCCTCCTCCCCGGGTACCTATACCTGTTGCAGTTACATCTTACTTAGATACATACATTCATGGGCATCTCCTTCTAACTACTCTTACTGACTCCATTATCACCCTCTGCGGGAAAACAATCTAACAATGGAGTCGATGCCCATGCACACTATCACCTAAGGAGGAGTCACCTACCTCGTGACTGGAAAGACTTCTTCGAATAAAAACAAAGTGCAAACATACGGACCCAACACTAGATGGCGATCTATGCAAAAGCATATGACTCTACAGCTCTACATGCCAAGAACAGATTCATACTGGTAAGTAGCATTTTCCTTATCCCCCGAACACAGAGAACAGGACTGCGACGTGTGCCAGGCTTTCCGCTCCAAGAAGACACTTCACGACCGTCGGGCTCGATGTCGCGACATGCAGAGCCACCACACAAGCTCCATTCCAGACATCTTCGGATAACAATCGGACGAAGAGGCTGGCAAGGCCATGGGAACCGAGGAGGAGCAGGAGCCGATGGCCATCCCAGAGCTCGACTCCGACCAAGAGGACGACATCCCACATGGACAACGTACCGCAAGTACAGCTCCCCCCTCGTCCCAAGGCCCAACTCCACAAAAGAAGAAGGCTCCGGTCCAACCCGTGCCCTCGGGCTCTGGTCGGCACCGAAATCATGCTTCCGACGCTCCGCCTTCTGGCTTGGCACCGAAGCCTACCAAATAGCCTTCCGGCTCCAAAAAGACTTCCTCCAAATCAAGTTCGGAGCCGAGAACTTCGGGGTCGAAACACAAGTCCTGCACCAACCCCCACCATTGGGTACCGAAACCCACTTCGGATACGAAAACATCAACATCCAAGACTTCGGTACCGAAACTTTCGGCGACAAAATAGTCAAGTGCCGAAATCACCAAAAAAAACAGTTTTGACGCTCCGATTGACAAACTGGATCCGAAACAAAAATTGCTGTATATTCATCCTCGAATTGGACATATCTGAAAGAGACACGTTAGTGACAGATTCCTTACCTTAGAATATCCCCAGGCGTCAGGCTGGATCCGGAAAGTTTTTGCGTAGCAGTACCTTGCGCGTCGGTAGGCGGCGTCGTGCGGCTCCGCGTCCATCGTCGGCGTCGGGATCGCCGGGATGACGTCGCGGGCAGTACTTGGATGCCGCCCCTGCGCGCTGACGTCAGTTCTTCTTTTTCCGCGCCAGTAAGCGCAGATCCGGGAAGAGCAGTGCCCTAGTCATTTTTTGACTAAATTTTTGGTGATTTTTTCACTGTTTTTCTCCATGAGTCTCTCGACTCCGAAGGTGTCGGTAGGGATGCCCGGCTTCAAGCCCTGCGACGCCTGTGGTCGCATGATGTCGATCACAGACCCGCACTTAGTGTCTCTACTGCCTCGGCTGTGACCACGACACGAAGTCGTGCCCCGACTGCCGGGCCTTGCACCCGAAGGCTTTGCGAGAGCGGTCTCGAAAGCTCCTCGAGGTCCGGCAGTCGGCTCCGCGCCACACCAAGCCCCGGTCACGTGAGAGGTCGAGGGGCCGGTCGCGGAGTCCTCATCGGTCATCGGGGTCCAAGTCTTCGCACTCCTCCGGTAAGTCGAAGCATAAAAAGTCTAAGAAGCGTCATCGCTCGACGACTTCGCCTCGCCGGTCTCGGGACTCGGCTGAGGCTCCTGTCGGCACCGTCCCCGCCGCTCCGGGAGTGCCTGTGGAGCCGCCCCGCATTACCCGTCCTTCCCGGGTTCGGGGCGACTCCGGCCGAGCTACAGGAATTCCTGTCGGCCATGGCCCACCTCTTCGGGCCTCAAGGTCCCCCCGGTGCGCCTTCGGGCCCCGCGGGCCCTGATGGGGTTTCCCCGGCACCGACGACGACTCCGGTCCCGGCGCCGCCTGTCACACCAGCCTCGGTCCCGGCCCCGGCCTCGATCCCGGCTCCGGTGCTGCCCCAACCCCCATCGACGCCGGTTGACCTAACTACACCTCCGCCGGCGCCGATGTCTCCGGTGCCGTTTCCGACGCCGCCCGGGGCTCCGGGCGGCGTCGTTCCCCGGTTCTCTCCGGATCCGGACACGGCACCGGACCGACGTCGCACGACGCCGGCTCCGACGCCGCTGAGACCTTGGGTCCCGCGTGTCCCTCCTTCTCCTTATTTTGAACCTGAGGAGGACGAAGAGAACTGGGAGGGGTCGGATGACCCTCTCACACAGCAGTGTGAGTACGAACAGGACTGGGCTGAGGAACTTGGGGATGCCAGTGGTCTGGACAACTCCCCTGACTCTGGCATGCTGTCTCCTCCTTCCGTGGCAACGGAGGAGGGAGCAAATTTTGCAACGGTGTTGCGTAGAGCAGCTGGGGCCTTACACCTCCAATTGCCTACGGTGGCTGTCAGGACTAACCTCCTGACGGAAGTGCTTCAGCCGGCGGCTACCTCCTCGGAGCCATTGCTGCCGTTTAATGACGCGCTTTCCGACGTTCTTTTGGGCACCTGGTCCAAGCCCGCCACAGGGGCTCCTGTGGATAGGAACGTGGCCCGACGCCATCGCCCCGCTCCGGGCAACCCCCTGTTCCTCTCCCAACACCCCACTCCTGAGAGCTTGGTTGTCCAAGCCTCTGCTTCCCAAACCGCCTTCCCTACCGCTCCTCCGGATAGGGAATCCAAACGCCTGGATCAATTTGGGAAGAAGGTCTTTTCTTCCTCCAGTGCTGGCTTGCGGTCTGTCAACACCGCTTGCCTTTTGGGCCGATATTCCCACTCTCTGTGGGACTCGGTGGCGCAAGCTTTGCCCCAGTGTCCTGAGGAGGTCCAGACACTGCTTTCCCGCGCCATTGCGGAAGGAAGAGATGCGGCTAAATACACCATCAGATGTGGCCTTGATACCGCCGACTCGCTGGGTAGATCGATTGCAACGACAGTGGCGCTGCGCCGTCACGCCTGGCTGAGAACCACTGGTTTCTCGGGTGATGTCCAAAACACTCTTATGGACATGCCCTTTAATGGGGTAGTTCTTTTTGGAAACAAGGCAGACCATGCGCTGGAGCGTTTTAAGGACTCGCGGGCTACGGCCAAGTCCCTGGGCCTTTCTGCTGTACGCCCTCCGCACCCATCTGCTTTTCGCCCCTTTCGTGGCCACGGAAGGGGCGCCCAGTCACGTCCGCTGCCCAGCCACCGGCCCGCGCAGCAAGCGTCTTCGTGTGGCCGAGGACGTGGCTCCCGCCGTGGCGGGTCAGGCAACCAGCGTGCGGGTCAGGCCACCAACCCCGTCCGCGGCCTCCAAGCCCTCCTAGTCCTTCCTTTCAGGTGCACAGAACGCCAGTAGGGGGCAGGGTCCGCCATCACCTTCACCACTGGCGTGCCATCACCTCGGACACGTGGGTCTTGGACATTGTCCGAAGGGGCTACTCCCTCCCCTTCGAGACCACCCCCCCAGCCATGCCACGTCAATTCCACCGCATGTCAGGGGATCACTTGGTGCTTCTTCAGAAGGAAGTTGCGGCCCTCTTGGCCAAGAGGGCCATCGAGCGCGTTCCGACCCCAGAAGTAGGTCTTGGTTGCTACTCCCACTACTTTCTGGTGCCCAAAAAGGACAAGGAGGACATGCGTCCTATCTTGGACCTCCGCAACGTAAATCGCTTCCTCCGGAAGGAGAAGTTCAAGATGCTCACCCTAGCTCAGGTCTTGACTGCCCTCGACCCTGGAGACTGGATGGTAGCGTTGGACTTGCAGGACGCTTATTTCCACATCCCCGTCCTGCCGGCCCACCGGCGTTACCTGCGGTTCACGGTGGGCCTCGAGCATTTTCAGTTCACTGTGCTCCCTTTTGGCCTTACCAGCGCCCCTCGGGTGTTCACGAAAGTGATGGCGGTGGTCGCAGCTCATCTGCGCCGGGCAGGGGTTCCAGTCTTCCCCAACCTCGACGACTGGCTGCTGAAGGCGGGCTCGTCCCAGGCAGTCGTCTCCCACCTCCAGACTATGGCCGAACTCCTGCACTCGCTGGGGTTCTCCATCAACGTGCCGAAGTCGCATCTGATTCCTTCTCCAGAGCTCCTTTTCATCGGAGCAGTTCTGGATACGACGCAGTTTCGGGCCTATCCTCCCGAACGGCGAGTCCGGGATATTCAGGCTATGATTCCGATCTTTCAGCCTCTATCCTGGGTTTCGGTATGGATGACCCTGAGGCTGCTGGGCCTCATGCCCTCCTGCATCCTGCTTGTCGATCATGCCAGATGGCATATGCGGGCTCTGCAGTGGGACCTGAAGTTCCAGTGGGCGCAGCACCAGGGCAACCTGTCCGATCACGTCCAGATCTCGGAGGGGACTGCAAAACAGTTGCAGTGGTGGCTCTCGAACTGGCAATGGGTCAGGGGCAGATCCCTCTCCCTTCCCCAGCCAGAGCACACAGTTGTGACTGACGCGTCCCTGCTGGGATGGGGCGGTCACATGGGAGAGGCGGAGATCAGAGGCCTCTGGTCTCCGGCGGAGTCCCGGCTCCATATCAACCTTCTGGAGCTCCGGGCGATCCGACTTGCACTCAAGGCATTCCTTCCCTCTGTCAAAGGGACGGTAGTGCAGGTGTTCACAGACAACACCACCGCCATGTGGTACTGCAACAAACAAGGCGGGGTGGGGTCGTGGACTCTGTCAAGAGGCTCTGCGCCTCTGGACATGGCTGGAACATCAGGGCATATTCCTGATGGTTCAACACCTGGCAGGTTCCCTGAACGCCAGGGCGGACGAACTCAGCCGCAGGTGCATGATGGATCACGAATGGCGTCTTCACTCGGAAGTGGCGCAAGGACTCTTTCTACAATGGGGAGAGCCTTGGTTAGATCTATTCGCCACCGAAGAGAACGCGCAATGTCATCAGTTCTGCGCGTTGGAATTTCCAAGGCGGCACTCGCTCGGCGACGCTTTTTGTCGCGAGTGGAGTTGCTGTCTGTTGTACGCCTTTCCGCCTATACCACTTCTACCCAGAGTGTTGAAGAAGATTCGGCGCGACCGGGCCCAAGTCATCCTTGTGGCTCCGGACTGGGCTCGAAGAGTTTGGTATCCCGAGCTACTCAGTATGAGCGTCGATCCCCCGATCCGTCTGCCTCTTCGGGAGGATCTTCTGTCGCAGCAGGAGGGGACGGTCCTCCACCCGAACCTGTCCAGTCTCCACCTGCTTGCGTGGAGATTGAGCGGCGGCAGTTGATTCCTTTCGACTTGCCTCCCGAAGTTTGTGATGTGATTCTGGCAGCCAGGCGTCCCTCCACTAAGGTGGTATACGCCTGCAGGTGGAACAAGTTTGTGGCATGGTGCACAGCAAAGGCTGTGAATCCTCTCTGCCCCTCTTTCTGAGGTTCTTCTGTTCCTTCTTTCTCTGGCCCAACAGGGTTCTGCCCTGGGTACCATCAAGGGCTATCTTTGTGCAATCTCGGCCTTCCTCAGGCTCCCTGATCAGCCCTCTCTTTTTAAGTCCCCTGTTGTTAACAGGTTTCTAAAAAGCATTACACACCTCTTCCCTCCTGTTCCGTTTGTCATGCCTCAGTGGGACTTGAACTTGGTTCTTACCTTTTTAATGTGCGCTCCCTTTGAGCCTCTCCATAATTGTCCTCTTCGTCTTCTTACTCTGAAGACAGCCTTTCTGGTGGCCATCACCTCCGCTCGGCGGGTGATTGAGCTCCAGGCTCTATCATGCAAACCTCCCTTTCTGTCTGTCCATCCAGATAAGGTTGTTCTTAGGACGCGTCCGTCCTACTTGCCAAAGGTGGTTACTGCCTTCCACATTGGGCAGACCATCACTTTGCCCACCTTCTTTCCGCCTCCGCATCCTTCCAGAGAGGAAGAGAGGCTCCACCGTCTGGACCCAAAACGTGCGCTTTCCTTTTATGTCAACCGCACACAACACTTCCGGGTGGATGACCAGCTCTTTGTTGGCTACGTGGGCGCCAAAAAAGGTCGGGCGGTGCACAAGAGGACCATCTCACGCTGGGTAACCTTGTGTATCAAAGCCTGCTATTCTTTGGCTAAGAAGGTGCCTCCTGTTGGGCTGCGTGCCCATTCCACCAGGGCAACGGCTGCTACCACGGCTTTAGGCCGCGGTGTTCCGCTGCAGGATATATGTCAGGCAGCTACGTGGGCCTCGCTGCACACGTTTACCAAGCATTACTGCCTTGACAGTCCGGTCCGGAGCGACGGCTCCTTTGGCCGTTCTGTCCTCCGGGACTTCCTTGTCTGATCTTTGTTCGCAGACCCACCACCGGGGTTGGTATTGCTGGGGTATCTATTCTAAGGTAAGGAATCTGTCACTAACGTGTCTTTCAGATGCACAAGTTACTAACTTGTGTAACGATATATCTGTAAGAGACAGTAGTTAGTGACAGATTCTTTACCGCCCCACCCATCCTCCCCGTTCTGCGAACTGATTTCTAGGGTTAAGGACATCCCTTTCAGGGCCCTAGTATTTTTCAGACACCTATGTCAGCTTCTTGCATGGCTCTGCGTTCCTGGTGCGGAAAGTCGTGTACAGAACTGACGTCAGCGCGCAGGGGCGGCGTCTAAGTACTGCCCGCGACGTCATCCCGGCGATCCCGACGCCGCCGACTGACGCGGAGCCGCACGACGCCGCCTACCGACGCGCAAGGGTACTGCTACGCAAAAACTTTCCGGATCCAGCCTGACGCCTGGGGATATTCTAAGGTAAGGAATCAGTCACTAACTACTGTCTCTTACAGATATATCGTTACACAAGTTAGTAACTTGTGCATCACCACTAAAGTGACTTTAAAGAGGAGGACAATGGGGATGGGGATGATACTCAACCAATGCAAGACTCATGGGATGATTACAATACCAATTAGCCCACGGGCAATGATCCGGATTTATATCCTAACAAGCCCTCTCCACCAGAAGACAGTGTAGGCTACATTGAGTTACTGGGTAGAGCTGCCAACTACCATGGGGTGCAGCTACATAAGGCGTCCTTGGAAGAAGGTTTCCTCTTTGCAACCCTCAGTTCCACACAGAGGTCATCACATACACTACCTATGCTCAAGGGGATAATCAGGCATGTAGATGACATTTTTAACGACCCGGTCAGAGCTCTTATTCTTACCCCTAGAGTAGACAAAAAATACAAGCCAGCACCATCGGACCCAGTATATATAAAAGGTCAGTTGCCACTAGACTCCCTGGTTGTGTCCAAGGCAAAGGGGCAACTCCCAGACAACAGGAGGTGCTCCACCCCTGGATAAGGAATCCAAACTTATTGATGCTTCCGGGAAAAGGGTGGCCTCTCAGGCAGCCAATTTCTGGCGTGTCTCCAACACTCAGGCATTGCTAGCACGATATGACCGTGCGCACTGGGACGAGATGGAGCAATTAATACAATATTTGCCCCAGGAACACAGATCTAAAGCACAAGACCTGGTGCGTGAAGGGCTATTTATTTCCAATAACGCTATAAGATGTTCCCTAGATGCTGCAGACAATGCTGCTACAGCGGTAAACACCAGTGTCCTCTTGAGAAGACATGCTTGGCTTCGCATATCAGGGTTCAAACCAGAGGTACAAACCTCCATTTTAAACACTCCCTTTGATAAGGAACATCTATTTGGCCCAATGGTAGATTCTTCACTAGAGAAAATGAAGGACAGTGAAGTGGCCAAATCCATGGGAGCCCTGCTAATCAGGTACCCAGGGCCTATGTTCTTTCCCTAAAACTGCATTGAAGCCTAAACCCAATTGGCACCTCTGGCCACAGGTCAGCCCCTGGTAAATGGTACCACAGGTACCCAGGGCACTGTGACCAGAGAAGGCCTCTAAGGGCTGCAGCACTTATTGTGCCACCCTTGGAGGTCATGTACCATTACACTCACACACTGCCTTTGCAGGCTGCGTGTTTTGGTGCAGAACAAAGTGAAGAGTCGACATGGCACACATTGTGCCATGCTTACAACCCACTGCCCTGGCGTAGATCAGTCACCCCTCTAGCTGGGTGCACTTTACCAGTGGCGAGGGTACAGGTGCATGAGGCCAGTACCCCTACAGTGTCTAAGTCCCTTCTTAGACATTATAAGTGCAGTGCTGCCATTAAGAGTATATGGTGCTGGGAATTTGTCATTACGAACTCCACAGCACCATAATGGCTGCACTGAAAACTGAGAAGTTTGGTATCAAACTTCTCAGCGCATTAAACCCACACTCATGCCAGTGTGGTATTTAATGCAAAATGTACACACAGGGCATCTTAGAGATGCCCCGTGAAAACGAACCCACCACTAGTGTCCAGGCTGAGTGGCTGCTTTCAGCTGCCACCACCAGCCATGATTCTGGACCCCTGGGTCGAGAGCCTACTGCTCTCTGGGGCCTGAAACGATGCACATCCTGGGACGAAGTGCCATGCCTCCTTCCCCAGGATGGGCAGGGTTCACGAAGGGGAAGCTTTAATGGCTTGCCGCCTTTGTGAGCTTCAGCAGGCCACTTGCTGCTTTCAGCAACTGGTTCTGACCCCCACTTTGGGCGGGAGAACCGGCGGGAAAAACAAGTGAGAAAGAGAGGTGTTCCCACCTCTGCCAACTCCACCCCTCAGGTGGGGGAGGCGAGGTGAATCACAACTCTCAGTCCCCGCCATCTTGCAGATGGAGGGACTCAGCCAACCAGGGACAGGCTCATGCCCCCCTCCCACTGGAGGGTGGCATAATAGTGGGTGTACCCACCCCAGGGAAGGGACCCTTTGGTCCCTACCTTTTACCTACCTGTAATGCCCCTAAATCTAGTATTTAGGGGCACCCCTGAACCTTGCTTCCTAAGACAAGAAGAAACTACAAGGAGAAGAAGAAGGACCGAACAGCCGTGCAGCAGCTAACAAGAGGAAGGCAGCCACCGACTTGGCCCCAGCCCTACCGGCCTGTCTCCACCTTGAACCTGGTCCTGCGAAATCCCAGTGTGTCCTGCAGCCAGCAACCTTGAAAACCCCGGAGGACCTGCCTGCCTTCGACCCCAAAGACTGTGGACACTGGATTTGTTCATCTGCAACCTCTGGTTCCGGCCGGACACCGCGGATCCGCCCCACTCTACACCCGCCGTCCACGGCCTGAGCTCGAGTGGGCAAACACCATGAGGAGGTCCCCCCGTCGATCCTAACCCGAGATCCGGCGACCCCTGACCTGCCTCAAGCCTCCAGCCGAAGCCTGCAGCCTAAATCCGGAAGGTCCCTCCAATCGCAACCAGGAGCTGGTGAGAAGACCTGACCCCAAAAGGCACCCCTGCACCCGACGCCCCACGGCCTTGGGTGGCCGAACCGACGGTGCCTAACCAACCCCTAACTTCATAACATACCTCTCAAAGTGGTGGTCGTACCCAGAAGACCTTCGTCCCCAAGCCTGCAGTGCCTTTGCAAACCGGAGGTTCCCCATTGAAAACAACAGGGCGCCCAACGTCGAAACAGTACCTTGCACCCGGCCGCCCTAGTGCCGCTGAGGGTGCACCTTTGGTGCTACTTTGTTTCCCCATGAGCTAAAGTCTAGGAGCTGCTCCCGCAACCAAGAGGCCTGCTCATCAGCAGCCACCAACCAGAGGCCCCCTATCCCCTATTGGATAACATTGGGCCTCAGCACAATGCACCCGGCCGCCCTAGTGCCGCTGAGGGTGTAACGAGAGTGCATCCTTGACCCTGGGGGACCCCTGAGTCTACCCCCAGAACCTCAACTCCCACTACCAAATACTTACCTTAAAACCGATAACACTATGTTCGAGGCATGTGAGCTGTAGATCACATGCTTTGCATAGCCCGCCATCCAGCATAGCCCGCCATCTAGTGTTGGGTACAGATGTTTGCACTTTGTTTTTGTTTGAAGAAGTCTTTTTCAGTCACGAGTTAGGTGACTCCTCCTTTCGGTGATAGTGCGCATGGACATCGACTCCATTGTTAGATTGTTTTTTTCCGCCATCGGGTTCGGAAGTGTATTTCTGCGGTCCGGATCTCAAAGAAACAGTTAGTTATAGATTCCTTACCTTAGAATTACTCCTAGGCGTCAGACTGGCCCCGGAAAGTTTTTCGTCAGCAGTACCCCTGCGCGTCGGAAGGTGGTGTCGGTCGACTCCGCTTTCGGCGTCGTGGTCGCCGGGATGATGTCGCGGTAGATACTTAGACGCCGCCCTCGCGCGCTGACATCAGTTCTTTCTTTTTCCACGTCAGCAAGCGCAGTTCCGGAGAGAGCGGTACCCCCAGTCATTTTTTGACTGAACTTTTTCTCGACTTTTGTCGACTTCGTTGTTGAGTGCATCGTCTCCTGGTGCACGAGGGATGCCCGGCTTTAAGGCTTGCAGTTCCTGTTACTGACTCTTGTCGGTGACAAATCCACACCGCGTGTGCCTCTACTGCCTGGAGTGCGACCACGACCCCAAGTCGTGCTCCGACTGCCTGACCATGACCCCGAAGTCTTTGCGGAGCGGTCCCGAAAGCTACTCGAGGCCCGGCAGTCGGCTCCGTGTCGCTCGAGGTCGCGGAGGAGGTCGAGGGACCGGTCGCGGAGCCAACACCATTCTTCGTCGAAGTCTTCACACTCGGGGTCATGTAAGTTGAAGCACAAAAAGAAGTCGAAGAAGCATCGTCGCTCTTCGACTTCTCCCCGTCCGTTGGCCGACACGACGAGGGATGCGGGTGGTGCCCCTCTTGCGGCTCCGCGTGCGGAGCCTGTAGGGTCGACTTCGGGTTTCCCTCCCTTGCCGGGACCCGGTGCGACCCCTGCCCAGCTTCGGAGTTTCTACGAAGCGATGCATGCCATCTTAGGGCAGCCAGAGTCCTCCGGCGCGCCTTCGGGCCCCGCCGACTCGGCTGGGGGCCCTGGGCCGTCGGCGGCTTCGGCCTCGGCGCCGCAGGGTCCCCTTGGATCCAGGCCTGGATCCGGATCGGCGCCGGTTGACTTTGTTAAGCCTCCCCTGGTGCCGATTCCTCCGGCACCACGTCCGCCACCGGCGTCGGCTGTGTCCCCAGCCAACGTCGACCCCGGCCTCCACCTCGAGGGAGACACGGAGTCGGACCGGCGTTGACCGACGCTGGATCCGACGCCGACGAGTACTTTTGTGCCCCTGTTCTACCCTGGCTCTTTGAGACCAGATTGGCAGCCAGAGGAGGGTGAGGAGGACTGGAAGGGGTCTGGGGACCCTTTAACAGACCAGTTGGTGCATGAGCAGGACTGGAGAGAGGAACTGGGGCAAGCCAGTGGTTTGGATACCTCACCAGATCTTGGCATGGTGTCTCCTCCTACCGGGGCTATGGAGGAAGGAGCGTCCTATGCAGTGGTGTTGCGTAGGGCGGCCGAGGCTCTCCACCTCAAGCTACCTACGGTGGCAGTCAGGACTAATCTCCTGACAGAGGTGCTTCAACCGGCAGCGAGCTCTTCGGAGCCCCTGCTGCCGTTTAATGATGCCCTCACGGACATCCTTTTGGGCACCTGGTCCAGGCCCAACACAGGGGCTCCTGTGGACACGATGATTGATTGACGCCACCGCTCGGCCCCAGGCGACCCCACTTTCCTCTCCCAACACCCCACCCCTGAGAGCTTGGTAGTCCAAGCCTCCACGTCCAAGGGCGCATTTCCTACCGCTCCCCCGGACAGGTTATCCAAAAAGCTGGATCATCTTGGGAAGATGTTTTCTTCCTCCAGCTTGGGACTGCGGTCGGTAACCACCGCATGTCTATTGGGCCGTTACACCCACTGCGCGTGGAACACGGTTGCGCAAGTGCTGCCTCAGTGCCTGGAGGAGGCCCGGGCTGTGCTCTCTCGAGCGGTTGCCGAAGGGAGAGACGCAGCGAAGTTTACCATCCGCTGTGGGCTGGATACCGCCGACGCACTTGGCAGGACGATTTCCACGTCAGTAGCCCTTCGACGCTACGCCTGGTTGCGTTCAACTGTTTTTTCCGGGGATATCCAATCTGCACTTATGGACATGCCCTTTGATGGCCGTCGCCTTTTTGGCGACAAGCCGAACAACGCGCTGGAGCGCTTTAAGGACTTTTGGGCTACGGCCAGGTCCTTGGGCCTCACCGCCACCTGCCCTGCGCAGTCTGCCTTTCGCCCCTTCGTGGCTACAGAAGGGGTGCCCCGCTACGTCCTGCCCAGAGCCACAGGCCGGCGCTAGCTATTCAGCCCCAGCGCGGCCGGGGACGTGGGAACCACCGCCGTGGTTCTGGGGGCCAGCGGGCGGGCCAGTCCACCACAGCCCCCTCTGCAGCAGCCTCCAAACCCTCCTAGTCCGACCTTTCAGGGCCACCAAACGCCAGTGGGTGGCAGGATCCGCCATCACCTCCCCCACTGGCGCACCATCATGTCGGACAGGTGGGTTTTGCAAATAGTCTGAAGGGGCTACTCCCCTCCCCCCCCCCCTCGAGACTACCCCTCCATCCATGCCACCTCAGTACCATCGCATGTCGGAGGATCACTTGGCCCTTCTCCAACAGGAAGTTTCGGCACTCTTGGCCAAGGGAGCCATCGAGCGCGTTCCTGCCCCAGAAGTAGGTCGTGGTTGCTATTCCCACTACTTTTTGGTTCCCAAGAAGGACAAAGTCCTGCGTCCTATCTTCGATCTCCGGAACGTCAACCGCTTCCTCCGGAAGGAGAAGTTCAAAATGTTGACGCTTGCTCAGGTCTTGTCTGCTCTCGACCCTGGAGACTGGACGGTAGCGTTGGACTTGCAGGACACCTATTTTCACAACCCCGTCCTGCCGGCCCACAGGCGATACCTACGGTTCACGGTAGGCCACGAGCATTTTCAGTTTACCGTGCTCCCTTTTGGCCTTACCAGTGCCCCTCAGGTGTTCACGAAAGTGATGGCGGTGGTCGCAGCTCATCTGCGCAGATCAGGTGTTTTAGTCTTCCCCTATTTCGACGATTGGCTGTTGAAGGCGGGCTCGCCCCAGGCTGTCGTCCCACCTCCAGACTACGGCTGACGACCTGCATTCGTTGGTGTTCTCCATCAACGTGCCGAAGTCACACCTGACCCCCTCTCAGAAGCTCCTCTTCATCGGAGCGGTTCTGGACACGACCCAGTTTCGGGTTTATCCTCCCGAACAGCGAGTCCGGGATATTCGGGCTATGATTCCGATCTTTCAGCCTCTATCCCGGGTTTCGGTCAGGATGACCCTCAGGCTGCTGGGTCTGATGGCCTCCTGCATCCTGCTGGTGGATCATGCCAGATGGCATTTGCGGGCTCTGCAGTGGGACCTGAAGTTTCAGTGGGCCCAACATCAAGGGAATCTGTCCGATTGCGTCCAGATCTCGGAGGGCACTGCACACCAATTGTAGTGGTGGCTTACGAATCAGGATTGGATCGAAGGCAGATCCCTCTCCCTTCCTCAACCAGAGTTCACAGTGGTGACCGATGCATGACTTCTGGGATGGGGCGGCAACATGGGGGAGGCTGGGATCAGAGGCCTCTGGTCTCCGGCGAAGTCCGGGCTCCACATCAACCTGCTGGAGCTTCGGGCAATTCGTCTTGCACTCAAGGCATTCCTTCCCTCTGTCTGGGTAAGAGTAGTGCAGGTGTTCACGGAATACACCACCGCCATGTGGTACTGCAAGAAACAGGGCGGGGTGGGGTTGTGGACCCTATGTCAGGAGGCCCTCCGCCTCTGGACATGACTGGAACATCAGGGCATATCCCTGGTGGTTCAACACCTGGCAGGTTCTCTGAACGCCAGGGCGGACGAACTCCGCCGCAGGTGCATGATGGATCACGAATGGCGTCTTCACTCTGAGATGGTGCAAGGTCTCTTTCAGCAGTGGGGAGAGCCTTGGTTAGATCTGTTCGCCAGCGAAGAGAACGCGCAATGTCAGCAGTTCTGCGCGTAGGAATTTCCAAGGCTGCACTTGCTAGGCAACGCTTTTCATCTCGAGTGGAGTTGCAGTCTTCTATACGCCTTTCCGCTTATACCACTTCTGCCCAGAGTGCTGAAGAAGATCAAGCCCGACCGGGCCCAAGTCATTCTTGTGGCTCCGGATTGGGCACGAAGAGTTTGGTATCCCGAGCTGCTCAACATGGCCATCGATCCTCCGATCAGACTGCCTCTTCGGGAGGATCTTCTGTCGCAGCAGCAGGGGACGGTCCTCCACCCGAACCTGTCCAGCCTCCACCTCCTTGCGTGGAGATTTAGCGGCGGCAGTTGATGTCGTTTGACCTGCCTCCCGAAGTCTGCGATGTTATCTTTGCAGCCAGGCGTCCCTCCACTAAGACGGTATACGCCTGCAGATGGAACAAATTTGTGGCATGGTGCGCAGCAAAGGCTGTGGATCCCCTTTCCGCCCCTCTTTCTGAGGTTCTCTTGTTCCTCCTTTCTTTGACCCAGCAGGGCTCTGCTCTGGGCACTCTAAAGGGCTACCTCTCGGCCATTCAGCCTTCCTTAGGCTTCCTGATCAGCCTTCTCTTTTCAAGTCCCCTGTTGTAAATAGATTCCTTAAGAGCATTACTCATCTTTTTCCTCCTGTTCCCTTCGCAATGCCTCAGTGGGACTTGAACTTGGTTCTTACCTACCTCATGTGCGCTCCCTTTGAGCCACTACATAACTGTCCTCTCAGACTTCTCACTTTGAAAACTGCCTGTTCGAGGCATATGAGCTGTAGATCATATGCTTTTGCATAGATCGCCATCTAGTGTTGGGCTTCGATGTTTGCACTTTGTTTTTCTTCGAAGAAGTCTTTCCAGTCACGAGGTAGGTGACTCCTCCCTTAGGTTATGGTGCGCATGGGCATCGACTCCATTGTTAGATTGTTTTTTTCCGCCATCGGGTTCGGATGTGAATTGTTGCGCTCCGGTTCGGCACCGTTCTTCTGGCCTCCTTCGACGCGCAATCCACTACCCTCGACGGTTTTGTTAATCGACCGCGTTTCCCCTTATCCGCGTATTGTTTACTCTCGACTTCGATCGGAACATTCGTGGAAGGCAGTTGGACATACCCGTGCCGGGCTCGGTCGCAGCTGATGGAACGGACTCCATTCAAGTTATGTCCAAGGTGTTGCGCTAAGTTCCCGCGCGCCGACTTACACGAAGTGTGCAACCTCTGCCTATCCCCAGAACACAATGAGAAAGACTGCGACGCGCGCCAGTCGTTTCGGTCGAAGAAAACCCTCCGTGATCGTTGGGCTCGACGTCAAGAAATGTACCAGCAAAGCGACCCTGCGCCGGACCTCCTCGCAGAAGAGTCCGACCAAGAAGAATCGCAGGCGCAGGAAGCTGAGATGGAGGAGGAGCACGTCTCCGTATCCGACGCTGACTCCGATGCCTAAGACTTGACACCGGGACAACGGACCGTGAGTAAAGAGCCTTCGTTCCCCTATCATCTCCTGTACAAGAGAAAGGCTCCGGTCCCTCCTCTGCCTGCAGGCCAAGGTCGGTACCGAGAAAAAGTTTTGAGCACCCCGCCTTCGGGCGCAGCGCTGAAACACAAACAATAGCCTTCCGGCTCGGGCTCGACCTGTCTGCACGCCGGTGCTGACCCGAAACCTTCGGCGTCGAAACCGAAACACCTTCTGGTCTCCGTTCCGTAGTTGCGGCAAGCTAAAGCTTCGGAGCCGAAACTCTCGACGCCGAGATCCACGTCGAAATAAGGTACAGCGACTAAAGAGTCTCGGACCGAAAATCCACCGGATCCGAGACAGAAAGAAATCACAATCCACCCGGAAACTGGACACATCCATGCCAAACTTCAGGAAAAGAGGAACATGGGCTTTTCAGAGGACTACCACATTCCTTTAAAAAAGAAAAATGTGGTGTAGGAAAGTGGGTTTCTGTTGCAGTAACCCCCCCACTTTTTGCCAGACTACTGATGCACTTTTTCCTGGTGTGCCCTGGGTCCCTGCCAATCAGGTTCCCAGGGCCTGTGTTCTTTCCCCAAAACTAACCCAATTGGCATCTCTGGCCACATGTCAGCCCCTGGTAAATGGTACCACAGGTACCCAGGGCACTGTGACCAGAGAAGGCCTCTAAGGGCTGCAGCACTTATTGTGCCACCCTTAGGGGCCCTGTACCCTGACACTCACACAATGCCTTTGCAGGCTGCGTGTCTTGGTGCAGATCAAAGTGAAGAGTCGACATGGCACACATCCCTGTGTGCCATGCCCACAAACCACTGCCCTGGCATACATCAGTCACCCCTGTAGCTGGGTGCCCTATGCCAGTGGTGAGGGTACAGGTGCATGAGCCCTGTACCCCTACAGTGCCCAGGTCCATTCCTGGGCACTGTAAGTGCAGTGCTGCCATTAAAGTATATGGTGCTGGGAGTTTGTCATTACGAACTCCCCAGCACCATAATGGCTACACTGAAGACTGGGAAGTTTGGCATCAAACTTCTCAGCACATTAAACCCACACTGATGCCAGTGTGGGATTTAATGTAAAATGCACAACAGAGGGCATCTTAGAGATACCCCCTGAAACTCGACCAACTCCTAGTGACCTGACTGAGTGGCTGCTTAGGCTGCCACCACCAGACATGGTTCTGGACCCCTGGGTCGAGAGCTTACTGCTCTCGGGGGCCCGATACAATGCACATCCTGGGACGAGGTGCCAAGCCTCCTCCCCAGGATGGGCAGGGTTCACGAAGGAGAGGCTTCAAAGGCATGCCGCCTTTGTGAGCCTCTCCAGACCATTTGCTGCTTTCAGCAACTGGTCCTCACTGGTTCTACCCCCACTTTGGGCGGGAGAACCGGCGGGAAAAACCAGTGAGGAAGAGAGGTGTGCCCACCTCTGCCAACTCCACCCCTAAGGTGGGGGAGGCAAGGTGAAGCACAACCTCGAGTCCCCACCATCTTGAGGATGGGGGGACCCAGCCAACCAGGGACAGGCTCCTGCCCCCCTCCCACTGGAGAGTGGCAGAATAGGGGGTGTACCCACCCCAGGGAAGGGACCCATTGGTCCCTGCCCTTTACCTACCAGTAACGCCCCTAAATGTAGTATTTAGGGGCACCCTGAACCTTCCTTCCTCAGATCCAGCAACAACAAGAAAATCAAGAAGGACGAGAAGCCGTGCAGAGCTAACAAGAGGACGACGCCCACTGACTTGGCCCCAGCCCTACAGGCCTGTCTCCCCTCGAACCTGCTCCGGCAAAACCCCGGCGTGTCCAGCGGCCAGCAACCTCAAAAACCCCGGAGGACCTGCACGCCTTCACTTTCCAAGCTGTTTCTCCCGTGAACACCGGACGTGTTTGAACTGCAGCTTCTGGTGCCAGCCAGGAACCGCGAATCCTGCACACTCTGCACCCGCCCGAGCTCAAGTGGGCAAATACCCAGAGGAGGTCCCCCCGGCGATCCTGACCCGAGATCCGGCGACCCCTGACCTGCCTCAAGCCTCCTGACGACGCCTGCAGCCTCAATCCAGAGGACCCCCCCCCTACCGCGACCAGAGCGGGTAAGAAAATCCGACGTCCCAAGGCACCCCTGCACCCGACGCCCCACGGCCTTGTGTGCCCAAAGCAACGGTGCCTAACCAACCTTCTACATCCCAACTTACCCCTTGAAGTGGTGGTAGCTCCTGGAAGATCCTCGTCCCCGAGCCTGCAGTGTTTTTGTCCCAGAGAATCTCCATTGAAATCAACAGGGCACCCGACCTCAAAACAGCACCCTGCACCCGGCCGCCCTAGTGCCGCTCAGGGTGCCCCTTTGGTGCTAACTTGGTCCCCAACGTGCCCTGAGCTTAACCCTAGGAGCTTTGCTCCCACAACCCCGTGGCCTGCTTGCCAGCATCCACCAACCGGAGTCCCCCTATCCTCCATAGGATAACATTGGGCCTCAACACTCTGCACCTGGCCGCCCTAGTGCCGCTGAGGGTGCAACAACAGTGCATCACTGACCCTGGGAGACCCCTGAGTCTAACCCCAGAACCCTAACTCAAAAGACCGATTACTTACCTCAAAACCGATAACTCATTTTTCCTCATAGGATAACATTGACACTTATTCTTCCAAAAAGTTTTTAAGTGTCGACTTTTGAAAACTGCAAATATTCCTTAAAAATCAGCCGAATAACCAAAACGCATTTTCTCAACTGTTTTCAGGAAATGTCCCAGTGCTGAATCTAGGATCCAGCACTGAGCAAGAAAAAGTATCGATAACCTAACTTACCTGCTAAGTGAATTTCCTCCCGTAGGATAACGTTGGTGATTCTATGTGAAAAAGTTTCCAAGTGTCAACTTTTGAAATGCAATAATATTCTTTAAAAATCGTACAAACTACGAAAACGCAATTACTTACCTGTTTTAAGTAAATGTCCCAGTGCTGAATCTAGGAGTCCAGCACTGGATTACAAAAGTAACGTTAAAGTAACTTACCTGCGAGTTGAATTTCCTTCCATAGGATAACATTGGTGGCTCTAGGTGAAAAAGTTTCCAAGTGTCCACTTTTGAAATGCAATAATATTCTTTAAAAATCGTACCTTTAACCAAAACGCATTTACTCACCTGTTTTCAGGAAATCTCCCAGGGCTGAATCTAGGATCCAGTCCTGTGTTAGCAAAAGTAATCTGAAAAGTAATTAACTGCATTTTACTTAAAAAGCCCATTCAATTGAATGTACTATACCTGCAATGTGTTGCAAACTGCTTACTTAAAACTGTAACCAAAACCAGTACAAGTTGCACTGCAATTTTGAACTGTGTTCATACAAGTACTTTACTACTGAAAAGTATTTTTATGCTTACCTGTGCCAGGCTTGCTCGCTTCTAGAAATAAAACAACAGTATATTTTATATACAAAACAATTGGCCTAGAGTTCAGTTCTTGAGTGTGTGGATTCATTTGCTGACTGAGTGTGTACATCAAATGCTTTACACTGTCCTCTGATACTGCCTTACTGCTCGACCAAGCTACCACTATTGGAGAGTAAGGTTCTATCTAACTTTAACCTCTGCCTACCTTTGGGGACTCTTGGACTCTATACACACTGTACCTCACTTTGGTGCAGTATATATAGAGCCAGTTTCTTACATGTGGCTATTGACTCTTCTTCTCCTTACATTTCTGAAGACCCTTTTCTTTCACCTACACATTCTCCTACACCATCACCTGACCCACACGATACAGGGGATGATGATGACGATTTATATGACTAAGCACCACAGGATGTCCCACAGGATCCTGATCCATGGGATAATTATAATGTCCCTCAACCGGATAATCACCCGGATTTGTATCCATCTAGACCTTCCCCTCCAGATGATAATATTGGTTACATTGAGCTCATTAATAGAGCTGCACAATACCATGGGGTACAGCTCCATAAGGAGAGTCTAGAAGAGGATTTTATATTAGAGACCCTTAGTTCGTCTCAAAGGGCTACACAAACCTTACCAATGTTAAAGGACCTGCTTAAACATACTGATGATATCTTTCAAGACCCTGTTAAAGCTAGGACAATCAGTCCCAGGATAGAGAAAAATTACAGGGCTGCACCTAATGACCCAGTCTACATCAAGGGACAGTTACCTTTAGACTCTTTTGGTCGTTTCCAATGCTCGTAAGAGGGCTAACTCCCAAACTACAGGGGACGCCCGCCTCCGGATAAAGAGTCCAAATTATTGGATGCTTCCGGTAAACGGATAGCATCACAAGCGGCTAATATTTGGCGCATTGCCAATGCCCAGGCATTACTGGCAAGATATGACAGGGCTTATTGTGATGAACTCCAGAAGCTCATTGAGTTCTTTCCTGATGAGCATAAAGCTAAGGCCAGCGACCTTATTCAAGAGGGTAAATTGATAACCAATACCTCTATCAGATGCGCCTTAGATCAGGCAGATAATGCAGCTCAGGCAATAAACACTAACGGATTGCTCCGTAGGCATGCTTGGTTAAGGATTTCTGGGTTCAAACCTGAGGTACAAGCTTCTATCCTTAATCAACCATTTGATGCACAACATCTCTTTGGCCCAGCTTTTGATACATCTTTGGAAAAGATGAAAAAAGACACAGACGTTGCTAAGTCCATGGGTGCCTTGCAAGCACCCTCCAACAGAGGTTCCTTTCGTCGCTCATTCTATAGGGGCGGCTCCAAAAACATCTCTACGGACAATGCCTCCTCCTCTTACAAGGGCAATAATCAGTCGGCCTCTTCAAGAGGTTATTTTTGAGGAGGATAGAGAGGAAATAACGGCAGGGGAAGAGGCAGAGGTAATTCTGCACGCACCTCCCCCGCCAATAACAACAATGACTTATTTCCCACACCCCCGATCATTCCACTGCTGTCGGAGGACGTCTCTCACAATTTCTACCCATTTGGAATACGATTACATCCGACAAATGCGTTCTCCAAATTATCCAATCTGGTTATTGCCTGGAACTTACAAGTACTCCACCCAATATTCCTCCAAGGTCACACCTCATGTCACAAGAACATCTTACGCTTCTAAAGCAAGAAGTTCTTTCGTTATTACAAAAAGGTGCAATAGAACCAGTCCCTTTACAATATCAAGGAACAGGAGTGTACTCCCTATACTTTCTGATTCCCAAAAAGGACGGCTCTCTCAGACCCATATTGGACCTCAGAGAACTCAATCTATACATTCAGTCGGACCATTTTCACATGGTAACACTACAGCAAGTGCTTCCTCTCCTTCAGCGAGGCGACTTTCTATTGACTCTGCATCTAAAGGACGCTTATTTCCATATACCAATACACCCTGGCCACCGCAAATACCTCCGGTTTGTGGTAGCAGGCAAACATTACCAATTCAAGGTCCTACCCTTCGAAGTCACAACTGCTTCCAGGGTTTTCACAAAATGCTTGGCAGTAGTCGCAGCACACCTGAGAAGACAACAGGTTCACGTCTTCCCCCTACTTAGACGACTGGCTTATAAAGGCCAGTTCACACGACAGTTGCCTGCGACACACAGAGAACACTGTGCAACTCCTTCACCAACTAGGGCTCACAATAAACCAGGCCAAATCCCATCTCCAACCCTCAGTGTCTCAAGACTATCTAGGAGCTAGCATGTTATGTTATATTAAAAGTGCTTATAAAGCGCACATACACCAGGCGGTTTCATGGCGCTAAGGTCAGTGGAAAAAGCGGCATTTACAGCACAGTAGGCTTACTGATATGACTGAGAAAATAAAAAAAGTCTTTAGCAGTTTTCTGAAATACTCATAAGGGGTTGCCAGCCTCACTTCCATAGGGAGCAAGTTCCAAAATTGCGGGGCCAGGACCGCAAATCTGATCCCTCCATGTTTTTTACGTTTAAATGAGGGGGTGATCAGGAAATTTGAGTTGGAGGAGCGTAAATTGCGGGAAGGAGTATAGTGTTGGATCCTCGAGGAAATGAAGTCTGGTCCATTCCCAGCTAAGGCTTTAAAGATGGTACATCCTAGCTTGAAGGCACAGCGTTTGGCCACCGGGAGCCAGTGTAGACTCTTCATAAGGGGTTTGACGTGATGTCGCATAGGCTGACGGGCAATCAGCCTTGCCGACTGATTTTGCACTAGCTGTAAACGATGCAGTTGGTAAGCCGGGATACCGGCATATAGTGAGTTAGCATAGTCGATGCGTGAGATTACCAGTGCTAACACAACCAGAGTCAAGGCCTCAGTGGTCAAGAATCTACTGATCTTGCGGATTCTTCGAAGATGGTAAAAACAAGAGGAGACCACTGCGCTGATTTGGGCCTTCATGGATAAATCGCTGCTGATCAACACCCCCCAGGCTCTTGACAGAGCTACCGGGGAGTGGAGGACTGCCCAGCATAGAGGGCCAAAAGTTGGAATTCCATGGGTTGGCAGTTCCACCTGTAAGAATAAGCTCAGTTTTATCAGGGTTTAATTTCAGGTGATTATCATTCATCCAATCACTGATAAAACTCATGATAGATTGTAAATTAGACACTGAGGAGGTGGAAGAGTTAATGTCAAACACTAGCTGTAGGTCGTCAGCGTAATTAAAAGTTTCAACCATTTTTCCACGTAAGGACCGAATCAGAGGCAAAAAAAATAGGTTAAACAAAAGGGGCGAAAGGGAAGATCCTTGGGGAACCCCACAAGTCAGTTTCTTTTTGTGAGAGGAGAAACGAGCGAGGCGAACAGCTTGGAATCGGTCGCTGAGGTAGGAAGAGATCCACTTTAGTGCCAGGCCCTGGATCCTGGCATTACCGACACGGTCGATCAGGAGACCATGATCGACTGTGTCAAATGCGGCCGATAGATCAAGGAGTACCAGAGCCTGGGTGAGGCCCTTGTCAGCTCCCCCTCTGAGCTCATCCATGACTGCAAGGATGACTGACTCGGTAGAGTGGGCAGGTCTAAATCCCGCCTGGCGAGAGTCAAGAAAGTGAGATTGTTCGATAAAGGAACAAAGGCAGTCTGACACGTGGGCTTCTAAGATTTTACCTAAGTAAGGCAACAAAGAAATAGGACGATAATTGCTGAGGACCAAAGGATCTGAATTGGGTTTCTTCAGGATGGGAACAATTTCAGCAGTTTTAAGGGTGCTGGGGACAATACCCAATTTGAGGGAGTTCTTGAGAAATAAAAGCGGAGGATCCGGGGAGGTAAGAAAAACTTCGCGTAGGATATGAGGCGGGCAGCAGTCAGTAGGGGAGCCAGAACTGACTCTTTTGTAGAGTGAAAAAATTTTCCTTAAAGATTAAGGGAATTTGGTCTAGGAAAACTGGGTTTTTGCATAGATCAGGAGATGGCAGTGTGGACATGGAAGGAGAGATGCTAGCCTTGATAGAGGCAATTTTCTCAATGAAATAAGAATTGAGAGAGTCACATAAGGCCAGTGATGGAACAAGTTTCATAGTGACTCTATCTGGATTGGTGAGTTCATCCACTATAGAGAAGATATCTTTGGACTTGTTGGCCGAATTAGTAATTTTTAAGGAGAAGTAGTCTACTTTAGTCTGGAGAATGGCATAGACACACACGAAGCTGTAGCATACCCAACTCCAGCCAGACTCAGGACGTTTCAGAACGTACTGTCTCAGTTTCAGCCTCAACACTCCTTACCAGCTCCAGTGTTCATGCAGTTACTAGGAATGATGACGTCTTGCATCTTCATAGTACCCTAGGCAAGACTTCAGATGCGCCCCCTACAGGAATGCTTGGCACGTCAGTGGAACCAGACTCCGGGTCAGTTATCAGAAATAGTGTTGGTAGACGGCCGCACCCATCGGTCTCTGCAGTCATGGAACACACAAAACCTGTTAAAAGAGTGACCTTTCTGCGACCCGGTTCCACAGACAGTACTGACAACAGACGCATCACTAACAGGTTGGGGAGCACATCTCCAAAACCACACAATTCAAGGCATGTGGAGCCCCCAACAGAAACAGCTTCACATCAATCACCTAGAGCTCCTAGCGATTTTTCTGGCTTTGAAAGTGTTTCAAGTTCAGTTAGTACGCAAAACCATACTAATTCGTACAGACAACATGACAGCCATGTACTACATTCAAAAACAGGGGGGGGGGGACACTTTCTCCAACTGTCCCACTTAGCCCAAGACATCTGGAGGTGTGCCATTCACCACAAACTTAATCTCCTAGCGGAACACCTCCCAGGAGTGAACAACCACATTGCAGATTTCCTCAGCAGGCAGAGGCAGCAAATACACGAATGGGAACTCCACCCTCAGGTTCTCCTCCCATACTTTCAAAGTTGGGGAGTCCCTCACATAGACCTGATTGCCACATACCAAAACACAAAATGCCGAAGCTTCGCCTCCAGGTACCCACACCCGCAATCCAAGGGCAATACACTATGGATGAACTGGTCAGGGATATTTGCTTACGCTTTTCCGCCTCTCCCACTCATTCCATTAGTGGTTCGGAAACTCAAACAAACGTCCCTGACAGTAATCCTGGTTGCTCCCACATGGGCACGTCGACCTCGGTTCACAACCCTGTTGGAGCTATCTCTGGTTCCGCATCAAAATCTGCATTTAACCTCCAGTCTCCTCACACAGAGTCATGGAGAAATCAGACACCCAGATCCCAAACAGCTGAGCCTCGCAATCTGGCTCCTGAAATCTTAGAGTTTGGTTACTTGAACCTTCCACCAGAATGTATGACTATCATTAGGGAGGCTAGAAGACCTACTACAAGGGCCTGCTACGCAGCTAAGTGGAAGCGATTTGTTGTTTATTGTGGTAACAATCATATCAACCCTCTTGATGCTTCCATACAAAACATCATCTGCTATCTGTTACACTTGCAACAGTCCGCGTTGGCTTACACCTCCATCAGACTACACCTAGCGGCAATAGCTGCATATCTACAAAATAGACAGCATTTGTCGTTGTTTAGAGTACCAGTGATCAAAGCCTTCATGGAAGGACTAAAAAGAGTCATACCACATAAACTTCCACCTGCTCCAGTGTCGAATCTTAACATAGTCCTCACAAGATTAATGGGCCCACCTTTTGAGCCCATGCACAAATGCGAACCACAGTTCCTCTCCTGGAAAACCGCTTTCCTCATTGCAATCACTTCTTTAAGGAGAGTGAGTGAATTACAAGCATTACCCATACAAGAACCATTTTTCCAACTACACAGAGACAAAGTGGTTCTTCGTACCAATCCTACATTTTTACTTAAGGTATTATCTGCATTTCACATAAATCAGTCGGTAGAATTACCCGTATTCTTCCCTCAACCTGATTCTGTGGCAGAACGAGCTTTACACACCTTAGATGTTAGAAGAGCACTCTTGAACTACATTGAAAGGACAAAATCTTTTTGTTAAACAAAACCACTCTTTGTTGCTTTAGCGCCACCACACAAAGGCAATTTTATCTCCAAATCCGGTATTGCAAGGTGGATTGTTAAGTGCATTCAAACCTGCTATCCGAAAGCAAAGAGAACTTTAACTGTACCCCTAGGGCACATTCCACTTGTAAGCTAGGGGCCACTATGGCTTTTTTAGGAAACATTCCTATCTGAAAGAGACACGTTAGTGACAGATTCCTTACCTTAGAATATCCCCAGGCGTCAGGCTGGATCCGGAAAGTTTTTGCGTAGCAGTACCCTTGCGCGTCGGTAGGCGGCGTCGTGCGGCTCCGCGTCCGTCGTCGGCGTCGTGATCACCGGGATGACGTCGCGGGCAGTACTTAGACGCCGCCCCTGCGCGCTGACGTCAGTTCTTCTTTTCCGCGCCAGCAAGCGCAGATCCGGGAAGAGCAGTGCCCTAGTCATTTTTTGACTAACTTTTTTGGTGAATTTTCACTGTTTCTCGAATCGACTTCAAGGTGTCGTAGGGATGCCCGGCTTTAAACGTTGCGGCGCCTGTGCTCGGATGATGTCCATCACAGACCCGCATTGGGAGTGTCTCTTCTGCCTCGGCCACGACACGGAGTCGTGTTCCGACTGCCGGGCCCTCAACCCGAAAGCTTTGCGAGAGCGGTCTCGAAAGCTCCTCGAGGCCCGGCATTCGGCTCCGCGCAAGCCCCGGTCGCGTGAGAGGTCGAGGGGTCGGTCGCGGAGTCCTCACCGGTCGTCGGCGTCGAAGTCTTCTTCGTCCGGTAAGTCAAAACACAAAAGCATCGTCGCTCTAGGACTTCGCCTCGCCGGTCTCGCGACTCGGCTGAGGGCCCCTCCCGGCACCGTCCCCGCGGCCCCGGACATGCCTGTGGAGTCGCCCCCGCAATACCCGTCCTTCCCGGGTTCGGGGGCGGATCCGGCCCAAATACAGGAATTCCTGTCGGCCATGGCCCGCCTCTTCGGGCCTCAAGGTCCCTCCGGTGCGCCTTCGGGCCCCGCGGGCCCTGATGGGGTTGCTCCGGCGTCGCCCGGCGGCTCCGGCCCCGGCGTCGCCCTTGCCTCCAGCCTCGATCCCGGCCCCGGCCTCGATCCCGGCTCCGCAACCCCCATCGACGCCGGTCGACCTATCGACACCTCCACCGGCGCCGATGTCTCCGGTGCCGTTCACGACGCCGCCTGGGGCTCGGGCGGCGTCGTCCCCAGTTCCTTCCGGCTCCGGACATGGAACCGGGCCGACGTCGCTCGGCACGCCGGTTCCGGCGCCCGATGGGGCCTTGGATCCCAAATGTCCCTCCTCCTCCTTATTTTGAACCAGAGGAGGACCAGGAAGACTGGGAGGGGTCTGAGGACCCTCTGGCACAACAGTGTCAGTATGATGAGGACTGGACAGAGGGTCTAGAGGACGCCAGTGGTCTAGATACTTCCCCTGACACTGGCATGCTGTCTCCTCCCGTGGCTACGGAGGAGGGAGCCAATTTTGCAACGGTGTTGCGTAGGGCGGCTGGAGCCTTACATCTCCAACTCCCTACTGTGGCGGTCAAGACTAATCTCTTGACAGAGGTGCTTCAGCCGGCAGCCTCCTCTACGGAGACTGTGCTGCCGTTGAACGATGCCCTCACTGACGTTCTTTTGGGCGCCTGGTCCAAGCCCAACACAGGGGCTCCTGTGGATAGGAACGTGTCCCGACGCCATCGCCCAGCTCCGGGCGACCCCTATTTCTCTCTGTCCACCCCACTCCTGAGAGCTTGGTTGTCCAAGCCTCCGCTTCCCAAACCGCCTTCCCTACCGCCCCTCCGGATAGGGAATCCAAACGCCTGGATCAATTTGGGAAGAAGGGTTTTCTTCCTCCAGTGCGGGCTTGCGGTCCATCAACACCGCTTGCCTTTTGGGCCGATATACCCACTCCTTGTGGGATTCGGTGGCGAATGTCTTGCCCCAGTGTTCTGAGGAGGTCCAGACACTGCTTTCCCGCGCCATTGCGGAAGGAAGGGATGCGGCCAAATACACAATTCGATGTGGCCTTGATACCGCCGACTCGCTGGGCAGGTCTATTGCAACGACGGTGGCGCTGCGTCGCCACGCCTGGCTGAGAACCACTGGTTTTTCAGGGGATGTCCAGAATTCTCTCATGGACATGCCCTTTGATGGAGTCGGTCTTTTTGGGTCCAAAGCAGACCATGCGTTGGAGCGCTTTAAGGACTCACGGGCTACTGCCAAGTCCCTGGGCCTTTCTGCTACACGCCCTCCGCTAACTTCTGCTTTTCGCCCCTATCGTGGCCACGGAAGGGGCGCTCAGTCACGTCAGCAGCCCAGCCACCGGCCCGCGCAGCAGGCGTCTTCGCGTGGCCGAGGGCGTGGATACCGCCGTGGCGGTTCGGGCAACCAGCGTGCGGGTCAGGCCACCACCTCCAACCCGTCCGCGGCCTCCAAGCCCTCCTAGTCCCTCCTTTCAGGTGCACAGCACGCCAGTCGGGGGCAGGGTCCGCCATCACCTTCACCACTGGCGTCCCATCACCTCGGACAGGTGGGTCTTGGACATTGTCCGAAGGGGCTACTCCCTCCCCTTGAGACCACCCCCAGCCATGCCACCTCAATTCCACCGCATGTCAGGGGATCACTTGGTGCTTCTACAGAAGGAAGTCACGGCCCTCTTGGCCAAGAGGGCCATCGAGCTATGTTCCGACCCCAGAAGTAGGGCGTGGTTGCTACTCCCACTACTTTCTGGTGCCCAAAAAGGAAAAGGAGGACATGCGTCCTATCTTGGACCTCCGGAACGTCAATCGCTTCCTCCGGAAGGAGAAGTTCAAGATGCTCACCCTAGCTCAGGTCTTGACTGCCCTCGACCCCGGAGACTGGTTGGTAGCGTTGGACTTGCAGAACGCCTATTTCCACATCCCCGTCCTGCCGGCCCACCGGCGTTACCTTCGGTTCACGGTAGGCCTCGAGCATTTTCAGTTCACCGTGCTCCCCTTTGGCCTTACCAGTGCCCCTCGGGTGTTCACGAAAGTGATGGCGGTGGTCGCAGCTCATCTGCGCCGGGCAGGGGTTTCAGTCTTCCCCTACCTCGACGACTGGCTGCTGAAGGCGGGCTCGTCCCAGGCAGTCGTCTCCCACCTCCAGACTACGGCCGAACTCCTGCACTCGCTGGGGTTCTCCATCAATGTGCCGAAGTCGCATCTGATTCCTTCTCCACAGCTCCTTTTCATCGGAGCAGTTCTGGACACGACGCAGTTTCGGGCCTATCCTCCCGAACGGCGAGTCCGGGATATTCAGGCTATGATTCCGATCTTTCAGCCTTTATCCTGGGTTTCGGTACGGATGACCCTGAGGCTGCTGGGCCTCATGGCCTCCTGCATCCTGCTGGTCAATCATGCCAGATGGCATATGCGGGCTCTGCAGTGGGACCTGAAGTTCCAGTGGGCGCAGCACCAGGGCAACCTGTCCGATCACGTCCAGATCTCGGAGGGGACTGCAAAACAGTTGCAGTGGTGGCTCTCGAACCGGCAATGGGTCATGGGCAGATCCCTCTCCCTTCCCCAGCCAGAGCACACAGGTGTGACGGACGCGTCCCTTCTGGGATGGGGCGGTCACATGGGAGAGGCGGAGATCAGAGGCCTCTGGTCTCCGGCGGAGTGCCGGCTCCATATCAACCTTCTGGAGCTCCGGGCGATCCGACTTGCACTCAAGGCATTCCTTCCCTCTCTCAAAGGGAAGGTAGTGCAGGTGTTCACCGACAACACCACCGCCATGTGGTACTGCAACAAACAGGGCGGGGTGGGGTCGTGGACCCTTTGTCAGGAGGCTCTGCGCCTCTGGACATGGCTGGAACATCAGGGCATGTTCCTGATGGTTCAACACCTGGCAGGTTCCCTGAACGCCAGGGGCGGACGAACTCAGCCGCAGGTGCATGATGGATCACGAATGGCGTCTTCACTCGGAAGTGGCGCAAGGACTCTTTCTACAATGGGGAGAGCCTTGGTTAGATCTATGTCGCCACCGAAGAGAACGCGCAATGTCATCAGTTCTGCGCGTTGGAATTTCCAAGGCGGCACTCGCTCGGCGACGCTTTTTGTCGCGAGTGGAGTTGCTGTCTGTTGTACGCCTTTCCGCCTATACCACTTCTACCCAGAGTGTTGAAGAAGATTCGGCACGACCGGGCCCAAGTCATTCTTGTGGCTCCGGACTGGGCTCGAAGAGTTTGGTATCCCGAGCTACTCAGTATGAGCGTAGATCCCCCGATCCGTCTGCCTCTTCGGGAGGATCTTCTGTCGCAGCAGCAGGGGACGGTCCTCCACCCGAACCTGTCCAGTCTACACCTGCTTGCGTGGAGATTGAGCGGCGGCAGTTGATTCCTTTCGACTCTGCCTCCCGAAGTTTGTGATGTGATTCTGGCAGCCAGGCGTCCCTCCACTAAGGTGGTATACGCCTGCAGGTGGAACAAATTTGTGGCATGGTGCACAGCAAAGGCTGTGGATCCCCTTTCTGCCCCTCTCTGTGAGGTCCTTCTGTTCCTTCTTTCTCTGGCCCAACAGGGTTCTGCCCTGGGTACCATCAAGGGTTATCTTTGTGCTATCTCGGCCTTCCTCAGGCTCCCTGATCAGCCCTCCCTTTTCAAGTCCCCTGTTGTTAACAGGTTCTTAAAAGGCATTACACACCTCCTGTTCCGTTTGTGATGCCTCAGTGGGACTTGAACTTGGTTCTTACCTTTTTAATGTGCGCTCCCTTTGAGCCTCTACATAATTGTCCTCTTCGTCTTCTCTCTCTGAAGACAGCCTTTCTGGTGGCCATCACCTCCGCTCGGTGGGTGAGTGAGCTCCAGGCTCTATCTTGCAAACCTCCCTTTCTGTCTGTTCATCCAGACAAGGTTGTTCTTCGGACGCGTCCGTCCTTCTTGCCAAAGGTGGTTACTGCCTTCCACATTGGGCAGACCATCACTTTGCCTACCTTCTTTCCGCATCCTTCCAGAGAGGAAGAGAGGCTCCACTGTCTGGACCCAAAACGTGCGCTCTCCTTCTATATCGACCGCACAAAACACTTCCGGGTGGATGACCATCTCTTTGTTGGCTACGTGGGCGCCAAAAAAGGTCGGGCGGTGCACAAACGAACCATCTCCCGCTGGGTTACCTTGTGCATCAAGACCTGCTATTCTTTGGCTAAGAAGGAGCCTCCTGTTGGGCTGCGTGCCCATTCCACCAGGGCAACGGCTGCTACCACGGCCTTGGGCCGCGGTGTTCCGGTGCCGGTTATCTGTCAGGCAGCTACGTGGGCCTCGCTACACACGTTTACAAAACATTACTGCCTTGACAGTCAGGTCCGGAGGGACGGCTTCTTTGGCCGTTCTGTCCTCCAGGACTTCCTTGTCTGATCTTTGTTCGCAGACCCACCACCGGGGTTGGTATTGCTGGGGTATCTATTCTAAGGTAAGGAATCTGTCACTAACGTGTCTCTTTCAGATGCACAAGTTACTAACTTGTGTAACGATATATCTGTAAGAGACAGTAGTTAGTGACAGATTCCTTACCGCCCCACCCATCCTCCCCGTTCTGCGAACTGATTTCTAGGGTTAAGGACATCCCTTTCAGGGCCCTAGTATTTTTCAGACACCTATGTCAGCTTCTTGCATGGCTCTGCGTTCCTGGCGCGGAAAGTCGTGTACAGAACTGACGTCAGCGCGCAGGGGCGGCGTCTAAGTACTGCCCGCGACGTCATCCCAGCGATCACAACGCCGACGACGGACGCGGAGCCGCACGACGCCGCCTACCGACGCGCAAGGGTACTGCTACGCAAAAACTTTCCGGATCCAGCCTGACGCCTGGGGTTATTCTAAGGTAAGGAATCTGTCACTAACTACTGTCTCTTACAGATATATCGTTACACAAGTTAGTAACTTGTGCATTGTTGACATTTGCAAAGCTGCAACATGGTCTACACCGCACACATTCACTAAACATTATTGTGTAGATGTGTCAGCAAGACAACAAGCCAATGTGGGTCAAGCAGTACTTAAGACACTATAACAGACAACTCCAACAGCTACAGGTTAGCCACCGCTTTGGGAGGATACTACTATGTAATATATGCACAGCATGTGATCTACAGCTCACATGCCTCGAACGGATAATGTTACTTACCCAATAAGCATCTGTTCTTGGCATTTAGAGCTGAAGAGTCACATGCGCCTACCCACCTTCCCGGATACCTGTAGCTGCTGCAGCTCTCTATTTAATTTACATACATACGCATGGACATCTCTATTCTTTACTACAACTCCATTCTCACCCTCTGCGGCAAACAATCTAACAATGGAGTCGATGCCCATGCGCACTATCACCGAAAGGAGGAGTCACCTACCTCGTGATTGGAAAGACGTCTTAGAAGAAAAACAAGTGCAAACATCTGGACCCAACACTAGATGGCGAGCTATGCACAGCATGTGGCTCTACATGCCAAGAACAGATGCTTACTGTGTAAGTAACATTATCCTTCCTCCCATAGGATTGCATTAACTGCTTTTCTAGGAAAAAAATTCTATGTGTGGAGTTGAGAAATTGTATGGAAACATAAGGAACTGTATATTGACAAAAACTGATGTTCGAGGCATGTGAGCTGTAGATCACATGCTTTGCATACTCATGTCATCTAGTGTTTGGTCCGGATGTTTCCAGTTTGTTTTTCTTCAAAGAAGTCTTTCCAGTCACGAGGTAGGTGACTCCTCCTATCGGTGATAGTGCGCATGGGCATCGACTCCATTGTTAGATTGTTTTTTCCATCCACTATCAGGTTTGGACGTGAATTGCTGCGCTCCGGTTCGACACCGTTTCCCTCGGTGCGCAAGGCGCTCACCCTCGTCCGTATTGTTTTCAATCGCATATCCCATTCTCCGCCTGTCGTATTTACTTATATAAAACTCTCTTTCGAACGGGAAGCTCGTGGAAGGCCGTCGGGCCTACCCGCATCAGTCCGCCTCGCAGTCGATGGAACGGACTCCATTCAAATTCTGCCCTCGTTGCCACGCAAAGTTTCCACGCACCGACTCACACGAAGTGTGCAACCTGTGCTTGTCTCCGGAGCACAGAGAACAGGACTGCGACGCGTGCAAGGCTTTCCGCTCCAAGAAGACGTTTCGCGACCATCGGGCTCGACGTCACGACATGCAGAGCCACATGCAAGTTCCATTCCGGACCTCTTCGGAGAGGATTCGGAACAAGAGGCCAGAGATACCATGGGAGCAGAAGAACAGGAACCCATCTCCATCTCCGACTACGGCTCCGAGGGGGGCGACGAGATCCCGCAGGGGCAGCGTACCGTGAGTACAGATGCTCTCTTGCCCCAAAGTTCACCCTCAGCCCAAGAAGAAGGCTCTGGTCCAACCCCTGCCTCCGGGCCCCGGTCGGCACCGAGAACATGTTTCCGACGCCCGCCCTCCGGCTCGGCACCGAAACATACCCAAAAGCCTTCCGACTCCAAGCATAGCCTTCCTAAGAAGGGGCTCCGATCCGAAACCTACGGGATCGAAGTTGAAGACAGGCTCTGGCCCGCCCCCTTCGACGCCGAAAACGCTTTCAGATCGGAAATCCTCAGGCTCCAAAACCCTGGCACCCAAAACACTGGCACCGAAACTTTCGGCGCCGAAACAACCGGACGTGCCGATTCCATCTCGAGAACAACATTTCGATGCTCCGCCTACCAAACCGGATCCGAAACAAAGAGGGTTATACATCCATCCAACTACTGGACATATCACCACAAAAGTGACACTTAAGAGGAAACCTGAGCCAGAGGAGGCCTACCACATTCCTTTAAAGAGGAAGAATGTCGGGACTAATCCTTCTCCTCCCCGCCTTCCATCTCATCCTTCTCCTCAGCCTCAACCTTTAATGATTTCACCTGAGCACTCACCACCACATATTCATTTATTATTTATTTAGGAGTTTGTAGAGCGCACAGCTACCCCCAATGGAGGTGTCCCGGCGCTGGGGCAGTTGGCTGATTAGCAGGTGCGGGAAGGAACTAGGTGTTGTTGAAGAGCCAGGTTTTCAGGGCACGTCGGAAAGTTAGTTCCGTCTCCGATAAGCAGATAGAGAGTGGCAGGGCATTCCAGAGTTTGGCGGTCCTGACCGCAAAGGCTCTCCCGCCTATCCTCATACACCTGAAGATCAGGATAATGGGGATGGGGATGGGGCTGGGGACAATGTACCACTACTCCCAGACCCCTGGGCAGATTATAATACCAATTCCCCCACAGGGAATGATCCTGACCTGTACCCTACCAAGCCCTCTCCACCGGACGACAGTGTAGGTTACATAGAACTGCTGGGTAGAGCTGCCAACTACCATGGGGTACAGCTGCATAAAGAATCCCTTGAAGAGGATTTCCTTTTCGAAACCCTTAGCAGCACACAAAAGTCCTCACACACACTCCCCATGCTTAAGGGTATGATCAGGCATGTTGACTATATTTTAAATGACCCCGTCAGGGCCTGTATCCTTACCCCTAGGGTAGATAAAAAGTACAAGCCAACACCATCTGACCCAGCATACATAAAGGGACAATTACCATTGGACTCCCTAGTTGTGTCCAACGCAAGCAAAAGGGCCAATTCTCAAACTACAGGAGATGCTCCGCCCCCAGATAAAGAATCTAAGCTTCTTGACGCTCCGGGGAAAAGGGTAGCCTCTCAGGCTGTAAACTTCTGGCACATCTCTAACACACAAGCGCTGCTCGCAAGGTACGACAGGGCGCATTGGGGCGAGATGGAGCAGTTGCTCCAATTTCTCCCTGATGAACATAAATCTAAAGCGCAGGACCTATTGCGGGAGGGACAGCTCATTTCAAACAATGCAATCAGGTGCTTGCTGGATTCTGCAGACACTGCTGCTAGAGCTGTGAACACCAGCGTCCTTTTAAGAAGGCATGCCTGGCTACTTATTTCAGGTTTCAAACCTGAGGTTCAGGTTTCCATCCTGAACACACCCTTTGATAAAGAACACCTTTTTGGCCCTGTGGTAGATTCCTCATTGGAAAAAATGAAGGACACAGAAGTGGCCAAATCCATGGGAGCCCTTCAATTAACACAAGGACCTGGTTCCTTTCGGCGCTCCTTCTACCGCGGAGGGTCCAAAAATACCCCCTCAGAGACTACCACCACCACGTACAAAGGCAACAACAAACCCTCTGCCTCTAAGGGTTACTTCAGAGGGGGTTACAGAGGCAACAATGGCAAGGTTAGAGGTAGATGCTCAAATAAACGCGCCTCCCTCTCCAACACCAAACAGTGACTTCCCTACACTCCCCCCCAACCATTTAACACCTGTTGGGGGCATCTTTCAGATTTCCTACCCGTCTGGCAGTCTATAACAGACAAATGGGTACTGGAAATTATCCGTTCTGGTTACTGCATGGAGTTCACCAACAATCCTCCAACCATTCCCCCAAGGTGTCACAAACTCTCACCGGATCACTTACACCTCCTCAAACAAGAGGTTCAGTCTCTCCTTCTAAAAGGGGCTATAGAGCCCGTACCACTACAACACCACGGGTCGGGCGTGTACTCCTTTTACTTTCTAATACCCAAAAAGGACGGTTCTCTCAGACCAATCTTGGACCTCAGAGAACTAAATCTCTACATACAGTCAGACCACTTTCACATGTTAACACTTCAACAAGTACTACCACTTCTGCAACAGGGCGACTTTCTGTTTACTCTGGACTTAAATGACACCTACTTTCATATTCCAATCCATCCCGCTCATCGCAAATTTCTCAGATTTGTGGTAGCGGGTCAACATTACCGGTTCAAGGTACTCCCGTTCGGAGTCACCACTGCCCCCAGAGTCTTCACAAAGTGTCTGGCAGTAGTTGCTGCTCACCTGAGGTGGCAACACATCCATGTCTTCCCCTACTTGGACGACTGGCTCATCAAAGCCAGTACGTATCCAAAATGTCTCCAGCACACTCACAGAACACTTCAGTTACTACATCAACTGGGGTTCACAGTCAATGTGCTAAAATCACATCTTCAACCTTCCAATACTCAAAACTACCTAGGAGCCACCATAGATACTCAAAAGGCTCTGGCCTTTCCCAACGCAGCCAGAATTTGCAACATTCAGGCTGTAGTTCTCCAGTTTAAATCCAATCACTCGCTTCCAGCTCGAGTGTATATGCAACTACTGGGAATGATGGCATCTTGCATCATGATCGTTCCCCATGCCAGGCTGCACATGCGTCCCCTACAGGAATGCTTAGCGCGACAGTGGAACCAATCACAGGGTCTTCTAACCGATCTAGTGTTGGTAAGCGGCCGTACTCATTGCTCTCTTTAGTGGTGGAACACACAATTTATCAAAAGGACGGCCCTTCATAGACCCGGTTCCACAGACAATACTAACAGCGGACGCGTCCCTCACTGGCTGGGGAGCTCATCTTCAGCACCACACAGTGCAAGGCCTCTGGAGCCAACAGCAAAAGTTGTTCCACATCAAGCATCTAGAGCTGCTTGAAGTCTTTCTAGCGCTCAAGGCAGTTCAAACTCACCTGGTTGGCAAAGCAGTCTTAGTTCGGACCGACAACATGACAGCCATGTATTACATACAAAAACAGGGGGTGGGGGTGGCACACACTTTCCAACTTTCCCACTTGGCCCAAGACGTCTGGAGGTGGGCCATTCACCACAAAATCTATCTCCTAGCGGAACACCTCCCAGGAGTGAACAACCAGATTGCAGACCTCCTCAGCAGACACAGGCAGCAAATACACAAATGGGAACTTCACCCTCAGGTTCTCCTCCCATACTTTCAAAGTTGGGGAGTCCCTCAGATAGATCTGTTTGCCACACACCAAAACGCAAAATGCCAAAGCTTCGCCTCCAGGTACCCATACCCGCTCTCCAAGGGAAATGCACTATGGATGAACTGGTCAGGGATATTTGTCTACGCTTTTCCGCCTCTCCCACTCATTCTATTAGTAGTTCGGAAGCTCAGACAAACATTTCTCACACTGATCCTAGTAGCTCCCACATGGTCCTGTCAACCATGGTTCACACACAACCCTGTTGGAGCTATCTCTGGTCCCGCAAAAAAAGCTGCACCTAACATCCAGTCTCCTCGCACAGAGCCATGGAGAAATCAGACACCCAGATCCCAAACAACTGAACCTCGTGATCTGGCTCCTGAAGTCATAGAGTTTGGTTATCTGAACCTTCCACCAGACTGTATGAACATCATCAGGGAGGCCAGAAGGCCTACTACAAGAGCCTGTTACGCAGCTAAATTGAAAAGTTTTGTTATTTATTGTAATAACATCAACCCTCTTGATGCTTCCATACAAAACATCAGCTGCTGTCTGTTACACTTGCAGCGGTCAGGATTGGCTAACACCTCCATCCGACTACATCTCGCTGCAATAGCTGCATGTCTACAAAATAGGCAACATTTATCGCTTTTCTGAGTGGCCATAATTAAAGCTTTCATGGAAGGACTTAAATGAGTCATACCACCAAGACTCCCACCTGCCCCAGTGTGTAACTTAAACATAGTCCTCACAAGATTAATGGGGCCACCTTTTGAACCCATGGATAAATGCGAGCCACAGTTTCTCTCTTGGAAAACGGCTTTTCTCATTACAATCACTTCACTGAGGAGAGTGGGTGAACTACAGGCACTAACCATAGAAGAACCTTTTTTCCAACTGCTCAGAGACAAAGTGGTTCTTCTTACAAATTTCTACCTAAGGTAGTATCTGCGTTTCACATAAATCAGTCGGTTGAATTACCTGTATTCTTCCCTCAACCTGATTCTGTTGCAGAATGAGCTCTACACACCTTAGATGTCAGAAGAGCACTTTTATATTACATCGAAAGAACAAAATCATTTCGCAAGACCAAACAACTTTTTGTTACTTTTGCACCACCACACAAGGGCAATCCTATCTTCAAATCAGGTATTGCAAGGTGAATTGGTAAATGCATTCAAACTCATTCACCAAACACTATTGTGTAGATGTTTTAGCAAGACAACAAGCTAATGTGGGCCAAGCAGTACTTAGAACACTATTTCAGACAACTCCAACAGCTACAGGTTGGCCACCGCTTTAGGAGAATACTGCTATATAGTCTATGCAAAGCATGTGATCTACAGCTCACATGCCTCGAACGGATGTTACTTTCCCAGTAAAGATCTGTTCTTGGTATGTACAGCTGTATATTCACATGCGCCCACCCGCCTCCTCTGGTACCTGTAGATGCTGGAGTTCTCTCTTTAGTAGGTGAGAGCAAAAAGCCTAGGCAATTATCTAGTCATACAGTGGCTATTTGATATACAAGTGGACTCAGTGTACTGAAAGTTTGTTAAAAACTTCATTTTATTAATAAGTTCATAATAAAAACAGTTATGTTATTTAATAACATATCAAAAACATAAAATACATTTATACAAACAAAGACACTTAAATACAAATATTTCAAACATATAGAACACTCAAATGTAAATGTAGATTGTTTGTCTCATTTTGTGGCATGGATATTTTTGGAACCATTCTGAATGCACGGCTACATGTTGTCCGGCTGGATTTCCATTCCTCGATGCCCCGTGCTATGCATTGAGATGACCTATCAGCTCTGATAATTCCAAATCACCCAGGATTATCCGTATTATTCTTTTAAACAAAGTGTTCTGTTTCTCTAATTATACATACAAACTTGCCTGGGTGGTCCGTAATTCGAGTTCCTGTATGGTACTTATTTATCTTTATAAGCACCACACATCTCGTCTTTAGAAATTGAATTTACATAGAACTCCTGTTAGCACGACCCTTTTGTGTTCTTCTTTCCTTATCCTAGAGGCAATCAAATAACCTGTGGTTGGTTCCAAAAATATCCATTTTGGTTCCATCAGTATATCGATTTTTCTGGCTGTCCTGAAGAAGGCGTACACACGCCGAAACGCGCGTAGACAAAAAAAGAACTTGTCCACCATATAGCCATGATGCCACAAAATGAGACAAACAATCTACATTTACATTTGAGTGTTCTATATGTTTGAAATATTTGTATTTAAGTGTCTTTGTATGTAATAATGTTTTTGATATGTTATTAAATAACATAACTGTTTTTATTATGAACTTATTAATAAAATGAAGTTTTTAACATAAACTTTCAGTACACTGAGTCCACTTGTATATCAAGTAGTCAGATATGAGCCACTATATGACTAGATAATTGCCTAGGCTTTTTGCTCTCACCTGTATTTTCCCTGCCCTAGGACTTATTGTATTTTGCAGGGGGTCCCTTTGTTCTTCAATTGTTCTCTCTTTAGTATACATACATACGCATGGACATCTTTATTCTACTCTTACTAACTCCATTCTCACCCTCTGCGGGAAAACAATCTAACAGTGGAGTCAATGCCCATGCGCACTATCACCGAAAGAAGGAGTCACCTACGTCGGGTCTGGAAAGACTTCTTCGAAGAAAAACTAACTGCAAACATCCGGACCCAAAACTAGATGGCATGAGTATGCAAAGCATATGAATCTACAGCTGTACATGCCAAGAACAGATGTTTACTGTGTAAGTAACATCATCCTTACTCACCTTTTATTTAGGAAATGTCCCAGTGTGATATCTAGGCATATCACACTGAGTAGAAACTGAAATTGACTTGCCTGTAACCAAAACAATTGCATTTAACTGCATTTCAACTGTATTTCAACTGCCTTTTTCTTGCAAAATACTATTAAACTTACCTGTGCCAGGCCTTGCTTGGTTCTAAAAATACAACTAAATAATATGTTCGAGGCATATAAGCTGTAGATCATATGCTTTTGCATAGATTGCCATCTAGTGTTGGGCTTGGATGTTTACACTTTGTTTTTCTTCGAAGAAGTCTTTCCAGTCACGAGGTAGGTGACTCCTCCCTTAGGTGATAGTGCGCATGGGCATTGACTCCATTGTTAGATTGGTTTTTTCCGCCATCGGGTTCGGATGTGAATTGTTGCGCTCCGGTTCGGCACCGTTCTTCGGGCCCCCTTCGACGCGCAATCCACTACCCTCGACGGTATTGTTAATCGACTGCGTTTCTCTTTCTCCGCATATCGTTTACTCTCGACTTCGATCGGAACATTCGTGCAAGGCTGTTGGACATACCCGCGCCGGGATCGGTCGCAGCTGATGGAACGGACTCCATTCAAGTTATGTCCAAGGTGTTGCGATAAGTTCCTGCGCACCGACTTGCACGAAGTGTGCAACCTCTGCCTATCCCCGGAACAAGACGAGAAAGACTGCGACACATGCCAGTCGTTTCCGTCGAAGAAAACCCTCCGGAATCGTCGGGCTCGACGTCACGAAATGTACCAGCAAAGAGGCCCTGCGCGGGACCTCCTCACAGAAGAGTCCGACCAAGAAGAATCGCAGGCGCAGGAAGCCAAGGTGGAGGAGGAGCACGTCTCCGTATCCGACGCCGACTCTGATGCCGAAGACTTGACACCGGGACAACGGACCGTGAGTAAAGAGCCTTCGTTCCCCTATCATCATCTGTACAAGAGAAAGGCTCCGGTCCATCCTCTGCCTGTGGGCCAAGGTCCGTACCGAGAAAATGTTTCGAGCACCCCGCCTTCGGGAGCGGCGCCGAAACGCAAACAACAGCCTTCCGTCTCGGGATCAACCCGTCTGCACGCCGGTGCCGACCCGAAACCTTTGGCGTCGAAACCGAAACACCTTCTGGTCTCCGTTCCGCCTTTGCGGAAAGCTAAAGCTTCGGAGCTGAAAACTTCGGACCCAAAACTCTCGACGCCGAGATCCACGTTGAAAGAAGGTACAGCGACTAAAGAGTCTCGGACCGAAAATCCACCGGATCTGAGACTGAAAGAAATTGCAATCCACCCCGAAACTGGACACATCCATGCCAAACTTCCGGGAAAGAGGAAAATGGGCTTTTCAGAGGACTACCACATTTCTTTAAAAAAGGAAAATGTGGCTATTGGCTCTTCTCCTTACATTTCTGAAGACCCTTTTCTTTCACCTACACATTCTCCTACACCAACATCACCTGACCCACACGATACAGGGGATGATGATGACGATTTAGATGACTATGCACCACAGGATGTCCCACAGGATCCTGATCCATGGGATAATTATAATGTCCCTCAACCGGATAATGACCCGGATTTGTATCCATCTAGACGTTCCCCTCCAGATGATAATATTGGTTACATTGAGCTCATTAATAGAGCTGCACAGTACCATGGGGTACAGCTCCATAAGAAGAGTCTAGAAGAGGATTTTATATTAGAGACCCTTAGTTCGTCTCAAAGGGCTACACAAACCTTACCAATGTTAAAGGCCCTGCTTAAACATACTGATGATATCTTTCAAGACCCTGTTAAAGCTAGGATAATCACTCCCAGGGTAGATAAAAAAAAATACTGGGCGGCACCTAATGACCCAGTCTCCATCAAGGGACAGTTACCTTTAGACTCTTTGGTCGTTTCCAATGTTCGTAAGAGGGCTAACTCCCAAACTAAAGGGGACGCTCCGCCTCCGGATAAAGAGTCCGAAATATTGGATGCTTCCGGTAAACGGATAGCATCACAAGCGGCTAATAACTGGCGCATTGCCAATGCCCAGGCATTACTGGCAAGATATGACCGGGCTCATTATGATGAACTCCAGAAGCTCATTGAGTTCCTTCCTAACGAGCATAAAGCTAAGGCCAGCGACCTTATTCAAGAGGGTAAATTGATAACCAATACCTCTATCAGATGCGCCTTAGATCAGGCAGATAATGCAGCCCGGGCAATAAACACTAGCGTCTTGCTCCGTAGGCATGCTTGGTTAAGGATTTCTGGGTTTAAACCTGAGGTACAAGCCTCTATCCTTAATCAACCATTTGATGCACAACATCTCTTTGGCCCAGCTGTTGATACATCTTTGGAAAAGATGAAAAAAGACACAGGCGTTGCTAAGTCCATGGGTGCCTTGCAAGCACCCTCCAACAGAGGTTCCATTCGTCGCTCATTCTATAGGTGGCGGCTCCAAAAACATCTCTACGGACAATGCCTCCTCCTCTTACAAGGGCAACAATCAGTCGGCCTCTTCAAGAGGTTATTTTCGAGGGGGATATAGAGGAAATAACAGCAGGGGAAGAGGCGGAGGTAATTCTACACGCACCTCCCCCGCCACCAACAACAAACAATGACTTATTTCCCATACCCCCTATCATTCCACTCCTGTTGGGGGAAGTCTCTCACAATTTCTACCCATTTGGAATACGATTACATCCGACAAATGGGTTCTCCAAATTATCCAATCTGGTTATTGCCTGGAACTTACAAGTACTCCACCCAATATTCCTCCAAGGTCACACCTCATGTCACAAGAACATCTTACGCTTCTAAAGCAAGAAGTTCTTTCGTTATTACAAAAAGGTGCAATAGAACCAGTCCCTTTACAATATCAAGGAACAGGAGTGTACTCCCTATACTTTTTGATTCCCAAAAAGGACGGCTCTCGCAGACCCATATTGGACCTCAGAGAACTCAATCTATACATTCAGTCGGACCATTTTCACATGGTAACGCTACAGCAAGTGCTTCCTCTCCTTCAGCGAGGCGACTTTCTATCCACTCTGGATCTAAAGGTTGCTTATTTCCATATATCAATACACCCTGGCCACCGCAAATACCTCCGGTTTGTGGTAGTAGGCCAACATTACCAATTCAAGGTCCTATCCTTCGGAGTCACAACTGCTCCCAGGGTTTTCACAAAATGCTTGGCAGTAGTCGCAGCACACCTGAGAAGACAACAGGTTCACGTCTTCCCCTACTTAGACGACTGGCTTATAAAGGCCAGTTCACACGACAGTTGCCTGCGACACACAGAGAAAACTGTGCAACTCCTTCACCAACTAGGATTCACAATAAACCAGGCCAAATCCCATCTCCAACCCTCAGTGTCTCAAGACTATCTAGGAGCTACCATAGACAAACACAAAGCTGTAGCATACCCAACTCCAGCCAGACTCAGGACGTTTCAGAACGTACTGTCTCCGTTTCAGGCTCAACACTCCTTACCAGCTCGAGTGTTCATGCAGTTACTAGGAATGATGGCGTCTTGCATCTTCATAGTACCCTACGCAAGACTTCAGATGCGTCCCCTACAGGAAGGCTTGGTACGTCAGTGGAACCAGACTCCGGGTCAGTTATCAGATCTAGTGTTGGTAGACGGCCGCACCCATCGCTCTCTGCAGTGGTGGAACACACAAAACCTGTTAATAGGGCGGCCCTTCTGCGACCCGGTTCCACAGACAGTACTGACAACAGACACATCACTAACAGGTTGGGGAGCACATCTCCAAAACCACACAATTCAAGGCATGTGGAGCCCCCAACAGAAACAGCTTCACATCAATCACCTAGAGCTCCTATCGATTTTTCTGGCTCTGAAAGCGTTTCAAGTTCAGTTAGTATGCAAAACCGTACTAATTCGTACAGACAACATGACAGCCATGTACTACATTCAAAAACAGGGGGGGGACACACTCCCTCCAACTGTCCCAGCTAGCACAGGAAATCTGGAGATGGGCCATTCATCCCAAAATCTATCTCCTGGCAGAACACCTCCCAGGAGTGGACAATCAGATGGCAGATCTGTTAAGTCAACAGACACAACAGATCCAGAAATGGGAACTACATCCTCAAGTCCTCCTCCCATTCTTCCAAATGTGGGGCTTCCCAGACATAGACCTGTTCGCTACGCATCTAAACGCAAAATGCCCAAACTTCGCGTCCAGGTATCCACACCCATTGTCCAAAGGCAATGCACTATGGATGAATTGGTCAGGGATATTTGCTTACGCTTTTCCGCCTCTCCCACTCATTTCATTAGTGGTTCGGAAACTCAAGCAAGCGTCCCTGACACTAATCCTAGTTTCTCCCACATGGGCACGTCAACCATGGTTCACAACCCTATTGGAACTTTCAGTAGTTCCTCATCAAAAACTACGTCTTTCGCCCAATCTCCTCACTCCGAGCCATGGAGAGATAAGACACCCAGACCCCAGTCAGCTCAATCTGGCGATTTGGCACCTGAAGTCCTAGAGTTTGGCTATCTAAATCTACCACCAGACTGTATGAACATTATCAAGGAAGCTAGGCGTCCTACCACAAGAGCCTGCTATGCAGCCAAGTGGAAGCGGTTTGTGATTTACTGTAACAACAACCACATCAACCCGCTGGATGCTTCTGTACAAAACATTATATGCTATTTGTTACATCTACAACCTTCCAATTTAGCATACACATCTATCCGCTTACATCTGGCTGCAATAGCTGCATACCTCCAAAATAGGCAGCATCTGTCTCTTTTTTGAGTACCTGTCATTAAGGCATTTATGGAGGGACTCAAACAAGTTTTTCCACCGAGACGTCCACCTGCCCCAGTGTGGAATCTTAATATTGTTCTCACCAGACTGATGGGTCCACCCTTTGAACCAATGCACAGATGTGAACTGCAATTTCTTACATGGAAAGTGGCTTTTCTAGTTGCTATCACATCACTCAGAAGAGTCAGTGAGATCCAGGCATTAACCATAGAAGAACCGTTTTTGCAGATGCACCAAAACAAAGTGGTTCTTCGGACCAATCCTAAATTCCAAAGTCATTTCTGCCTTTCACATTAATCAATCGGTTGAGCTACCTGTTTTCTTCCCTCATCCAGATTCAGTGGCAGAACGTGCTCTACACACACTAGATGTCAAACGAGAGCTGTACTACATTGAAAGGACAAAACCTTTCCGTAACACCAATCAACTTTTTGTAGCCTTTGCTGCACCACACAAGGGCAATGCCATATCAAAATCTGGTATTGCAAAATGGATTGTTAAGTGTATTCAGATATGCTATGCAAAGGCTAAACGAACATTACCAATTCCCCCTAGAGCACACTCTACACGTAAAATGGGGGCTTCTATGGCATTCCTAGGGAATATACCCATAGACGACATATGCAAAGCTGTAACATGGTCTACCCTTCACACATTCACAAAACATTACTCGATGGATGTGTTAGCAGCACAACAAGCTAGAGTAGGCCAGGCAGTTTTACGTACACTATTTCAGACTACTGCAACAGCTACAGGTTAGCCACCGCTTTGGGAGATAACTCCTGTATAGTCTATGCAAAAGCATATGATCTACAGCTCATATGCCTCGAACGGAAAATGATACCAGTATGCATCTGTTTTTGGCATGTAGAGCTGTAGAATCATATGCGCCCACCCGCCTCCCTGTGTACCTATACCTGTTGCAGTTACATCTTAATTAGATACATACATTCATGGACATCTCCTTCTAAAACTACTCTTTCTAACTCCATTATCACCCGCTGCGGGAAAACAATCTAACAATGGAGTCGATGCCCATGCGGACTATCACCTAAGGGAGGAGTCACCTACCTCGTGACTGGAAAGACTTCTTCGAAGAAAAACAAAGTGCAAACATCCGAGCCCAACACTAGATGGCGATCTATGCAAAAGCATATGGTTCTACAGCTCTACATGCCAAGAACAGATGCATACTGGTAAGTAGCATTTTCCTTTTATACAAAACAAATTGGTCAGAGTTCAGTCTGAGTGTGTGAAATCATTTCTTGCCTGTGTGTACAATAAATGCTAAACACTACCCTCTGATAAAGCCTTACTGCTCGCCCACACTGTAGGAAGCTGGCTCCGTATATACTGAATCAAAATGAGGCATAGTGTGCACAGTCCAGTGGAGCCCGAAAGCTAGGCTTAGGAAAAAGTAGATAGCACCTTACTCTCTGTTTGTGGTAGTGTGGGCGAGCAGTAAGGCTTTATCAGAGGGTAGTCCTAAGCATTTGTTGTACACACCCAGGCAAGAAATGATGCCACACACTAAAAGACTGAACTCAGACCAATTTGTTTGTATGAAAAATATTATTTAGTTATTTTATTTCTAGAACCAAGCCACGCTTGGTGCAGGTAAGTGAAATAATACTTTTGCAAAATCTTATGCAGTGATTTCCAGTTAAATGCAGGTTCAAATGCAGTTGGTTAAGTAACAGGTAAGTCAACAGTTCGAAATGACTTTTCAGTTACTTTACAGATTACTGTGCACGTTACTTTTTAGATTTCTTTTTAAGTTACTTTTGCTAATCAGTGTGATATGCCTAGATATCATACTGGGACATGTCTTAGACAAAAGGTAAGTAATTCACTTTTAGTACACTTGCAGTTTTTCAACGTTTCATACAAACCAAACTTTCAAGAAAAAGCAGTCAATGCAATCCTATAGAATGAAGTTAACGGTTTGCATGTAAGTACTTATTTGAGGGAGTAGGTATTCTGGGGTAAAAACCAGGGTTCCCCCAGGGTCGAGGATGCACTCTCAGAACACCCTCCGCAGCACTAGGGCGGCCGGGTGCAGAGTACTGAGGCCCAATGGGGGGGATAGGGGGCCTCCTGTTTGTGGCTGCTCACGAGCAGGCCACAAGGTTGTGGGAGCAAAGCTCCTGGATTTAAGCTCATGGCAAAGATGGATCCAATTTAGCACACAAGGTGCACCCACAGGGGCGGCAGGGTGCTGTTTTGGCATCTGGTGCCCTGGTGTTCTCAGTGGGAGTTGCCTTTTTTGGATTTTGGCTGCAGGCTCGGTCCAGGAAGCCTTTCCGGAGAAACCAACAGCTGGGCAGGTAAGTTGGAGGTCTCGGGGACATAGGTGCACCTCGGATTCTCCTCTCCAGGGCGCAGGGCGGCTGGATGCAGGGGTGTCTTTTGAGGTCGGATTTAGCCTTACCCCACCTGCGGTTGGGGGGTCTCTGTGCAGAGGCTGCAGGCGACGTCTGGGAGTCCTGGAGGGGTCAACCCACGGTGGACTCGGACTCTAGAGTGCTGGGGGACCTCGCTGGGACGGTGGTCCACTCGGATTTGAGCCGTGGGCGACAGGTGCAGTGGTGGTTTCAGGCGTCTGGTTTCTTTGTCCTCAGCAGGCTCGGAGTCCTTCTTGGCTCTTACTTTTGAACAGAGCTTCTGTTCACAGGAGATCCGGTCTTTATGGAAGGCAGTCAGTCCTCCCAGGGGTACTGGAGGTCGCTGGCTGCAGGACAAGGCGACTTTTGCTCAGGATCTCTTGAAACTGCAGACGGGCCGGTAGGGCTGGGGGTCAAGTAAGTTCTTCTCTGCAGTCTCCTCTGCTGGGCGTCTTCTTGTAGGAAGCTGGCTCTGTATATACTATACCAAAGTGAGGTAAAGTGTGCACAGAGTCTAGTGGAACCCCAAAGGTAGGCAGAGGTAAAGTTAGATAGCACCTCACTCTCTATTTGTGGTAGTGTGGTCGAGCAGTAAGGCTGTATCAGAGGACAGTGTTAAGCATTTGTTGTACACAGTCAGCAAATGAATTCACACACTCAAAGACTGAACTTCAGACCAATTGTTTTTGTATGAAAATATTCTTTTAGTTATTTTATTTTCTAGAACCAAGCAAGCCTGGCACAGGTAAGCAATAAATACTTTACAGTAGTAATGCAGTTTCTAACCAGTTTGAATTGAAATTGTATATGCACTTTGTTTTGACTCACAGTATAGTTTTAGAGAAAAGCAATACTTTGTAAATACAGTACATAGACTTGAATGGGCTTTTCAGTAAAATGACAGGTAAGTTACTATTGAGATTACTTTTCTTACTCAGTCAGCAAATGAATTCACACACTCAAAGACTGAACTTCAGACCAATTGTTTTTATATAAAAATATTCTTTTGGTTATTTTATTTTCTAGAATCAAGCAAGCCTGGCACAGGTAAGTGATAAGTACTTTGCAGTAAATATACAGTTGTAATACAGTTTGGATTTGTAATAGTATATGCACTTTGTTTTGACTTACAGTATGGTTTCAGAGAAATGCAAAACTCTGTAAATACAGTACATAAACTTGAATGGGCTTTTCAGTAAAATTACAGGTAAGTTACTTTTGAGATAACTTTTCTTACTCAGAGTAGTATACCTGGATACTACTCTGGGACATTTCCTGTAAACAGGTAAGTAAAATCGTTTTTGTTAGTGCAATTTTAAATAATTTCTTTAGGTTTTCAAACTCCACGCTTTTAGAAACTTTTCCAAGATAAACAGTCAATGTTATCCTATGGAGGAAAATAGTGTTATCGGTTTTGAGGTAAGTATTTGGTAGTGGGAGTTGAGGTTCTGGGGGTAGACTCGGGTCCCCCAGGGTCAAGGATGCACTCTAGTTACACCCTCAGTGGCACTAGGGCGGCCGGGTGCAGAGTGCTGAGGCCCAATGTTATCCAATGGGGGATAGGGGGCCTCCGGTTGGTGGCTGCTGGCAAGCAGGCCTCTTGGCTGTGGGAGCAAAGCTCCTGGACTTTAGCTGAGGGCAAATGGGGAAACAAAGTAGCACCAACGGCACTAGGGCGGCCGGGTGCAGGGTGCTGTTTCGACGTCGGGCGCCCTGTTTTCATGGGGAACCTCTGGTTTTCAAAGGCACTGCAGGCTTGGGGACGAAGGTCTTCTGGGTGCGGCCACCACTTCGAGAGGTAATTTGGGAAATTAGGGGTTGGTTAGGCACAGTCGGTTTGGGCACACAAGGCCGTGGGGCGTCGGGTGCAGGGGTACCTTTTGGGGTCGGATCTTCTTACCAGCTCCTGGTCGCGGTTGGGGAGACCTTCTGGATTTAGGCTGCAGGCGTCGGCTGGAGGCTTGAGGCAGGTCAGGGGTTGCCGGATCTCGGGTCCGGATCACCGGGGTGACCTCCTCGTGGTGTTTGCCCACTCGAGCTCGGGCCGTGGACGGCGGGTGCAGAGTGATACGGATTCGCGGTTTCCGGCCAAGGCCAGACGTTGCAGATGAACAAATTCGGTGTTCACGGAAGACCAAGTCTTTGAGGTTGAAGGCAGGCAGGTCCTCCGTGGTTTTCGAGGTTGCTGACTGCAGGACACACCGGGATTTCGTAGGGGCAGGTTCGAGGTGGAAACAGGCCGGTAGGGCTGGGACCAAGTCAGTGGGCGTCTTCCTGTTGCTAGCTGCTGCACGGATGTTCGGTCCTTCTTCTTTTAGTTTCTTCTTGTCTGAGGAAGCAAGGTTCAGGGGTGCCCCTAAATACTAGATTTAGGGGCGTTACAGGTAGGTAAAAGGCAGGGACCAATGGGTCCCTTCCCTGGGGTGGGAACACCCCTATTATGCCACCTTCCAGTGGGAGGGGGGCATGAGCCTGTCCCTGGTTGGCTGAGTCCCCCCATCTGCAAGATGGCGGGGACTGAGAGTTGTGCTTCACCTCGCCTCCCCCACCTGAGGGGTGGAATTGGCAGAGGGGGGCACACCTCTCTTCCTCACTTGTTTTTCCCGCCGGTTCTCCGCCCAAAGTGGGGGTCAGAACCAGTGGGGACCAGTTGCTGAAAGCAGCAGGTGGCCTGGGGAAGCTCACAAAGGCGGCAAGCCATTGAAGCTTCCCCTTCGTGAACCCTGCCTATCCTGGGGGAGGAGGCTTGGCACCTTGTCCCAGGATGTGCATTGTTTCAGGCCCCAGAGAGCAGCAGGCTCTCGACCGAGGGGTCCAGAAACATGTCTGGTGGTGGCAGCTGAAAGCAGCCACTCAGCCTGGACACTAGTGGTTGGTTAGTTTTCAGGGGGCATCTCCAAGATGCCCTCTGTGTGCATTTTTCATTAAATCCCACACTGGCATCAGTGTGGGTTTAATGTGCTGAGAAGTTTGATACCAAACTTCTCAGTTTTCAGTGTAGCCATTATGGTGCTGTGGAGTTTGTAATGACAAACTCCCAGCACCATATACTCTTAATGGCAGCACTGCACTTACAATGTCTAAGAATGGACTTAAACACTGTAGGGGTACAGGGCTCATGCACCTGTACCCTCACCACTGGTATAGTGCACCCAGGTAGAGGGGTGACTGATCTATGCCAGGGCAGTGGTTTGTAGGCATGGCACACAGAGGTGTGTGCCATGTCGACTCTTCACTTTGTTCTGCACCACAACACGCAGCCTGCAAAGGCAGTGTGTGTGTGTGTAGAGGTACAGGGCCTCTAAGGGTGGCACAATAAGTGCTGCAGCCTTTAGAGGCCTTCCCTGGTCACAGTGCCCTGGGTCCCTGTGGTACCATTTACCTGAGGCTGACCTCTGGCCAGAGATGCTAATTGGGTTAGTTTTGGGGAAGGAAAACGGGCCCTGGGAACCTGATTTGCAGGGACCCAGGGCACATCAAGTGAAAGTGCATCAGTAGTCTGGCAAAAAGTGGGGGGGGTTACTGCAACAGAAACCCACTTTCCTACACTTCTTTCGTCCTTCTTTTTCGTAGGTTGCGGGTTTCTCTACTAGGTTCAGGGCTGCCCTCTAAATACTGTATTTAGGGTACGTTTTAGGGGCCTCAAGGTCACTAGCCAATGGGCTACTGACCATAGGGTGACTACACTCTTGGTGTGCTCACCTCACGTGGGGTAGTGGGCATAAACCCTAACCCTGATTGGAGAGTGCATGCCATCTGCAAGATGGCGTGCAATCTGCACGATGGCGGGCACTGAAGAGTGGGCTTCACCTCGCCTCCCCCACCTGAGGGGTGGGGTTGGCAGAGGTGGGCACACCGTCTGGGCTGTGCTAATTTTTCCTGCCGTCTTCCCGCCGAAAAGAAAATGAGACCGGAAGGGGGCCTGCTCCTGATAGCAGAAGAGGCTGGGGGTCGCATTACAAAGGCGGCAAGGCCTTTGAAGCTCCCCTGCCACAGATGGCTCTTCCTGGCCTGGGGGAGGTGTGACCACCTCTGCCCAGGAAAGGCTTTGTTTCTGGGCTCAGGTAGCGAAGGCTCCTTACCCCAGGGGTCCAGAAATGCATGTCTCGGGGTGGCAGGCTGGTGTTTACCTGTCAGCGAACCAACCAGAGTCTGGTCGTTTTTCAGGGGGCATCTCTATGACGTCCTCGGAGTGCATTGTATAAGAATTCCCATACTGGCATCAGTGTATGTTTATTATACTGAGACGTTTGATACCAAACTTCCCAGAATTCAGTAAAGCCATTATGGTGCTGTGGAGTTCGTAATGACAAACTCCCAGACCATATACTCGTTATGGCTTTACTGCACTTACAATGTCCAAGAAGGGACTTACACTGTAGGGGTACAGGGCTCATGCACCTGTACCCTCACCAGTGGCATAGTGGACCCAGGTAGAGGGGTGACTGACCTATGCCATAGGCAGTGGGTTGTAGGCATGGCACACAGGGATGTTTGCTGTGTCGTCTCTTCACTTTTCTCTGCACCAAAACACGCAGCCTGCAATGGCAGTGTGTGCGTGTCAAGGTACAGGACCTCGAAGGGTGGTACAATATGTGCTGCAGGACTGAGGGGCCTTCCCTGGCCGCAGTGCCCTTGGTACCCATGGTACCTTTTACAAGGGACTTGCATGTGGCCAGAGAGGTGCCAATTGGCTGTACAAAGATACAGCTTTGGGAAAGAACACAGGCCCTGGGAACCTGCTTAGCAGGGACCCAGGGCACATCAAGTCAAAGTGCATCAGAAATCTGGTAAAAAGTGGGGGGGGTGGTTACTGCAACAGAAACCCAGCTTCCTACACACACTACCACAAATAGAGAGTAAGGTATTATCTACGTTTACCTCTTCCTTCCTTTGGGGTTCCACTGGACTCTGGGCGAACTATACCTTACTTTGGTATAGTATATACATGCCAGCTTCCTACAAGTCGTAATTCGTCATTCTTAGTCCTCTAGGAAGTGCTGCTAGCTGCTTCTCTGATCTCGTCGGTAATTCCCTCTTTTGCAGCATGAATCTTTTCTGGATTCACTATGCTGTGCATTATTCCGCCATCTAGTGGTTGGGTCCGGAATTGTAGTAGTTTTTTTTTTTTTTTTTTTAGTTGGTGGGCATCGACATACAACTATTTGGTGTCCTTCTGTGACGTCGACGTGCTTCCTCCGGAAGCTCCCACCTTTGGTCGCCATCTTTAGAGTCCATTTTTCCGCCGTTTGGTCTGGATCGATACGGGAGGAGCTCCAGAAGATTGGAGAGAAGAATCGACGAAAATAATCAAAATCAACAGAAGAACTACTTCGACGTACCGGTCTTAGAGTCTGGGAACCGGGACACAGCGAAGAGGAAAAGACACAACTTCGACGTCATACGAAGAATGCGCACAAGGGGGCTCCCTGGGCACGGTAATGGACAAGACACCATTCAAGTTCTGCGACAATTGTCACCACAGGTACGCACAGAAAGATCAGCATCCGGTCTGCAACCTTTGCCTGCCGCTGGACCACCGAAGCGAAGATTGCAACGCATGCTCAGGGTTCACCCCAAAAACTTTGAGGGTAAGAGAGAGATGGAGAAGAGCAAATTACAGCATACAGGGTCAAGGACCACCACCGTCGCTTCGAGACCTGGGTCTCTCCAGCGAAGGGGAGGACAACGTCGCCGAAGGGCCTGAAGGAGAAGAGGACGCGTACGTCCCAGTCGTCGAGGTCGAAAAGAAAACTCTGAAGGAGGTAAGAAGTATCGACCCCCAAAATGTCAGGTGACTCATGAAAGAGTGACTCGAAGTCCTCGAAAGCAGCCTCGGTGTCGAAACATTCGACGACCGCAAGTGCGTCCAAAGAAAAACAGTCCGTCGGTTCCTTAGACAAAGACTCAGAGATGGCGAAAACCCAAGAAAAGACAAAGTCGTCGAAAGACAGTCACGAAAAAGACTCTTCGACGTTGAAAAAAGAAAGGGTAAATCAAACAGCGACGACGTCGTCAAGCTCGAAAAGAAAAGCCGAAAATCTTGATGCCGAAACACAAGCGTCCGAGCTAGAAAAGAAAATGAAGAGGCTCGAAGCCGAAATGGCGAGTATCTTGCAACGTAAGAAAGATTTCGACGAAAAAATTAAACAATTCAAAATTCTGCCGAAAATTTCGACTGACGCCGAAAAGGACGTCGCGGAACTAGAGCCACCGACCACCCCAGAACCGGTCGAGGAAGAGGAGGAAGAAGAATACTTCAAAGCGAAGGGGAGGAAGAGGACCAAACCTACCAGGGTTCGGCAACTTCGGAGCCACAAGACCTACAGTGGCAAGATCTCGACGCCGAGTCACCAGAAGAAGTGGTGGACACATATCCATCAAGGCCTTCTCCACCAGATGACATTAAGATGTACAACCAAGTCATAAATAAAGCAGCAGACACATATGGAGTGCAATTGGAGGAAGAAAAGCCACTATCATGTTTCCTACTAGAGACCTTGCTGCCTACACAGACAAGAAGCCAATTTCTTCCAATGTTGCCAAGTGTACTGGACCAGGGTAATGAAGCCTTTAAAGAACCTGCTACATGCAAATCAGTCACACCAAGAGGTGAGAAAAAGTACCAGCATTCCTCTAAGGATCCTATGTACATCAAGGGCTCTGTACCAGCTGATTCAATTATAACTTCAACAGCTCGGAAGAGAGCTAATGTACCCACCAATGTTGGTCCACCACCAGACAAGGAGAGCAAGAGATTGGATCTCATGGGAAGAAAGGTGGAAAGAAGTGCGGCAATACAGTGGCGCATTGCAAATTCAAATGCATTAATCAACAGACATGCATATCAGCATTGGGAGGAAGTAGGTGAACCACTAAAACACCTGCCAGACCAATTCCAAAGAAGGGCAAACCACTTAGTGGAAGAGGGGAAGAACATGGCGAACAAATGTTTAAAATCAGCCCTAGATGCTGCAGAAACATCTAGCAGACAGATGATGATCGTGGTTACTGAAAGAAGACACGCCTGTCTGCGAATTTCAGGTTTCAAACCGGAAGTACAGAATAATATACTGAACTCCCCGTTCAATGGGAAACAGCTATTCGGAACAGCTGTAGACGACAAATTAAACCTACTAAAGAAAGAAAATGAAACAGCAAGGTCCATGGGGGCACTACAATTCAGAGGCATGCGTAGAGGCGCACCCTCACGGAGACATGCAGGCAGGGGTAACCACCAACCTATAGCCTCAGACCAGACTTTTCAGCAAGGTTACCAAGGAGCAAGCCAGGGGCAACAACAGGGCCAACAGCAACAAACTTGGCAATACCAACATGGAAGGCAATCCTTTCGAGGGCGCCCTCGAGGAAGGGGCCAAACACAAAGAGGGGGACCACAAACCACCTCCAAGTGACTTCACTCAAAAGTTTGCACACCCTCAAACAACAACTCAGAGGGTGCAACAGAATACAAGCACAAAACGAAATCATGGACGTATAAGCAACCAATTCCTCCAACATGCTACACCAGCAGGAGGCAGATTAGCATACTTTCTCCAGAGTGGGAGAAAATTACATCAGACAAATGGATGTTAAACATAATGCAATACGGCTACTGCATAGAACTTGCAAGACAACCTGCAACCAAAAAGCCAACCAACAAGATGCATTCAGCAAAAGAACTAGCTCAATTGCTCGAAGAAGCACAAGAACTTCTAAACAAGAAGGCCATAGAGAAAGTACCACACAAGGAAAAGGGCAAGGGCGTTAACTCCACGTACTTCCTCATTCCAAAGGTAGACGGAACTTTACAACCAATACTAGACTTAAGGTTCCTAAACAAATTCATAAAGACTCAAAAATTCAAAATGACAACTTTACAAGAGGCCATACCTCATCTGCAGGCAGGAGACTACATGGCAACTATATACTTAAAGGACGCATAATTGCACATCCCCATGAACAGAAAACACAAGGGTCTATCAAGATTTGTGATCAACAGAACACACTACCAATTCAGGGTGCTAGCATTCGGACTGAAATCAGCACCAAGGGTCTTCACAAAATGCCTAGCAGCAGTAGCTGCCCACCTAAGAAGGCAAGGAATTCATGTATATCCATACCTAGACGACTGGCTAGTAAGAGCAAGCTCCTACAATATCTGCAAGCAACACATACAGCAAGTCATTCAAACATTGGTCCAACTCGGTTTCTCAATACACTGGGACAAATCGTCACCAGAACCAGAGCAAATAAAAATGTTCTTAGGCGCAGAAATAAACACGAGACTAGGGAAAGTATTCCCAAGCAGAAAGAGAACATTAGCAATACTGAAGGAGACACATCTATACCACAAGGGGTAAGCTCTGACAGTGAGGACAGTGGGGAAACTGCTAGGGATGATGGCTTCATGCATTCATCTAGTGCCAAACATTCGACTGCACATGATACCATTCCAGGAATGGCTTCAAGAACAATGGTCACAGGCAACAGAGATTTGGGAGGATCTAGTGGTTGTCACACAAACAGTTCATCAAGAAATAGCGTGGTGGAACACAAAGAACATAGCACAGGGGAGACTTTTCACACAACCAACTCCAACAGTGACCATCACAACAGATGCATCCCAGCAAGGATGGGGGGCGCACATGGAGAACCTGAAAGTAAGGGGATTGTGGACGCAACAGGATGCGGTAAAACACATCAACTTCCTGGAGTTGAAAATAGTGTTCCTAGCCTTGAAAGCCTTTCAGAAGGAACTTTACGGAAAGAGGGTGCTAATACAAACAGACAATACAACAACCATGTTTTACATAAACAAACAAGGAGGGACACAGTCCTTAGCACTCTCAACCCTAGCCCAGCAACTATGGAGATGGGCGATCCCAAGGAAAATAGACTTACTAGCAATACATCTGCCACGGAAGGACAATGTAGAAGCAGACAGGCTGAGCAGGCAAACTTCTGCATCCCACGAGTGGGAATTAAATCAGTCGGAGATCCAAAGAATATTCAACAAATGGGGAACCCCGCAAATCGACCTATTAGCAACTCCCCACAATGCAAAATGCCGACACTTCGCATCCAGGCAACCGTGCAAACAGTCCCTAGGGAATGCGTTATGGATAGACTGGTCAGGGATATTTGCTTACGCTTTTCCCCCCGATACCACTACTACACAGGGTAATCAACAAATGGAAGCTCAGCCACATGACATTAATACTCATAGCACCCCAGTGGGCCAGACAGACCTGGTTCTCTCAGATAATGGAGATAACTCGAGGAGCAATGCACAAGCTTCCAAAAAGAAAGGACCTCTTGACAATGCAGAATGGAAAGGTGCTACACCCAGAACCAGAGAGCCTAAGCCTGGCAGCATGGCTCTTGAGGACTTAGAATTCGCTCACCTCAAGCTACCAGAGAGCACAATGGCAGTACTCAGAGAAGCGAGGAAACCTACAACAAGGAGGTGTTACACAGTCAAATAGAAAAGATTCTCTCAATGGTGCCTTTAGGAAAAACTTTAAAAGAAGATCACAAGAGAATCAACAGTACTAAAGTACTTAACATATTTACTACAAAGTAAACTAAGCTACACTTCTATAAAGGTACACTTAGCGGCTATTGTAGCGTACACAAGAGGAGAGACAGGAAAAAGCTTTTTCACATCCCATGTGGTGAAAAGATTTCTAGAAGGAGCAAAGAGAATAGCACCTCCAAAGAGGATGCCACCACCTGCATGGAACCTCAATGTGGTACTAGCGCAAATGATGAAAGCACCATTTGAACCCCTGCATAAAGCAACGCTACATATGCTCACACTAAAGACTGCGTTTTTAGTTGCTATTACATCACTACGGAGAGTAAGTGAATTGCAAGCGCTAACACTACAAGAGCCCTACTTCCGGATACATAATGACAGAATAGTCATGAGAACTGATCTGCAATTTATGCCAAAGGTGGTATTTAGGTTCCACATAAACCAAACAATAGAAATACCAAGCTTCTTTCAAAAGCCAAAAACACAAGCGGAAAGGGCATTACACACCCTGTACGCAAGAAGGACAGTCATGTATTACATAGAAAGAACCAAGGAATACAGGAAAGCAAAACAATTTTTTGTATCATTTTCTAATAGTTTTCTCGGAAGACCAGTGACAAAGAATACCATTGCAAGATGGATTGCACAAGCCATACAGTTATGCCACAAACAGGCAGGTCAAACATTGCAAGGAGCACCACATGCTCACTCAACAAGAAAGAAAGGAGCAACAGTCGCTTTTCTAGCAAATACGCCTATTCAAGACATTTGCCAAGCAGCAACATGGTCTTCAGTGCACACATTCACAAAGCACTACTGTGTGGATATTCAAATGAATAAAGAAGCACAAGTAGGACAAAAGGTCTTACAACATATATTCACAAACCAACGCTCATCTTCCACCCAACCACCACAAGACTAGCAAACCGCTACAAAGTCTATGCACAGCATAGTGAATCCAGAAAAGATTCACGCTGCAAAACGTATAGTTTCTTACCTGTCGGTGTAGTTTTGCAGCTTGAAGAATTTTCTGGATTCACTAGCGAACCAACCCTCCTCCACAAGAAAGATGACAGGAGGATAGAACAAGGACAAACAATCAGAAAAAAAAGAAAAAAAAAAAAAAGAATCCGAAGATGGCGACCAAAGGTGGGAGCTTCCGGAGGAAGCACGTCGACGTCACAGAGGGACACCAAATGGTGGTATGTCGACGCCCACCAACTACAAAAAGAAAGAAGAAAAAAAAAAGGGAAGAAATACTACAATTCCGGAACCAACCAGTAGATGGAGGAATAATGCACAGCATAGTGAATCCAGAAAATTCTACAAGCTGCAAAACTACACCGACAGGTAAGAAACTATACGATATGCTGCAGCTGTTTCTCTGTTCCCAGTGATAATCCTCATTCTAAGTCCTCTAGGCAGTGCTGCAGCTGTGTCTCCTTTTCCCACTGGTAGTTCCCCCATTCTTAGTTCTCTAGACAGTGCTGCATCTTTTCATACATCCACTATACTCCAAACCAAAACACATAGGTGTGAGAAGCTGGGTTTCTGTTGCAGTGACCCCCCCACACTTTTTGCCAAACTACTGATGCACTTTGACTTGATGTGCCCTGGGTCCCTGCCAATCAGGTTCCCAGGGCCTGTGTTCTTTCCCGAAAACTGTACCTGGTGCACCGAATTGGCACTCTATGGCCACAGGTCAGCCCCTGGTAAATGGTACCACAGGTTCCCAGGGCATTGTGACCAGGGAAGGCCTCTAAGGGCTACAGCACTTATTGTGCCACCCTTAGAGGTCCTGTACCTTTACCCTCACACACTGCCTTTGCAGGCTGCGTGTTTTGGTGCAGCACAAAGTGAAGTCGACATGGCACACATCCCAGTGTGGGATTTAATGAAAAATGCACACAGAGGGCATCTTAGAGATGCCACCTGAAATACGACCAGCCTCTGGTGGGTTCCCTGACTGGTACACACCAGCCTGCCACCACAAGACATGTTTCTGGACCCCTGGGGTGGGAGCCTTCGCTCCCAGAGCCCAGAAACAAAGCCTTTCCTGGGAGGAGGTGGTCACACCTCCCCCAGGCCAGGAAGAGCTATCTGTGGCAGGGGAGCTTCAAAGGCTTTGCAGCCTTTGTAATGCGACCTCCAGCCTCTCCTGCTATCAGGAGCAGGCTCCCATCCTGTCTCCACTCCTTTTCGTCGGGAACACTGGCGGGAAAAATTAGCCAGCCCAGAAGGTGTGCCCACCTCTGCCAACCCCACCCCTCAGGTGGGGGATTTGAGGTGAAGCCCACTCTTCAGTGCCTCCCATCTTGCAGATGGCAGGCACTCTCCAATCAGGATTAGGGATTGTGCTCCCTCTCCCACGTGGGGTGGGCACACCAAGGGTGTAGTCACCCTAAGGTCAGAGCCCCTTGGCTACTGAGCGCAAGACCCCTACAACGCCCCCTAAATACAGTATTTAGGGGGCAGCCCTGAACCAAGAAAGCAGACAAGAACCAACTACAAGAAAAGAAGGACCGAACAGCCGTGCCAAAGCTAACAAGAGGAAGACGCCCACTTACTTGGCCCCAGCCCTACCGGCCTGTCTCCACCTCGACCCTGCTCCTGCGAAATCCCGGTGTGTCCTGCAGCCAGCAACCTCGAAAACCATGGAGGACCTGCCTGTCTTCAACCAGAAAGACTGTGTCTCCAGTGAACATCGGATTTGTTCATCTCCAACCTCTGGTCCCGGCCGGAAACCGTGAATCCGCCCCACTCTGCACCCGCCGTCCACGGCCCGAGCTTGAGTGGGCAAACACCACAAGGAGGTCTCCCCCAGCGATCCTGACCCGAGATCCAGTGATCCCTAACCTGCCTCAAGCCTCCAGGCGACGCCTGCAGCCTAAATCCGGAAGGTCACCCCAACTGACCAGGAGCTGGTAAGAAGATCCGACCCTAAAAGGCACCCCTGCACCCAACGCCCCATGGCCTTGGGTGGCACAAACGATGGTGCCTAGCCAACCCCCAACATCCCAACTTACCTCTCGAAGTGGTGGTCGCACCCAGAAGACCTTTGTCCCCGAGCCTGCAGTGCTTTTGCAAACCGGAGACTCCCCATTGAAAGCTACAGGGCTTCCAACGCCAAAACAGCACTCTGCACCCGGCCGCCCCAGTGCCGCTGAGTGTGCATCTTTTGTGCTGGCCTAAACCCCCATTTGCCCTGAGCTTAAGTCCAGGAGCTTTGCTCCCACAACCCAGTGGCCTGCTAGTCAGCAGCCACCAACCGGAGGCCCCCTGTGATGACCTGCGTGTCATCTTGACCTTTGTGTCATCTTGTTCCATGTTTCACATTCTGCCTGGAGTTCCTCATTCTAGAGCCTTCACCTAGTTTGAGTGGCTTTAGAACTCCCACAAGTCAGTTGCTGCTGGCGCTTTGTGGGTAGGACGTCTTACATGTAGATACCTCCTTTTCCAAAATAAAGAACACTTCATCAACCTTTCCAGTGTACCTGCTTTATTACACTGGCGATGACCTGGAAAAGGACCCACAGCCGTCTACTTTGCTGCTTTACAAACGTCCTAACACATCGATCATCCTTACAGTAGCCCAGCTTTCTGCACGACCACTTGCTTCCTGGCCTGCCGCTTCTACAAGGTACTGTGTGCGCACCCCGCCAGCCCCGCGTTTATCTCCTGCTAAAAATGCGTATTTTCAGACTTATTTACTTTCAAGCTTACCTTTATCTCATGCGCACTCCTCGCGCCTCCAATTCCCCGCGCAGACATTCCAAAACAATTACGCTTGACGACTCCTTCCTGCTCTGTATCCCAGACAACGGCGCAAGCTCTCTACGGAGTTACGCAACCAAGGAAATGCGGGCTGTGCGTGACGTTGCTTGGCGACCCAAGTCTTCTATCAGCCTCACTGCGCGCCTGACGTTGCTAGTCAATAAAGGACGCTGAAAAGACTTCAATCAGCCCCGCTGCGTGTTGCCAAGCAACTGAGGATGCTTTCAGGTTCTCGACCATCCTTTTGTGGCTCGTTATCTCAGGTCTCCCGCCAGTGACTTCTACCTTGTGAACACTTTGCCTGCCTTTCCCTGCATCCTCGCTGGCAGGCACAGCTCTTCATCCTGCCTGTCTACTTTAGCATTCGTTTTTCGCTGACAGGCACAGCTGTTTACTGTGTGTATAGACATCTTTTTTGCCTGCTTCGCTGACAGGCACAGCTTATTGCCACATTATACACGCTATCACCAGTATCATCAGAGGAGTCTTTTCTCCTCACTTTAATAAGTGCCCATTTTCCTTACTTACTTCATCACGGTCATAGGCACACCATATTCCACACGTGCCTTTGCGCCGTCTACTACAGTGATAAGCACACTCCTGCTTAAAGTGCTTTCACCTCCCTACTTTCTACGGTGACATGCATACCCCTGTTCCCAAAATGCAAAATGTTACCCCGCCTCCATTTTTCTTGTCCAGTCCAGGCGAGCCTCTCATCCACTGGTCAAAGTGGAAGAAGGTCTTTCTCAACTACGCTAGGGTGTGCGGAGTGTCACTGAGTGCCGAGAGGAAGTCAGCCTTACTTCTACACTGCCTGGGCTCAGACGGACAAGAAGTTTTTGAACACTTACCAGACCTCAATGACACCGAATCTGATAGCCTCAACGAATTTGAAATCTGCTTGAAGAAGCTAGACAAACATTATCTCCCCAAAGTCAGCACCATCTTGGAACGTTATCACTTTGGAAAGCGCGTGCAACAACCCCAAGAGTCTGTTGAAATGTATGTGACTCATTTGCGCAAACTGGCTTCCACTTGCAGGTTTGAGGGCGCACTGGAGGAGCGCATACGCGACCAGTTTATGTTGGGTTGCACCATAGAGAAGATCAAAGACGAACTATGGCAAAAAGACGACCCCAAATTAGATGAGGTCCTCACAATTGCCAAGCGCATCGAACACTCTCTTGCTTGTGTTGAAGTGATAAAAAAGGAAAATGGCACTGCCAACACAACTAGTGATAAAATACAAACTATAACCAATACGAAAACATTTAAGCAAATCGAGCCCCAGTCTTCGAAGTCTAAAAAGACTTTCTCTTGAAAATGTTACCGTTGTGACATGGCTGGTCACCTGACCAACGACAAGTCTGGTCCTGCTTTGAATTCCAAATGTCTTAATTGTGGGAAAGTTGGCCATCTGGCAAAAGCCTGCAGGGCATTGAAATTTTAAAAAAACAAGCGAGTGAAGGAAGTTTGGGTTCAAGATGAGTGAGACTCTGATCTTGATGAGCTGCATTGTGGTGAGGTCTTAACTCAGGCTTGTCAGAGTAAGTGCAAAGTCCCATCGACAGTGTTCACGTGAATGGTCATCCTGTCAAAATGCTCTTTGACTCCGGGGCGAAGATCACATTGGTCCCAAAGAGCTTTTATGATCCATCTTTATTGGGTAAAGTAAAGGTCTTCAAACCAGACATCAGACCACTTGCTCACGGTGGCCAACCTATTAAGTTATTCGGCTACTTTGAGGGTGACATAGAGTACAAAAGTAAACTCACTGCTGGGAAGATTTACATTTCCTCCAGAGGTGACAGTATAGTAAGCTGGTTCGACCAGGCTGATCTCGGAGTCATGCTAATTCCTGGTGGGGATCCATGTATTGTCCTAAAGGGAGACCTACCTCCATCACTTCCTGATACTACTGGTGCACTCGAGTCTGCAAAAGTTGATCAAATAAACGACTTGCGCACTGAGTTCGAGCAGGTCTTCAACGAGAAATTGGGCTGTTTGTCTGACTATACACATAGGATCACCCTGAGGCCTGGCGCCACACCCGTCACGTGCAAGGTGCATAGTGTACCACTGGCGCTGAGGGAGTCCATGCAGAAAGAACTACAAAAGCTACAGAAAGAAGGTATCATAGTTGAAACTGATGCGCGAGTGATTGGCTGGCTCCCGTGGTCCTCGCCCGCAAAGCCTCAGGCGAGGTGAGACTATGTGTGGACTTGCGTGCTCTCAACCGTGCTGTCATTGCCGACAAGTACCCTCTCCCCAATATTGATGAGATGCTGACGCAGCTAGGCGGGGCTGGGATCTTCTCCACATTAGCTCTTAGGGCCGCATACCACCAAATCAGAATTGATCCTGATTCCATGAACCTGACTGCGTTTATAACACCATTTGGCACTTATACATTTACGAGGCTCCCTTTCGGCCTAAATTCTGCAGCCTCTGTCTTCCAACGAGCTATGGAAGATGTCCTGCACGGGTTACCAGGCGTTAAAATATACCAGGACGACGTTCTGGTACATGGCTCTTCTCAGAAGCTGCATGACGAGAGACTCGGCCATTCTAGAACGGTTTAGGTCACGTGGTCTAACCTTGCGCAAAAACAAGTGTAAATTTAACCTCACTGAAATTGACTATTTGGGACATAAATTGTCTAAGGAGGGTGTAAAACCAAGGGACTATTTGGTAAAGACCATTGAGAACCTTCCCATGCCCCAATCCAGAGATGATTTGGTTACTTTTCTCGGCATGGCCGAATATTATAATAAGTTTGTCCCACAGTTTGCTTCTCGCACTTTCACTCTAAGAACACTTCTCAAGAAAGGTGTGAGATTCACCTGGTCACTGCAGTGCCAAGTAGAATTTGACGACATAAAGGGGGCTTTGAGTGGGGCGCCCTCTCTCCAGAGTTTTGACACCACTGTTTATTCCATCCTCATCACTGATGCTAGCTCCAAAGGTCTTGGTGCTGTTCTTAAGCAAGTGAAGGATGGAAGGGAAATAACTATTATGTTCCTCTCGTGGGCACTGGTGGGGCCGGAATTGCAGTACTCTGTCATTGAGAAGAAAACCCTGTGCATCTTTTGGGCAATTAAGAAACTAAAAAAAATTCTTTGGGGAAGTTCTTTCGAAGTACGATCCGACCATAAACCTTTGAAAGACTTATTTACGAAAAAGAGTTTAGATGCTGTATCCTCAAGGATCGCTAGGTGGATAGTTGCACTCCAAGACTATATTTTTGTTGTAAATCACATACCTGGTGCTCGGAACAAGGTTTCAGATTGCCTTTCCCGCTTTGTCCTGAGCAATCTCAGTCACGCCCTTGTCACCTCAGGAGATCCGTGGGAGGATGATGATTATAGAGTGTGCGAGGTCATGACAGGCGTTTTGAGTGAGAGAGTGGAAGTCATCCATGGAAAGTGACCCCACGATCCTTGAAGTCTGCAAGTTGGTGGGGGGCATAAAAAGTCTGAATGAAGAGACGAAATTTTTTGAATGTGCGGCACAAGTTGTCTGTCTCCTCTGGCTTGCTTTGGAGGGGTACTAAACTCGTTTCCCCCCCCCCCCCCTCTCTGTCAGGCAAAGAATTGTTCAACAAGCCCATCAGGGGCATCAGGGCACCTCCAAGACCAAAGAGAGGATTCGATTACACTTCTGGTGGCCCGGCATTGATCTCCTTGTCTAGCGCATGGTGAGGGATTGCTCAGAATGTAGTGCGTGTGACAAGGTCTACAATACCAGGGTTCATCCCATGGTTGTGCGGGAGACACCTAATCGTTGTTGGCAAGAGGTGGCATTGGATCTTCTAGGTCCCATTACGAGCAGTTCCGGCCAGTCCCATGTCCTGGTACTAATAGACATGTTCTCCAGGTGGCCGGAGATTAAGATCACACACAACACTGAGACTAAAGACGTCACCAAGTTCCTCAATGAAGTCTTATCGCGAGAAGGACTCCCGGACTGTCTCCTAACTGACAACGGGGTCCAACTAGTCTCGAGAGAGATGGAGGAATATTTGGCAGTAAGGGGAATCAGACACAAGCGTTGCGCCCTCTACCATCCAGAAACCAACGGAATGGTGGAAAGGTTTAACCGTGTCTTGAAAGAATCCATCCAACTGGCCAAGGCCCAAAACAAAGACTGGAAGTCAGAGGTAGTGGAACGAGTGACGATCTACCGTCTCACGCCTCACTCCACCACGGGCAAAGTTCCCTTTGAGCTGTTCCGGGGACGGAGTCCCAATACCCACATGTTTCAAGCGTGGATGAGGGACAAAAGTGTGAGTGTGGGATTGGGTACTGATTCTGGTGTGATGCCCCCTAGTGCAGATTCTAGTGTGATGCCTTCTAGTGTAGGTCCTGGTGTGGTGTCCTGGCAAGAAAGCCAGAATTTGAAAATGGCCAAAAGAAAAGAGTATTTTGATGCTAGGCATGCTGTCACTCACACTCGTGTACGAGTGGGTGACAGAGTGAGAGTACGTCTCCCTCAGAGGTCCGCTGGGGTCTCAAAGTTCTCCTCACCTTTTGTTGTGAGAAAACTCTTTCAGAATCCTGTGAAGTTGAATGATGGTCGCATCTGGAACTTAAATAGGATTGCCCCCATGCGCACTAAGGTCCAAACCGAGATGCTTGCTCCAGATAAACCTCCCAAAGGCTTGCCTGCACTGCGAAAGAGTCCTCGCGCTGGAAAGATTCCGGCAAGATTACATGATTTTGTTCTACATTAGTGTTTTCGTGGTACATCATTTGTTCTTGTATCATCTTTTTCCTCGCCCTCTATTTTTCTGTGTTCCTTCTCTCTGCTTCTCTTACGTAAAGGGGGAAGGTGTGTGATGACCTGCGTGTCATCTTGACCTTTGTGTCATCTTGTTCCATGTTTCACATTCTGCCTGGAGTTCCTCATTCTAGAGCCTTCACCTAGTTTGAGTGGCTTTAGAACTCCCACAAGTCAGTTGCTGCTGGCGCTTTGTGGGTAGGACGTCTTGCATGTAGATACCGCCCGTTCCAAAATAAAGAACACTTCATCAACCTTTCCAGTGTACCTGCTTTATTACACCCCCTGTCCCCCATTGGATATCATTGGGCCTCAGCACTCTGCACCCGGCCGCCCTAGTGCCGCTGAGGGTGTAACAAGAGTGCATCCTTGACCCTGGGGGACCCCAAGAGTGGAGTTGGAAAACCTAAAGAAATTCTTTAAAATTGTACTAACTAACAAAAACGATTTTACTTACCTGTTTACAGGAAATGTCCCAGTGTAGTATCCAGGTATACTACGCTGTTTAAGAAAAGTAATCTCAAAAGTAACTTTCCTGTAGTGTTACTCAAAAGCCCATTCAAAGTATATGTACTGTATTTACAAAGCATTGCATTTCTCAGTGACAATACTGTAAGTCAAAACAAAGTGCATATCCAATTACAATTCAAACTGTGTTACAACTGTGTATTTACTGCAAAGTATTTATCACTTACCTGTGCCAGGCTTGCTTGGTTCTAGAAAATAAAATAACTAAAAGAATATTTATATACAAAAACAATTGGTCTGAAGTTGTCTGAGTGTGTGAATTCATTTGCTGACTGAGTGTGTACAACAAATGCTTAACACTGTCCTCTGATAAAGCCTTACTGTTCGACCACACTACCACAAATAGAGAGTAATGTGCTATCTATCTTTACCTCTGCCTACCTTTGGGGTTCCACTGGACTCTGTGCACACTATACCTCACTTTGGTATAGTATATACAGAGGCAGCTTCCTACAATAGGTAAATGACATTGTCATTTACAATGCTGATAGCTCTAACTCTTTAAAAAAAAATTGCTTTTTCCTTACCCTGTGGGGTGCCGCAAGGGTCGTCGCTGAGCCCAACACTTTTCAATGTGTACGTGTCATCGCTGGCACCCCTAATTGAATCCTTTGGGTTCTCTTTGACTTCCTACGCGGACGACACCCAAATTGTGGTGACTTTACTACCAGAAGAGATGCATGAAACCGTGTCAAGGCTGCAGGACTGCATGAAAGCCGTGGGGGGATGGATGGCCCAAAATTGCCTGAAACTCAACTCTGGCAAAACGGAGGTTGTGTAATTCGGCAACAACCCTTTTTCTGGACTCCTGAATGTTGGCCAGAGGCTTTGGGTCCTCTACCCACTCCTTGTAGGAAGGTGAAGAATCTCGGAGTATGGATAGACGATAAATTAAGTTTTAGGTACCAGGTTAATACAGTGGCTTCATCAACATCGTATATCCTCAAATCTTGCAAAAAAATAATTCCACTTCTTCCGAAAGACGCACAACAAACAATTGTTACGGCACTAATAATGTCCAGATTAGATTATTGTAACAGCCTTTATCTTACGATCCATAAAGGATCAATGAATAAACTACAGATTCTGCAGAACGCAGCTGCCAGACTCCTAACTGACACACCAAAGTTTGAGGCAATCTCAACCAAAATAAAAAAACTTCATTGGCTGCCAGTCAGGAAACGGATTCAATTTAAGTCTCTTTGTCTGGTTTTTAAAGCCCTCCAGGGAACTGGACCTGAATTCTTAAAACACCGACTCCGCTGGTACACACCAAAAAGAACACTGCGGTCATCTGACGCAAAACTCGTGAATGTTCCTTGGGTAAAAAAAGCCAATTGAGGCGGTAGAAGCTTTATAGCTAATGCGGCCAAATCTTGGAATGCTCTTCCACCATCCTTGAGAAACTTGACCAATCTTTTGGCCTTCAGGAAAGCACTGAAAACATGGTTGTTTTCTAATTGATCTGGTTTAATTCCCACACTCTTTTAGTCCGCAGTAGGCCTTCACACAGCGCCAGGACACCTTCGGGTAACAGTTAGCGCTCTACAAGTACCAATAACATTAACATTGCATTGCAAATGCTTGTTTCAATTTTCTCTTTGTATGTGCCTAATAGTTTTTATAATTAAACACAAATTACCTCGTCACATACTGCAATGTGGTCACATAAAAATGCTATTTTATGGTTCAGAAAAATTCTATAAAAAGCAGGCCTGTCAGGTTTTTTAATGGAGGTAACACTAATTTTATGGATTTTGAGGTGGCTACCTCCATCTAAAGATTGACTTTAAATAATTGATGAAAAGGTGTTCTGGGATCCCCGTAAATGCATGGAAATATTCTATGTTTATGACTTCAGTGGAGGGATATGTGTGATGCAGAAAAAGGAATACAAGTAAGTAACTTTTCCTTGTGTGGGTTTGTTCACATGACTACTTTTTGGTGCAATGGTTATGAATATTGAGCTTCTATAGCTCCTTTGTCTTTCCAGGGAGAAAACAACATTGTCCTTCATGGGAGGGCCTGGTTTCTGGAAGGGGGTGTGGGGTTGATGAAAGGAAGAAAGGGCGTGCCTTTTTGACATTTGAGTTTTTTTTCCAGTTTAAGGAGTACCCTGTATGTCTACTTCAAAAACGGCCGAAATGTGAGGAAACAGAAGGATCCCAGTAAGTGACAATGTCCTTGTGTCTTAAACTCCTTCATACAGATGTGTGTGTGTGTGTGTGTGTGTGTGTGTGTGTGTGTAACCAAATAATCCTATAAGCGATTCCGTTCTTCTTTCACAGGAACTGCTGTGTGCCTCAGAGTGGGTTGGGAGTGAGGTGGGTAGGAGTCTGAGAACAGAAAATTACAGAGCGTGGCCCCCAGCTCAGTGAATTGATCTGTGTTCAAACTTATTTCAACCCCTGTTCGGTGCTTTTCATTCTCCACTGTAATCTAGTCTGTTAATCTAGAATGCCACAGGAACCCTTGACCTTGTATCATTTTATGCTCCAAGAGGAGGTTATTGGATCAGTGATCTCTCCTGTGAATCCACTTCTCATTCTGTTGCACTGCTGAGACTAGTCTCCTGCCTTCAGTTCCCACTTCTTACTTTCTCCTACATCCTTTGAGCTTGTTAGAATAAGCACTTAGTAGTCTTTCCATATCACTAGGAACGTAACATAGACTATCTCTCGAAGCTTGGGCAAAGAAATAAAGCTCCAGTCCCTCCATGGACTGTCTAGATTATCCCCACCACCCCCATATAGATCTTTAAGCAATGCAACCTTTACCGTAGTTTGTTACTCTGATCTACACTATTCTCATACTTTATCAGAACTCTTTTTTTTTTTTTTTTTTGATAGATAAACTTTTACAGTAAATGTAATTTCATTTTCATTCGGATGGGCGGAGTTGAAAGTAGTCCTCGTCTGGTGTTTTTTTTCTAGTAGTCTTTTTCTAGTGTGGTTTTTCCCAGGTGAACGTCAGCATATCAGGACTTGCGCATGTGCTCTCAGCACACCCCAATCCTGCCCTGGGTGAGGCCTGTGGGTTTACAGCCAAATATCCAGAAAACCTTTGCGATGTCCACAATGATCTGAAATTATTCTTTCCTTGTGTGGCTCTTCCTTGGTCACATTGTTTAGCTGATGCCGCATTTTCATTTTTCAAGCCGATGCATGTATTTTCTTTAATGCTTTTTGGTATAGTCTCTCTTCTGTCACCTCGTGGTACCTTTGCAGCAGTCTGATTGCTCCTATTATAGCACCCCACTGGAGGTGCTGCAGGTCGTTTTTAACTTTGTTGAGATCAGAGCTGTGCTGATATTAGAGGATCTCCAAGATGGTCCTCCACCCCTTTTCTGAGTAAGTCTGCCTACTACCCCCGCAATCCCTATTATTGTGTGACTGGCAGTGTGATTCTAATACACGCACCGGCACATTTATTTTTTACCTGTACCCTTATGAAGAGACTACCTACTGGGCATTGTTCATAGAAATCAAGTGCTTAGCGGTAATAAACAATTATAATGTATATGGTTGAATGTTATTTATTTAGATTTCTATTTTTACTGTACCATTTACCCACCTGTTAAGTAAAGTACTTTGCTTTTTCAAAGAAAAGCACTGTCTGAGTATTGAAACGATTGAGTTTTATTTACCATTTCATATTGAATCATAGGTTATCCAGTATTGGGGTATCTTTCATAGATTCACGTGCCTGAATCATTCCCCGTCGCCAAGATGGGAGTCCCACGGTAAAATACAAAAGTAGTGCCATAAGTAATAAATAGGCCAAAGGCTATATCTTAGTAGCCTATCTACGTCCTTATAGGAAAAGGACCAAAAGTCAGCTCCAACCAATCAGCTATCAGCACCCTCTAGAACACTCCCAACAGAAGCAGTTCTCCTCAGATTTTCACCGCACGTCGTGTGGAAGGGTCTCCCTGAGTGCTACTCAGTTTTCTTCTCTTCAGCTCTTCAATCAAGCATGTCTGACAAGAAGGGCCTCTTCTGCTCCTGCAGGACCTGTGGGAAGAAGAGGGTCCATGTTGATGATCTTCATAAAGATTGTCTTTATTGCCTCTGCCCCAAACATGAGGCTAAAGATTGTAAAATCTGCCGTACCTTCCCCAGCAAGACTCTGAGGGACAGAGAGGCAAGATTACTTTTGTGGCTCAAATCTAAAGAGCGTCCTTCTTCTTCGGCTGAGGAAGAGGACCGAGCTTCCACATCTAGCAAGAAGGCTCCTCAGGTGAGGGAAGAAAACATCTGAAAACTTCCCAGGAAAAATCTCTTCACAAAGAGAGGAGTTCTAAACACTCCTCTGAGCCAGCATCATCTCCGCCTTCTACTCCACTCACAGAGCGTCCAAGATCATCCTCTTCAGAAACTGTGAGTAAAAAGCACAAAAAATCAGTGTCGACGACGACTTTTACCACATCGTCGACGGTATGTGTTACGTCGTCGACGCCATAGTTGATGGTGACTATTTCGACGACAGCTATTTTATCACCTATCTCGTCGACGAGAATTTCTATTTCGACGAGGCCATCGTTAAAACCCGTCAACGACGCGCCGTCGACGAAGAAGCCGTCGACGAAGCTATCGTCGGCGAAGATTCCAACTGCACCGTCGACGGGAGAGGCATCGACGACAACACCGTCGACGGTACCATCTATGAACGTGCCTGTGATTTTACCACTGTCGACGACAGGACCGTCGACGAGAGACATTCCTACCATTCATATTTCTGCACAGTCGACGCCCCAGTCGACGAGAGTTTATCAGATAAAGACAATTCAAAGGCCTTTTCAGGACTATAGTAAAATTTCTCCGCTACCACCTTCCCATCTGTTAGAAGTTTTCATGGAGGACGAGGATTATGATGAGGAAGAGGAGGAAGACCCATACAGAGTGGCTCATAGTCCATCGGAGCTTAATGTTAAATGTCAAGACACTGACGAGGATGATTACCAAGAGGAGCATTACGACCATGGGCAATATATGGCTCCGCGGCATACATACCAGTTTCATCACAGGCAGGAATCTCGTCAGAGGGAAACGTCTCATCTTCCTCCAGCGCTTATACAAGACCTCCAGTCTATGTTGGCGGATTATCGTCAGAGATTTCCTCCGCAGCAGATTCCGATAGAGAACCCAATTCCACAAGTAGAGGTTCCTGTTACAGTACCAGAGCCTACTCGACCTAGTACTCCGGCTCCTGCTCAAGATCCACCTGCCAATGAACTTCAAGACACTTCCTCCTCGGATGAGGAGGTTGAGGTAGGCGAATTGACTAAACAGGCAGATGCTCCAGATCCATGGGACGATTATATCATCGAGACACCATCTCCGCATTTGCCCTCTGATTCTCCTCCCGAGGACATCGGAGGATTTCATAATTTAATGCAAAGAGCAGCTACTAGGTTTCAGCTCCCTATTACGGTCAAACAAACAGACTGTTTTTTACATGGCTTCAAGGAGGATACCAGGAAGGTCATTCGCTCTATTCCCATCATTGATTACATCTGGCAAGAGGGCGTGAAAATCATGAAGACGCCGGCATCCATAACTGCGGTGTTGCCTCGAATAGAGAAGAAATACCGCGCTCCAGAGAAAAGTCCATCTTGTCTCATAGGTCATCCGAGGCCAGATTCGGTAATATCTCAGGCTGCACAACCGTGTTCTAAAAGCCCTGCAACACCAATTACCACTCCTCCAGACAAGGAGGGACGTCGTATGGATCTTTTAGGGAAAAAATTCTCATCTATGGCTGCAGCTTCAATTAGGGCTGCTAATGCCTTGGCAATCATTGGCCGTTATGTCCGCCAAATGTGGTCAGATATGGTGGGATTCATAGATCTTATCCCAGAGGATCAAAGAGAGGAGGCACGAAAGATCTTGTTAGAAGGTGAGCGAGCTGCCTCCGAAACAATTGACTGTGCATTGGACATCGCCAACACAAGCTTTCGGCAGTTAGCTGGGGCAGCTGTTCTTCGGCGCCAAGGTTGGCTTAAAGCGACTACCTTTAGACCCGAAGTTCAGATGAAGATACTGGACATGGCCTATGATAGGGATTCACTGTTCGGGAAACATATAGATGACGCCCTTTTGGCAATCAAAAATGACAGACACCGCAAAATCTTTAGGTGCTCTACAATATAGAAGCATACCTTTCAGAGGAGCCAGAGGGCGAGGATTCTCTACATATCGGGGCGGCTATCAGTCGAATCCGCAGTATCGACAATACCAACCTCAATACCGACAGTCGTACAATCAATCCTCTTACCGTCAGTCATCGACGGCTGGTTTCTCTCGCCAGGGTGGCCGGAAGCGAACACAACAAGGCCGTGATTCTGCCAGAAAGCAATGAGCTTCTCAGGGTGCCAGTCAACCTTACCCCTTACCTGTGGGTGCGAAAATTTCTGTTTATGCACAGCGGTGGCACGAGATCACTTCAGACCGCTGGGTGCTGGACCTCGTCACCAAGGGTCATACACTAGAATTTCTCCAAATACCACCTACCACCCCGCCCAAGGGTCCCCCTCCCCCTTGTCTTCACTTATTGCGCAAAGAAGTCTTGATCATGCTCCTCAAGGAAGCAATAGAAGAAGTTCCATCCACGCAGAGAGGAACAGGTTTCTACTCTCGTTTCTTCCTAATCAAAAAGAAGTCAGGAGAATGGCGACCGATTCTGGATCTCCGCAATCTCAACAAATTTCTCACAAAACAAACTTTCCGGATGGTAACACTTTCCGATATTCTGGGGTGCTTAAACGAAGGGGATTTCATGACTTCTCTGGACATGGAAGACGCATACTTTCATATCCCTATCCATCCAAAACATCAAAAATATCTGCGATTCACAGTGGTTGGCACCCACTATCAATTCAAGGTACTCCTGTTTGGCCTAAAATCAGCGCCACGGATTTTCACCAAGTGCTTAGCACCGGTAGCAGCGACTTTACGATCCCGGGGGATCCAAGTTTTCCCATACCTCAACGATTGGCTGCTCAAAGCTCCGTCGAAGCAAGAAGCCACGGTTGCTACAACAATCTGTCTCCGTCTGTTCAATTCACTAGGGCTCACTTTGAACAAGGGCAAATCAAATTTAATTCCAACTCAGAACATTCTATTCCTCGGAGCATCCCTGGACACTGTCCAGTGCAAAGCATTCTTGTCTCAAGATCGTCAAGTGCGCCTTCAAAAATTAGCGACAACAATTTCAAAAAGAGCGTCAGTTTCAGTTCTAACATTCAAGTCGCTCCTAGGAATGTGCTCCTCAGCAACCAACTTGATCCCTTTAGCGCAGCTCAAAATGAGACCTCTTCAAGAGGAATTGCAGAAACAGTGGCAACAGGCATTGGGTTCTTTCGAGGATGTTATCCAAATAACCACACGTATGGTGGACACACTCCGTTGGTGGTCTCAAACAGCAAATCTTGCCCAAGATCTCTCTTTTCTGCAAGACATCCCGGATTTTGTATTAACGACAGACGCTTCCATGGAAGGATGGGGAGGTCATCTGCAGGATTTACAGATCCAGGGAAGATGGTCTCAGTTACAGAAACAGCAGCACATCAACAGTCTAGAGCTTCGGGCAATTTTCTTGTCTCTGCAGGCTTTCCTTCCAAGGATAGCAGGTTCCTCAGTGCTGGTCCGTACCGACAATACGACCAGCATGTACTACATAAACAAACAAGGAGGAACAAGGTCCATAACGCTTTCCCAGGAAGCGCAAGAATTATGGGAATGGACAACGTTTCACGGAATAACCTTGAAGGCCGAGCATGTCAAGGGTCTACACAATACACTAGCGGACTCGCTAAGCAGATCTCTATCCAGCTGCCACGAGTGGGAGTTAGAACAAACTCAAGTGAACAAGATCTTTCAGACATGGGGCAAACCAGCTCTAGATCTGTTTGCGTCACAGGAGAACAAGAAATGCCGATATTACGCCAGCAGGTTCCCTCAACCGGGGTCAAGGGGAAATGCCCTTTCAATGAGATGGTCCGGGATCTATGCCTACGCTTTTCTCCACATTCCATTAATCCCCAGAGTGCTCAAGAATTTGAAACTGGAAGGCTGCCGCCTAATTCTGATTGCACCCCGTTGGCCCAGACAGTATTGGTTCCAGGAGATTCTGCTGTTGTCACAAGACAAACCCATTCGCCTGCATCCGACACCGACCATGTTATCACGGAACAGTGGTCAGGTAGTCCATCCGGATCCGCAATCCCTGCACTTACACGCATGGCTCCTGAATTCCTAGGGTTCAAGGATCTCAGTATTTCACAGGACTGTCGAGACATACTGTCTAAATCTCGTGCTGAAAGCACTATCAAGACGTATCGTTTAAAATGGAAAAGATTTTGTTGTTGGTGTGAAAACAATAAAGTTCATCCAGTCCAAGCTCCTGCTGAACAGATTTTACCTTACTTACTCTCACTGGTCAAGTCTGGACTCACTTTCTCGTCAGTCAAGGTTCACCTGGCTGCTATTTCCAGATACAGGAAATCCCAGCAGCTTCCTTCTTTATGTTCGCCTTCTCTTGTAAAACAATTCATGAAGGGACTTTTTCGCACTTTCCCTCCTGAGCTTTCGCCGCCTCCGGAGTGGGAGCTCAATGTGGTGTTAGCACAACTGATGAGACAACCATTTGAACCGATCCATAAATCAGATCTCAAATATCTCACATGGAAAGTAGCCCTCTTACTGGCTCTCACCTCTGCAAGAAGGGTTAGTGAGATTCAGGCTTTTACGATCAAAGAACCATTCTTGCGTTTTACACAGAACTATGTGATCCTGCGGACCAATCCTAAATTCATTCCAAAAGTACCCACACAATTTCACTTGAACGAACCTGTTATATTGCAAACTTTCTTCCCGAATCCATCTACTCCAGCTGAGAGGACATTACATTCGTTAGATGTAAAACGATGTTTGAAGTTTTATCTTCAGAGGACAAAGGATATTAGAAAAACGGATCCACTGTTAGTGGCCTATGGTCAAGGGAAACAAGGAACTGCTGTAACAAAGGCTACAATAGCCAGATGGGTTGCATCGGCTATTCACTTCTGCCACGAAAAAGCAAACAAACCTCTCAGGGTGAAAGCTAAAGCACATTCCACCAGGACTGTTGCGGCATCTACAGCTTTGTTTGCTGGAGTTACATTGGACAAGATATGCCGTGCTGCGACATGGAAGAATGTCCACACGTTCACAAGACACTACTGCCTCCAATCTGCACAAAAGGATGATGCAGCGGTTGGACAAGCTGTGTTACGCCATCTTTTTCAATAAGGTCAGATTCTTTACATTTCTTTAACGCTGGTCTATTATCAGTTTTCTTTACTGTTGCACTGATAACAATGTTCATGCTCTTATGTTTCTCAATTTATATGTTTCTTATGCGGATATCCACTTTATGGTTATTGCTTTTATGCTTTGTCATTGCAATATTTCAAAATGGTGGATTTATATTGGGAGTGTTAAATGGTACGTCTCCCACCATCCGCAAACGACAGTACAATTTCGGTACTGCTTGCTATTCTGATTCAGGCATGTGAATCTATGAAAGATACCCCAATACTGGATAAGAAAACAAGTTACTTACCTGTAACTACAGTTATCCAGTATTGGTATCTTTCATAGATTCACATGCACCCACCCTCCTCCCCGTGGAACCAGTTCTCAGTGATTTTAGGGATATTTACTTCCCACTTGTGCTTGGAAAATCTGAGGAGAACTGCTTCTGTTGGGAGTGTTCTAGAGGGTGTTGATTGGTTGGAGCTGACTTTTGGTCCTTTTCCTATAAGGACGTAGATAGGCTACTAAGATATAGCCTTTGGCCTATTTATTACTAATGGCACTACTTTTGTATTTTACCGTGGGACTCCCATCTCGGCGACAGGGAATGATTCAGGCATGTGAATCTATGAAAGATACCAATACTGGATAACTGTAGTTACAGGTAAGTAACTTGTTTTCTTCTAAACCCTCTGCCTCCTTGAATAAGGCTTGCCTTTTATCAATGCTACCCTGGGCTAGTCAAGTGCCTAAGGTAGTGGCATGACTGTCTGATTGGAGGGCAGAAGTATTGTAACCTTGACTAAACAATTGTACCTGCAGAGGATGCTGTGCAGTAGTCATTGAATGCCCGTGGGCCCCAAGAAAAGGCCTCACACTTGTGAACATGCAACCCTCAAGCAGATAGTGCAGTGAGAAACTCAACCTCATCTGCTTTTCTGCTGCTGGTTCTAGAAAATGGGGAAATTGTGAAGACAACATATTGGCACTACTGTCAGCCTCCATGTAGACTGCATTGTGCACTCTCAATAGGTACGCTTTGGTTATCCTGTGACATCAGAGGGGCTAACAAAAAGGTATGACAGAGAGTACCTCCAACAGCCATGTAGGATTGTTGAACTCACTGTGGCAAAAAACACAGGTTTTCCATAAAATGTACAAAGGCAGAGCAGCATAGCTTCACGCAGCAGTCATGAGATTTTTGTCTTAACAGTAGTTGACAAGGAACTCCGCCTCAAAACTTTGCCCCTAAATAAAACTCTGTGTATACCTGAAACTGGTGCCCTTCCATCTTATAACGAATGGACTTGGATCATATGAGAATGACCAAGCAAAGATTGCGAATGGAAAACACCACATTTAAGCTCAATCCTTCTCCTTAAAAGAACTGTATTGGTCTTCATTCTGAATTTGGCTAGGGACATTACAAGTTCCATGCGATTGGCATGATAGGCCTGTTATTTTGGTGGATTATGCCAAGGACATTAACACCTACAACATGGCACATTGTTCATCCATACACGAACAAAATAGGCCGCAAGGACCCACATAACATTTATTACATGGGAGTCCAAGTCCGCAGATGTTCTCACTGAGGATTGGCCTAGAGATGCTCGGACTCAAAATAACCGTGATAGAGAACTATGTCCAAGTCAAAGAGAGCTGAAAGAGACAATTAGTTATAGATTCCTTACCTTAGAATCTCCCAAGGCGTCAGACTGGGAATTTTTTCGTCCGCATTATTGCGGGTCGATAGGTGGCGTCGGTCGACTCCACGTTCGTCGTGGTCGCCGGAATGACGTCGCGGTTTCTACTTAGACGCCACCCTCGTGCGCTGACGTCAGTTCTTTATTTTTCTGCGCCAGCCAGCGCAGATCCGGAGAGAGCGGTACCCTTAGTCACTTTTTGACTAACTTTTTTGCGACTTTTTTCGACACCTGTTTTGGGTCTTCTCAACTCCTGGTGCACGCAGGGATGTCCAGTCGTCCTCGGCCCGGCTTCAAGACTTGCGACACCTGTCGCAAGCTGATGTCGGTTACAGACCCGCACCGCGTGTGCCTGTGGTGCCTTGAGCTCGACCACGATCCCAAGTCGTGCTCCGACTGCCGGACCATGAATCCGAAGTCTTTGTGGTAGCGGTCCCGAAAGCTTCTTGAGGCCCAGCAGTCCGCTCTGTGCCGTTTGAGGTCCCGGTCACGTGGGAGGTCGAGGGACCGGTTGCGGAGTCACCACCACTCATCCTCGAAATGTTCGCATTCCTCAGGTAAATCGAAGCACAAAAAGAAGGCGAAGAAGCATCGTCGCTCTTTGCGTTCTCCCCATCGTCAGCCGACGGGATGCAGACGGTGCCCGTCCTGCGGCTCCCCTTGCGGAGCCTGAAGGGTCGACTCTGAGTTTCCCTCCTTTTCTGTGAGCCGGAGCAACCCCTGCCCAGCTTCGGAGTTTCTACGAAGCGATGTGTGCCATCTTTGGGCAGCCCGACTCCGCTGGCGTGCCTTCGGGCCCCGCGGACTGAGTTGGGGGCCCTGGGCCTTCGATGCCGGCGGCTCCGGCCCCGGCGCCGCAGGGTCCCCTTGGAGCCAGGCCTGGATCCAGATCGGCGCCGGTCGACCTAGTTACACCTCCCCGGCGCCTAATCCACCGGCACTGTGTTGAGCACCTGGTCCAGGCCCTACACGTGTGCTCCTGTGGATCGGATGATTGCCCGACGCCACCGCCCGGCTCCGGGCGACCCCTCTTTCCTCTCCCAACACTACACTCCTGAGAGCTTGGTGGTCCAAGCCTCTACATCCAAAGGCGCATTCCCTAACGCACCACCTGATAGGAAATCCAAAAAGCTGGACCATCTTGGGAAGAAGATGTTTTCTTCCGCCAGCTTGGGACTGCGGTCCGTAAATACTGCATGTCTTTTGGGCTGTTACACCCACTCTGTGTGGGATACGGTAGCGCAGGTGCAGCCACAGAGCCCGGAGGAGGCCCTGGCCGTGCTCTCCCGTGCAGTTGCAGAGGGGAGAGACGCAGCAAAGTTTTCCATCAGATGTGGACTGGACACCGCCGACTCGCTAGGCAGGACGATTTCACCGTCGGTAGCCCTTCGACGCTACGCCTGGCTGAGGTCGACTGGCTTTTCCGGGGATGTCCAGGCAACCTTGTTGGACATGCCCTTTGATGGCCGTCGCCTGTTCGGCGACAAAGCAGACAACGCGCTAGAGTGCTTCAAGGACTCACGGGCTATGGCCAAGTCCTTGGGCCTTTCCACCACCCGCCCAGCGTAGTCTGCTTTTCGCCCCTTACGTGGCTATGGAAGGGGTGCCCCACCACATTCCACCCAGAGCCACAGGCCTGCGCAAGCCGTCCAGCCCCTGTGTGGCCGAGGACGTGGGACCCACCGTCGTGGGTCTGGGGGCCAGCGAGCGGGCCAGTCCACCAACGCCCACTCTGCAGCAGCCTCCAAACCCTCCTAGTCCGACCTTCCAGGGCCACCAATCGCCAGTGGGCGGCAGGATTCGCCATCACCTCCCCCACTGGCGCACCATCACGTCGGACAGGTGGGTTTTGCAGATAGTCTTAAGGGGCTACTCCCTCCCCTTCAAGACTACCCCTCCATCCATGCCACCTCCGCACCATCGCATGTCAGAGGATCATCTGGCTCTTCTCCAACAGGAAGTTACAGCTCTCTTGGCCAAGGGAGCCATCGAGCGAGTTCCTGCCCCAGAAGTAGGTTGTGATTGCTATTCCCACTACTTTCTGGTGCCCAAGAAGGACAAAGGCCTGCGTCCTATCTTGGATCTCAGGAACGTCAACCGCTTCCTCCGGAAAGAGAAGTTCAAAATGTTGACGTTGGCTCAGGTCTTGTCTGCCCTAGACCCTGGAGACTGGATGGTAGCGTTGGACTTGCAGGACACTTACTTTCATATCCCCGTCCTGCCAGCCCACCGGCGTTACCTGCGGTTCACAGTAGGCCACGAGCACTTTCAGTTTACCGTGCTCCCCTTTGGCCTTACCAGCGCCCCTCGGGTGTTCATGAAAGTGATGGCGGTGGTCGCAGCTCATCTGCGCAAATCAGGGGTTCCAGTCTTCCCCTATCTAGACGACTGGCTGTTGAAGGCGGACTCGCCCCAGGCAGTCGTCTCCCACCTCCAGACTACGGCGGACCTCCTGCACTCGCTGGCGTTCACTATAAACATGCTGAAGTCACACCTGATTCCCTCTCAGAAGCTCCTTTTCATCTGAGCAGTTCTGGACACAACGCACTTTCGGGCTTATCCTCCCGAGCAGTGAGTCCGGGATATTCGGGGTATGATTCCGATCAGTCAGCCTCTATCCCGGGTTTCAGTCAGAATGACCCTGAGGCTGCTGGGCCTCATGGCCTCCTGCATCCTGCTAGTAGATCATGCCAGGTGGCATATGCGGATTCTGCAGTGGGACCTGAAGTTCCAGTGGGCGCAGCATCAGGGGAATCTGTCCGATTGCGTTCAAATCTTGGAGGGCACTGCACGACAATTGCAGTGGTGGCTAAGGAACCAGGATTGGGTCAACGGCAGATCCCTCTCCCTTCCCCAACCAGAGTTTACAGTAGTGACGGATGCATCACTTCTGGGGTGGGGCAGCCACATGGGAGAGGCGGAGATCAGAGGCCTCTGGTCTCCGGCGGAGTCCGGGCTCCACATCAACCTTCTAGAGCTTCGGGCGATCCGTCTTGCACTAAAAGCATTCCTTCCCTCTGTCCGGGGAAGAGTAGTGCAGGTGTTCACGGACAACACCACCGCCATGTGGTACTGCAACAAACAGGGCAGGGTGGGGTCGTGGATCCTATGTCAAGAGGCTCTCCGCCTTTGGACATGGCTGGAACATCAGGGCATATCCCTGGTGGTTCAACACCTGGCAAGTTCTCTGAACGCCAGGGCGGACAAACTCAGCCTCAGGTGCATGATGGATTACGAATGGCGTCTTCACTCGGAGGTGGCGCAAGGTCTCGATGAGGAGAGCCTTGGTTAGATCTACTCGCCACCGAAGAGAACGCGCAATGTCAGCAATTCTGCGCGTTGGAATTTCCAAGGGCGCACTCGCTAGGCGACGCTTTTCGTCGCGAGTGGAGTTGCGCTCTTCTATACGCCTTTCCGCCTATACCACTTCTGCCCAGAGTGCTGAAGAAGATCAAGCGCTACCAGGCCCAGGTCATCCTTGTAGCTCCGGATTGGGCACGAAGAGTCTGGTATCCCGAGCTGTTGCACATGGCCACGAACCTCCGATCAGACTGCCTCTTCTGGAGGATCTTCTTTCGCAGCAGCAGGGGACGGTCCTCCACCCGAACCTGTCCAGTCTCCACCTCCTTGCGTGGAGATTGAGCGGCGACAGTTGACGGCCTTCGAACTTCCTCCCGAAGTCTGTGATGTTATCTTGGCAGCCAGGCGTCCCTCCACTAAGACGGTATACGCCTGTAGATGGAACAAATTTGTGGCAAGGTGCGCCGCAAAGGCTGTGGATCCCCTTTCTGCCCCTCTTTCTGAGGTCCTCTTGTTCCTCCTTTCTTTGGCCCAGCAGGGCTCTGCTCTGGGCACTATAAAGGGCTAACTCTCAGCCATTTCAGCCTTTCTTAGGCTTCCTGATCAGCCTTATCTGAAAGAAACAGTTAGTTATAGATTCCTTACCTTAGAATTAACCCCAGGTGTCAGACTGGATCCGGAAAGTTTTTCGTCAGCAGTACCCCTGCGCGTCGGAGGGTAGCGTCGGTCGACTCCGCGTTCGTCGTCGTGGTTGCCGGGATGACGTCGTCGTAGCTTCATAGACTCCGCCCTCGCGCGCTGACGTCAGTTCTTTCTTTTTCCGCGCCAGCAGGCTCAGATCCGGAGAGAGCGGTACCTCCAGTCACTTTTTGACTGATATTTTTTTTTTGCGACTTTTGTCGACTTCGTTTTTTGAGTCTTTATTGACTCCTGGTGCACGAGGGATGCCCGGCTTCAAGGCATGCGGTTCCTGTTACGACTGATGTCTGTGACTGATCCGCACCGCGTGTGCCTCTACTGCCTGGAGCGCGACCATGACCCGAAGTCGTGCTCCGACTGCCGAACCATGGCCCCGAAGTCTTTGTGGGAGCGGTCCCGAAAGCTACTCGAGGCCCGGCAGTCGGCTCCACGTCGCTCGAGGTTCCGGTCGCGTGTGAGGTCGAGGGGCGGATCGCGGAGCCATCATCACTCCTCTTCCAAGTCTTCGCACTCTGTGTCAGGTAAGTCGAAGCATAAGAAGAATTCAAAGAAGCATCGTCGCTCTTCCACTTCCCCTCGTCCGTCGGCCGACGTGACGAATGGTGCGGGTGGTGCCCCTCCCGCGGCTCTGCGTGTGGAGCCTACAGGGTCGACTCCGGCCTTCCCTCCCTTCCCGGGACCAGGAGCGACCCCTGCCCAGCTTCGTCAATTCTACGAAGCGATGCATGCCATCTTTGGGCAGCCCGACTCCGCCGGCGCGCCTTCGGGCCCCGCAGACTCGACTGGGGGCCCTAGGCCTTCGACGCCGGCGGCCTCGGCACCGCAGAGCCCCCTTGGATCCAGGCCTGGATCCGGATCGGCGCCGGTCGACCTCGTAACAACTCCACCGGCGCCGATTCCACCGGCATCACGTCCGCAGCCGGCGCCGGCTCGACCCCGGTTTCCGCCCCGATGTGGACACGGAGTCGGACCGGCATCGACTGACGCCGGATCCGGCGCCGATGGGTACTTTTGTGCCTGTGTTCCACCCTGGCCATTTTCAGCCAGATTGGCAGCCAGAGGAGGGTGAAGAAGATTGGGAGGGGTCTGGAGACCCTTTAACCCACCAGTTGGATTATGATCCGGACTGGAGAGAGGAACTGGTGGATGCCAGTGGTCTGGATACCTCCCCAGACCTAGGCATGTTGTCTCCTCCTACCGTGGCTACGGAGGAGGGAGTGTCATACGCAGTGGTGTTGCGTAGGGCGGCCGAGGCTCTCCACCTCGAGCTACCTACGGTGGTGGTCAGAACTAACCTTCTGACAAAGGTGCTTCAGCTGGCAGCGAGCTCTTCGGAGCCCCTGCTGCCATTCAATGAAGCCCTGACAGACATTCTTTTGGGCACCTGGTCCAGGCCCAACACAGGGGCTCCTGTGGATAGGATGATTGCCCGACGCCACCGCCCGGCCCCGTGCGACCCCACTTTCCTCTCCCAGCACCCCACCCCTGAGAGCTTGGTGGTCCAAGCCTCCACTTCCACAGGCGCATTCCCTAACGCTCCACCTGATAGGGAATCCAAAAAGCTGGACCAACTTGCGAAGAAGATGTTTTCTTGCTCCAGCTTGGGACTGCGGTCGGTAAACACTGCATGTCTGTTGAGCCGTTATTCCCACTCTGTGTGGGATACGGTAGCACAGGTGCTGCCCCAGCGTCCGGAGGAGGCCCGGACCGTGCTCTCCCGTGCAGTTGCCGAGGGGAGAGACGCAGCGAAGTTTACCATCCGCTGTGGACTGGACACCGCCGACTCGCTGTGTAGGACGATTTCAACGTCGGTAACCCTTGGACGCTACGCCTGGCTGAGGTCGACTGGCTTTTCTGGGGATGTCCAGAACACCCTGATGGACATGCCCTTTGATGGCCGTCGCCAGTTCGGCGACAAAGCAGACCGTGCGCTAGAGCGCTTCAAGGACTCTCGGGCTACGGCCAAGTCCTTGGGACTCTCCACCACACGCCCTGCGCGGTCTGCTTTTTGCCCCTTTCATGGCTACGGAAGGTGTGCCCCACCACGTTCCTTCCAGGGCCACATGCTGGAGCAGGCTGTTAAGCCCCAGCACTGCCGGGGACGTGGGAACCACTGACGTGGTTCTGGGGGCCAGCCGGCGGGCCAGTCCACCACAGCCCCCTCTGCAGCAGCCTCCAAACCCTCCTAGTCCGACCTTTCAGGCCCATCACACGCCAGTGGGTGGCAAGATTCGCCATCATCTCCCCCACTGGCGTACCATCACGTCGGGCAGGTGGGTTTTGCAGATAGTCCGAAGGGGCTACTCCCTCCCCTTCGAGACTAGCCCCCCAGCCATGCCACCTCAGTACCATCGAATGTCGGGGGATCTTCTGGCCCTTCTCCAACAGGAAGTTATGGCTCTCTTGGCCAAGGGCGCCATCGAACGAGTTCCTACCTCAGAAGTAGGTCGTGGTTGCTATTCCCACTACTTTCTGGTGCCCAAGAAGGACAAGGGCCTGCGTTCCTATCTTGGATTTCAGGAACTTCAACCGCTTCCTCCGGAAGGAGAAGTTCAAGATGTTGACGCTTGCTCAGGTCTTGTCTGCCCTCGACCCTGGAGACTGGATGGTAGCGTTGGACTTGCAGGACACTTATTTTCACATCCCCGTCCTGCCGGCCCACTGGCGTTACCTACGGTTCACGGTAGGCCACGAGCATTTTCAGTTTACCATGCTCCCTTTTGGCCTTACCAGCGCCCCTCGGGTGTTCACGAAAGTGATGGTGGTGGTCGCAGCTCATCTGCCCAGATCAGGGGTTCCAGTCTTCCCCTATCTCGACGACTGGTTGTTGAAGGCGGGCTCGTCTCCCACCTCCAGACTACGGCCTACCTCCTGCATTTGCTGGGGTTCTCCATCAACGTGCCGAAGTCACACCTGACTCCCTCTCAGAAGCTCCTCTTCATCGGAGCAGTACTGGACACGACGCAGTTTTGGGTCTATCCTCCCGAACAGCGAGTCCGGGATATTCGGGCTATGATTCAGATCTTTCAGCCTTTATCCCTGGTTTCTGTCAGGATGACCCTCCGGCTACTGGGCCTGATGGCCTCCTGCATCCTGCTGGTGGATCATGCCAGATGGCATATGCAGGCTCTCCAGTGGGACCTGAAGTTCCAGTGGGCACAGCATCAGGGGAACCTGTCTGATTGCCTCCAGATCGCGGAGGGCACTGCACGCCAACTGCAGTGGTGGCTCACGAACCAGGATTGGGTCGACGGCAGATCCCTCTCCCTTCCCCAACCAGAGTTCACAGTGGTGACCGATGCATCACTTTTGGGATGGGGCGGCCACATGGTGGAGGCGGAGATCAGAGGCCTCCATATCAACCTCCATGGAGTCCGGGCTCCATATCAACCTTCTGGAGCTTCGGGCGATTCGTCTTGCACTCAAGGCATACCTTCCCTCTGTCCGGGGAAGCGTAGTGCAGGTGTTCACAGACAACACCACCGCCATGTGGTACTGCAACAAACAGGGTGGGGTGGGGTCGTGGACCCTATGTCAAGAGGCTCTCAGTCTCTGGACATGGCTGGAACATCAGGGCATATCCCTGGTGGTTCAACACCTGGCAGGTTCTCTGAACGCTAGGGCGGACAAACTCAGCCGCATTTGCATGATGGATTACGAATTTGGTCTTCACTCGGACGTGGCGCAAGTTCTCTTTCAACAGTGGGGAGAGCCTTGGTTAGATCTAATCGCCACCTAAGAGAACGCGCAATGTCAGCAGTTCTGCGCGTTGGAATTTCCAAGGCAGCACTCGCTAGGCGACGCTTTACCGTCGCGAGTGTAGTTGCGGTCTTCTATACGCCTTTCCGCCTATACCACTTCTGCCCAGAGTTCTGAAGAAGATCAAGCGCGACCGGGCCCAAGTCATTCTTGTGGCTCCGGATTGGGCACTAAGAGTCTGGTATCCCGAGCTGCTCAACATGGCCATCGATCCTCCGATCCAACTGCCTCTTTGGGAGGATCTTCTGTCGCAGCAGCAGGGGACGGTTCTCTACCCGAACCTGTCCAGCCTCCACCTCCTTGCGTGGAGATTGAGCGGCGGCAGTTGACGTCATTTGACCTGCCTCCCGAAGTCTGCGATGTTATTTTGGCAGCCAGGCGTCCCTTCACTAAGACGGTATACGCCTGCAGATGGAACAAATTTGTGGCATGGTGCACAGCAAAGGCTGTGGATCCCCTTTCCGCCTCTCTTTCTGAGGTTCTCTTGTCCCTCCTTTCTTTGGCCCTGCAGGCTCTGCTGTGGGCACTCTTAAGGGCTACCTCTCGGCCATTTCAGCCTTCCTTAGGCATTACTCATCTTTTTCCTCCTGTTCACTTCGTAATGTCTCAGTGGGACTCTCGGCCATTTCAGCCTTCCTTAGGCTTCCTGATCAGCCTTCTCTTTTCAAGTTCGCTGTTGTAAATAGATTTCTTAAGGGCATTACTCATCTTTTTCCTCCTGTTCCCTTCGTAATGCCTCAGTGGGACTTGAACTTGGTTCTTACCTATCTTATGTGCGCTCCCTTTGAGCCGCTACATAACTGTCCTCTCAGACTTCTCACTCTGAAAACTGCCTTTCTGGTGGCCATTACCTCTGCACGCAGGGTGAGTGAGCTACAAGCTCTTTCTTCCAAGCCTCCCTTTCTGGCTATCCATCCCGACAAGGTCGTCCTTAAAACTAGACCTTCCTTTCTTCCCAAGGTGGTTACTTCTTTCCACATTGGCCAAACCATCACTTTGCCCACCTTCTTTCTGCCTCCGCATCCTTCGAAAGAGGAAGAGAGGCTCCACCGTCTGGATCCAAAACGTGCGCTTTCCTTCTACTTGGATCGCACCAAACAATTCCGGATGGACGACCAGCTCTTTGTTGGGTGCTAAGAAAGGTCGGGCCGTGCACAAACGGACCGTCTCCAGGTGGGTCGTTCTGTGCTTCAAAGTCTGCTATTCTTTGGCAAAGAAGGAGCCTCCAGTGGGGCTGCGCGCCCATTCCACCAGGGCGACGGCAGCTACTACTGCTTTGGGACAAGGAGTCCCCCTACATGACATCTGTCAGGCAGCTACGTGGGCATCGCTGCACACGTTCACCAAACACTACTGCCTGGACAGTCAAGTCCGGAGAGACGGCTTCTTTGGCCGTTCTGTTCTCCAGGACTTTCTGGTGTGAACTTGGTTCGCAGACCGACCTCCGGGGTTGGTATTGCTGGGGTATCTATTTTAAGATAAGGAATCTATAACTAACTGTTTCTTTCAGATGAACAAGTTACTTACCTTCGGTAACGATATATCTGTAAGAAATATAGGTTAGTTATAGATCCCTTAGCGCCCCACCCATCCTCCCCGTTCTTCAAACTGATTTCTAGGGTTAAGGACTTCCTGTCGGGGCCCTAGTTTTGTGCACCAGTGGTCAGTGTCTTGCATGGCTCTGCGCTTCTGGCGTGGAAAGTCGTGTACAGAACTGAAGTCAGTGCGTGATGGTGTGTCTATGTAGCTACCGCGACGTCATCCCGGCGACCACAACGACGAACTCGGAGTCGACCGACGCCACCTTCCGACGCGCCGGGGTACTGCTGACGGAAAACTGTTCGAGGCATATGAACTGTGGATCATATGCTTTTGCATAGACCGCCATCTAGTTTTGGGTCCGGATGTTTGCACTTTGTTTTTCTTTGAAGAAGTCTTTCCAGTCACGAGGTAGGTGACTCCTGTGCCAGGCTTGCTTGGTTCTAGAAAATAAAATAACTAAAAGAATATTTTTATACAAAAACAATTGGTCTGAAGTTCAGTCTTTGAGTGTGTGACATCATTTGCTGATTGAGTGTGTACAACAAATGCTTAACACTGTCCTCTGATACTGCCTTACTGCTCGACCACACTACCACAAATAGAGAGTGAGGTGCTATCTAACTTTACCTCTGCCTACCTTTGGGGTTCCACTGGACTCTGTGAAACTATAACTCACTATGTTATAGTATATACAGAGCCAGCTTCCTACAATGTGTCTTACAGGTACATCGTTACCGAAGGTAAGTAACTTGTTCATTTTGAGTCGGTGTGTTTCTGTAGCGTCTTTGTCGATATCTTTCTTTGATGTACTGGTCACATCTCTCCTCCCCTTTTCTGGTTTTATTCTTTCTTTACTACCTTTCTCATGCTCTAAATGAGAATCATAGATTACCCATTGGGACATGTGTTCTGTAGCCTCTGATATCCAAATAGATGGCTAGAAGTTCAGTCACTCATGATCTACCAAGGCTTCCTAAAGCATTTGCTACTCGTGTTCCAGGAATCTTCCTCTGAAGTCAGGAAATACTTTAATCAAGTGATGTTTACTTTGAAACATACCAGTGTCCATTGAGTATTTACCGTCTCATCTCTTGCAGTTATGAGATTCAAACTACTGAAGCATACTAGGCTCAATGTTGTGGCCTTCCTGAATGCGCTGCCGAAGACTCTCCATGACATCAATTCCTTTGTGATCGACATCACCGCTCAGACAGTGAGTCTCTTTGAAATACCCTCTGTTAACCACAACCTTTGTGTGATTTTCAGGGGTGAGCTTCAATCATCACATGCCCTCACTTCTTACTTTTCCTTGGCTTCGCCCCTTAATCTGTCCATTATCTAGCACCTTTGGTCTCCAGCGCCGTTCATGCCCCTTTGCTTTGTTTCCTTCTGCCTTTTTCCTTTCCTCTCTATAGGTCTACTTTTTCATCTCCTCTGTTAGCTCTTCTCTCTCTCTCCATGTGCCCTTTGCCCTCCGTGAGCTTTTCTTCTACTTTGCCCCCTCCCGCTGTTATCCTTGTCATCCCCTGTTCTGTTTCCATTGTTCTTATTATGCTTTCTTCCTAATCCTCCCCCTCTGTCTCCTAGTTTTTCACCTCTCTTCTGTTTCTAGTGTATCCAATATTGTGCTTTTTTTTCCTCAGAACACTCTCTTGTGCTTCGCTGTTCATGGGATCTTCCAGGAGGGTAAGCATTTCAAGTCCTCTGCAATTGTGTGAACCAAACTCTGTTGTTTCTCTTCTTCATTTTATGTTTTTTGTGTTTTGTTTGTATAGTTGAAGGGAAATTTCGATACTTCAAGAGGGCTTTTAACCGGGTGTTTATCACAGTACCTGCTCCAAACGCTGGGTAAGGTTACAGCTATACTCTGTAAAGGCAGTAGTTAGACACTTGTCTTTTGTAGATGTCAACAGGGTTATGAAACTGAAGCCTGCAGACTACTCGTACTGTCAGTTACTTCTAGATATTATTACTTGTAGATATAGACCTAGGTGCACTAGCACAGCAAGCAGACAAAACACTTGTGGGCACGCTTAACTGTATCCCTCACTACCCCCGCACACTAATTCAGTCTTACACAGCAATTGATCTGGGAGCCAGAGAACTCTTACTTGAAAAAGATATGACCTCAAGCATGATGTAATAGAACATGGAGTCCAGTTGTCAGTGTTTTGCAGCGTGAATATTTTCTGGAATCACAGGATGTGCATTATTCCGCCATCTAGTGTTTGGGACCGGAATTCTAGTATTTCTTCTTTTTTTTTTTTTTTTGTTGTTGGTGGGCGTCGAAGTACCACCATTTGGTGTCCTTCTGTGACGTCTACGTGCTTCCTTTGGAAGCTGCCACCTTCGGTCGCCATCTTCAGATTCTTTTTTTCCGCCGTTGGGTCTGGATCGATATGGAAGGAGCTCCCAAGATTGGAGTGAAGAATCGATGAAAATAAAGGAAAAACAAAAGAAACACCGGTAGGACGTTTTTTCAACTTTCAACCCAAGACGACCGGAGTTCTACTAAGGGTCGAAAAGCAAGATCTTCTACGACGATCAGAGAATGCGCATGCAGGGGGCTCCCTATGCGCGGTAATGAACAAGACACCGTTCAAGTTTTGCAAGAACTGTCACCACAAGTACGCATAGAAGGATCAGCACCCGGTCTGCAACCTGTGCCTGCCGCTGGATCATCAGAGCGACGACTGTAACGCCTGCTCCGTCTTCATTCCGAAGACGTTGAGGGTGAGAGAAAGGCAGCGACGAGCCAACTACAACATGCAAGGCCAAGGACCACCGCCTTCGCTGCGAGACCTGGGCCTCTCCAGTGAGGAGGAAGATAACGTCGCCGAAGGGCCAGAGGGCGACGAGGACAGAGATGTTTTGGTCGTGGAGGCTCGAGAAGAAGACTTCAAGGAGGTAAGAGAGTCGTCGACCTCGAAAAACTAGAAGAGTCTCGGAAATCAAAGCTCTCAAGGCCGGCACATTCGGCGACCGCAGCTGCATCCAAACAAAAACACACCGTAGGATCCTTGGATAAGGACTCAGGAACGCCAAAGATCCTCAAAAAGACAAAGCCGTCAAAAGACTGTCTGGAAAAGGACGCCTCGGCGTCGAAAAAAGAGAGGCCCAAACAAGCGTCGACGACCGGTTCTGCGTCAACAGGTGAAAACGGAAAGCCGAAAATCTCGACACCGAAACACACACGGCCGAAATAAAGAAAAAGAGGAAAAGGCACGAAGCCGAAATGGCTAATATTTTGCAACGTAAAAAAGACTTCGACGAAAGCTTGAAGCAATTCAAGATACCGCTGAAAGCAAAAAATACGGAAGGCGAAAAGGTCGTCGAAGAACTAATACCGCCGACATCCCCTGAGCTGATCGAAGAAGAGGAAGAATCATTCTTCTTCAGAGAAGATGTCGAGGAAGACGAACAGACATATGCCGAATCGGCGATCTCGGAGAATCAAGGCCTCCAATGGCAAGATCTCGAGGCCGAATCACCAGAGGAGGCTGTGGAAACATATCCTTCGAGGCCATCACCCCCAGATGACATTGGCATGTATAATCAGGTGATTAAAAAAGCTGCTGAAACTTATGGGGTTCAACTGAAGGAAGAAAAACCACAGTCATGTTTTTTATTAGAGACACTGATGCCTACACAATCCAGAAATCAATTCCTCCTAATGCTGCCAAGTGTACTAGACCAGGGGAAGAGGCATTCAAAGAGCCTGCTACATGCAAGGCTATCACACCAAGAGCAGAAAAAAAGTATAAGCACTCCTCTAAGGATCCTATATACATCAGGGGATCGGTGCCAGCTGACTCTATTATTATTTCAACAGCAAGGAAAAGAGCAAATGTACCAAGTACAGTGGGACCACCTCCAGACCAAGAAAGCAAGAGGATGGACCTGGTGGAAAGAAGCGCAGCGAATCAATGGCGCATAGCCAATTCAAATGCATTGTTAAACAGACATGCTTATCAACAATGGGAGGAGGTAGGAGAATTGTTAAGAAATCTACCTGAACAATTCCAAAAAAGAGCTAGCCACCTGGTAGAAGAGGGTAAAAACATTGCAAATACATGTTTAAAATCAGCCCTAGATGCTGCTGAAACATCAAGCAGACAAATGATGATTGGTATCACAGAAAGGAGGAACCCATGGCTTAGAATCTCAGGCTTCAAGCCAGAAGTGCAAAGTAACATCATGTTCGAGGCATATGAGCTGTAGATCATATGTTTATGCATAGATCGCCATCTAGTGTTGGGTCCGTATGTTTGCACTTTGTTTTTGTTCGAAGAAGTCTTTCCAGTCACGAGGTAGGTGATTCCTCCTTTCGGTGATAGTGCGCATGGGCATCAACTCCATCCTTAGATTGATTTTTTCCGCCATCGGGTTCAGATGTGTTTGGCTGTGCTCCGGTTTGGTACCATTTTCAGAACCCTTCGACGCGCAATCCACTACCCTCGACGATATTGTTATCGATCGCGGTTCCCATTGGACACGCATCGTCTCACCTCGGGAAACCTTCGATCGAGAAACTTGTGGCAGGCCGTCGGGCCTACCCACGCCGACCGCACTAGCAGTCGATGGAACGGACTCCCTTCAAGTTATGTCCCGGGTGTCGTGCTAAATTTCCACGCACCGACTTGCACGAAGTCTGCAACCTCTGCTTGTCCCCGGAACACAACGAGACTGAATGCGACACGTGTCGATCGTTTCGATCGAAAAAGACACTTTGTGACCGTCGGGCTCGACGACACGAGATGCAACACTACAGCCGCTCCGCACAGGACATCTTTGGAGAAGATTCTGACACTGAACATCAAGCTCAAAGGAGCCGAGGAAGAAGAACCGATCTCCATGTCCGACGCCGACTCTGACATGGAAGAAGAGGAGCAGATTACTCCGGGTCAGCGTACCGTGAGTAAAGTTCCCTGTCCCCCTTCAGCATAAAACAAAGCCTCCGGTCCTTCCTCTGCCTTCGGGCCAAGGTCGGCACCAACAAAAAGTTTCCGACGCCTCGTCCTCCGGCCCGTCTCTGAAACAAAAAGAAAAGCCTTCGGGCTCAAGCCGGCCCCACTCTGGCGCCGAACCAACACCTTCAGCGCCGAAACACAAGCATGTGTTGGTCACAATACCACCTGCGCCGAAGATTTCACCTTCGGCACCGAAAGCCTCGGCACCAAAACCTTCCACGCACAAAGGCTCGGAACCGAAATCTTCCAATCCCAAAAGCTCGGAGCCGAAACCTTCGACTCCCAAAGGCTCGGAGCCGAAACCTTCGACGCCGAAACAGGCACATGAAGAAAAAGATACTCCCTCTTACGAGCCTCAGTCCGATGACCCGCACTCGGATCCGAAGCAGAAAAAATTGGTGATCAACCCTGAAACAGGACATATTCATGCTACTCTTCCAAAAAACCGGAAGATTGATCTATCAGAGGACTACCATATTCCTCTTAAGAAGAGTGTGGGTACTAACCCTTCTCCTTATATACCACCCCCTTCTCCTCCCATTGATCCCAACTTGATCATTACACCATCTAATTCACCACCACCACCACCTTCACCTGACCCACAGGATGATGGGGATGGGAATCAGGATCAGGTTGCACCACAGGACACTGACCCTTGTCATACAGACCCAAACACAGACAATGACCCTGATTTATATCCCTCCAGACCCTCCCCACCTGACGACAATATTGGGTACGTTGAGCTCCTTAACAGGGCTGCTCAATATCACCGGGTGGAGCTCCATAGGGAGCCATTAGAAGAGGATTTCCTATTTGAAACACTTTCTTCTTCACAAAGAGCTACTCATACCTTACCAATGCTGAAAGGCATGTTAAAACACACAGATTAAGTATTTAAAGACCCTGTAAGGGCAAGGATAATTACACCAAGGGTGGACAAAAAATATAAACCAGCTCCTACTGACCCTGTTTACATTAGAGGCCAGCTGCCCTTAGACTCTCTTGTAGTCTCTAACGCTCGCAAGAGATCTAACTCACAAACCACAGGTGAGGCTCCTCCTCCTGATAAGGAGTCTAGGCTTATTGATGCCTCAGGCAAAAGGGTGGCTTCACAGGCAGCAAATCACTGGCGCATTGCCAACCCACAAGCTATGTTGGCTCGTTACGATAGGGCTCATTACGATCAGTTAGGAAAACTCTTGCAACATTTACCTGATGAATACAAATCTAAGGCTAACGACCTTATTCAGGAAGGTAAACTTATCACCAACACATCCATCAGGTGTGCCCTAGACGCAGCAGACACAGCAGGTCGTGCAGTCAACACCAGTATACTCAACGCAGGCATGCTTGGCTGAGAATATCAGGCTTCAAGCCGGAGTTGCAATCCTCCATCCTTAACCTACCATTTGATAAGGAGCATCTTTTTTTGCCCAGCGGTTGATACCTCGCTGGAAAAGATGAAAAAAGACACGTAGGTCGCAAAGTCCATGGGGGCTTTACAATTACCTACCAATAGGGGTTCCTTTCGCCGCTCCCTTTACAGGGGTGGTTCAAAAACTGTGTCCACCGAAAATCCCTCCTCCTCTTAAAAGGGCAACAACCAATTCCCCTCTTCAAGAGGTTATTTCAGAGGAGGTTTTAGAGGAAATAATGGTAAGGGAAGAGGCAGAGGTAACTCCACTCGCACTTCCCCCGCAAACAAACAGTGACTTCCTTCCGCTTCCCCCGATCATTCCACTCATGTCGGGGTCGTCTCTCCCGGTTCCTACCTGTCTGGAGTTCAATAACCTCAGACAAGTAGGTACTACAAATTATCCAATATGGTTACTGCCTGGAGCTTACAGACACTCCCCCAAATGTTCTTCCAAGAGCACATGCAATGTCACCAGAACATCTCACCCTCCTAAAGCAAGAGGTTCTCTCTCTCTTGGAAAAACACGCTATAGAGCCAGTCCCATTACGGGGCGTGGCCTGGCGCCGATGGAGTGAGCAGCAAGGCTCGTGAGCTCCAGTCGGCCAGCCGCCATCGACTGCCATCCTGAAGCCCTCACTGGGTCAAGAGGCCCTACAGCACACCCCTGCAGCCGTGTGAAGGGTGAGAGGTGCCCCAGTGGCGAGGTGAGCCTGCCCAGCAGCCCAAGGGCAAGAGCTTTGGGAACGGAGAGCGAGCCGAGCGCTCGCGCAAGATGGCGGCGCCCAGAGCACAGTGAGGCGACTGGGACGAGTGTCTGCCCTCTGAGTGGATTTGACGGAGACGGAGGGGGCTTGGAGTACCCCCCTCCCCGCCGCTTGAGCCGAGCGATCAGCCTGGAGGCCCCCTGGGGTGAGAGCAGAGGAGCCGGACACGGCAGATGCGGCTGGGAGCAGAGGTAAAATGGCGGCGCCCGCCGAGTGCAGCGGGCGCTAAAGCCTGTGCTGATCTACTGGTGTGACCCTGCTTGGGACCTGGAGGACCTTCCCCCCTGCGCCCTGTGCAGGACTGAGTGCCGGGCACGGAGCCCCTTGAAGTAAGCCTTGTGCCGAGTGCGGCGGGGAGGAGTCTGGGGCTCCGGGGCCCCAAGTGGCAGACCCGGGGGCTACGTTGGACAGTCAACGGAGCGGCGGCGATACCTGAATGCCCCCTGGGGAGCTGAGCGAGCGTGGCCAGCAGAGCGGTAACTAGATGAGGGCGCAAATTGAGCCCTGCAAGAGCTGGGGCAAGTGCCGGATTCCATGCGCATGCCTGCATGAAGTGGAGAGGGACCTGGAGTGCCTTCCCCTCGCTCCCCTGCACAAGTTCAGAGTGCAGGGCCCGGAGGCCCCTTGAATTACCCTCGGGGGAGTGAGGCAGTGAGAGGATCGGATCCCCGTGAGGCCCCGCGAGAAGAGCCTGGCAGCTGGATGGGGCAGACGTAGGAGAGGCTGCCTGAGCCCTGTGAGGAGCACAGTTTATAGCAAGGTATGGAACAAAGTTTATGCCAGCAGTGAAGCGACCAGCAGCGACAGCGGGCAGCAGAGACAGAGACTGTCCTTGTGAGGGCGGGAGATGGAGAGGTCCCCCGCCCCCCTGGGCTCTGCGGTGGAGTGCAGTGAGCCCGGGTTTGGGGTTCTCGACGAGCGCCCAAAGCAGGAAACACCAGTACAGTGCCACGGCGAAGGTGACTGAGATGGCGATCCTGAAGCCAGCGAGGACAAGGCCTACACGCCCTACAAGCCGGGAGGCCCTGGTGACCCCTAGGGAGAGAGGATGCCTGAGTGAAGGAGCCTGAAGTGGCCTGAAATGCCGCTGCGATGGAAAAGCGGGCCCTAGAGCTACCACCGCTGGGGCCTCATTCATAGAGCGGCAGGGAGATCTCCCCACCACACGCACCCCAGGGAAGCGCCTTGGGAGAACGCGGACTCGCCAACCTGAGGACAAGGCATCTGCGCCCAGCTGAAGCAGAGCCGAGGTGGCGCATTGGGCCAAGGAGCAGCGAGATCCGGAGTCCCCAGGCAGGCCTAGAGACGGGTGCAACCAGACCTGTATTGCGCATGTGGGTGCGCTGGAGGGGACGGTGAGACAGCAGCAGGAGGCTAACACGCAAACGGACGGGCCCACCCTGGGTCTGAGTAGAAGGAAGCATTGGACCGAAGAGCGCCTGCCGAAGTAGACTACCCCGCGTACGGCGGGAGTAGCCTGAAGTGTTCCATGAGTACGCACCATAGAGCGAGAAGACGCCATGGGGAAGCCCCTCAAAAAGGACAGGGAAGAGACCCTGACAGGTAAGCCCTCAGACGAGAAAGAGAGGGCCTAGTCGCAGAAAGAGCACCCTGGAGACCCCATGCTGCAGGATATCTTGCAGGCTATTACCACCTCCAGTGAACGACTGGAAGGTAAAATTGACTCATTGAGCCTGGACATGGGATTGCTTCGAGAAGACCACAAAAAGCTGGCGGAACGGGTCAAGGCAAACGAGGGGGAACTGGCTGAAGCATTGCCGGCTCTAACAATAATGAAGCAACGAATGACCGCGCTGGAAACTAAAGTGCGTGTACTGGAGGGCAGGGCCGAGGATGCCGAAAACAGGTCACGCAGAAGCAACCTGAGAATCGTAGGCCTGCCTGAGAAAATTGAAGGCCGCAGCATGACAGACCACCTCAAAAAGTGGCTCAGAGAAGAAGTAGCGCCGAACGGCTTATCGAATTTCTTTGCCCTAGAAAGGGCACACCGCGTCCCTGCAAAGCCGCCTCCGCCGGGAGCACCACCGCGGGTGGTGATAGCGAAACTCCTTCACTACAAGGACAGAGATCATATCCTTACCCAGGCGCGCCTCAAAGGAGACATACAAGTAAATAATGCCATGGTGCGCATCTTCCCAGACTTCTCCGGAGAAGTGCAAAGGCAGAGGGGATCCTACCGAGGTTGCGGCAACTGAACTACAAATACGTGACGCAGTACCCGGCCACGCTGCGAGTCACCTCGGATAGGGCTACGGAGTTTTTCAGAACCCCCCAGGAGGCTTCCGACTGGCTGGACCGGCACGGAGGGGCAGAGCTGCCAAGGGACCCTGAAAAGAGAAGGCGACGAGAAAACTGCTCCAGGAACCGGCGGACCGGGACAGAGACTCTGGCACCTACGCAGGAAGAGGCGCAGCTTGAACGGCAGAGCGCAATGCAAGTTGTAGCGCTGATCAGCGGCAAGGCGAGGAGCCAGGTCCCTCCTGAGCGATACAAAAGGGGATGATGGACGGAACGTTTGAGCCAATCAAACACTCACCCCCAGTCAACTGATCTGGGTTTAATCCATCATCATTCTTTAGCTCACTCCACCACCCCAGTTCAGACATGGCCATATGCAAATCAGTCTGACCCTGTGCCTCATGGGAACAGTCCAGCCCGAACTGCCAAGCCATGTCTTCCCTGGACCGGAAACAAGCATCCTAGGACCGGTTTCTGGCATTCCAGCCGTCATCAGCCAGGCTTGCTTGAATCCAGTGGCAAAGTGAGCAAGGGACCCACGTCTGGGCATACCCCCGCCAACTTAGGGCGAACAAAGCGATACAAAAGGGGATGATGGACGGAACGTTTGAGCCAATCAAACACTCACCCCCAGTCAACTGATCTGGGTTTAATCCATCATCATTCTTTAGCTCACTCCACCACCCCAGTTCAGACATGGCCATATGCAAATCAGTCTGACCCTGTGCCTCATGGGAACAGTCCAGCCCGAACTGCCAAGCCATGTCTTCCCTGGACCGGAAACAAGCATCCTAGGACCGGTTTCTGGCATTCCAGCCGTCATCAGCCAGGCTTGCTTGAATCCAGTGGCAAAGTGAGCAAGGGACCCACGTCTGGGCATACCCCCGCCAACTTAGGGCGAACAAAGCGATACAAAAGGGGATGATGGACGGAACGTTTGAGCCAATCAAACACTCACCCCCAGTCAACTGATCTGGGTTTAATCCATCATCATTCTTTAGCTCACTCCACCACCCCAGTTCAGACATGGCCATATGCAAATCAGTCTGACCCTGTGCCTCATGGGAACAGTCCAGCCCGAACTGCCAAGCTTCATGTCTTCCCTGGACCGGAAACAAGCATCCTAGGACCGGTTTCTGGCATTCCAGCCGTCATCAGCCAGGCTTGCTTGAATCCAGTGGCAAAGTGAGCAAGGGACCCACGTCTGGGCATACCCCGCCAACTTAGGGCGAACAAAGCGATACAAAAGGGGGATGATGGACGGAACGCTTGAGCCAATCAAACACTCACCCCCAGTCAACTGATCTGGGTTTAATCCATCATCATTCTTTAGCTCACTCCACCACCCCAGTTCAGACATGGCCATATGCAAATCAGTCTGACCCTGTGCCTCATGGGAACAGTCCAGCCCGAACTGCCAAGCCATGTCTTCCCTGGACCGGAAACAAGCATCCTAGGACCGGTTTCTGGCATTCCAGCCGTCATCAGCCAGGCTTGCTTGAATCCAGTGGCAAAGTGAGCAAGGGACCCACGTCTGGGCATACCCCCGCCAACTTAGGGCGAACAAAGCGATACAAAAGGGGATGATGGACGGAACGCTTGAGCCAATCAAACACTCACCCCCAGTCAACTGATCTGGGTTTAATCCATCATCATTCTTTAGCTCACTCCACCACCCCAGTTCAGACATGGCCATATGCAAATCAGTCTGACCCTGTGCCTCATGGGAACAGTCCAGCCCGAACTGCCAAGCCATGTCTTCCTGGACCGGAAACAAGCATCCTAGGACCGGTTTCTGGCATTCCAGCCGTCATCAGCCAGGCATGCTTGAATCCAGTGGCAAAGTGAGCAAGGGACCCACGTCTGGGCATACCCCCGCCAACTTAGGGCGAACAAAGCAATACAAAAGGGGATGATGGACGGAACGCTTGAGCCAATCAAACACTCACCCCCAGTCAACTGATCTGGGTTTAATCCATCATCATTCTTTAGCTCACTCCACCACCCCAGTTCAGACATGGCCATATGCAAATCAGTCTGACCCTGTGCCTCATGGGAACAGTCCAGCCCGAACTGCCAAGCCATGTCTTCCCTGGACCGGAAACAAGCATCCTAGGACCGGTTTCTGGCATTCCAGCCGTCATCAGCCAGGCATGCTTGAATCCAGTGGCAAAGTGAGCAAGGGACCCACGTCTGGGCATACCCCCGCCAACTTAGGGCGAACAAAGCAATACAAAAGGGGGATGATGGACGGAACGCTTGAGCCAATCAAACACTCACCCCCAGTCAACTGATCTGGGTTTAATCCATCATCATTCTTTAGCTCACTCCACCACCCCAGTTCAGACATGGCCATATGCAAATCAGTCTGACCCTGTGCCTCATGGGAACAGTCCAGCCCGAACTGCCAAGCCATGTCTTCCCTGGACCGGAAACAAGCATCCTAGGACCGGTTTCTGGCATTCCAGCCGTCATCAGCCAGGCTTGCTTGAATCCAGTGGCAAAGTGAGCAAGGGACCCACGTCTGGGCATACCCCCGCCAACTTAGGGCGAACAAAGCGATACAAAAGGGGATGATGGACGGAACGTTTGAGCCAATCAAACACTCACCCCCAGTCAACTGATCTGGGTTTAATCCATCATCATTCTTTAGCTCACTCCACCACCCCAGTTCAGACATGGCCATATGCAAATCAGTCTGACCCTGTGCCTCATGGGAACAGTCCAGCCCGAACTGCCAAGCCATGTCTTCCCTGGACCGGAAACAAGCATCCTAGGACCGGTTTCTGGCATTCCAGCCGTCATCAGCCAGGCTTGCTTGAATCCAGTGGCAAAGTGAGCAAGGGACCCACGTCTGGGCATACCCCCCGCCAACTTAGGGCGAACAAAGCGATACAAAAGGGGATGATGGACGGAACGTTTGAGCCAATCAAACACTCACCCCCAGTCAACTGATCTGGGTTTAATCCATCATCATTCTTTAGCTCACTCCACCACCCCAGTTCAGACATGGCCATATGCAAATCAGTCTGACCCTGTGCCTCATGGGAACAGTCAAGCCCGAACTGCCAAGCCATGTCTTCCCTGGACCGGAAACAAGCATCCTAGGACCGGTTTCTGGCATTCCAGCCGTCATCAGCCAGGCTTGCTTGAATCCAGTGGCAAAGTGAGCAAGGGACCCACGTCTGGGCATACCCCCGCCAACTTAGGGCGAACAAAGCGATACAAAAGGGGATGATGGACGGAACGTTTGAGCCAATCAAACACTCACCCCCAGTCAACTGATCTGGGTTTAATCCATCATCATTCTTTAGCTCACTCCACCACCCCAGTTCAGACATGGCCATATGCAAATCCTGAGGGCAGTGAGGCTGCAGCAGAATCCGGCTCAGAGAATGGGTCCAGCGACTCTGAGGCGCAGAGTGTGATACTCCCGGACGTCACCCCGCAGACAGCAGATGACATTGTTTAGTGGATAAGAGCGGTGGACTGCGATGAACAGATCTGGACTGCTACGGGGCGCTTCTGCCTCTGCAATAAGGTACAGGGGTTGATAAGGGGGGAATGCTGCGGGGAGGACCTCTGACATTACGGAGGGAGATGGCCGCCGCAGAGACTGGGAGAGCACCGGCGAGTGGCCTTCCCCTGGGACTGACTGATCGAACTGCAAGCAGTCACTTGTAGACATTTCAAACTAGTTTGGATGGGTTTTTTTTTCCTGCTTGTCCTGGGGAGTGGGAGTTGGGGAAAATGTTTAATGTTGAACTGGGGGGACACCTTGAGTTGCAGCGTACAAGGCACCACATGGGTTCGAGTGGGGGGGGCGAGCAGGAGCACCACACTGCCAGAGAGGCGAACGGGACACAGTAATACCTGATAATGACTGACAAACAGCAATACAAGTGTATGACCTGGAATATTAGGGGCATGCATACAATGTCAAAACGCCACAAGGTCCTCTCATACATTAGGAGGCGGGGAGCCCAGATAGCTCTTCTGCAAGAAACACACCTAACGCAGAAGGAAGGACAGGCACTACAAAGACGGTGGAGAGGGCAGCTCTTTTACACCACTTACTCGGCCTATGCGCGGGGGGCACTAATATATGTTCAGGCGGGAGTCCCATTCCAACTGCTGAGCTCCATGGTAGATCCGGAGGGTCGGTATGTAGCTATAAAGGGACGACTAGAGGGTCGAGAGATTAGTATAATCAGTGTATGCGCCCCTAATGTAGAGCAGCCTGCCTTTTTCGCGACGTTGAGTCACAGACTAGCACAATATTTCGCAGGTACCGTTATAGTGGGAGGCGACTTTAACAGCGTAGATGACACACTCTTGGACAGATCCCACCCCCATTACGAAACTCTCAAGCGGCGCGCGCCTCTCATGCATTCACTACATGGAGACAGAGCTGGGGCCTGATAGATGCGTGGAGAACCCTATACCCACAGGGAAGGGACTACTCCTACTTCTCAGCGGTCCATGAGGTGCATGCGCGACTAGATGCCTTCTTATGCTCAGTAGATGCTCAGCGTCATGTCACTGCTGCGGAATACCTTGCGCGAACCATCTCGGATCATAATCCGCTAGTTCTGTCCCTGAAGTGGGCACTCCCGGCAACAGCGATTCCTCCGTGGAGACTTCACCAGGACACCCTGGAAGACCAGGTCTTTCGGGAAGAGATTAGGGGCGAAATAGCGCACTATTTCGAAACTAATGCGGGAACGACCGCATCGCTGAACACAGAGTGGGACGCTTTCAAAGTGGTCTTGAGGGGCCAATGCATTACACGTGCCACGGGTGTCAGGCGCGTCATCATGAGAGAAGTGGAGGGGGCAGAGACAGCTCTCAGAGAGGTAGAATGCAGAAGGCCAGGGCACCCGGAGCTTCAACAGGCACTCTTAGATGCCAAGGAGGAAGTGGTGAAGCAGACGGAGAGGCTTAGAAGCTCCGACTACAAGAAATACTTGGAGTGTACGCATGCTGAGAGGAACAAGTCAGGGTCGCTTCTGGCATGGCTGACGAACCCGGTGAATAGAGGTCCCCCCCCTGGTGGAGATAGAGGATGAGTGGGGGGTTAGACACTTCACACAAGAAAAGATCAATGAGGTCTTTGCCCGCTATTATGCCAAACTCTACAGGAAGGCGGGCCCACGGACGTAAGGGACTACCTGGCCAACTTACAGCTGACGAGCCTGAGCCCGGAAGCGGCGGAAGAACTGGGAGCAGACGTCACACAGCGGGAGGTGCGGGTTGCCATTAAGGGCATGGCGCGAAACAAGACCCCGGGCACAGACGGCCTACCGGCCGAATTCTATGCAATATACGCGGAGGAGCTGGCCCCCTGTCTGGTTACAATGTACCAAGAGGCCTGAGAACTCGGAGAGTTGCCCGAAAGTTGCAGGGAGGCCCATATTGTCCCAGTACCCAAGCCAGGGAAGGAACCACACGACTACACGGCTTACAGGCCACTATCCATGTTAAACATGGATTATAAAATCCTGAGTAAAATTCTTGCGACACGCTTACTCCCTCACATGTCCAACCTGGTCCACGCGGACCAGGCGGGGTTTATCCCGGGACGGAATACGGCCATAAATATCAGACGACTCCTGGCTGTGATGGATTCCGAGGGGTATGACAAGCGAGAGGCGGCAGTGTTTGCAGTGGACAAAGAGAAGGCATTTGACAGCCTGGAGTGGTCGTACCCATATGAAGTCCTGGCCAAGATGGGTCTGGGGGAGGGATTTCTGGCATGGGTGCGGCTGCTATACGCATCCCCTACGGCCCAAGTACGCACTGGGAGGACTATCTCGCCTAGACAGAGGGTGGAGAGAGGTACGTGGCAAGGATGTCCCCTCTCCCCGCTCCTGTTTGCACTGACTATGGAACGCTGGCGAGCAGAGCTAGGAGCGGGCAGGACTATGAGGGCATGGAGACGGGAGCAGGGCAACACTTCATAGCATTGTATGCTGACGACCTCTTGCTATTCTTACGCAACACGATGGACGAACTGCGCGGAGCGCGTGACATGCTGACCCGCTTTGGCACCGTGTGTGGCCTTAAAGTCAATTGGCAAAAATCCAGCTTATACCCAATGGCGCTGGATACCCCCCCGCTGCTTGATCTAGAACACGTGAGGTGGGAGCCTAGCTGCCTACAGTACCTTGGAGTTAAAATATATCACGGAGCGCGGAATTACTGGAAGGTAATGTGGGTAAGGCGATAAGGTCAGCGAAAATAGCTATGGACTTTTGGGGAACGCTGCCGCTGTCAGCTGGAAGGGTAGCCGTCCTGAGAATGGTAGCGTTGCCGCGCCTACTATACTACTTCGGGACTCTCCCGGTGTGGATCCCTCGAGCGATGTTCAAAGAGCTTGACTCAATGGTCACATAATTCCTTTGTGGTGCAGGACGAAGGAGAGTGGCGTTGGCCTCACTGCGACACCCCACAGCAGAGGGTGGGCTAGCGGTGCCTGATTTTGAGAGTTACTACTTAGCTGCACAACTATATTAGCTGATCCAATGGTTGGCAGCGGATCGTAATCCGGAAAGGGAACAATGCCCAACTGCACCAGACACTGCAACTCTGGCGAAAATCCTGCTGCGAGTGCGTCGGAATACATCCGAAGACACGACCGAAACTAGGGTGGTGGTGCGCTGCTGGTCTAGATACTTGAGGAAAGTGGGTGCTGCAACTCCCTATTCCCCTGACATACCTATCACAATGCTACGCTATCTTCCACAGGGTGAGCACTGGGCAGGGCTGGAGGACTGGGTTGAGGCAGGACTAAGAGAGATGGGGGTCCTGTACCAAGATTCCATGCTACTTTAATTTGAAGACTTGCAAACTGCGTACGACTTGCCCGGGAGTCAGTTCCTGAAGCATAGGGCCCTCACGCGAAGGATTAGAACACACTGGAAAGCTGGGGGTGCGGAACCGCGAGCACTGGCGGGATGCAGATATGTTGCGCTGTCAGCAGGAAGAATTAAGACGGTGTCCTGCCTCTATAAGGCAATACGGGGAGATATGCAAAAGCCGTTGGAGCGCTTGCGATTACAATGGGAAGAAGACTTGGGTAAACGGATGTATGATGTAACAACGCGATCAATTAGATCTGTAGGGCGCTGGACTTAGGAATAGTATGATTTACTATTCCAACTCCAGCCTACGTACAGTAGGGAAGGTGTTGGAATAGTAAATCACACTATTCCTTAGTCTAGAGCGCCCTCCAGTGCAAGTCGTGGTAACGACTTGCGTTGTAAAAGCAGCGATCTAAATGTACTGCGGTGTTTTGACCGCGTTGTTAAGGTCATTTCCCGGGTAAACAGATACCAGAGGGAGAGTGGGATAAAATCCTAGAACGCACCCCGAAAGCGTCTAGAAATGCAAGATTTAAATTAACTATTATGTGCTACATAGAGCGTATCTAACGCTGGCCCGCATTAGGAGACACTTTGGTGCGAAAACGGCAGTTTGCCCGAGATACGGGGAAAGAGAGGCGCACATACTCCATATGTTGTGGAACTGCCCCATATTGCAAGCCTTTTGGGATGAGATACGTTAGGTGGTAGGCGACCTTATTGACAAAGAGCTTCCACAGGCCCCAGAGCACTTCCTTTTGGGGTGGTTCCCCCATACGGCCAAAAATAAAGTGACAGGAAAGTTTCAGGACTTGCCTATGTCCTGGCCAAGAGGACGATAGCCAGGAATTGGAAAGCGCCTGGAGGGCCGTGGATTATCACATGGAAAAAAGAGCTTGGGAAGTGGGCGGGAGCAAAAGGCAGATTGTTACTCAGAGAGGCCAGCCGGGGAATAGGCAAAATGGAGAGGGCTAGAGCATGGGAAAGCCTAGTGTGTGAGTTGGTGACGAATGATTAGGACAACAATAGTGGAGCGACCACTCCGAGAGTGGCAGAGCCAGAACGAGAGGATAGACCGGAGGGACATTCAGCCTAACGACATCAGAAGGTGTAGCACTATAATGCATGGAATCTGAGAGACTGACACACGAGAACCCAGTTGCACGTAGTAACACTCACCTATTTACCTAAACGCAACTCAAGGGGGGAGGGGGGGTTAGTTTTGTTTCAAAGGAAATGTTGAAGAAAATGCACCAGAGAATGTAAATGGCATGTCATGTACACTGGGCGCTAGATACCAGCCTCCGAATGAGCATGTATGTTGATATTGTTTAAAAGCCAATAAAATATGGTTAAAAAAAAAAAATAGAGCCAGTCCCATTACAATATCGGGACCGGCGTATACTCACTGTATTTTTTAATTCCCAAAAAGGACGGCACTCTCAGGCCTATACTAGACCTCAGAGCTAAATCTATACATTGTCAGACCACTTTCACATGTTCACACTCCTACAGGTGCTCCCACTCCTTCAGCAAGGTGACTTTCTGTCCACTCTGGACTTAAAGGACGCCTATTTCCATATTCCCATTCACCCTGCTCACCGGAAATACCTCAGGTTCATGGTGGCAAACAATATTATCAATTCAAAGTTCTCCCATTCGGAGTAACTACAGCACCCAGGGTTTTCACCAAGTGTCTGGCAGTTGTCGCGGCTCATCTAAGAAGACAGCACATTCACGTCTTCCCTTACCTAGACGACTGGCTAATAAAGCCAGCTCGCAACACAGCTGCCTACACCACACTCAAAAGACAGTCCAACTGCTTCAAGACCTCAGGTTCACTGTAAACCTCACCAAGTCTGATCTCCAACCATCCAACACTCAAGTGTATCTAGGAGCCACAATAGCCACTCAGAAGGCTCTGGCGTATCCCAACCCAGTCAGGATCCGCAACATGCAAACTCTAATATTGCAGTTTTAGCCTCAACACTCATTACCTGCTCGAGTGGTCATGCAATTGCTAGGAATGATGGCCTCTTGCATTTTAATCGTTCCTTCTGCAAGACTCCAAATGCGTCCCCTACAGGAATGCTTAGCACGTCAGTGGAACCAGGCTCAAGGTCAGTTATCAGATCTAGTGTTGGTAGATGGCCGCACTTACCGCTCTCTGCAGTGGTGGAACATACAAAACCTTTCCAAGGGGCGGCCATTCGTCGACCCGGTTCCACAGATAGTGCTAACAGCAGACGCATCGCTCACTGGTTGGGGAGCTCATCTTCAAAACATACCATTCAGGGCATGTGGACTATCCAACAAAAACAACTCCACATAAACCATCTAGTACTGCTAGCAATTTTTCTAGCATTGAAAGCCTTTCAACTTCATCTAGTAGGAAAAGCTGTCCTGATCCGCGCAGACAACATGACAGTGATGTACTACATACAAAAACGGGGGGGGGCACACTCTCTCCAGCTATCACAACTAGCCCAGAGCATCTGGAGATGGGCCATACCAAAAAAAATATATATATATCTCCTTGCAGAACACCTTCCAGGAGTAAACAACCAGATTGCAGATCTGCTCAGTCCTCAACAACAGCAGATCCACGAATGGGAACGCCACCCTCAAGTTCTCCTCCCATTCTTTCAAATGTGGGGCTTCCCAGAGATAGATCTATTCGCCACCCACCTAAACGCAAAAGGCCCAAACTTTGCATCCAGGTATCCACACCCATTGTCCAAAGGCAATGCACTATGGATGAACTGGTAAGGGATATTTGCTTATGCTTTTCCACCTCTCCCACTCATTCTGTTAGTGGTTCCGGAAGCTCAGACAGCAGTCCTTGACACTAATCCTAGTTGCTCCCACATGGGCCCGCCAACCCTGATTCACAACCCTGTTGGAGCTATCGGTAGTTCCTCACCAAAAACTACATCTTTCTCACAAACGTCTCACTCAGAACCGTGGAGAGATAAGACATCTCATTTATTGTAACAACAATAAAATCAATCCGCTAGACGCTTCAATACAAAACATCATTTGCTATTTATTACATCTACAGCGTTCCAATTTAGCGTACACATCCATAATCTTACAGCTTGCTGCAATAGCTGCATATCTACAAAACAGACAGCATTTGTCTCTTTTTAGAGTACCTGCTATTAAAGCATTCATGGAAGGACTTAAAAGAGTCATTCCCCCTAGAACTCCACCTGCTGCAGTGTGGAATCTGAACATCGTTCTTACAAGACTCATGGGTCCACCCTTTGAGCCATTGCACAAATGTGAACTACAATTTCTCACTTGGAAGGTCGCCTTCCTCATAGCCATCACATCTCTAAGAAGAGTGGATGAGCTTGAGGCACTTACCATAGAAGAACCATTTTTACAAATACAACAAGACAAAATGGTTCTTAGGACTAATCCCAAATTTTTACCTAAATTCATTTCTGCCTTTCATATCAACCAATCTGTTCAGTTGCCTGTGTTCTTCCCGCAACCAGATTCAGTGGCATAACGTGCTCTTCATACCTTGGATGTAAAAAGAGCATTACTATACTACATAGAAAGAACAAAACCCTTCAGGAAAACTAAGCAACTTTTTGTTGCTTTTGCTCCACCATATAAAGGCAATCCAATATCAAAATCAGGTATTGCGAGGTGGATAGTTAAGTGCATTCAAATATGCTACATTAAAGCTAAACGCACTCTAACAATTCCCCCTAGAGGGCACTCTACACGCAAACTAGGGGCTTCTATGGCATTCTTAGGAAATATACCCATAGATGACATCTGCAAAACTGCAACATGGTCTACACCTCACACATTCACGAAACACTATTGTCTAGATGTGTTAGCAAGACAGCAAGCTGGTGTGGGCCAGGCAGTTTTACGTACACTATTTCAGATCACTGCAACAGCTACAGGTTAACCACCGCTTTGGGAGATAACTGCTGTATAGTCTATGCATAAGCATACGATCTACAGCTCATATGCCTCAAACGGAAAATGCTACTTACCCAGTATGCATCTGTTCTTGGCATATAGAGCTGTAGAGTCATATGCGCCCACCCGCCTCCCCGGGTACCTTTACCTGTTGCAGTAATATCTTACTTGGATACAATATACATGGATATCTCTCTTTACTAGTCTTACTAACTCCATCATCACCCTTTACGGCAAAACAATCTAAGGATGGAGTCGATGCCCATGTGCACTATCACCGAAAGGAGGAGTCGCCTACCTTGTGACTGGAAAGACTTCTTCGAACAAAAATAAAGTGCAAACATCTGGACCCAACACTAGATGGCGATCTATGCATAAGCATATGACTCTACAGCTCTATATGCCAAGAACAGATGCATACTGGTAGCATTTTCCTAACTCACCATTCAATGGGGAACAATTGTTTGGGAGTGTGGTTGATGAAAAGCTCAATCAATTAAAAAAAGGATAATGAAACTGCAAAGTCCATGGGGGCTCTACAGTTCAGAGGCATGCGTAGAGGTACACCATCAAGGAGACTAGCAGGGAGAGGTACACACCAACCTACTACCTCACATCAAGGTTACCAGCAAATGTACCAAGCTGGAAACCAGGGTCCACAGCAGGGACAGCAGCAGAGCTGGCAATACCAAGGAAGAGCATACTTTCGAGGGCGTTCTCGTGGCAGAGGTCAGCCACAAAGAGGTGGACAACAAACCTCTACTAAGTGACTGCACTCACAAAAAGGTACACTCACGAACATCAGCGGTGAGGGTACACACAGAAAAACAACATATACAAAGATAAAAACAAACCAGTTTACAGTTCCTCCAACATACCACCCGAGTAGGAGGCAGACTAAGTTTTTTCCTGCAAAAATGGAGGAAAATAACCTCAGACAAATGGATTTTAAACATAATACAGTACGGTTACTGCATAGAGTTAACTAAACAACCTCCAAACAGGAGGCCAAAGCAAAAGAGACATTCATAAGAAGAATTATCTCACCTAGTCAAAGAGGTGCAGGAACTTCAAGGAAAACATGCAATAGAGCACGTACCACAAAGAGAAAAGAACAGAATATATTCAACATACTTCCTAATTCCAAAAGTGGACGAAACATTACGGCCAAGATTAGACCTAAGGTTTCTGCACAAAATATATAAAAACACAAAGATTCAAAATGACTACACTGCAAGAAGTGCTACCTCGGTTGCAAAAGGGAGATTACATGGCAACAATAGACTTAAAAGATTCGTATTTACACATCCCAATGAACAAGAGACACATGAGGCTGTTAAGATTTGTCGTGGACAAAAAACACTACTAATTCAAAGTACTCGCTTTCGGGCTAAAATCAGCACCAAGAGTATTTACAAAGTGCCTAGCAGCCGTAGCAGCACATCTCAGAAGGCAGGGGATTCATGTTTACCCCTACTTGGACGACTGGTTAGTGAGAGAAAACTCTTAGTCTATGCAAACAGCATATACAACAAGTGATAGAGACACTAGTTCAGCTGGGCTTCTCCATACATTAGGAAAAATCATCAATAGAACCAGAACTCATAAAGGTGTTCTTAGGCACAGAGACAAATACAGTGTTAGGGAGAGCATTCCCAAGCGAGAAAAGGAGATCAGCCCTATTGAAGGAGACTCCTCTATACCAGAGGGGGGGCATCATCTGACAGTGAGGACAGTGGGGAAATAAATGGGAATGATGGCCTCATGCATTCATTTAATTCCCAACATTCGTCTACACGTGAGACCATTTCAGGAATGGCTCCAGACACAGTGGTCACAGGCAACAGGGAGTTGGGAGGATCTAGTGGTTGTCACAAACAGAGTTCATCAAGAGATGGCATGGTGGAACAAAACAAACATAGCACAGGGGAGACTTTTCACATCACCAACTCCCAACAGTGACCATAATAACAGATGCGTCCCTAATAGGATGGGGAGCACATATGAACAACCTCAAAGTAAGGGGATTGTGGACACAGCAGGATGCAGTGAAACACATCAATATCTTGGAGCTAAAAACAGTATTCTTAGCCTTAAAAGCCTTTCAGAAAGAGCTCTACGGGAAAAGGGTGTTGATACAAACAGACAACACAACAACAATGTTTTACTTAAACAAACAAGGAGGGGCTCAGTCTGTAGCACTCAACGCTAGCCCAAGAGATTTGGAGATGGTCAATCCCAAGGGGAATAGACATTATAGCAATACACGTACCAGGAAAAGACAATATAGAAGCAGACAGACTGAGCAGGCAAACATCATCCCACGAGTGGGAACTAAAGCAAACAGAAGTGCAAAAGATTTTCACGAAATGGGGGACACCACAAATAGACCTATTTGCAACACCCCAGAATGCAAAATGCCAAAACTTCGCATCCAGGCGACCTTGCAGTCAGTCCCTGGGGAATGCGCCATGGATAGACTGGTCAGGGATATTTGTTTACACTTTTCCCCCAACCATTACTGAACAAAGTGATCAGCAAATGCAGGATCAGCAAAATGACAGTGATACTCATCGCACCACAGTGGGCCAGACAAACTTGGTCCTCAGAAATAATGGAAATGTCTCAAGGAACAATGCACAAACTTCCAAAAAGAAAAGATTTGCAAACGATGCAAAACGGGAAAGTGCTTCATCCAGAACCAGAGAGCTTAGGTCTAGCGGCATGGCTCCTGAGGACTTAAAATTCGCACATCTCAAACTACCAGAAAGCACAATGGCTGTCCTGTGAGAAGCTAGGAAACCAACAACAAGAAAATTTTATACAGCGAAATGGAAAAGATGCACACAATGGTGCCTTAAAAACATCTTTCAAAAAAGATTACAAAAGAAACTGTGCTTAAGTCTTTGACACATTTACTACAAAGAAAATTATGTTTTACTTCGCTAAAAGTACACTTAGCAGCAATTGTAGCGTATACAAGCGGTGAAACAGGGAAGAGTTTCTTCACTTCACATGTAGTCAAACAGTTCCTTGAAGGAGCAAAAAGAATTGCACCACCAAAAATGGTACCAGCACCAACATGGAATCGAAATTTGCCTAGCATTGTAACGGTAAGTTTCAATTCTATTAAGGACACGGAGGCGAGGATTATGCTTTTCTTTCTCCGCTTTATTCACTATACAAAACTTACAGCAGCCCGAAAAGCAATAAGAATAATTTTGTACCAACAAGATATGACAAAATATTCCAAAAAACCAATCGAAAAAACTACAAGAGTCCAAAACGGGACTACAAATCCCATAAATCCATAGGAGGTCCCAGACAGTGAGTCCTTTCTTAGTGTCTATGATGTCCATAAAGTGCCACCATCTTAGTTGTCCCTCCTCTTTCTTCGTGCGAGCTACGCCTCTTCATCACTGGTCCTGTTTCGAACCCTCATGTCCTAAAAACAAGAAGACCACTTAAGGTCTCACAAGGACACAAACCTCTGAGTCAATGCTAGAGCAGACAAAGGCTAAGCAAAAAACATAAACAACCGGTAATCCCTGATAGATTTATCAAGAGCAGAACAAAACGTGTTACTTACATACATACGGGTGGGTTCACACGAAAAAAGTGCATTGGGGGGGATAATCCTCGCCTCCGTGACCTTAATAGAATTGAAACTTACCGTTACAATGCTAGGCAAATTTCGATTCTATGTCAGGACCGGAGGCTCCGATTATGCTAGTTCAAAGCTTACTTACCACCAAATGAGCAACGTCCACCACCGGTTTAAAGTAAAAACGCTTAAAGGTGGAATCCGAAGACCAATCCGCCGCGCACATTAGGTCTTCCAAGCGGGCTCCCAAAGCAAATGCCTTAGAGGCCATTGCACCCCTGGCTGAGTGAGCTCCGAATTGCTTTGTATCAATGCCCGCTTCCTGCATGACCCACCGCACCCAACGGGCTATGGTGGGGGAAGAGACCGCTTTATGTGGCTTTCGTAAAGCGGTCAGAAGTTGTCTCTCGCCCGGAAGGCGAAGTTCCTGTGTGATATCCTCATACGCCTTCAGGCACTGCACCACACACAACTTAGGAACATCCGAAAAAGCAGGATAGGAAATCGTCCTAGACAAAGATTTAGTACGGCGGCCCACCGTGAATGTAACCCCCCTCCGGGGAAAAAACTCTGGCCGTAATGTCCAAAGCGCGGACATTACTCTCCAACAGGAAACGAGACATAGAAGCATGGCCAATTTGGCCGAAAGTTCTTTCAAGGACAGATATCCATTAGACTGCCAAGAGAGGAACAGATTCAAGACAAGATTAACATCCCATAACACAGAATAGCGTGGTTCCGGGGGCAACGAAAGGCGAATACCCCGCAATAACCTACAGACAAAAGGGTGTTCCCCGACTGGGGCTCCTTCCACTGGGCAATGAGCAGCCGAGATTGCCAAACGCACTGCGTTAATAGAGGGGTACGCCATACCATCAGTGGCCAACTCCGCTAAAAAATTCAAGATGGGAACAATTCCTGCGACCAAGGGATCCAGACCCCGTCGAAGACACCAACGCATCCACTTAGACCAGGCGGAGCAATAGCGTTTGCAGGTACTGTTCGCCCAGGCCTTGGACAAGAGGCTTGCAGCCAGTCCCGAAAGCCCTGGGAGCGACCAACGCTGCTGGAAAGCCACCATGCCATGAGGCGGAGAGAACCCTGGGTGACCAGGTGATGAGGCTGCCCTCTCGGATCCAGCAGGAGATGAGGAAACTGGGGGAGTAGGATTGGAAAATCCCAGGAAAGTTCCAGAAGAACTGGAAACCAAACTTGAGACCTCCAAAACGGCGTCACCACTACCACCTCTGCCTGCTGACGGCGGATTTGAGCCATCGAACTATCGTGGAGAACGGGGGAAAGGCATACCCCATCTCCTGATTCCACTCCTGAAGGAAAGCGTCCGTGGCCTCTGCCAGAGGATCCGGTCTCCAGCTGAAATAACGTGGGGGCTGATGGTCCAGACGGGACGCAAAGAGGTCCACCGAAAAAGGACCCCACAGACCGGTCAACCACCGGAATACTTGAACGTCCAACCTCCACTGACTGGAGTCCCGCAGGTGCCTGGAGTGCCAGTCTGCCACCTGGTTGGCTTGACCCGGCAGATATTCCGCCGTCACGGAAACATGATGAGCCAGGCAATAATCCCAGAAACCTTTCGCCAAATCCGACAGGGCTCTGGAGCGAGAGCCTCCCAGATGGTTCACCTTGCGGACCGCAGAGACGTTGTCCATTCTTAAGAGGACACACGAGCGCACTGCGTCCCTGGTCCAGCAACAAACCGCGAAGGACCCCGCCAGGAGTTCCAAACAATTGATGTGCAATGCCTGTTCGTGTAACGACCAGGCGCCGCCGGTGGAGAATTCCCCGCAGCGGGCGCCCCAACCCGACCTGCTGGCGTCGGATTCTATGACCAGGTCCGGAACTGACCCGAAAATGGCTCTGCCGTTCCAGGCTTCCATGTGAGTGTGCCACCACGACATTTCCTCATTCACCTCTTCTGAGAGGGGAACCATCTGGTCGTAGGAGAGGCCTCTCCTGAGATGATGCGCCTTCAAGCGCTGAAGGGCCCGATAATGAAGGGGACCCGGGAAGATTGCCTGGATGGATGACGACAGGAGTCCCACCACCCTGGCAATCTGCCGGAGAGACGTATGAGTCTTGGAGATGGTTTGTCGCAACTCGTGCCGAATCTTGGCCATTTTGCGAGACGGCGAACTCAAGGAACACCGGACTGAGTTCACCACGAAGCCCAAGAACACCATGCTTTGAGCCGGGCTGAGGACTGACTTGTCCCCGTTGATGACAAAGCCCAAACCCTGTAGAAGGGAGACAGTCTGCTGCAACTGACCGACCAACTTCCTGGGACACAGAGCCATGAGCAGAAGGTCGTCCAAGTACACAATCATACGGATGCCCTGGCCCCGAAGGAACTCCACCGCGGGATGAAGCACCTTTGTGAAGCACCATGGTGCCGAAGAAAGTCCGAACGGAAGGACTGAAAACTCGTAAACCTAATCCCTCCAAGCGAACTGCAGAAATCGCCGGTGTGGGGGATGGATAGGAACTACCAGATAGGCATCCTTGAGGTCCAGGCGGACCATCCAGTCGCTCGGGAGCAAGACATCTCGGAGGAGGTGAATCCCCTCCATCTTGAAGTGCCGGTAAACCAACCATCCGTTGAACTCCTTGAGGTTGATTACCGGAAGCCGCCCGCCATCGGGTTTGTCCACTAAAAACAGATTGCTGAAGAAACCGTTGGGATGCAGAGCCGAGTGACATATTGCTCCTTTGCGGAGCAAGTCGGATACCTCCTCGTCGACCAGCTGTGCATCGGCAACGGAGAAGGTGATGGGGCGAGGGCGGCTTCGCTGCTGGGGCCGATCGTAGAACTCTATATGAAAACCCCGGATGGTTTGCAAGACCCAAGCATCCCCGGTGATCTCTGCCCAGGCCCCTCGGAAGGCTGCTAGCCGACCCCCAATACGGATGCGCGCCGCAGGCAACACACTTACCGCTGGAACCGCCGCCACCGGCGTTCTTCTTGAAGCCTCTGCGACCCTGGAAGCGCTGCCCCCTGGTGGGGTAAAAGGTGTTATAGTTGGCTGAGGAGTTGTACTGCCCTCGTCCGGAGCCTTGTCCCCTGTTGGGATTGTGCTGGCCACCCCGGCTGGTCGAGCGGCCCCTGCCACGACCGGCCCCCTGAGAGAAACGGTGCTGGAAGACTCTTTTAATATTGGACTGGGCCTTGTCCAATGAGGTAAAGGTGGCAACGAACTTGCCCAGCTCTTTAATAAAGGGCTCCCCAAAGAGACCCCCTGAGCAACTGCCCCCCGCCTCCGAAGAGGCCAGGTCACCCAATTTCGGGTCCAACTTGTTTAGCAAAGAGCGACGGCGTTCCGTCGAGAGAGCACAATTGGCGTTCCCCATAAAAATTATGGCCCTCTGGGCCCAATTGGAAAGCACCTCAGGAGATATGGTAGTACCCGTTACCTTCGCCTCCTCCGCCATGCCCAGTATTTTGGTCATGGGACCAATGGCGTCCAACAACTTGACCTGACCGGAGCGCCAGGAACGATCTATCCCCTTCCTAGGGTCCTTCATATATTTGGCCAAAAACGTGGCCATCTTCGAATCTAGCTCCGGGGTGCAGGCAACTTTATCTTCCAAGGAGGGCCTAGGGTGTTCCGCTTTCAAACAACCCCGAGCTCCCTTCTCTAGGGGCTTGCGAAGGCGGCCCGCCACGAACTTGGCCACTTTGTCCCCAGGGACCCAAGCTGCCGATCGCGGATGCATAATGTCATCCGGATCCAACATTCCCGAGCTATCCTGTGGTATTTCAGTGGAAGTCCCGGCTGGACGCCACGACCGCGAAGACCCCGCCTCATCATCTGAGTCCCCCGGCGAACTACCGTCCTGCGACGGGGAATGCGACACAGGGTCTGCCACCGCTATGGCGGCAGGAGGAGGCGCAGGAGAAGGGACAACAATTTTAGCGAGAAAAGCGCTTTTAAGGCGCTCAAACGCACTTTTGTCCACCCCCTGTGCATCCTCCTGGCCACCCTCAGTACAAGCCTTCCTCGGGAGTGGGGGACCCTCTGCAGGAGCAGGGGTACCCGCCGAAACCGGGGGAACCATGTGAGCCTGCGCCAATTTTGCGCATTCTTGAACAATGCGGTCCGACAGGCGCTGCTCCATGGGCCCCACAATCTCATTGACTCATCTGTAAATGGAGCTGTTCACTGCGTCGTAAAAATCGTCGTCACCCGGGAAGTACTCCTGAACCTCCTCCTCTTCGAAATAGCCCTCCATGCTAACTCTCACACGCACACTTCTAGGCCCCACACAGGAGGGAATTCCTCACAAATAAACTGGCCTAACTGATATGTTCACAAGCCCGGGGGACCCTGGGGCAATATGGGCAGACCGGAGGACTGCAAGGTATTTGGACGGGTCAGACCCCGCAATCGAGGCGCGCTCACCTCAAGCGCGCTCAAGCCCTCAGCAAGCTGACCGGGCTGTCACCGCCACCCAGCGCGCCAAATTTATTACTCTGTGCGCAACTCGCCTGGTCGGCGTAAACGCGGCGGAGCCGAAATACGGACCCCCGCCGGGGCGTGCAACATGAAACTATGCGGGCATACAGACCCCGAAGGGCGTTCAGGTGAGGCGGTCGGGGACAAGGCTGACAGACGTCGCAACTCCCGCAGCGCGGCTCCCAGACTGAGGAGACGCGCTGCGGGACCAGCGAGACAGCAGCGCTTCCCCTAGCGGGTTAAATTAACACCGCGAATCAAAGGGAAACACGGCCGCGAAAGGGACGCAAACGCCCGCGGTCAGGAATCTGAAATAAAAAAAGGCAAACTTGCAAGCAAACCGCAAGGCCTACCCTTGCCCCCGCGGCAATACAGTAGCGGCGGGGCACAACGCAATACACATGAGAGAAAAATAAATGAACTTAACTGGCTGCGGAAGCAGCGAAGAAAGAGGAGGGACAACTAAGATGGTGGCACTTTATGGACATCATAGACACTAAGAAAGGACTCACTGTCCGGGACATCCTATGGATTTATGGGATTTGTAGTCCCGTTTTGGACTCTTGTAGTTTTTTCGATTGGTGTTTTGGAATATTTTGTCATATCTTGTTGGTACAAAATTATTCTTACTGCTTTTCGGGCTGCTGTAAGTTTTGTATAGTGAATAAAGTGGAGAAAGAAAAGCATAATCGGAGCCTCCGGTCCTGACATAGAATCTGAACATAGTTCTAGCACAAATGATGAAAGCACCATTCGAACCACTACACAAAGCAACGTCACAAATGCTCACTCTAAAAACTGCCTTTTTAGTGGCAATAACATTCCTACGTAGAGTTAGCGAACTGCAGGCACTAACACTACAGGAACCCTACTTCCAAATACATAGTAACAGGATTGTCATGAGGACAGATCCTCAATTTATACCAAAGGTGGTATCAAAATTCCACATAAATCGGGGTATTCAGATACCAAGTTTCTTTCAAAATCCAAAGACCAAAGCGGAAAGAGCTTTGCACACACGTGACGCAAGAAGAGCAGTCATGTATTACATTGAAAGAACTAAGGAATACAGAAAAACAAAACAGTTATTTGTATCCTTCGCCAAAAGTTTTCTAGGAAGGCCAGTAACCAAAAACACAATTGCAAGATGGTTAGCGCAAGCCATACAATTATGCCACAGGCAAGCAGGACAAACTTTACAAGGTGCGCCACAGGCACACTCAACAAGGAAGAAAGGAGCAACTCTTGCATTTCTAGCTAACACTCCAATTCAAGACATCTGCATGGCTGCAACATGGTCTTCAGTACACACATTCACAAAGCATTACTGTGTGGACATTCAAATGAACAAAGAAGCACAAGTAGGACAGAAGGTCTTACAGCATCTATTTACAAACCAAAGTTCATCTTCCACCCAGCCACCACAAGACTAGCAAACCGCTACAAAGTCTATGCACAGCATGTGAATCCAGAAAAGATTCACGCTGCAAAACGAATAGTTTCTTACCTGTCGGTGTAGTTTTGCAGCTTGAAGAATTTTCTGGATTCACTAGCGAACCCACCCTCCTCCGCCAAGGAAGAGAACAATAATGAGGAGAGAAGGAAAAAAAAATAGAATCCGAAGATGGCGGCCAAAGGTGGGAACTTCCGGAGGAAGCACGTCAACGTCACAGAAGGACACCAGATGGTGGTACATCGACGCCCACCAAAAAAAAAAAAAGGGAAGAAATACTACAATTCCAGACCCAACCACTAGATGGCAGAATAATGCACAGCATGTGAATCCAGAAAATTCTTCAAGCTGCAAAACTACACCAACAGGTAAGAAACTATTCGTTATCCAACGAGGAGGCATTCTGCTGATCTCTCAATCCTTTGGGTCTCATAGAGCTTTGCAGTTATTTGTTTACTTTAGCTAGTCAATAGAGGAATGGTGTGAGACAGAAGAATATAGTATATTTAGAGTGATGTGATCAGTCTTTGCCTTTAATGGTATAAGCTGGACAGCTCCTTGTGTTGAAGACCCTGCAGTGTAGTTCCCAGAAATCAATCTAAAAATCCAGTATGCTCAAACCTTCACCGCCGAAGTAGGAATATGGTATCACCCAAATGAGATGGCTCAGAATACAAATATCCAGTTGACAGAAAGTCTTGATGTCCTCTTGACGGGGCTACTTAAGGCCTACTAGTCAGGTTTTCCTTTGCATTCACTGCTGTGAAGAGACTAAGGTGATTCGTAAATCTCAAGCCTCTGCACGGTGCCACTGTGCTTGTTATTGAACATTCATAACCATTAATGTATTTTGGTATGGTTTCATATGTCTCAAACACATTGCCATGGCTACTTTATTCAGCTAAGATGGCAACTTATTGAGTAGAACTATCCAGTTATTATGGGGTTAGGGGAGACTTCTAGATTAGACTGTTTGATCAAGATAAAGTTTTTGGGGGCAGGGCCTGTCAAGATTGGGAGGTAAGGGTATGGTAGTGGGGGGGTTGGTGGATGAGTTTGAGGTTTCTCACTAGACCTAGGTGGAGATCCACCAGAAAAGTGACCAAACAACTCTGCCACGCTGCTCGGAGTTCCGCAAGCGACGGAGTGCGTTGGGTCGGGCCGTTCGCGATGATTTTTAATGCCGGGTGTTTGTCCAGCGCGAACGGCACCACGCGATTCGCAAGATGGCACTGCTTCTTTCTGCTGCTCGAGTAGATGTTCTGCTCGAGCTGCGGCTTCCTCAGCGCAAATGGAAGGTTTATCAACACGAGCAGTAGCGGCCATCCGCGACCACTCGCCTTGAAAAATCTCCCAGGAAGCTGGTCTGGAGTAAGATTTTCCGCACTCGCCAACTTGATGTTGGCAAGCGAGGAAAAAACTCTGCTCCACGGAGCGGGAAAAACTCTGCAAGCTCCGCGAACGGAGCCGAATTTCACGCCCAGGCCTATTCCTCAGTTGGCAAGAGCAGTCTGGAAGGCTTCCTGGAATAATGTTGTCCTAAGGGCTTCCTTGACGGAAAGGAGGCTGGACAGGTATCTGAGATGATGTGGATCGTGGGTATTGCAAAGGTAAGAGTCCTGGATTTGTACAGTGTTTCTACCATGGTGTAGGAAGCTGGTTTCTGTTGCCGTAGCCCCGCCACTTTTTGCCAGACTACTGATGCACTTTGACTTGATGTGCCCTGGGTCCCTAGCAATCAGTTTCCCAGGGCCTGTGTTCTTTCCCCAAAACTACCTTGTACACCCAATTGGCACTCTCTGGCCACAAGTCAGCCCCTGGTAAATGGTACCACAGATTCCCTGGGCACTGTGACCAGGGAAGGCCTCTAAGGGCTGCAGCATGTATTGTGCCACCCTAAAGAGGTCCTGTACCTTTACACTCACACACTGCCTTTGCAGGCTGCTTGTTTTGGTGCAGCACAAAGTGAAGAGTCGACATGGCACACATCCCTGTGTGCCATGCCTACAACCCACTGCCCTGGCATGGATCTTCCCTCTAGCTGGGTGCACTATACCAGTGGTTGAGGGTACAGGTGCATGAGCCCTGTACCCCTACAGTGTCCAAGTCAATTCTTAGACATTGTAAGTGCAGTGCTGCCATTAAGAGTATATGGTGCTGGGAGTTTGTCATTACGAACTCCACAGTACCATAATGGCTGCACTGAAAACTGAGAAGTTTGGTATCAAACTTCTCAGCACATTAAACCCACACTGATGCCAGTGTGGGATTTAATGAAAAATGCACACAGAGGGCATCTTAGAGATGCCCCCTGAAATACGACCAGCCTCTGGTGGGTTCCCTGACTGGTACACACCAGCCTGCCACCACGAGACATGTTTCTGGACCCCTGGGGTGGGAGCCTTCGCTCCCAGAGCCCAGAAACAAAGCCTTTCCTGGGAGGAGGTGATCACACCTCCCCCAGGCCAGGAAGAGCTATCTGTGGCAGGGGAGCTTCAAAGGCTTTGCAGCCTTTGTAATGCGACCTCCAGCCTCTCCTGCTATCAGGAGCAGGCTCCCATCCTGTCTCCACTCCTTTTCGTCGGGAACACTGGCGGGAAAAATTAGCCAGCCCAGAAGGGTGTGCCCACCTCTGCCAACCCCACCCCTCAGGTGGGGGATTTGAGGTGAAGCCCACTCTTCAGTGCCTGCCATCTTGCAGATGGCAGGCACTCCCCAATCAGGATTAGGGATTGTGCTCACTCTCCCACGTGGGGTGGGCACACCAAGGGTGTAGTCACCCTAAGGTCAGAGCCCCTTGGCTACTGACCGCAAGACTCCTAAAACGCCCCCTAAAAACAGTATTTAGGGGGCAGCCCTGAACCAAGAAAGCAGACAAGAACCAACTACAAGAAAAGAAGGACCGAACAGCCGTGCCGAAGATAACAAGAGGAAGACGCCCACTTACTTGGCCCCAGCCCTACCGGCCTGTCTCCACCTCGACCCTGCTCCTGCGAAATCCCGGTGTGTCCTGCAGCCATCAACCTCGAAAACCATGGAGGACCTTCCTGCCTTCAACCAGAAAGACTGTGTCTCCAGTGAACACCGGATTTGTTCATCTCCAACCTCTGGTCCCGGCCGGAAACCGTGAATCCGCCCCACTCTGCACCCGCCGTCCACGGCCCGAGCTTGAGTGGGCAAACACCACAAGGAGGTCTCCCCCAGCGATCCTGACCCGAGATCCAGTGATCCCTAACCTGCCTCAAGCCTCCAGCCGACGCCTGCAGCCTAAATCCGGAAGGTCCCCCCAACTGACCAGGAGCTGGTAAGAAGATCCGACCCTAAAAGGCACCCCTGCACCCAACGCCCCATGGCCTTGGGTGGCACAAATGACGGTGCCTAGCCAACCCCCAACATCCCAACTTACCTCTCGAAGTGGTGGTCGCACCCAGAAGACCTTTGTCCCCAAGCCTGCAGTGCTTTTGCAAACCAGAGACTCCCCATTAAAAGCTACAGGGCTTCCAACGCCAAAACAGCACTCTGCACCCGGCCGCCCCAGTGCCGCTGAGTGTGCATCTTTTGTGCTGGCCTAAACCCCCATTTGCCCTGAGCTTAAGTCCAGGAGCTTTGCTCCCACAACCCAGTGGCCTGCTAGTCAGCAGCCACCAACCGAGGCCCCCTGTGATGACCTGCGTGTCATCTTGACCTTTGTGTCATCTTGTTCCATGTTTCACATTCTGCCTGGAGTTCCTCATTCTAGAGGCTTCACCTAGTTTGAGTGGCTTTAGAACTCCCACAAGTCAGTTGCTGCTGGCGCTTTGTGGGTAGGACGTCTTACATGTAGATACCTCCTGTTCCAAAATAAAGAACACTTCATCAACCTTTCCAGTGTACCTGCTTTATTACACTGGCGACGACCTGGAAAAGGACCCACAGCCGTCTACTTTGCTGCTCTACAAACGTCCTAACACATCGATCATCCTTACAGTAGCCCAGCTTTCTGCACGACCACTTGCTTCCTGGCCTGCCGCTTCTACAAGGTAATGTGTGCGCACCCCGCGAGCCCCGCGTTTATCTCCTGCTAAAAATGCGTATTTTCAGACTTATTTACTTTCAAGCTTACCTTTATCTCATGTGCACTCCTCGCGCCTCCAATTCCCCGCGCAGACATTCTAAAACAATTACGCTTGACGACGCCTTCCTGCTCTGTATCCCAGACAACGGCGCAAGCTCTCTACGGAGTTACGCAACCAAGGAAATGCGGGCTGCGTGTGACGTTGCTTGGCGACCCAAGTCTTCTATCAGCCTCACTGCGCGCCTGATGTTGCTAGGCAATAAAGGACGCTGAAAAGTCTTCAATCAGCCCGCTGCGTGTTGCCAAGCAACTGAGGATGCTTTCAGGTTCTCGACCATCCTTTTGTGGCTCGTTATCTCTGGTCTCCCGCCAGTGACTTCTACCTTGTGAACACTTCGCCTGCCTTTCCCTGCATCCTCGCTGGCAGGCACAGCTCTTCATCCTGCCTGTCTACTTTAGCATTCGCTTTTCGCTGACAGGCACAGCTGTTTACTGTGTGTATAGACATCTTTTTTGCCTGCTTCGCTGACAGGCACAGCTTATTGCCACATTATACACGCTATCATCAGAGGAGTCTTTTCTCCTCACTTTAATAAGTGCCCATTTTCCTTACTTACTTCATCACGGTCATAGGCACACCATATTCCACACGTGCCTTTGCGCCGTCTACTACAGTGATAAGCACACTCCTGCTTAAAGTGCTTTCACCTCCCTACTTTCTACGGTGACAGGCATACCCCTGTTCCCAAAATGCAAAATGTTACCTTTGCAGGCTGTGTCACCAGCGCCCCCTCTGCAGCAGCCTCCAAACCCTCCTAGTCTGGCCTTTCAGGCCCATCAATCGCCAGTGGGTGGCAGGATTCGCCATCACCTCCCCCACTGGCTCAACATCACGTCGGACAGGTCGATTTTGCAGATAGTCCGAAGGGGCTACTCCCTCCCCTTCAAGACTACCCCTCCATCCATGCCACCTCAATTCCATCGCATGTCGGAGGATCACCTGGCCCTTCTCCAGCAGAAAGTTACGGCTCTCTTGGCCAAGGGAGCCATCGAGCGAGTTCCTGTCCCAGAAGTAGGTCGTGGTGGCTATTCCCACTACTTTCTGGTGCCCAAGAAGGACAAGGGTCTGCATCCTATCTTGGATCTCGGGAACGTCAACCGCTTCCTCCAGAAGGAGAAGTTCAAAATGTTGACACTGGCTCAGGTCCTGTCTGCCCTCGACCCGGGAGACTGGTTGGTAGCGGACTTGCAGGATGCTTATTTTCACATCCTCGTCCTGCCGGCCCACCGGCGTTACCTACTGCTCTCGGTAGGTCACGAGCACTTTCAGTTTACCGTGCTCCCCTTTGGTCTTACCAGCGCCCCTCGGGTGTTCACGAAAGTGATGGCGGTAGTCGCAGCTCATCTGCGCATACCAGGGGTTCCAGTCTTCCCCTATCTCGACAACTGGCTGTTGAAGGAGGGCTCGCCCCAGCCAGTCGTCTCCCACCTCCAGACTACAGCGGACCTCCTGCATTCGCTGGGGTTCACTCTCAACGTGCCGAAGTCACACCTGATTCCCTCTCGGAAGCTCCTTTTCATCGGTGCAGTTCTGGACATGACGCAGTTTCGGGTTTATCCTCCCGAGCAGCGAGTCCGGGATTTTCGGGCTATGATTCCGATCTTTCAGCCTCTATCCCGGGTTTCGGTCAGAATGACTCTGGAGGCTGCTGGGACACATGGCCTCCTGCATCCTGCTGGTGGATCATGCCAGGTGGCATATGCGGGCTCTGCAGTGGGACCCGAAGTTCTAGTGGGCACAGCATCAGGGGAATCTGTCCGATTGCGTGCGGATCTTGGAGGGACCTGCTCGACAATTGCAGTGGTGGCTCACGAACCAGGATTGGGTCAATGGCAGATCCCTCTCTCTTCCCCAACCAGAGTTTGCAGTGGTGACGGATGCATCACTTCTGGGGTGGGGCGGCCACATGGGAGAGGTGGAGATCAGAGGCCTCTGTCCTCCGGCGGAGTCCGGGCTCCACATCAACCTTCTAGAGCTTCGGGCGATCCGTCTTGCACTAAAAGCATTCCTTCCCTCTGTCCGGGGAAGAGTAGTGCAGGTGTTCACGGACAACACCACCGCCATGTGGTACTGCAACAAGCAGGGTGGGGTCGTGGATCCTATGTCAAGAGGCTCTCCGCCTTTGGACATGGCTGGAACATCAGGGCATATCCCTGGTGGTTCAACACCTGGCAAGTTCTCTGAACGCCAGAGCAGACGAACTCAGCCGCAGGTGCATGATGGATCACGAATGGGGTCTTGACTCGGAGGTGGTGCAAGGTCTCTTTCAGCAGTGGGGAGAGCCTTAGTTTGATCTATTCGCCACCGAAGAGAACGCGCAATGTCAGCAATTCTGCGCGTTGGAATTTCCAAGGCGGCACTCGCTAGGTGACGCTTTTCGTCGCGAGTGGAGTTGCAGTCTTCTATACGCCTTTCCGCCTATACCACTTCTGCCCAGAGTGCTGAAGAAGATCAGGCGCGACCGGACCCAAGTCATTCTTGTGGCTCCGGATTGGGCACGAAGAGTCTGCTATCCCGAGCTGTTACACATGGCCATCGATCCTGCGATCAGACTGCCTCTTCGGGAGGATCTTCTGTCGCAGGAGCAGGGGATGGCCCTCCACCCGAACCTGTCCAGCCTCCACCTCCTTGCGTGGAGATTGACGGCTTTCGACCTTTCTCCCGAAGTCTGTAACGTTATCTTGGCAGCCAGGCGTCCCTCCTCTAAAATGGTATATGCCTGCAGATGGAACACATTTGTGGCATGGTGCACAGCAAAGGCTGTGGATCCCCTTTCCGCCCCTCTTTCTTTGGTTCTCTAGTTCCCCTTTTCTTTGGCCCAGCAGGGCGCTCTGCTTTGGGCACTTAAGGGCTATCTCTTTGCCATTTCAGCCCTTCTTAGGCTTCCTGATCAACCTTCTCTTTTCAAGTCCCCTATTGTAGATAGATTCCTTAAGGGCATTACTCATCTCTTCCCTCCTAGTCCTTTCTTAATGGCCCAGTAGAACTTGAACTTGGTTCTGACTTTTCTTATGTGCACTCCCTTTAAGCCGTTACATAATTATCCTCTCAGATTTTTAACTTTGAAAACTGCCTTCTTGGTTGCCATCACTTGTGCTCGCAGGGTGAGTGAGCTTCAAGCCCTTTCTTCTAAACCTCCTTTCCTGGCTGTTCATCCGTACAAAGTTGTCCTTTGCACTAGGCCTTCTTTCCTTCCCAAAGTGGTTACCTCTTTCCACATAGGACAGACCATCACTTTGCCCACCTTCTTTCCGCCTCCGCATCCTTCTAAAGAGGAAGAGCGGCTCCATCGTCTGGATCCAAATTGTGCTCGTTCGAGGCATATGGGCTGTAGATCATATGCTTCTGCGTAGATCGCCATCTAGTGTTGGGTCCGGATGTTTGCACTTTGTTTTTCTTCGAAGAAGTCTTTCCAGTCACGAGGTAGGTGACTCCTCCTTTCGGTGATAGTGCGCATGGACATCGACTCCATTGTTAGATTGTTTTTTTCCACCATCGGTTTCGGATGTGAATTGTTGCGCTCCGGTTCGGCACCGTTTCTTCGGGCCCCCTTCGACGCGCAATCCACTACCCTCGACGGTATTGTTTATCGATCGCGTTTCCCATTCTCCACGTATCGTTTGCTTTCAAAAAACTTCGAACGGAACAGTCGTGGAAGACCGTTGGGCCTACCCGCGCCGGGATCGGTAGCAGCTGATGGAACGGACTCCATTCAAGTTATGTCCAGGGTGTTGCGCTAAGTTACCGTGCACCGACTTGCACGAAGTGTGCAACCTTTGCCTATCCCCGAAACACGACGAGAAAGACTGCGACGCGTTTCAGTCGAAGAAAACCCTCCGTGATCTTCTGGCTCGACATCACGAAATGTACCAACAAAGCAGCTCTGCGCCGGACCTCCTCGGAGAAGAGTCCAAACACGAAGAATCGCAAGCGCAGGAAGCCGAAATGGAGGAGCACGTCTCCGTATCCGACGCTGACTCCGATGCCGAAGACCTGACACCGGGACAACGGATCATGAGTAAAGAGGCTTCGTTCTCATACCACCTCCTTTATAAGAAAAAGGCTCCGGTCCCTCCTCTGCCTTCGGGCCAAGGTCGGCCCCGAGAAAAGGTGTCGAGCACCCCGCCTTTGGGCTCAGCGCCGAAACATAAACAGCCTTCCGGCTCAGGCTCTACCCGTTCCCACGCCGGTGCCGACCCGAAATCTTCGGCGTCGAAAGCGAAACACCTACTGGTTTCCATGCCACCGTTGCGTAAACCTAAATCTTCGGAGCCGAAACTTTCGACGTCAAAACCGGCATCTAAAGAAAGTACGGCAACTAAAGAGCCTCGGACCAAAAATCCACCTTTGGATCCGAAACAGAAGGAAATGGTGATTAATCCCGAAACTGGACATATTAATGCCAAACTTCCTGAAAAGAGGAAAATGGGCTTACCAGGGGACTACCACATTACTCTACGCAGCACGGTTTTCGGCCTCGTCACTTCACTGAGTCGGCCCTGATTACCGCCACGGAAGGGATTCAGAGAGTAATGGACGGGGGGGGCAGAGCTGTCCTCATTCTCTTAGACCTATCGGCAGCATTCGACACCGTGAATCACGCGGTGTTAGTGCAGCGGCTGAAGTACGTGGGAATTGAGGAGTCAGCTCTGGCCCTCCTCTCCTCTTTTCTGGAGGCAAGGGAGCAGAGCTTGAGCTGGGATGGTCTGCAATCCGACAGCTTCCATCTCCCATGTGGTGTGCCACAGGGGTCTGCCCTGTCTCCAACGTTATCTAATATCTACGTCACCCTGTTGGCCAGACTCGTCAGGAAACATGGGTTCGCACTGGTCTCCTACGCTGATGACTCTCAGCTTGTGATATCTATGTCTGACCAGCCTGAGACCACAGCTGCTAGCTTTCATGCCTGCCTGACTGAAATTATGAGTTGGATGAGCCAAAGTTTCCTGAAAATAAACACAGAAAAGACAGAGGTAGTAGAGTTTGGAAAGGGTCTACCCTTGTGGAACCACTCCTGGTGGCCGGCAGAGGCTGGTGACTGTCCCCGTCCTGTTTCAAGGGTCAGGAACCTCAGTCATCTTTGATGGCCAGCTCAATTTCTCAGCTCAGATCAACAGTCTAACCTCCTACTGTTTCTTTTTATTGAAGACACTTCGGAAGATTTTTCCCTTTATCACGCAAGAGCTACAGAAAACGGTAATGGTGGCCCTTTTTTTGTCCAAGCTGGACTACTGCAATGCCCTTTTTTTGGGCATTGATAAATCTCAGATGAGGAAACTTCAGTCACTACAAAACGCCGCGGCACGACTACTTCTAAACATACCTAAGGGCCATTCCACCTCACCCGGGATAAGGGCACTTCACTGGCTCCCCATTCAGCAGCGGGTGGAATTTAAGGCCCTTTGTCTGGTGCACAAGGCACTTTATGGAGGTGGGTCGGATGACATCAAGACGATGTTCTCATGCTACACCCCCATCCGAACTCTCAGATCCACAAACCTGGGCCTTATCCACACACCCAAAATCCGGAGAGCAAGATGGGGAGGCAGGACCCTATCGTACTGTGCAGCAAAGCTGTGGAACAAAATGCCGGTGGGCATGAGATTTCAACCTAGCCGGCAGCTTTTTAGGAAAGGGCTGAAAACCTGGTTGTTCACTTCTTCTTAGACTGCAGTAGCTCAGGCCCTATTCCCTTTCATACACCCCAGCAACAAGACGCCTTAGCAATCGAGCACTTTATAAGCTTATATCCTATCCTATCCTTAAAGAAGAAAAATGTGGCCACTAACCCTTCTCCTCCTTATATTTCACCCATTCATGAAGAATTGCTTATTACACCTACACATTCCCCTACACCATCATCACCTGACCCACAGTTTACAGGGGATGGGGATATAGATGACTATGCACCACAGGATACTGATTCATGGGATCATTATAATGTCCCTCAACCAGATAATGTCCCTGACTTATATCCATCCAGGCCTTCGCCTCCAGATGATAACATTGGGTATATTGATCTCCTTAATAGGGCCGCACAATATCATAGAGTAGAGCTTCATAAGGAGAGTTTAGAGGAGGATTTTTTGTTGGAGACACTGAGTTCATCTCAAAGGGCTACACAAACATTACCAGTGTTAAAGGCGATGCTCAAACACACTGAGGATATCTTTAAAGACCCTGTAAGAGCTAGGATCATCACTCCCAGGGTAGAGAAAAATACAGAGCTGCACCTAATGACCCTGTGTATATCAAAGGCCAGTTACCCTTAGACTTTCTGGTCGTTTCCAATGCTCGTAAGAGAGCTAACTCTCAAACAACAGGGGATGCCCCGCCTCCTGATAAGGAGTCCAAATTATTAGATGCTTATGGAAAAAGGATAGCCTCACAAGCGGCTATTAATTGGCGCATTGCCAATGCCCAAGCATTGTTGGCAAGGTATGATAGAGCTCATTATGACGAACTCGAAAAGCTCATTGAATTCCTTCCGGATGAGCATAAGACTAAAGCCAGTGACCTTATTCAAGAAGGTAAATTAATAACGAATACCTCTATCAGGTGTGTGTTAGATCAGGCAGATACAGCAGCTAGGGCAGTAAACACTAGTGTACTACTCCGTAGACATGCTTGGCTAAGGATTTCAGGGTTCAAGCCTGAAGCACAACCTCTATTCTTAATCAACCTTTTGATAAACAACATCTCTTTGGCCCAGCTGTTGATGTATCACTAGAAAAGATGAAAAGAGATACTGAAGTTGCTAAACCCATGGGGGCCTTACAATCACCTTCTAACAGGGGTTCCTTTCGTCGCTCATTCTATAGGGGCGGCTCCAAAAATGTATCTACAGAGAATCCCTCCTCCTCTTACAAGGGCAACAACCAGTCGCCCTCTTCAAGAGGTTATTTTAGAGGAGGATATAGAGGAAACAACGGCAAGGGAAGAGGTAATTCAACACGCACCTCCCCTGCAAACAACAAGCAGTGACTTATTTCCCATACCCCCGATCATTTCACTCCTGTCGGGGGACGTCTTTCACAATTTCTACCCATTTGGAATACGATTACATCAGACAAATGGGTTCTACAAATTATCCAATCTGGTTATTGCCTGGAGCTTACAAACACTCCTCCGAATATCCCTCCAAGGTCACACCTCATGTCACAAGAACATCTCGCCCTTCTAAAGCAAGAGGTTCTTTCTTTATTGCAAAAGGGGGCAATAGAACCAGTCCCTTTACAATACCAAGGAACAGGAGTGTACTCCCTCTACTTCCTAATTCCCAAAAAGGACAGCTCGCTGAGGCCTATATACATTCAGTCAGACCATTTTCATATGGTAACACTCCAACCAAGTGCTTCCTCTCCTTCAGCAAGGTGACTTTCTATCCACTCTAGATTTAAAGGACGCTTACTTTCATATTCCAATACACCCTGTGCACCGCAAATACCTCAGGTTTGTGGTAGCAGGCCAGCATTATCAATTCAAAGTCCTTCCCTTCGGAGTGACAACCGCTCCCAGGGTTTTCACAAAATGTTTGGCAGTAGTCGCAGCCCACCTGAGAAGACAACATGTTCACATCTTCCCATACTTAGACGACTGGCTCATAAAGGCCAGTTCGCACAACAGCTGTCTGTCCCACACACACAAGACTGTGTAACTCCTTCACCAACTAGGATTCACAGTGAATCAAATCAAATCCCATCTCCAACCATCCATGTCTCAAGACTATATAGGAGCTACTATAGACGCACAAAAAGCTCTAGCATACCCAACTCCAGCCAGAATCAGAAATATTCAAAACCTGATGTCTCAGTTCCAGCCTCAACACTCCTTACCAGCTCGAGTGTTCATGCAATTACTGGGAATGATGGCATCTTGCATTTTCATAGTTCCCTACGCAAGACTTCAGATGCGTCCCCTACAGGAATGCTTAGCACATCAGTGGAACCAGACTCAAGGTCAGTTATCAGATCTAGTGTTGGTAGACGACCGCACCCATCGCTCTCTGCAGTGGTGGAACACACAAAACCTTTTGAAAGGACGGCCCTTCAGCGACCCGGTTCCACAGATAGTACTAACAGCAGACACATCACTGACAGGTTGGGGAGCGCATCTCCAAACCCACACAATTCAAGGCATGTGGAGCTCCCAACAAAAACAGCTTCATATAAATCATCTAGAACTGCTAGCGATCTTTCTAGCTTTGAAAGCATTTCAAGTTCAGTTAGTACGCAAGACTGTACTAATTCATACAGACAACATGACAGCCATGTACTACATTCAAAAACAGGGGGGGGGACACTCCCTCCAACTGTCCCACCTAGCCCAGGACATCTGGAGGTGGGCCGTTCATCACAAAATCTATCTCCTAGCAGAACACCTCCCAGGAGTAGACAATCGGACACAGCAAATCCACGAATGGGAACTACATCCTCAAGTTCTCCTCCCATTCTTTCAAATGTGGGGCTTTTCAGACATAGACCTGTTCGCCACTCACCTAAACGCAAAATGCCCAAACTTCGCGTACAGGTATCCACACCCATTGTCCAAAGGCAATGCACTATGGATGAACTAGTCAGGGATATTTGCTTACGCTTTTCCGCCTCTCCCACTCATTCCATTAGTGGTTCGGAAACTCAAACAAGCGTCCCTGACACTAATCCTAGTTGCTCCCACATGGGCACGTCAACCATTGTTCACAACCCTATTGGAACTCTCGGTAGTTCCTCATCAAAAACTACATCTTACACCCAATCTCCTCACACAGAGCCATGGAGACATGAGACACCCAGACCCCAGTCAACTCAATCTGGCGATCTGGCACCTGAAGACCTAGAGTTTGGCTGTCTTAATCTACCGCCAGACTGTATGAATATTATCAAGGAAGCTAGACGACCTACCACAAGAGCCTGCTATGCAGCAAAAGCGGTTTGTGATTTACTGTAATAACCACATCAACCCGCTTGATGCTTCTGTCCAAAACATTATATGCTATTTGTTACATCTACAACGTTCCAATTTAGCATACACGTCCATACGTTTACATCTAGCTGCTATAGCTGCATATCTCCAAAATAAACAGCATCGATCTCTTTTTAGAGTACCTGTCATTAAAGCGTTTTTGGAGGGACTCAAAAGAGTTATTCCCCCCCGAGACGTCCACCTGCTCCAATGTGGCATCTCAACATTGTTCTCACCAGACTAATGGGTCCACCCTTTGAACCTTTGCACAGATGTGAACTGCAATTTCTCACATGGAAAGTTGCTTTCCTAGTGGCTATTACATCACGCAGAAGAGTGGGTGAACTTCAGGCATTAACTATAGAAGAACCTTTTTTACAAATGCATCAAAACAAAGTAGTTCTTCGGACCAATCCCAAATTCCTTCCTAAAGTCATTTCTGCTTTTCATATCAATCAATCTGTTGAGTCGCCTGTGTTCTTCCCTCAACCAGATTCAGTGGCAAAACGTGCACTACACACATTAAATGTGAAAAGAGCATTGCTTTATTACATTGAAAGGACAAAACCTTTCTGTAACACAAATCAGCTTTTTGTCGCTTTTGCTCCACCACACAAAGGCAATCCTATATCAAAATCGGGTATTGCAAGGTGGATAGTCAAGTGCATTCAAATATGCTATGCAAAGGCTAAACGAACATTACCAGTTCCCCCTAGAGCGCACTCTACACGCAAACTGGAGGCTTCGATGGCATTCCTAGGAAATATACCCATAGATGATATATGTAAAGCTGCAACATGGTCTATACCTCACACATTCACAAAACACTATTCTGTGGATTGTTGGCAGCACAGCAAGCTAGAGTAGGCCAAGCAGTTTTACGTACACTATTTCAGAGCACTGCAACAGCTACAGGTTAGCCACCGCTTTGGGAGATAACTGCTATGTAGTCTATGCAAAAGCATATGATCTACAGCTCATATGCCTCGAACAGAAAATGCTACTTACCCAGTATGCATCTGTTCTTGGCATATAGAGCTGTAGAGTCATATGCGCCCGCCCGCCTCCCCGGGTACCTATACCTGTTGCAGTAACATCTTACTTAGTACAATATACATGGACATCTCCTTCTTACTACTCTTACTAACTCCATTATCACCCTCTGCAGGAAAACAATCTAACAATGGAGTCGATGCCCATGCGCACTATCACCGAAAGGAGTAGTCACCTACCTCGTGACTGGAAAGACTTCTTCGTAGAAAAACAAAGTGCAAACATCCGGACCCAACACTAGATGGCGATCTATGCAAAAGCATATGACTCTACAGCTCTATATGACAAGAACAGATGCATACTGGGTAAGTAGCATTTTCCTTTCCTTCTATCTGGATCGCACAAGACAATTCCAGGTGGATGACCAACTCTTTGTTGGCTACGTGGGCGCCTAGAAAGGTCGGGCCATACAAAAACGGACCATCTCTCGATGGGTCGTTTTTTGTATAAAAATCTGCTATTCCTTGGCGAAAAAGGAACCTCCAGTAGAGTTGCGTGCCCATTCCACCACACTGCACACGTTTACCAAACACTACTGCCTGGACAGACAAGTCCGGAGAGACTGCTTCTTTGGCCGTTCGGTTCTCCAGGACTTTCTGGTGTGAACTTGGTTCGCAGACCCACCTCCAGGTTTGGTATTGCTGGGGTATCTATTCTTAGGTGAGGAATCCATAACGAATTGTCTCGTTCAGATGAACAAGTTACTTACCTTCGGTAACAATATATCTGTAAGCGACATAGATTAGTTATGGATTCCTCACCGCCCCACCCATCCTCCCCGTTCTGCTCTGCGAACTGACTTCTAGAGTGAGGGACTCCCTTTCAGGGCCCTAGTTTTCGTGCACAAGTGGTCAGTGTCTAGCATGGCTCTGCGCTTCTGGCGTGGTATGTCGTGTAAAGAACTGACGTCGGCGCGCGAGGGCGGCATCTAAGTAGATACCGCGACGTCATTCTGGCGACCACAACGCCACCTATCGACGCGCAGGGGTACTGCTGAAGAAAAATTCTCCGGATCCAGTCTGATGCCTGGGGGTAATTCTAAGGTGAGGAATCCATAACTAATCTAAGTCTCTTACAGATGTATCGTTACCGTAGGTAAGTAACTTGTTCATCGACGCCGAAGAGGCAGAAGACGCCGAGGGAGAAGAAGGTATCTTCGACTCATCCCCAACCCCTGAACCTCGAGACGAAGAACCCGAGGAATACGGGGACGTACCTAAAGAGGAGGGAATATCCGAAAATTTTGGAGATTCGTGGAACGATCTCGACACCAAAAGCCAGGAGGAAGAGATATGTAGTTATCCCTCGAAAGCTTTGCCTCCATATGACATAGCTTTCTACAATTACCTAGTCAAGAGGGCAGCAAATCAATTCGGAGTAGTTCTAGAGGGAGAGAAAGGAGTCACATGTTTCCTCCTAGAAACCCTGGCCCCAGCTACTAAGGAAACTCAATATCTTCCTGTGCTTTCTAGCATTCTGGATCAAGGCAAAGAAGCTTTCAAGGAACCAGCTCCAAACAAGGGGGTAACCCCCAGGGTGGAAAAGAAATATAAGGCCTCCTCAAAGGACCCTAAATATATTCAAGGAAACACAGTGCCTGAGTCAATTATTGTCACCACAGCCAGAAGGAGAGCTAATGCAGTCTCCAACACCAGCCCTCCACCAGAGAAGGAGAGTAAAAGGATGGACATGGTGGGGAGAAGAATGGAAAAAGAAGCGGCAACACAGTGGCGCATCGCAAACTCCAATGCCCTACTAAACAGATATGGTCATCAACAGTGGGATGAGATAGATGAGATTCTTAACAAACTCCCTGAAGAGGACAAGAAAAGGGCAAGATCTATTGTCCAGGAGGGAAAAAACGTGGCAAACACCTGCCTTAAGTCGGCTTTGAATGCAGCAGATACTGCTAGTAGGCAAATGTGCACAGGAGCTATCCTGAGAAGACATGCCTGGCTCAGAATATCTGTTTTCAAACAGGAATTTCAAACCTCCACCATCAATTGACCATTCAATGGGGAGGCACTTTTTGGAAAGGAAGTGGATGAATTCCTTCAACAGATAAAAAAGGACAACGAGACGGCAGGGGCGATGGGAGCCCTACAGCAGAGAGGTTCCTTTAAAAGAGGTGGATTCAATAACAGAAAGCCCACAGGTAGAGGCACCTTTGGTCAGGGACAACAAATGTCACAGCAACCACACGGGCAGAACACAGGACAACAAATAGGTCAGCAGTCAAGCTACCAAGGTTGGCAACAACAGCAGAAACAGCCCTTTCGGGCGAGAGGCAATGGCAGAGGGAGAGGCCAGTCCTCTAGAGGAAGAGGAAACGTATCCAACTGACTCACTCACAAACAAGGACCCACACAAAACACCAGTGAGGGGAAGATTATCCTTGTTCCTCAAACAGTGGCAAAATATCACAACAGACAATTATTAAATTTGGTAAAGTACGGGTATCGCATAGAGCTGACAAGAAAACCACCTGCAAACCCACCAAAAACAAGAAGATTCCTAAAATCAGAACACATACTGCTAGAGGCAGAAATCAAGGAACTATACCAAAAACAGGCAATAGATTTGGTACCAAAACAAGAATGGGTCAAAGGAAACTACTCCCCATACTTCCTAATACCCAAACAAGACCCAACTCTAAGGCCAGTCCTGGCCCTAAGGTTCATAACCAAATTCATACTAACACAACGCTTCAAAATGTGTACTCTTCAATCAATCAATCAATCAATCATATCATTTGTAAAGCGCACTACTCACCCGTGAGGGTCTCAAGGCGCTGGGGTGGGGACTGCTGCTACTGCTCGAAAAGCCAGGTCTTGAGGAGTTTTCTGAAGGTCAGCAGGTCTTGGGTCTGCCGTAGGTGGATGGGGAGGGTGTTCCAGGTCTTGGCGGCGAGGTGGGAGAACGATCTGCCACCGGAGGTCGCTCTACGGAAGCGGGGGACAGTGGCGAGGGCGAGGTCGGCGGAGCGGAGCTGGCGGGTGGGGGTGTAGAAGCTGAGTCGTCTGTTGAGGTACGTTGGTCCGGTGTTGTGGAGTGCCTTGTGTGCGTGGGTGAGGAGTTTGAAGGTTATCCTCTTGTTGACCGGGAGCCAGTGCAGGTCTCTCAGGTCGGGTGTGATGTGGTTGCGGCGAGGGATGTCGAGGATCAGGCGTGCAGAGGCGTTCTGGATGCGTTGGAGCCGTCTCAGGAGTTTGGCCGAGGCTCCTGCGTAGAGGGCGTTTCCGTAGTCCAACCTGCTGCTGACGAGGGCCTGGGTGACCGTTCTTCTCGTTTCAGTGGGGATCCACTTGTAGAGCATGCGGAGGGTGTTGAAGCAGGTGGAGGAGACGGCGTTGACCTGTTTAGTCATGGAGAGGGTGGAGTCGAGGATGACCCCTAGGTTGCGTGCATGGTCGGTGGGTGTTGGGGCGGTTCCCAGTGCGGTCGGCCACCAGGAGTCGTCCCAGGCCGAAGGGGTGGATCCGAGGATGAGGACCTCCGTCTTGTCCGAGTTCAGCTTCAGTCGGCTGTTCCTCATCCATTCAGCGACGGCCTTCATTCCTTCGTGAAGGTTGGTTTTGGCGGTGTGGGGGTCCTTGGTGAGGGAGAGGATCAGCTGGGTGTCATCGGCGTAGGAGATGATGTTGAGATCGTGCCGACGGGCGACGTGGGCGAGCGGTGCCATGTAGATGTTAAACAGAGTTGGGCTGAGGGAAGAGCCCTAGGGTACGCCGCAGATGATCTCGGTGGCTTCGGAGCAGAAGGGGGGAAGGCGGATGCTCTGTGTTATGCCGGAGAGGAAGGAGGTGGTCCAGTCCAGGGCCTTCTCTTGAATCCCGGCGTTGTGGAGGCGTGTTCGTAGTGTGTGGAGGCAGACCGTGTCGATGGCGGCTGACGGGTCCAGGAGGAGGAGGGCCGCCGTTTCTCCGTTGTCCAGCAGGGACTTGATGTCATCGGTGGCGGCGATGAGGGCAGTCTCGGTGCTGTGGTTGCTGCGGAACCCGGACTGGGAAGGGTCCAGGATGTTGTTCTCCTCGAGGTAGCGGGTCAGTTGTTTGTTGACAGTCTTCTCGATGACCTTTGCTGGGAACGGGAGCAGGGAGATGGGCCGGAAGTTCTTGAGGTCCTTGGGGTCCGCCTTGGGTTTCTTGAGTAAGGCGTTGATCTCGGCGTGCTTCCAGCTCTCCGGGAAGGTTGCTGTCTCGAAGGAGGTGTTGATGACTTTCCGGAGATGGGGGTGCGATGGCTGTGCTGGCTTTGTTGAAGATGTGGTGTGGGCATGGGTCTGACGGAGATCCGGAGTGGATGGTGTTCATGATCTTGATGGTGTCGTCGTCATTGATGTTGGTCCAGGAGAGCAGGCGGTTGGTGCGGATGGTAGTCGTGGGGGCGGAGGTCTCAGTGGTTGTCGGGGCGGTCATGGAGTTGAAGCTGTCGTGGATGTCTGCGATCTTGCGGTGGAAGAAGGTGGCCAGCGAGTCGCACAGGTCTTGCGAGGGTGGGACGTCGTTGGTGTTGGAGCTGGGGTTGGAGAGTTCCTTCACGATGTTGAAGAGCTCTTTGCTGTTGTGCGCGTTGTTGTCTAGGCGGTCTTTGAAGGAGGCCCTTTGGCGGATCTGATGAGGTGATGGTGTCTGCGGGTGGCGTTCTTGTGGGCTGCGTGGCTGTCCGGTGTTCGCTCACGGAGCCAGATCTTCTCCAGATTTCGGCAGGTTTGCTTGGAGGCCCGGAGGCCTTCAGTGAACCAGCTGGCTTTCTTGTTGGTGTGTCTGTTGGAGGGTTTCTTGATCGGGGCGAGGGTGTTGGCGCAGTCGTTGATCCACTGTCTGAGGTTGCGGGCGTCGGTGTCGGGGTCGGTGGGTGGGCTCTGGGCGAGGGTGGTGGTTAGCTGGTCTTCGGTGACTTTGCTCCAGCAGCGGCGGGGCATCTGTTGGGTGCGGTGGTGTGTGGTGGGTTTCTTGAAGGTGAAGTGGATGCAGCGATGGTCGGTCCAGTGGAGTTCGGTGGTGTGGTTGAAGGAGATGTGGGGGCTTGCGGAGAAGATGGGGTCAAGCGTATGACCGGCGGAGTGGGTGGGTGTTGTGACGAGTTGTCTGAGTCCGAGGTTGGCTAGGTTGTCGATCAGGGTGGTGCAGTTGGTGTCGTTGTTGTTTTCGAGGTGGAAGTTCAGGTCCCCGAGGAGGATGTAGTCCGTGGAGGCGAGGGCGTGTGTGCTGACGAAGTCGACGATGGAGTCGCTGAACTGTGGTCGGGGTCCGGGGGGTCTGTAGACGAGGGTTCCTCTGAGGGTGGTGTTGGGATCGATGTGGATCTGGAAGTGCAGGTGTTCGGCGGTGCTGAGGGTGTCGTCGGTGTTGGTCGAGACTCTGAGAGTGTTCCTGTGGACTATGGCGATTCCTCCTCCTGCTCCGTTGGTGCGGTCCCTGCGGGTGATCTTGTAGCCTTTCGGGACGGCTATGGCTATGTCGGGTGCCGAGGCGGGGTTCAGCCAGGTCTCCGTCAGGAAGGCGACGTCTGGGGAGGTTGAGTCGAGTAGGTCCCAGAGTTCAACGGCGTGTTTGCGGGCGGAGCGGGTGTTGAGAAGGATGCATCTGAGGTGGTTGGGTTCTTTCCTGGTCGGCAGCATGGTGGGGCGGATGCTTGTGAAGCTGCAGTTCCGGCAGGTGAAAGCTCCGTGGGTGCGCTTCGGGGCGGCCAGGAAGCAGGTGTGTGATCGTCCGGTGTTGAGTGCGTGGAGGGTTCTGGCATCGTAGCGGTGTCGGGCGTTGTGGCATTCGCGGGGTCCTGGCGCTGGGTGCGGTCCAGGCGCGGACGGGCGCAGACGGGCTAGCCTTAGGCGCGCCAGCGGCGTGGCCGCTGCGCGGCCTCCATATGAGGGGATGTGGGAGGGAGGAGCAGCTGGGAGGCGGGAGCGGGGCGGCGAATGGGATTGCAGGGGGGCGGGGCCGCAGCGGCGGGAAAAACGGGCGGGGGCCGTGGGAGAACTGGGCACAGGAAGGAAAAACAAGTTTAGGCAAGAAAACAAGTACAGGCACAGAGGAATAAAAACAAGTCTGGGCAAGAAAGCAAGTTAGGCACAGGGGAATAAAAACAAGTCTGGGAAAGAAAGCAAGTTAGGCACGGGGATAAAAACAAGTCTGGGCAAGAAAGCAAGTTAGGCACAGGGGAATAAAAACAAGTCTGGGCAAGAAAGCAAGTTAGGCACAGGGGAATAAAAACAAGTCTGGGCAAGAAAGCAAGTTAGGCACAGGGGAATAAAAACAAGTCTGGGCAAGAAAGCAAGTTAGGCACGGGGATAAAAAAAAGTCTGGGCAAGAAAGCAAGTTAGGCACAGGGGAAAAATACAGGATTAGGCAAAAACAATGCAGGCAGAGCCGTGCAGCAGCGTGGGGAGATAATACCACAAATCCAAAAGGGAGACTACATGACAACAATAGACCTCAAAGACGCATACTTACATATCCCTATGAACAAGGAACACAAAAAGTACTTGCGATTCCTACACAACGGAAAACATTACCAATTCAAGGTCCTGCCTTTCTGAATAAAAATCAGTTCCACAAGTATTCACAAAGTGCCTAGCCTCAGTAGCGGCACACCTGAGAAGAGAGGGAATCCACGTCTACCCTTATCTGGACGACTGACTCATAAGGGCACATTCAAAGCAAACGTGCCACAAGCAGCTATCCAAATGCTACAGAGACTGGGTTTCTCAATAAACCACAAAAAATCTTCCACAAAACCTGAAAAGGAAAAAACATTCCTAGGAGCCATATTTAACACAACGAAGGCAAAAGCGTACCCCACGCAAAGCAGGATACAAGCTATCCATCAGGAAACGACCCTCTACCAGAGGGGACAATCTCTGACAGTGAGGAAGGTCAGGAAACTGATGGGCATGATGGCATCATGCATCCCACTTATCCCTCACGCCTGCTTACACATGCACCCATTCCAAGGATGGCTTACCAACAGCTGGTCCCAAGCCACAGGAAGTTGGGAGGATCTAGTGGTTTTTACACAAAGGGTGGAAGCAGAGATACAGTGGTGGGTATCCAACAACATAGCACAAGAGAGACCTTTCAAAAACCCAACTCCATCTGTGACCATCACCACAGACGCATCTCTCAACGGTTTGGGAGCACACTGCAACCAGCTGAAAGTACGGGGTCAATGGAACAAACAGGATTCCATAAAACACATCAACTTCTTGGAGATGAAAACAGTCTTCCTGGCCCTGAAATCATTCCAGAAACACATTCAGGTGAAGACTATCCTAATCCAAAGAGACAATACAACAACAATGTTCTATCTGAACAAACAAGGAGGTACAAAGTCCTTTCCCCTCAGCAAACTTGCACAGGAGATCTGGCAGTAGGCAGTAGCTCTCAATATCAGTCTACAAACAGTGCACCTACCAGGAGTAGACAACATTACAGGGGACCAGCTGAGCAGACAGAACAACTGATCCTACGAATGGGAGTTGAAACAACAAACGGTACAATACATTTCAGTCTCTCTGGGTCACCAGTGATAGACCTGTTTGCAACAATGCAGAACAAAAAAGGCCAGTGCTTTGCCTCGAGGTTTCCACACCGCCTGTCACAGGGAAATGCACTTTCACTCAACTGGTCACAGACATTTGCTTACGCCTTTCCACCAATACCCCTGATGCAAAGAGTGTTAGAAAAAGCAAAAACTCCAGGAACAAACATGATTCTCATTGCCCCTCAATGGCCAAGACAAACATGGTACTAAACCCTCTTAGAACTATCAAGTTTCAAGATCAAAGCCGACAAGGACCTGCTAACAATGCAACAAGGCCAAATCTTTCACCCGGAAACAGCAATGCTGCACTTGGCAGCCTGGCTCCTGAGTACATAGAATTTGGCCACCTCAATCTGCCTCTACAAACAATAGAAATTCTAAAGGAGGCAAGAAAACAGTCAACAAGAAAATGTTATACAGCAAAATGGAAGCGATATACCACCTGGTGCACCGCTAACAATAAGGTCAGTTCAATTAACACTCAAGGAACAGTAATCACATACCTGACTTACCTCCTAGATAGCAACATCAACTACTCAAGCATAAAGGTACACCTGGCTGTCATAGTAGCATACACAGGAGGAAAGACATGTAAAAGCTTCTTTTTACAAGGCCTGTAATTAAATGGTTTTTAGAGGGAGCAAAAAGAATTGCTCCACTAAGAGCAGCTCCAGTACCTACATGGAGCCTAAATACAGTCCTATCACAACTTATGACAAAACCCTTCGAGCCCATGCATGCAGCGGACCTCAAACACATTACTCTAAAAACTGTTTTTCTCATCGCGATCACGTCCCTACAAAGATTAAGTGAACTACAAGCTCTAACAATACAAGAACCATACTTACAAATATACAAGGATAAAGTAATCCTAAAGACAAACCCACATTTCTTACCAAAGGTGGTATCAAAATATCACTTAAATCAAAATATCATCCTACCGGTTTTCTTCAAAAACCCAAAACCTAAAGGGGAAAAAAGCCTCCATACCCTGGATGTAAGGAGGGCGTTGCTGTATTATTTACAAAAAACAGAACGGATCCGTCAAACAAAACAATTTTGTCACCCAGGCGCATACCAACACAGGATCACCAGTCACAAAGGCAACTATTGCAAGATGGATAGTACATACCATCCAATCATGTTATGCCAATGCCAAAAAAAACTAACAATTCAGCCAACAGTTCACTCCACAAGAAAGAAGGGAGCAACCCTGGCTTTCATGGCAAAGGTACCCATTGACTCTATTTGTGCAGCAGCAACATGGGCATCACCACACACGTTTACAAAGCATTACTGCGTGGACATACAAATGAGTAGGGAAGCTCAAATTGGACAAAAGGTGTTCAACACCTGTTTGCAAAGTCTTCCTCTCACCACAGCCTCCCAAAGACGGGAGAAACCACTACATAGTCTAATGCACAGCATGTGAATCCAGAAAAGGATTCATGCTGCAAAACGAAATGGTTACTTACCAGTAGGAGTAGTTTTGCAGTTTGAAGAATTTTCTGGATTCACATGCGACTCACCCGGCCTCCCCTACAAGGAAAACAAACAGGTGGGAAAGCAAATCATTAAATCAGTTATTCAACAACCATCTCAAGGACTACAAAATACTAATGAGAACAGAAAAAAGAATCAGAAGATGGCTACCACGCACGTCCACCTCCAGTATGCCGTCTGACGTCACACAGGGGACGTACCTGGCACCAAATGGTGGTCAACAGCGACCAAAACAAGAAGAAGAAAAAAAAGATAATTCCGGACCCAACCACTAGATGGCGGAATAATGCACAGCATGTGAATCCAGAAAATTCTTTAAGCTGCAAAACTACTCCTACTGGTAAGTAACCATTTCGTTCCGGTCTTTGACCTTCCTCGGTGTGGACCTTCTCTTTGTTCTGTTTTTCTCTGTTGGGCACATGGATTTTCTCCTACTCATATTGTGTTCCTATTGGTCCGGGCCTGGGTTCCACGACTCCACCTCCCTAATGCCCTGGTGCTGTTTATTTTCAGCAGTTTTTACCCTTTCGGTGTTCTACCTACCTACTTGGGGTACTGCTGCCGCCTCCTCCTGTGTTTTTCTTTTATAGTTATCAGCCATTGCACCGTGGGGTACCTGTTGTGTCTGCCTTACTTTCAGTTCTCTTCGCGTGGGACACCAGTCCCCTTGATTGTTTGGGTCCTTGTCTGGTATCCTTCTTTCACCAGAGGCTGGGTTTCCCTTTCTTTCCTGTATCTTCCGCCCTCCACTCCCGCCTTTGTGGCGTCCCCTTTTCTATGGGAGAGGTTCAGTTTCACTCCCTTCTTTGGTGGGGTATTATATTACTTTTGCTTGGGGCATATCCTATCTTTCCTCAAATTTCCATGGAGTGTTGGTCAGGTTTCTTACCTGTTCCTCCTGCTTCCATAAGTTGGACAATATGTGATTGTCATATTCACTTATCTGTTGCCCTTAGTTTCCGCCAGCCCTTTGTTTTCCATGGCGGTCTTTTTCTTCTACTTCTCTTTCATGGTGGACTTCCACATGCTGTTTATTCTTTTCTTCTCCTGCTACCGCCTGCTGGCACCCTTCCTTAGTCGGTGGTGTTGGTTCTTGGACGGTTGCCCTTGTTTTCTTGTAGTGGGCGATGCCTTCCACTTCCTACTCTTCTGTGACATTGTGTTTCGATGTCCCAGCTTTGTCTTTTTCTCCACCTCAGTTACTGTCGTAATCTCTTCTTTTACGATGGTAGGATGTATTATCTCTGTTCTTTCTTGGTTACCTCTATTCTTATAGTGTTCCTCGTTCCTCCACTTCTCATCCTCCCACTCACTGTCAGAGGATGTGGGTTGCCCTCGTAGGTGTGGATATGCCTTTGCTGTACCGTCTATGACTTGTGTTTTTACGGGAATTTCTGTGGTTTTTTTTTAATATGCATATTTATCCTTATATACATTTATATTTGGATGTCTCTGCATGTATATGCCTATCTTTTGAATAGATCTCTTGTAGATATCTTTTACTTCAGATATATATATGTGTTTGTTTGCACATATGGTTGTCTGGCCTTCTCTACGGTGTACGTTGCTGCATTTTACCTACACCTTCTTGGTGACCTGGTTCAACCTTCTTAGTTTTACTTGTCTGTTTTCTTTCTTCTCTTTAATGAGCATCTCCATTACATTATTACGGAGGATGCCTTATATGTCTCCCCTGATCGTAGGTTGCATCCCTTTTTAGAGCTGCCTCTTTTACTGGTTCTATACTGTGTTTCTCCCTGTCCTCTAGCTTTCTACTCCCTACGGGCTTTCCATAGTCCTTCTTGGAGTTCAGTCCTTCGGTGAGGATCTTGCTTAGACCTATCATTTTTCAGATAGTCTGGTCCCTTCTATCTTTTGGACCGACCTCACCTATTTCAGGATCTTTGAGGTCGGTTCGCAGCCCCTCCTCCAAGGATGGTATTGCTTGGGTATCTGATTCTAAGATAAGGAATCTGCGGCTCAATGTCAATATCAGATTGATAAGTTATTTACCTTCAGTAAAGCCTTATCCTGTAGGACAGGATCTAGCCGCAGATTCCATATTCATCCATCCACCCATCCTCCTCACTCTGCGAGCTGAGGGCCCTGTGGTCTCCTAGGTCCCCTCTTTGCAGTCTTCTGCGGTTCTTCTATCTGTACCTGTTGATACAAGGTTTTCCTTTTTTGGCACACTGTTTCTTGAGGCTGTTTCTCTACGTGGCTCTTCGTAGTTGGCGCGGAAATGGTCACAAAGAAACTGATCTCCGCGCGTCCGTGGAGGGCTTATATGGACTCGGTTGACGTCATATTCGGAGACTACGTCACTATGGAGTCCCGACGCCCAGAGGTACTACTGAAAACATTTCCGGGTCCAGTCTGGCGCCTCGGGAGGATTCTAAGATAAGGAATCTGCGGTTAGATCCTGTCTCTACCAGATAAGGCATTACCGAAGGTAAGTAACTTGTCATTTGAACCCATTCACAGAGCACACCTCATATTTCTCACGTGGAAGGTCGCCTTGTTACAAGGACTCACTCCCATGGTTGAAGAGATACAGGCTTTATCAGCTCAAGAACCTTCTAGCACCTTACAGTCAATTTAGTACTTCTCAGAACCAATCCATAGATTTATTCCTAAGGTTCCTTTGGATTTTCGCCTCAATGAACCTATAATATTTCAGACTTTCTTCTCAAATCCAACATCACCAACTGAGAGGTCTATTCATACATTAAGCATGAAAAGATATCTAAAATTCTACTTACATCGCACTAAACTCATGAGAACTGACCAACTGTTGGACAAAGATGGACCCACTCGTAAGGGTGCTCCAGTCATGATGGCAGCCATGGCTTGATGAATTTCAGCTGTAGCCCAGTTCTGCCACTGAAAGGCTAGCAAGCCCTTCACAGCAAAAACCAGGGCGCGCACTCAACTAGGACAGTTTGCACCTCAACTACTTTGTTTATGGAAGTGCCTCTGGAGAAGCTTTGTGGTGCTGCGACTTGGAAGAGTGTGTATATATTCATGCAGCATTAATACCTGGAATCTGCACAGCACAGTGATGCAGCATTTGGACATGTTTTACTACACCACTTATTTCAATAAGGGGAGCCTCTTTTGTTCCCATGTGTTTGCTTATGTATATTTTTGCAAATTTTAATTTGATTTTTTATATATGCATATATATATATATATATATATATATATATATATATATATATATATAGATATAGATATAGATATAGATATAGATATATAGATATAGAATAGAAATAGAGAGAGATAGAGATGAGATATAGAGATAGAAATAGAGATATAGATATAAATAGATAGAGATATATAGATATAAATGGATATATATATATATATAGAGAGAGATAGAGATAGATATGGATATATATATATATATATAATGGATATATTTTCTATCCGCTATTTGCGCTAATACTGTAAGATGTACAAATACAGTAACTGCTTGCTTTTCTGATTCAAGCATGTGAATCTATGAATGATCCAATTCTGGAGAAGAAAATAAGTTACTTCCCTGAAACTGCAGTTCTCCAGTATTGGTATATTTCATAAATTCACATGCGACCCACCCTCCTTCCCTGAGAGGTTCCCTTTATAGCTCGGGATTATTAATTCCCACTTGTGCTTGAAAATCTGAGGGTCTCAGCCTCTGTTTGGAGTATTGTAGAGGGTGCTTTCACCTGATTGGTTATAGTTCAAGTTTGGTCCTTTTTTAAAAAGGACATAAGTTATTAAACTGACTTTTAATTGCCATTATAGCCTATGATAGTGATACATACTGCTTTATTATGGTACTAAGGGAGTCCCACCACGGGGAATGATTCAAGCATGTGAATCTATGAAAGTTACCAATACTGGGGAACTGCAGTTACAAGTAAGTAACTTATTTTCTTATTGCTGCAGAAGTCTTGTTTACCTTGAACATTCAATTTCAAGATAGCCAGGGCTGCATCCTTGCAGGGCAGAGTTGTAGGAAGCTGGCTCTGTATATACTATAGCAAAGTGAGGTATAGTGTACACAGAATCCAGTGGAACCCCAAAAGTAGGCAGAGGTAAAGTTAGATAGCACCTCACACTCTATTTGTGGTAGTGTGGTCGATCAGTAAGGCAGTATCAGAGGACAGTGTTGAGCATCTGTTGTACACACTCAGTCAGCAAATGAATTCACACACTCAAAGACTGAACTTCAGACCAATTCTTTTTGTATGAAAATATTCTTTTAGTTATTTTATTTTCTAGAACCAAGCAAGCCTGGCACAGGTAAGCAATACATTCTTTACAGTAGTAATGCAGTTTGTAAACAGTTTGAATAGAAATTGTATATGCACTTTGTTTTGACTTACAGTATGGTTTTAGAGAAATGCAGTACTTTGTGAATACAGTACATAGACTTGAATGGGCGTTCAGTAAAATTACAGGTAAGTTACTTTTGAGATTACTTTTCTTACTCAGAGTAGTATACCTGGATACTACTCTGGGACATTTCCTGCAAATAGGTAAGTAAAATCGTTTTTGTTAGTTAGTGCAATTTTAAAGAATTTCTTAACCCCTTCGCTGCTTCTGTCGGCCAATGGCCGTCGCGCGCACTACCTCCGTAGTGCTGCGCACATCCGTTGGCCGACGCGGCCCCGCCCACTTAATTAAAACGCCGCAGCGCGGCGGAATTCGCGCCGCGGTTAAGGTTTTCAAACTTCACACTTAAAAACTTTTCCAAGAAAAATCAATGTTATCCTATGGAGGAAAATAGTGTTATCGGTTTTGGGGTAAGTATTTGGTAGTGGGAGTTGAGGTTCAGGGGGTAGACTCGGGTTCCCCAGGGTCAAGGATGCACTCTAGTTACACCCTCAGGGGCACTAGGGCGGCCGGGTGCAGAGTGCTGAGGCCCAATGTTATCCAATGGGGGATAGGGGACCTCCGGTTGGTGGCTGCTGGCAAGCAGGCCACTTGGGTGTGGGAGCAAAGCTCCTGGACTTTAGCTCAGGGCAAATGGGGAAAGAAAGTAGCACCAAAGGTGCACCCTCAGCGGCACTAGGGCGGCTGGGTGCAGGGTGCTGTTTCGACATCGGGCGCCCTGTTGGTTTCAATGGGGAACCTCCGGTTTGCAAAGGCATTGCAGGCTTGGGGACGAAGGTCTTCTGGGTGCGACCACCACTTCGAGAGGTAAGTTGGAAAGTTAGGGGTTGGTTAGGCACCGTCGGTTTGGGCACCCAAGGCCGTGGGGCGTCGGGTGCAGGGGTGCCTTTTGGGGTCGGATCTTCTTACCAGCTCCTGTTCGCGGTTGGGGGGACCTTCCGGATTTAGGCTCCAGGCGTCGGCTGGAGGCTTGAGGCAGGTCAGGGGTCGCCAGAACTCTGGTCAGGATCGGCCGGGTGACCTCCTCGTGGTGTTTGCCCACTCGAACTCAGGCCGTGGACGGCGGGTGCAGAGTGGGTCGGATTTGCGGTGTCCGGCCGGAGTCAGAGGTTGCAGATGAACAAATCCGGTGTTCACTGGAAACAAAGTCTTTGGGGTTGAAGGCAGGCAGGTCCTCCGGGGTTTTCGAGGTTGTTGGCTGCAGGACACACCGGGATTTCGCAGGAGCAGGTTCGAGGTGGAGACAGGCCGGTAGGGCTGGGGCCAAGTCAGTGGCCGTCTTCCTCTTGTTAGCTGCTGCACAGCTGTTCGGTCCTTCTTCTTCTTCTTGTCTAAGGAAGCAAGGTTCAGGGGTGCCCCCGAATACTACATTTAGGGGCGTTACAGGTAGGTAAAAGGCAGAGACCAATGGGTCCCTTCCCTGGGGAGGGTACACCCCCTATTATGTCACCCTCCAGTGGGAGGGGGGCATGAGCCTGTCCCTGGTTGGTTGAGTCCCCCCATCTGCAAAATGGCGGGGACTGGGAGTTGTTCTTGACCTTGCCTCCCCCATTCGAGGGGTAGAGTTGGCAGAGGTGGGCACACCTCTCTTCCTCACTTGTTTTTCCCGCCGGTTCTCCCGCCCAAAGTGGGGGTCAGAACCAGTGGGAACCAGTTGCTGAGAGCAGCAAGTGGCCTGGGGAATCTCACAAAGGCGGCAAGCCTTTGAAGCTTCCTCTTCGTGAACCCTGCCCATCCTGAGGGAGGAGGCTTGGCACCTCGTCCCAAGATGTGCATTGTTTCAGGCCCCAGAGAGCAGCAGGCTCTCGACCCAGGGGTCCAGAAACATGTCTGGTGGTGGCAGCTGAAAGCAGCCACTCAGCCTGGACACTAGTGGTGGGTTAGTTTTCAGGGGGCATCTCTAAGATGCCCTCTGTGTGCATTTTTCATTAAATCCCACACTGGCATCAGTGTGGGTTTAATGTGCTGAGAAGTTTGATACCAAACTTCTCAGTTTTCAGTGTAGCCATTATGGTGCTGTGGAGTTCATAATGACAAACTCCCAGCACCATATACTCTTAATGGCAGCACTGCACTTACAATGTCTAAGAATGGACTTAAACTGCAGGGGTACAGGGATCATGCACCTGTACCCTCACCACTGGTATAGTGCACCCAACTAGAGGGGTGACTGATCTATGCCAGGGCACTGGGTTGTAGGCATGGCATGTCAAACAAAAAGAGGGACTAAGGGGGCTGTTTTACGGAGTCCAGCGTACATGCCCAGATACTGTAAACTAAGAAGGGTACGCTGTTCCCCAGAGAGATGGAAAAGCAAAGTAAGGGGGAAGTAAAAGGAGGGAAGTCCTCCTAAGTGGAACTAGAGTCCTCACACACCCAGCAAGCTAGGTGTCATGCTTCATCATATGGACTTGCTCCTCGTCGGGTCGGCGGTGCAATACCCGACGGGCACCCATAAAGGGGCTCTTTAACGGAGATCTTCTGTTCCTGCCGTATGGTGCCGTGGGTGTGAGGGCCCTAGAAGTGAGTGTAGATGCAAAATAAGTGGTTAAAAAGGTTGGATAATCCAAAAAGGGAGTTTAATTGGCTGGTTATCCACCTTACTAAAAATATAGTGGAGCGGCTGATCACTGGCTAAATTTACCAGAAGAGCAAAGCTCGACTCTCACAAATGGTCGCACATGTTTCACGCAATATGATCAAACTATGATGCTATGCATTTCTTCAGGACCTATAGAGAACTATCTACACGATGTGGTGCGGTGGAGGAGTTCCTACGTACCACTGTTCCTATTTGCGGGCACGCAGTCCCGTCAGATCTAGTTGCAGCCTAAATAAGGATGACAAAAGCAAAGAAATTTAAAATGATACTCTGTAGGAAACAGAGCAAGGTCATCCCTAGATCCCCAGACCAAGTAATCCATCAAATAAGTGCAGAGAAAATAATGTGAAATCATCATTAGTGAACAAGGAAAATATTTCTTTAAAATTCAAATATACAAATATACATCGTGACTGGAAGAATGACGTAATAAAAAAGGAATTCAAGCAAGTGCAAATTGTACTGTCTCACCTATCTAGGTGATGGCGCTAGCTCCTGTGATACTCCTCAGTCCATGACACCGTAATGGTTGGTGTCCTAAATAAGGGGAAATGGAGCAATCATGAAAAGGGGAGAGACACAGCGACGGAGCCCACTCCACAGACCGGGCGGGCCGGCAACCTCGCTTCCACCAAGATTCTAACAACGTGAGTCCGTAAGTTTCAACCAGCACGACACGGAGTCATGAAACGGGCGGTAAGGGTGGGCGCGACGAACAGAGAGAGTCCGCTCTGTCAGAACCCCCAGAGAAACACACCCGTCCACGTCCCACAGTTGACAGGTCGGACCCACTGTCCCAACCCGTAGTGCAAGGTGGGTGCCAGGCGCACAAATCCATGAGGGAACCTTTTAAGGAATATAGACAAGCCAGATCAAAGCCCGCTTAGGGTACTGGGCCTTCACGGTCAAAAGGCTCACTCACCTGTCCTATTGTGGACACAAGCCGGAAAATCTACCCCTGCGCCAGACTGAGGAACCAGAGCGGTGCATAACGGCTACACAAGAGTTTTAAAGACCGCTAGGCTGGTCAGAAAGCCGGGGCAGCTGGTGCGATTCTACGTGGCGTGGCGTCAAGTCACGTGGTGAACACGACGTCGGACCCAAGTACTCAGAGCTGCAGCCCTGAAAGCGTGGCGGCCATCTTGTAAAGGGCATTGATATCAAAGTCGAGGCAATATGGGGACACACAAGATACGCAAAAGGACAAGCCAGTTCAGGCAAAAGGCATAGTTGCATGAGTACACGTAGGGTAATCCCCCTCCCTCCTCCTCCATGACTAGCGGACTCATGCACGCATCACCAGACACATAGCATTTCCACTATAAAGCAACACCATACCAATTCCATAAAAACGGAAAAAGGTTGAGTGCGAATAGAGGGAAGGGGCCAAATTAATGTAAAAACTATATGTATATGTAGAGAGAGTGAAACAAAACCATCCTATTAAGGTCAGGTTACTCACCCCGCAGAGTGCGGGGGGCTAGTGAATAAAGTACAAAGAATTCACTGGACACATTGGACACAAAGGGAATAGAAAAGTAAGTAAGGATGCAATGATGAAACCTAGCAGTATTCCTTAACGAAGCCCGCTATCCATTTTTCAGGGCGGCCCAGGGTATATTGTCATTGAGGCCGCATGTGTCAGTAGACAACCGGTACACCCATCTCTGTTCAAGTCTAAATAATGCTTGGTGACTGATCTTGGGGTGTGATTCGAGTACCATCCATTTGAGGGTGTCTACCTTGTGATTAAGGTCCCTAAAATGTGTATACAGTTTTGTAGTAGTTTTCATGCACCTCACATTGCTCTTGTGTTCAGTGATGCGTATCTTAACTTGCCTCATCGTCATACCTATATATTTTCTGTCACAAGGACATGTGATAAGGTAAATACATCTCGATGAGTTGCAGTTGGTGTGTCTTTTAAGTTTCCATAAGAAGTTATCAGTTAGTTTTATCTCCTTATGAACAGATGTCTGATCACAAACTGAGCATGTCCCGCAGGGATAGTGTCCTATAACTGGTGGTAATCCCACAAGGTCCGTTGGACACCTAATTCCCTAGTCCTGGGCCGGGTATGAACAAGAATGTCCTTAAGGTTGGAAGTGCGTTTGAAGGCAAATCTCGGTGGGGGAGACTCAAATCACCCGTGTTAACTATACCCCAGTGTTTCTTAATTGTTTTTTTGATCAGGGGGAATTATGAGTGAATGAGGTAACGCAGGTAAGTATCTCAGTCGGTTCTTTTGTCGAGACCTGGAGTAGTGCCTCTCGCGGATTATTCATTGCTCTTTTGTAAGAGTTATTAACCTGTATGTGATTACTTTCTCCAGCCTTTGGTCAAGAAGATACCTTCCTTTGTGCAGGACACCACTGATGTCCTCCGCATCATTGACAGTATTGATGGTAGAGCTGGAGTGGACTTACTGGTCACCCTGGATGTAGAGGCGTTGTATACTAATATTCCACAACGTGCTACTTTGGAGGCGGTGGAGGGAAGCCTACTCCAAGAGGTCTGGTCTTCCCTACACCCATTCCTTTCATCATGGACTGTGCCGCCTTAGCCTTGACTGAAAACTTTTTGAGTATGAGACACTATTGTTCCATCAGACACAAGGTACTTCCATGGGGAGTACCTTTGCCCCGAAGTGTGGCCTGTCTCTATATGGCCACTTTTGAAGAGAATGTCATTATGAATTCCAATAACCCTTACAGAGACAATCTGACATTTTGGAAAAGGTATATTGATGATATCCTTATTCTATGGAAGGGTGACATGACTACTTGTGAGGCATTTTGTATTTGGATTAATACAAAGAATGCCTTTTTGAAGTTCTCACATACTATATCCAGCTCTAGTATCCCCTTCTTGGACTTAAGGATATCACTCACCAATACGGGTTTGAGCACAACCTTATACAGGAAAGCTGACAGACAGGAACAGTTTGCTCCTCTATGATAGTCATCACCCAAGAGCACTTAGGAATAATCTCCCTTTTGGACAATTCCTTCGTGCAAGGAGAAACTGTAGTACCCTGTCTGATTATAAAACAGAGGCTAAATTGTTACAACACAAATTGGGAGAGAGGGGTTACCCAGCTCAGCAGGTTAATAACTCTTACAAAAGAGCAATGAATAATCCGCGAGAGGCACTACTCCAGGTCTCGACAAAAGAACCGACTGAGATACTTACCTGCGTTACCTCATTCACTCATAATTCCCCCTGATCAAAAAAACAATTAAGAAACACTGGGGTATAGTTAACACGGGTGATTTGAGTCTCCCCCACCGAGATTTGCCTTCAAACGCACTTCCAACCTTAAGGACATTCTTGTTCATACCCGGCCCAGGACTAGGGAATTAGGTGTCCAACGGACCTTGTGGGATTTACCACCAGTTATAGGACACTGTCCCTGCGGGACATGCTCAGTTTGTGATCAGACATCTGTTCATAAGGAGATAAAACTAACTGATAACTTCTTATGGAAACTTAAAAGACACACCAACTGCAACTCATCGAGATGTATTTACCTTATCACATGTCCTTGTGACAGAAAATATATAGGTATGACGATGAGGCAAGTTAAGATACGCATCACTGAACACAAGAGCAATGTGAGGTGCATGAAAACTACTACAAAACTGTATACACATTTTAGGGACCTTAATCACAAGGTAGACACCCTCAAATGGATGGTACTCGAATCACACCCCAAGATCAGTCACCAAGCATTATTTAGACTTGAACAGAGATGGGTGTACCGGTTGTCTACTGACACATGCGGCCTCAATGACAATATACCCTGGGCCGCCCTGAAAAATGGATAGCGGGCTTCGTTAAGGAATACTGCTAGGTTTCATCATTGCATCCTTACTTACTTTTCTATTCCCTTTGTGTCCAATGTGTCCAGTGAATTCTTTGTACTTTATTCACTAGCCCCCCGCACTCTGCGGGGTGATTAACCTGACCTTAATAGGATGGTTTTGTTTCACTCTCTCTACATATACATATAGTTTTTACATTAATTTGGCCCCTTCCCTCTATTCGCACTCAACCTTTTTCCGTTTTTTATGGAATTGGTATGGTGTTGCTTTATAGTGGAAATGCTATGTGTCTGGTGATGCGTGCATGAGTCCGCTAGTCATGGAGGAGGAGGGAGGGGGATTACCCCTACGTGTACTCATGCAACTATGCCTTTTGCCTGAACTGGCTTGTCCTTTTGCGTATCTTGTGTGTCCCCATATTGCCTCGACTTTGATATCAATGCCCTTTACAAGATGGCCGCCACGCTTTCAGGGCTGCAGCTCTGAGTACTTGGGTCCGACGTCGTGTTCACCACGTGACTTGACGCCACGCCACGTAGAATCGCACCAGCTGCCCCGGCTTTCTGACCAGCCTAGCGGTCTTTAAAACTCCTGTGTAGCCGTTATGCACCGCTCTGGTTCCTCAGTCTGGCGCAGGGGTAGATTTTCCGGCTTGTGTCCACAATAGGACAGGTGAGTGAGCCTTTTGACCGTGAAGGCCCAGTACCCTAAGCGGGCTTTGATCTGGCTTGTCTATATTCCTTAAAAGGTTCCCTCATGGATTTGTGCGCCTGGCACCCACCTTGCACTACGGGTTGGGACAGTGGGTCCGACCTGTCAACTGTGGGACGTGGACGGGTGTGTTTCTCTGGGGGGTTCTGACAGAGCGGACTCTCTCTGTTCGTCGCGCCCACCCTTACCGCCCGTTTCATGACTCCGTGTCGTGCTGGTTGAAACTTACGGACTCACGTTGTTAGAATCTTGGTGGAAGCGAGGTTGCCGGCCCGCCGGTCTGTGGAGTGGGCTCCGTCGCTGTGTCTCTCCCCTTTTCATGATTGCTCCATTTCCCTTATTTAGGACACCAACCATTACGGTGTCATGGACTGAGGGTATCACAGGAGCTAGCGCCATCACCTAGATAGGTGAGACAGTACAATTTGCACTTGCTTGAATTCCTTTTTATTACGTCATTCTTCCAGTCACGATGTATATTTGTATATTTGAATTTTAAAGAAATATTTTCCTTGTTCACTAATGATGATTTCACATTATTTTCTCTGCACTTATTTGATGGATTACTTGGTCTGGGGATCTAGGGATGACCTTGCTCTGTTTCCTACAGAGTATCATTTTTAAATTTCTTTGCTTTTGTCATCCTTATTTAGGCTGCAACTAGATCTGACGGGACTGCGTGCCCGCAAATAGGAACAGTGGTACGTAGGAACTCCTCCACCGCACCACATCGTGTAGATAGTTCTCTATAGGTCCTGAAGAAATGCATAGCATCATAGTTTGATCATATTGCGTGAAACATGTCGACCATTTGTGAGAGTCGAGCTTTGCTCTTCTGGTAAATTTAGCCAGTGATCAGCCGCTCCACTATATTTTTTAGTAAGGTGGATAACCAGCCAATTAAACTCCCTTTTGGATTATCCAACCTTTTTAACCACTTATTTTGCATCTACACTCACTTCTAGGGCCCTCACACCCACGGCACCATACGGCAGGAACAGAAGATCTCCGTTAAAGAGCCCCTTTATGGGTGCCCGTCGGGTATTGCACCGCCGACCCGACGAGGAGCAAGTCCATATGATGAAGCATGACACCTAGCTTGCTGGGTGTGTGAGGACTCTAGTTCCACTTAGGAGGACTTCCCTCCTTTTACTTCCCCCTTACTTTGCTTTTCCATCTCTCTGGGGAACAGCGTACCCTTCTTAGTTTACAGTTGTAGGCATGGCACACAGAGTTGTGTGCCATGTCGACTCTTCACTTTGTTCTGCACCAAAACACGCAGCCTGCAAAGGCAGTGTGTGTGTGTAAGGGTACAGGACCTCTAAGGGTGGCACAATACGTGCTGCAGCCCTTAGAGGCCTTCTCTGGTCACAGTGCCCTGGGTACCTGTGGTACCATTTACCAGGGGCTGACCTGTGGCCAGAGATGCCAATTGGGTTTAGGCTTCAATTCAGTTTTAGGGAAAGAACATAGGCCCTAGGTACCTGATTAGCAGGAGCCCAGGGCACACTCAGTCAAAGCACATCAGCAATTCAGCAAAAAGTGGGGGCAATCATGCAGAAAGAGGGCACTTTCTCACAAGAGTTTCTCTGAGAGACTGGTAACTGCAATTCACTTAGACATGGCTGGTGCCTGTTCTAAACCATTTTGTTGGAGGACAGTGGTCTCGGCTCAAATTTTTTTGTCTCACATTTCGCAGTCCTGGATTTTGGATTCATATTATTGTTTAGGGGCCAACTCCATTGTATTTAACATTACCTTCATGAATATCTGGTTACATTATTATGTTCACTCAAAACAGTGTTTTTGGGAGTGGTGCAGGGGGGTGACAGTTAATTCTTTCAGGGTTCTTATATCTTGAGTGATAAGGGAACTGCTTTCATGTCCTCCAAAGCGATTGAACGCCTCTGGAATAGGACCAAAGGCTGTGTACCAGAGTTACTACAGAGAGTAACTTGTTCCAACTTCTTGTTGGTGGGCTCAGTGCCTAAACACTGGATGACCACCTGTTTAACCCAAGGGACTAGCCTTTGTGCTGTTTGTTAAAAGACTCCGGGTTACCTCTGTGTTATCCCCTTAACTTAGTAAGCTGTTACCTTGGTGGTATGTTGAGTAACCATTGGTAACCAGTCAGTACTCTGTGCTCTCATTCTCTGGCAGACTCTGTATAGTGAATGACCAGCTCCATGTTCGCGAAGCCACTCCAGAGGAGATCCGCAAAGCATTTGTCAAGTCAACTCCTACGCCGTCCAGCAGCTCGGTGCCCACCCTTCCCTCGACGCACCAAGAAATGATCCAAGCCTTCTCACTGCAATTCGGCATGAATTTGGAGTGGTCACAGAAGTGAGTTTTCTCTACTACTGTCTCCAACCCTCACTGTCCCACCCTCCTCCTTTCTTCCCATTCACCCTGCCCTTTACATATTTTTAGCTCTACCTTCACCATCCTGGTCATGTTTTATCACATCTTTAATGTCAATTTGTCAACTTTTTGTTCCATTTTGATATCTTCAGCAATTGTTTGTAATGTATTGGTCTGGCTTATGTCTGTTGCTGACTTGTCTCCTTTTCTACTCTTTTGCTTAATCTTCATGCTACTTAACTTTTCACCTCTTCACTTACTTTTTTCATGACACCCCGCCCTCTTAATTTTTAAATTTTACTCTGCCTCCATCACATCCTGTCTTGACTTCAGTCAGATTTCACACTAACATCTCCTTTTGGCCCTCCCACTTCTTCAACCCCTCCACACTTTCACAGTCCCCAACCTCTCTAGTTTTTCTCCACATCTGATGTTCTCTTGATTTCCCATTAGGTGCCTTATTGACAATGACTGGGACTTTGCCCTGGCAGCACAGATCTTCACCCATCTTAAGGTGAGTGGACTGTAACAGAAATAAGGGTACTACCCAGTTTTAATTTCTAGGTCATTTTGGGCAGGACATGTGGCTTGGTAGAAATAGTCTTTCATTAACTTCAGTCTCATTTCTTGGTCTGCCACCTCATATCCTTCCCCATCTTTTGCATTCATAACCTTTAGAAGTCTTCCTGTAAGTCTGAGTACATTTTTAGAATATTTTTGCGAGACATATACCTTACAGGTGAATACTATAACTGCACAAACTAGGCGCTTTGAACCATAAGCCTTGTCGAATCACATGCTGTGGCATTATCCTACCATCTTGTGGTTTCATCTGGAATTGAATCGATGATTTGTATAAACTAAAGTTAAACTTCCAAATCCTGCCATTCCTTCCCATGCGCGCACATCTTTTATGGTCTTCTCCTGATGTGGAGGAAATTTGGAGAACTTTTACTCAGCATGGGTCTGGTTCTTTTAGCAGATTTAAGACTGGGTACAAGTGCCACTGGATTTACACTCTGGTTTGCCCACAACTTGCCTACCTTCAAGAGCTCTAGTTCTTACTGTGTCTCAGGTGACTTGATGTCTTCATTGAATTCTTATTTTTCCTGAGTAAATGGATTTACACCAAGAGCTCTGGTTCCACATTATTATTCTGCCTCCAGGATGACAACCATGCTGCGGGGAAAGGGTTTTAAAAGGGTGTAGATCTTGTAATCTGAAGCTGACCCACCTAAAATGATTCTGGCAATTCTTGGCTCCCCTGAAGTCAGACTGGGAACCCTCCGTAGTTCTTGTTAACAGAGCCGTATTCCAGTGCAGCAACTGACATTGAAAACTACACTACAAGTAGCCCATCAACCTGAAGTATGGCTAATCTTGTGAAGGGGCCCAGAGTTCCAACCTTCCTCAAAGGCACCAACTGCCAGTTCTCCAGCCTCGATTCTTTCATAGATTTGCATGATTGAATCATTCCCTGTCATCAAAGTGGGAGTCTCTTTGTAACTTAAAAATAGCACTAAAAGGCCCCGACAGCTCAGAAGAGCATAGACAGTTTCCACCTTAAGAAAGCTACCTCATTCTAAAAGGCCCAAACGTTCGCCAGTGAGGTAAAAGTGCTCTCAGATGTCTTTATACCTCAGATGTCTACCACAAGTCGTAAGGAAGGAAGTGCCAGAACTTTGCTCTTGCTTAAGGTACAGGTGAGTGGCTGTTAAGACCTTTTTCCTTGGTATTAGATGGACTATTAAACCCTACTGTGTCTGAAAAACGGCAGCAACAGAAAAATCTGAGAAGCTTTTTTTAAAGCTTGTGGTTCCTGTGGGAATATGAAGGCTTTCTCTGATCCTCCCAAGAGATGCATCGACTGTCTCTACCCAGATCACAAAGCCAAAGACTGCTAGATCTGCAGAACATTCTCTGTCAAAACCCTCAGTGATCATGAGAGGAGACTTCTTAGATAGATTCAGAAAAATAAAGCATCTGAACAGGCACAGCACACTTCAAGGTATAAATCTGAGACCAGGCCCTTCAGGTCAAGGAAGAGGAAAGGAGAAAAGAAGCCAGATGCTCCTGAATCTTCAAAAATCAACTGTTGGCCTAAGGAATCGGCCTCACATGAACCAGAGGAAAACCGCACAAAAATAAGCTCTAAAAAAGTCAGCATGCTTGCCTTCTCTAGAGAAGGAGCCCATGAGAAGGCATTCTCCAACATATATGCATCTTCCATCATCTTCACTGACTAAAAAACTGAAAGTGAGCCCACTGGCAACAGTAAGTGTGAGAAAATGAGTTCTGTTGCAGTACCTCCTCCCTCCCCCCACACTTTTTGCATGGCTGTTGATGGAACTTTGACTGTAGAGTATTGGGTCTCTGCTGTCCAGGTTCCCAGCACCAGTGTTCTTTCCCCAAAACTGATCCACAATTGGCCCTTCAGGCCCCCTCTAAGTCCCCAGTAAAAAGTACAGGGGTACCTAGAGCATTGGGACTGAAGAGGGACCCCTCACCTAGGCCATAGATACTGCCACTGCAGCATGCATGGCCTGGTGCAGACAAAACAAAGTCGACATGGCACACTGCCTGTGTGCCATGCCATCTAGCACTGCCCAAGATATAGTTAAGTCACCCCTCTAGCAGGCCTTACCCGCCCTAAGGCAGGGTGCACTATATCACAGGTGTGGGCATATCTGCATGAGCAGACATGCCCCTACAGTATTAGGGTCTATTCCTTAATATTGTAAGTGCCAGGGAAGCCATAGAGAGTACATGGACTGGGAACTTGACAGCTAGAGTTTCCCAGCACCATGATGGCTTCACTGAAGCCAGCAGTGTTTGGCACCACACAACTCCTTGTAATAAATCCACACTGATGCAGTGTTAGATTTATTGAACCATGTACTCAAAGGGCACCTCAGAGGTACCCCCTGAAAACCTACCGACCCTGGTGCGGTCACTGACTGGCTTTAGGCAGCCTGCCACACACAGACATGTTTCAGGACTCCTGGGTGGAGAGCCTCTGCTCTCTGGGACCGCAAACAATCTCATCCTGGGCAGAGGTGTGTCACACCTCCTCCCCCAGGATGGGCCAGTGCTCGAAGGGGAATCTTCAAAGGCCTGCCGCTTTTGTAATGCGACCTCCAGCCTCTGCTGCTAGCAGCAAATGGAAGCCCCCGGTTTACACCCTCACTTTGGGCGGTAAAACCTAGAAGAATAGGAGGTGGGGCCAACTCCACCCATAAGGTGGGGGAGGCGAGGTGAAGCACATCTTTCAGTCCCCGCCATCGTGAAGATGGGGAGACCCCTCCAATCAGGGCTAGGTCTATTCCCCCTCCCACAGGAGCGTGGCATAATTGAGGATGTAGTCGCACCAGGTAAGGTGCCCATTGGCCCTACCTGCTACTCCACTAAAACGCCCCTAAATTTAGTATTTACATGGCTCCCCTAGACCTGAAAACTAGATCTGCAGTGATCAAAGAACAAAGACGACACCCCTGCAGAGAAGACTGAATATGACGACTGCCTTGACCCCAGCCCTAACGGCCTGTCTCCAGCGTTGATGACCCTGCGACCTGTCTTGCAGCCAGTGACTTCTGAAAACCCTGGGAGAACTGCTGCGTTCAAAAAGGACTCTGATCTCCCGAGGATAGCGGACCTGTCTAGAAGAAACCTACTACAATGACCCCGGATATAGGCGGATCTGCGTCTCCTGCCCACTCTGCACCGGACTCCCACAGCTCGAGTCTGAGTGGCCCTCCTGCCCAGTGAATTCATCCCAGCGATCCAGACTCCGAATCTAGTGCTGGCCGAACTCTCCTGACTTCCACGATGATGCCTGCACTGTGAACCTGAAGGGTCTCCCGCCCACCCCCACCGCAACCTGCCTGGTAAGAAGAATTCCGACGTCTAAATGCACCCCTGCACCCACATCCCCCATGAAGAGCTTGACCAGCGATGCCCCTGTGACCCCCAGTATTCCAACTTACCTGTGCTGACCCTGGTGTTCTGCCTGCACCTTCTGGTTCAACGCCTGCAGCCTGTCATCCAAAAGGAGATTCTCCATTGAACAGCATTGGGTGCCTCGTGCTGAAATGGCACCCTGCACCCAGCCGCCCCTGTGCCGGTGGTGGTGTATGTTTGGTGCTGCTTTGTGGCCCTGTGCTTGGGGAAACCTCCAAACCTTGGCCCCCTGCAACCAATCCACTTTACCTACAAGCAGTGTGGCTCTACGCACCCCCAGTCTTCATCGAAAAGCATTGGGCCGAACTCTGATTATGACCTCTGCACCCAACTGCCCCTATGCCGCTGGTGGTGCAGTTTTGGTACTCGCCTGACTCTTGCTGACCTTTGGGCCCGAAGACTGGATTTGTAAGTGTGGCACTTACCTGTTAAACCGCATTATTGTTCCCCCCCCCCCATAGGATAACATTGAACTGCTTCAAAAATATTCTAAGCGTTAACTTTTGAAAGTAAAGATTGTTTTTATTTAAAAACGTACTTATCTTATTGCGAAGATCTTGGTCTTAAAATAAAATACAAACAAAGCTTATTTTTATCAAATTAGGGACGATTCCCTTTTTGAGTTTTGTATCTATTATTGGTCAATGTTGTGCAATAAATGCCTTACACTCCTCTGTGTTAGGCCTAAGGCTACTCGCCCACACTGCCACAAATAGAGCACTTTGGGTTTACATTGAGCCCTGCAAACTTCTGGAGGAATCTCTGGACTCTGCACAATATAACCACTTAGTGGTATACCATATACAGAGCCAGCTTCCTACATTCGCCCAACACTAGATTGCAGGAACATGCTGAACATGTGAATCTACAGGTCTAAACGCTACAAACAGACGCTTATAGGTAATCTTTTCTATGTAGTAATGTTCATTAGAATAAATGCGGGCCAGTAGCACGATATTTAGAGCAACCTTACTAATAAATGCACATTCACACATGTATTATACAGTGCAAACATCAAATTCGCGTTTATTACCTCAGTACAGCAAAATTGATATTATAAGAAGACACTTTACTGACTCAAAGTGCATGTAAAAATTATTTTAGACCAGGAAATAACTCTTATAATAGTCAGGACATCTGTTCAGTGTGGTTTTTTAAATACTGCACAAATGTAACCTCTTGCATTCTGGTATTGGTAGAATACATTTGTTAAAAGAAAAGTACACATAAAAAAATACCATGGCATAAAGTAGATGTGCAGAGTATGATATGCTAATCACGTTTCCCCTTCATTTAATGTGTTGAAGATGACTTCAGTCTGGGAAAAATATATCTGAAAGAGACACGTTAGTGATAGATTCCTTACCTTAGAATATCCCCAGGCGTCAGGCTGGATCCGGAAAGTTTTGCGTAGCAGTACCCTTGCGCGTCGGTAGGCGGCGTCGTGCGGCTCCGCGTCCGTCGTCGGCGTCGTGATCGCCGGGATGACGTCGCGGGCAGTACTTAGGCGCCGCCCCTGCGCGCTGACGTCAGTTCTTCTTTTTCCGCGCCAGTAAGCGCAGATCCGGGAAGAACAGTGCCCTGGTCAATTTTTGACCATACTTTTTGGTGCTTTTTTCACTGTTTTTTCCAACTTTAAGGTGTCGTAGGGATGCCCGGCTTCAAGCGATGCGGCGCCTGTGCGCGGATGATGTCCGTCACCGACCCGCATTGGGAGTGTCTCTTCTGCCTCGGCCGAGGCCACGACACCGAGTCTTGTCCCGAATGCCAGGCCCTCAACCCGAAAGCTTTGCGAGAGCGGTCTCGAAAGCTCCTCGAGGCCCGGCATTCGGCTCCGCGGAAGCCCCGGTCGCGTGAGAGGTCCAGGGGTCGCTCGCGGAGTGCACACCGGTCGCCGGCGTCGAAGTCTTCTTCGTCCGGTAAGTCTAGGCACAAGAAGTCCAAGAAGCATCGTCGCCTCGGACTTCGCCTCGCCGGTCTCGCGACTCGGCTGAGGCCCCTCCCGGCACCGTCCCCGCCCCCGCGGCCCCGGACTTGCCTGTGGAGTCGCCCTCGTCATACCCGCCCTTCCCGGGTTCGGGGCGGATCCGGCCAAGGTACAGGAGTTCCTGTCGGCCATGGCCCGCCTCTTCGGGCCTTCAGGCCCCTCCGGTGCGCCTTCGGGCCCCGCGGGCCCTGATGGGGTTGATCCGGCGCCGCCGGCGGCTCCGGCCCCGGCGCCGCCCGAGCCTCCAGCCTCGATCCCGGCTCCGGCTTCGGCCCCGGCCTCGATCCCGGCTCCACAACCCCCATCAACGCCGGTCGACCTCACGACACCTCCGCCGGCGCCGATGTCTCCGGTGCCGTTCTCGACGCCGCCCTGGGCTCCGGGCGGCGTCGTCCCCCAGTTCCTTCCGGCTCCGGACATGGACCCGGAGCGACGCCGCCGACGCCGGCTCCGGCGCCGATGGGACCTTGGGTCCCAAATGTCCCTCCTCCTCCTTATTTTGAACCAGAGGAGGACCAGGAGGACTGGGAGGGGTCTGATGACCCTCTGACACGCAACTGTCAGTATGATGAGGACTGGACAGAGAGTCTAGGGAGGCCAGTGGTCTGGATACTTCTCCTGACACTGGCATGCTGTCTCCTCCCGTGGCTACGGAGGAGGGGGCCAATTTTGGTACGGTGTTGCGTAGGGCTGCTGGGGCCTTACGTCTCCAGCTCCCTACTTTGACGGTCAAGCCTAACATCTTGACAGAGGTGCTTCAGCCGGCAGCCTCCTCTGCGGAGACTGTGCTGCCGTTTAACGACGCCCTCACTGACGTTCTTTGGGCGCCTGGTCCAAGCCCAACACAGGGGCTCCTGTGGATCGGAACGTGTCACGACGCCATCGCCCCGCTCCGGGCGACCCCCTGTTTCTTTCTGTCCACCCCACTCCTGAGAGCTTGGTTGTCCAAGCCTCCGCTTCCCAAACCGCCTTCCCTACCGCTCCTCCGGATAGGGAATCCAAACGCCTGGATCAGTTTGGGAAGAAAGGTTTTTCTTCCTCCAGTGCTGGCTTGCGGTCCGTTAACACCGCTTGTCTTTTGGGCCGATATACCCACTCCCTGTGGGATTCGGTGGCGGATGTTTTGCCCCAGTGCCCTGAGGAGGTCCAGGCACTGCTTTCCCGCGCCATTGCGGAAGGAAGGGATGCGGCCAAATACACTATCCGTTGTGGCCTTGACACCGCCGACTCGCTGGGCAGGTCGATTGCAACGACGGTGGCGCTCCGGCGCCACGCCTGGCTGAGAACCACTGGTTTTTCAGGGGATGTCCAGAATACTCTCATGGACATGCCCTTTGATGGAGTCGGTCTCTTTGGGTCCAAAGCAGACCATGCGTTGGAGCGCTTTAAGGACTCACGGGCTACTGCAAAGTCCCTGGGCCTTTCTGCTACACGCCCTCCGCTGCCTTCTGCTTTTCGCCCCTATCGTGGCCACGGTAGGGGCGCCCTTCACGTCAGCAGCCCAGCCACCGGCCCGCGCAGCAGGCGTCTTCGCGTGGCCGAGGACGTGGATTCCGCCGTGGCGGATCGGGCAACCAGCGTGCGGGTCAGGCCACCACCTCCAACCCGTCCGCGGCCTCCAAGCCCTCCTAGTCCCTCCTTTCAGGTGCACGGCACGCCAGTAGGGGGCAGGGTCCGCCATCACCTTCCCCACTGGCGCACCATCACCTCGGACAGGTGGGTCTTGGACATTGTCCGAAGGGGCTACTCCCTCCCCTTCGAGACCACCCCCCAGCCATGCCACCTCAATTCCACCGCATGTCAGGGGATCACTTGGTGCTTCTACGGAAGGAAGTCACGGCCCTCTTGACCAAGAGGGCCATCGAGCATGTTCCGACCCCAGAAGTAGGGCGTGGTTGCTACTCCCACTACTTTCTGGTGCCCAAAAAGGACAAGGAGGACATGCGTCCTATCTTGGACCTCCGGAACGTCAATCGCTTCCTCCGGAAGGAGAAGTTCAAGATGCTCACCCTAGCTCAGGTCTTGACTGCCCTCGACCCTGGAGACTGGTTGGTAGCGTTGGACTTGCAGGACGCGTATTTCCACATCCCCGTCCTGCCGGCCCACCGGCGTTACCTTCGGTTCACGGTAGGCCCCGAGCATTTTCAGTTCACCGTGCTCCCTTTGGCCTTACCAGTGCCCCTCGGGTGTTCACGAAAGTGATGGCGGTGGTCGCAGCTCATCTGCGCCGGGCAGGGGTTTCAGTCTTCCCCTACCTCGACGACTGGCTGCTGAAGGCGGGCTCGTCCCAGGCAGTCGTCTCCCCACCTCCAGACTACGGCCGAACTCCTGCACTCGCTGGGGTTCTCCATCAATGTGCCGAAGTCTCATCTAATTCCTTCTCCACAGCTCCTTTTCATCGGAGCAGTTCTGGACACGACGCAGTTTCGGGCCTATCCTCCCGAACGGCGAGTCCGGGATATTCAGGCTATGATTCCGATCTTTCGGCCTTTATCCTGGGTTTCGGTACGGATGACCCTGAGGCTGCTGGGCCTCATGGCCTCCTGCATCCTGCTGGTCAATCATGCCAGATGGCATATGCGGGCTCTGCAGTGGGACCTGAAGTTCCAGTGGGCGCAGCACCAGGGCAACCTGTCCGATCACGTCCAGATCTCGGAGGGGACTGCAAAACGGTTGCAGTGGTGGCTCTCGAACCGGCAATGGGTCATGGGCAGATCCCTCTCCCTTCCCCAGCCAGAGCATACAGTTGTGACGGACGCGTCCCTTCTGGGATGGGGCGGTCACATGGGAGAGGCGGAGATCAGAGGCCTCTGGTCTCCGGCGGAGTCCCGGCTCCATATCAACATTCTGGAGCTCCGGGCGATCCGACTTGCACTCAAGGCATTCCTTCCCTCTGTCAAAGGGAAGGTAGTGCAGGTGTTCACAGACAACACCACCGCCATGTGGTACTGCAACAAACAAGGCGGGGTGGGGTCGTGGACCCTTTGTCAGGAGGCTCTGCGCCTCTGGACATGGCTGGAACATCAGGGCATGTTCCTGGTGGTTCAACACCTGGCAGGTTCCTGAACGCCAGGGCGGACGAACCTCAGCCGCAGGTGCATGATGGATCACGAATGGCGTCTTCACTCGGAAGTGGCGCAAGGACTCTTTCTACAGTGGGGAGAGCCTTGGTTAGATCTATTCGCCACCGAAGAGAACGCGCAATGTCATCAGTTCTGCGCGTTGGAATTTCCAAGGCGGCACTCGCTCGGCGACGCTTTTCGTCACGAGTGGAGTTGCGGTCTATTGTACGCCTTTCCGCCTATACCACTTCTACCCAGAGTGTTGAAGAAGATTCGGCACGACCGGGCCCAAGTCATTCTTGTGGCTCCGGACTGGGCTCGAAGAGTTTGGTATCCCGAGCTACTCAATATGAGCATAGATCCCCCGATCCGTCTGCCTCTTCGGGAGGATCTTCTGTCGCAGCAGCAGGGGACGGTCCTCCACCCGAACCTGTCCAGTCTACACCTGCTTGCGTGGAGATTGAGCGGCGGCAGTTGATTCCTTTCGACTTGCCTCCCGAAGTTTGTGATGTGATTCTGGCAGCCAGGCGTCCCTCCACTAAGGTGGTATACGCCTGCAGGTGGAACAAATTTGTGGCATGGTGCACAGCAAAGGCTGTGAATCCCCTTTCTGCCCCTCTTTCTGAGGTCCTTCTGTTCCTTCTCTCTTTGGCCCAACAGGGTTCTGCCCTGGGTACCATCAAGGGTTATCTTTGTGCTATCTCGGCCTTCCTCAGGCTCCCTGATCAGCCCTCCCTTTTCAAGTCCCCTGTTGTTAACAGGTTCTTAAAAGGCATTACTCACCTCTTCCCTCCTGTTCCGTTTGTGATGCCTCAGTGGGACTTGAACTTGGTTCTTGCCTTTTAATGTGCGCTCCCTTTGAGCCTTCTACATAACTGTCCTCTTCGTCTTCTGACTCTGAAGACAGCCTTTCTGGTGGCCATCACCTCCGCTCGGCGGGTGAGTGAGCTCCAGGCTCTATCTTGCAAACCTCCCTTTCTGTCTGTTCATCCAGACAAGGTTGTTCTTCGGACGCGTCCGTCCTTCTTGCCAAAGGTGGTTACTGCTTTCCACATTGGGCAGACCATCACTTTGCCCACCTTCTTTCCGCCTCCGCATCCTTCCAGAGAGGAAGAGAGGCTCCACCGTCTGGACCCAAAACGTGCGCTCTCTTTCTATATTGACCGCACAAAACACTTCCGGGTGGATGACCAGCTCTTTGTTGGCTACGTGGGCGCCAAAAAGGTCGGGCGGTGCACAAGAGGACCATCTCCCGCTGGGTTACCTTGTGCATCAAGTCCTGCTATTCTTTGGCTAAAAGGAACCTCCTGTTGGGCTGCGTGCCCATTCCACCAGGGCAACGGCTGCTACCACGGCCTTGGGCCGCGGTGTTCCGCTGCCGGTTATCTGTCAGGCGGCTACGTGGGCCTCGCTGCACACGTTTACTAAGCATTACTGCCTTGACAGTCAGGTCCGGAGGGACGGCTTCTTTGGCCGTTCTGTCCTCCAGGACTTCCTTGTCTGATCTTTGTTCGCAGACCCACCACCGGGGTTGGTATTGCTGGGGTATCTATTCTAAGGTAAGGAATCTATCACTAACGTGTCTCTTTCAGATGCACAAGTTACTAACTTGTGTAACGATATATCTGTAAGAGACAGTAGTTAGTGATAGATTCCTTACCGCCCCACCCATCCTCCCCGTTCTGCGAACTGATTTCTAGGGTTAAGGACATCCCTTTCAGGGCCCTAGTATTTTTCAGACACCTATGTCAGCTTCTTGCATGGCTCTGCGTTCCTGGCGCGGAAAGTCGTGTACAGAACTGACGTCAGCGCGCAGGGGCGGCGTCTAAGTACTGCCCGCGACGTCATCCCGGCGATCACGACGCCGACGACGGACGCAGAGCCGCACGACGCCGCCTACCGACGCGCAAGGGTACTGCTACGCAAAACTTTCCGGATCCAGCCTGACGCCTGGGGATATTCTAAGGTAAGGAATCTATCACTAACTACTGTCTCTTACAGATATATCGTTACACAAGTTAGTAACTTGTGCATTAAACCCAGTAGTGTTTTTCCAACCTACAGAAGATGTTTTCTGACCTTTTTCTCAGGATTGGAGCCTACTAAACAAATCTTTTGGCTAGGCAATATTTTTGTTTAAGTTTCTCCTTTGTGTGAGTGACATCTGTGTAGGGTAAGGGGTTGGGAGGGAGAGAAGGATACCTTATAAATTTGCTGGGCTTCTCTTTGTGGGATTTTGCTTGTCTACAAGGGAACATAGCTTTGCAAAGCAAACCCCTCTGTGGCTTTGCCCAAGTTTTCACAGTTGCCTTTCTGACCTTGAGAGTGCCTAAACATCAATGGCAGCTCCATAAGTAATAACATGTTCGAGGCATGTGTGCCGTAGATACACATACTTTGCATACCCCGGATGTTTACAAGTTGTTTTTCTTCGAAGAAGTCTTTCCAGTCACGAGGTAAGGTGACTCCTCCTTTCGGTGATAGTGTGCATGGGCATCGACTCCATTGTTAGATTGTTTTTTTCCGCCATCAGGTTCGGACGGGTGTTGCTGCGCTCCGGTTCGAAACCGTTCTTCGGGTTCCCCTTGGTGCGCAATCCACTCTACCCTCGACGGGATTGTTTTCCTACGTGTTTCCCTGTTCGCCGCATATCGAATCAGTAAACAAATTCTCCATCTTCGATCGAAAATCCTCGGGCCTAGCCGCGTCGGTCCAGCCTTCTGCTGATGGAACGGACACAGTTTCAGTCCTGTCCTCGGTGCCACGCCAAGTACCCTCGCACCGACCTACATCATGTTTGTAACTTGTGCCTCTCCGGAGCACAAGGAGGAAGACTGCGACGCCTGTAAAGCGTTTCGGTCCAAGAAAACTCTGCGCGGTCGTCGGGCTCGACGACGGAAAATGCAACACCAAAGCATTCAACAAACTCCGGATATCTTCGGTGAAGAATCCAAGCAGGAAGAGGTCGAAAAGGCAGAAGAGGAAGAGGCCTTCTCCGTTCCAGAGTCTAATTCTGAACTCGAGATTGATTTGAAATCCGAAGATGTGCCTCCGGGACAAGGTGCCATGAGTACAGAAGACCCCTTATCCCCCAAATCCTTTTGCAAAAAGCATAAGGCTACGGCACCACCTCTGCCTTATGGCCAAGGTCGGCACCGAGACCATGTTTCCGACGCCCCGCCTCTTGGCTCGGCACCAAAACAAATTGTCAAGCCTTCCGGCTCGGGACAAAGTCGACCGAAATCATCTTCAGATCCGAAACCCTCCGGTTCAAAGGACAAATCTGTTTCGGAGCCGAAATCCTCTGGCTCAAAGGACAAATCTAGTTCGGAGCCGAAACGTTCCGCTCCCAAAAGCAAACCTATCTCGCGCCGAAATCGAAGGACAGCCTCTCTGAGCTTCCCAAACCAATTTTAGACCTTCTTAAAGCTAAATTCGATCTTAAGCAAAAGAAGATATATATCAAACCTGATTCGGGACATATTTCTGCGAAAACATCCTAACACAAACTTCCTTCAGAGGACCCTGCATATAAGATCCCTCTGAAGAAGAAAAAAGACATGACCACCAGCCCTGCTTATCCTGCCCCACAATCCCCTACACCTCCATCTTTTCCACATTTACCAATTGTAGATCCTTTACACATAACACCTCAGGGATCTCCACATACACAACCTGAAGGGGATGATATTGATGAAGAAGTCACTTGTTTATCTGTAGACCCATGGAATGATTACACCATTGACCCTCCGTTGGATATTGACCCAGACCTTTACCCTGCTAAGCCATCACCATTGGACAATATTGTGGCTTGTCAAGAACTTATTGCTAGAGCAGCAGAGTATCATGGGCTGGCCTTACATAAAGAGTCCTTAGAAGAAGACCTTTTATTTTAAACACTTGGGTCAACACACAGGTCAAGTCAAACACTCCCTATGCTAAAGGGCATGATGAGGCATGCAGATGACCTCTTCAAAGACCCTGTCCGAGCACGTATTTTAACTCCCAGAGTCGATTACAAAATATAAACCTTCTCCATCTGATCATGTGTTTATCAAAGGACAATTACCTCTCGACTCCCTAGTGGTTTCCAATGCTCGCAAAAGAGCTAATTTGCAAACCTCTGGTGATACACCTCCCCCAGACAAAGAAACTAAACTTACAGATGCCTCGGGGAAACGAGTGGCTGCTCAAGCCGCTAACCACTGGAGCTTCGCAAACACACAGGGCCTACTAGCCAGGTACGACAGGGCACACTGGGACGAGATGGAACAACTGCTCCAATATCTCTTAGACGAACACAAAGCCAAGGCACAAGAGGTAGTTCAAGAGGGGAAACTCATTTCTAACTCTTCAATCAGATGTGCTCTAGATGCTTTTGACACCGCAGCTAGAGAGGTCAATACCAGCATTCTTCTTGGAAGGCATGCATGGCTTAGGATTTCAGGGTTTAAACCGGAGGTTCAACAATCCATTTTAAACACCCCTTTTTACAAAGAATACTTATTTGGTCCTGAAGCCAATAAATCTTTAGAAAAAATGAAAAAAGACACAGAAGTGGCAAAGTCCATGGGAGCGCTCCAGTCCCCATCAAATAGGGGCTCCTTTTGCCGCCCCTTTTATAGAACAGAGTCTAAAAATACATCTTCAGACCCAAATGTTTCCTCTTATAAAAGCAACACAAACCTCTCCCTTGAGAGGTTTCTATAGAGGAGGCTATAGAGGAAACCATTCCAAAGGTAGGGGTAAAGGCGCCACACCGATTAACACCCCTTCCCTTAACAAACAGTGACTTGCCCACATTTTACCCCCCACGATTACTTAACACCTGTCAGGGGAAGACTTCAGCTGTTTCTCACCATTTGGCAATCCATACCAACCGACAAATGGGTGATCGACCTTATCCAACATGGCTATTGCCTGGAGCTTACCACCAATCCTCCAAACATTCCACCTCGCATTCACAAACTGTCGTCAGACCACTTACAGTTGCTCAAACAAGAGGTGCAATCACTCTTAGAAAAGGGAGCCATAGAACCAGTTCCATTACAGTACCAAGGTTCAGGGGTTTACTCTCTCTATTTTCTAATCCCCAAAAAGGACGGCTCCTTAAGACCAATTTTGGATCTCAGACTGTTAAAACAGTACATACTGTCAGAACATTTCCATATGGTCATGCTTCAACAGGTCCTTCCACTTCAAGGCGATTTTATGCCCACACTAGTCTTAAAGATGCATATTTTCACATTCCAGTTCATCGCAAATATGTCAGATTTGTAATAGCAGGCAAACACTATCAGTTCAAAGTACTCCCATTCGGAGTAACTACTGCTCACAGAGTGTTTACCAAATGTCTAGCAGTAGTGGCAGCTCATTTCAGAAGACAACAAATTCACGTCTTCCTGTACCTAGACGACTGGCTCATCAAAGCCAGCACACCTCAAAAGTGTCTAGGACACACTCATACCACACTACAGCTACTTCACCAATTAGGTTTCATGGTCAACATGCAAAAGTCTCACCTATAGTCTTCACAGATACAATCTTATCTAGGAGCCACTCTCAATACTCACACGGCTCTGGCCTCTCTCAATGCAGCCAGAATTCGCAATATCCAAACTTTATTGCTACAATTCTAGACCGACCAAACCTTACCAGCCAGAACTTTCATGCAACTACTAGGAATGATGGCATCATGCATTGCAATAGTGCCTCATGCAAAACTACACGTGTCCTCTACAAGAATGTTTAGCACGTCAGGTAATCAATCACAGGGTCAATTAACAGATCTAGTGTTGGTAGACAGCCGCACCCATCGCTCTCTGCAGTAGTGGAACCCACAAAATTTATCAAAAGGGCGGCCCTTTATCGACCCTGTTCCACAAATTGAGCTAATAGCAGACGCATCTCTCACAGGTTGAGATGCACATCTCCACCATTATACAATCCAGGGTCTTTGGGATAACAAGCACAAACGTCTCCACATAAACTATCTAGAGCTTCTAGCAGTATTTCTAGCGCTGAACGCTTTTCAATCTCATCTCAAAGACAAAATTGTCCTAGTCCGCACAGACCACATGACAGCTATGTACTATGTACAAAAACAGGGGGGACACACTCTCTCCAACTGTCACGCCTCTCTTAGACCATTTGGAACTGGGCAATCCATCACAGGATTCATCTTCTAGCAGAACACCTTCCATTAGTGAACAATCAAATTGCCGACCTCCTCAGCAGAAAGAGGCAGCAAAAACACGAGTGGGACCTTCATCCCCAAGTTCTCCTTCCATACTTTCAACAATGGGGATACCCACAAATAGCTCTGTTCGCCACAGTAGACAACGCACAATGCCCAAACTTCGCCTCCGGGTTCCCACACCCTCTCTTCTAAGGCAATGCCCTGTGGATGAATTGGCCAGGGATATTTGCCTACGCTTTTCCACCTCTCCCATCTCCTTCCATTTCTGGTTCGCAAACTCAGGCAAACATCACTCACACTCATTTTGATAGGTCCCACATGGGCCCGTCAACCATGGTACACCCCCTGTTAGAGCTATCAATAGTTCCACATCAAAAACTACAGCCTTCTCACTCAGAACCATGGGGAAATCAAGCATCTAAATCCTAAGGAGCTCAAGTTATCAATTTGACTCCTGAAGTCATATAGTTTGGATATTTAAATTTGCCACCAGACTGTAAGACTATTCTGAAAGAAGTAAGAAAGCCTACTACCAGAGCTTGTTATGCAGCAAAGTGGAAACGATTTGTTGTTTATTGTAACAACAACAAAATTATTTCTCTAAATGCTTCTGTTTAAAACATTATTTGTAACCTTTTGCACCTACAGCAATCTGGGTTGCACGATTGCACGTTGCAGCAGTAGCTGCGTATTTGCAGAACAGACAGCATTTATCTTTCTTCAAGGTTCCTGTCATTAAACCCTTTATGGAGGACTTAAAATGAGTAATACTACCAAGAATCCCTCCGGCACCAGTGTGGAATCTTAACAACGTACTTACAAGACTTATGGGTCCACCTTTTGAACCATTGCACAGTTGTCCTTTACAGTTCCTTTCATGGAAGGTTGCCTTCCTCATTTCAGTCACTTCATTAAGGAGAGTTTGTGAGCTACAGGCATTAACCTTAGAAGAACCCTTATTTCAGCTTCATAAAGATAAGGTAGTTCTTCGCACCAACCCAAAATTCCTCCCTAAAGTAGTTTCTGCTTTTCACCTTAACCAATCAGTTGAGTTACCTGTGTTCTTCCCTCAACCTGATTCTGTAGCAGAACGAGCTCTTCACACACTTGATGTCAGAAGAGCGTTATTGTATTATATAGAAAGGACAAAAGATTTTCGTAAAACAAAGCAACTGTTTGCTGCATTTGCTCTACCACACAAAGGCAATCCTATCTCTAAATCTGGCATTTCAAGATGTATTGTTAAATGCATTAAAACTTGCTATGCAAAAGCTAAAAGAACTTTATCCATACCCCCTAGAGCACATTCCACTCGCAAAATAGAGGCCTCTATGGCCTTTTTAGGTAAAATTCCTATAGCTGACATCTGTAAGGCAGCGACATGGTCTACACCACACACATTTACCCAACTCTATTGTGTGGATGTGTTAGAACACCAATAAGCCAATGTAGGGCAAGCAGTGCTAAAGACACTTTTTGAAACAACTGCAACATCTACTGGTTAGTCACCGCTGTGGGAGAATACTGTTATATAGTCTATGCAAAGCATGTGTATCTACAGCACACATGCCTCGAACGGATTGTTACTTACCCAGTAAGCATCTGTTCTTGACATGTAGAGCTGTAGATTCACATGTGCCCTCCCACCTCCCTGGACACCTGTAGTTGTTGCAGTTCTCATTATTTACATCATGCGGATGTGCGCAGCGGGCGCGCCAAAGGCGCGCTTAAGGCAAGCCCGTCTGCGCCCGTCAGCGTCCCGACTGCGGCCAGGGCCAGTAATGCTGCCCCTTTTAAAGTGATAGCTGGTGATAGGATTACATATTCTGCTGAATCCTTAAATGCGCTTCGGCCCCCTTTGTGTTTACCAGAAGGTAGGACTGTTATTCCTTGTTGCGCGGACCACGTTTGTGATTCATGTGGTTTCGTGCCGAGTTCTGATCTTTCGGTCAGGAGCCCGCTTAGTCGGGTTTCCAGGTCCCTGTGTGTGCGAGCCGCTCTTATTAACGTACAATCTCTTAGGAAGCATCATTCGGATGTGTTTGATCTGATTTTGGATAATGCCTTGGATTTGTTGTTCATCACGGAGACTTGGTTAGATGATACCTCTAATCCTATTGTGGCTTTAGCCACCCCCGCAGGATATAAGTTGTCCCGCCTTGACCGAAAGGTTGGAAGGGGTGGGGGTAGCTTTTTTATAAGGACAAGTGGTCTCTTCATAAAGAGGACCTTAATGTTTGGGCGGGTAGTGAGGTTTTGGATTTTAGCCTCCGACTCTCCGCTCATGTTACGCTGGGAGGTTCGCTTATTTACCGTCCCCCTGGTTTGGCTAGTACCTTTCTTATTTCTTGTAGTGACGCCATAGCTGAGCGTGCGCTTCGCTATTCACATTATCTGGTTTTGGGGGATGTTAATCTCCATCTTGATCAAACAGAGAACAGAGACGCCATGGATTTTCTGGATTCGCTTAATTTGGCCCAACTCTCACAAGGGGTTTGTTACCCCACGCATCAGGGCGGCCATATATTAGACCCCATTTGTGCCAATTTTTCCATTCAGGTGGATCAGCCTCTCCCAGTTTCTTGGTCGGACCATTCTCTCATCTGCTTTTCTTGGGAAGTCCCGCAGCAGACTTTGCCTATGCGGTCCATTATTCCACCAGCCTTTCGAAAAATTGACCCCTTGCAGTTTAATAGTGTTTTGGCTTCCTCTCGTCCCATCTGTTCGCAGGATTTGGAAGGGAACTTGGTGGGATTTACGGAGTGGATTTCCAATTCTGTGACTGCGCTTTCTCATTCACGCGCCCCAGGACTGGCTAGAGAGTCCCCCTCTAAACCCTGGTTCTCGCCCGAGCTCCACTCTCTGAAACATGATTGTAAAGTATTGGAGAGACGGTGGCGCTCCAATAACTACTGTTTGTTGGCAAAACTTGCTCTTAGATCTAAACAAAAAAGTTACTATAGGGCGATTGCGGGTGCTAAAAGCAGATATTATTCCGCCCGCATTGACCAGGCTAATAATAACACTAAAGAAATATTTTCAATAGTGCAGAGTTTTGTGGCTCCCTGTGCCCTGGTCTGTTCATTGCCCGTGTCGGAGACTTGGTGCAATACTCTTGCTAAGTTCTTTCGGGACAAAATTCAGACCATCCAGGCGGCCTTTTCTGCTGGCTCTAGAGGACCTTTAGCTCTTTCCATCTCCCCTGTGTCCCCTCCGGGCTCTATTGCCAAACTATTGACCTTCTCCCCTGTTGAGTTGGCATGTACCCTTAAAATTCTTAAGGGTTTGAAATCAGGCTCGCCCACCGATCCATGTTCAGCTAGGCTTTTAGCACTTTCCGCCGACACCATTAACACAGTTGTTAACAATATTGTCAATATGTCCCTGTTGGAGGGCCGGGTGCCGGTCACCTGGAAACAGGCTAAGATTCTCCCCCTTTTAAAAAAGCCCTCACTAGATGCCTTGAGTCCTGGCAACTACCGCCCAATTTCCCTTCTGCCTAGTCTTGCCAAAGTGTGTGAGAAGGTAGTCACAGGACAACTTACGGACTATGTGGAAGGTGCTGGTCTGCTGCATCCAGCACAGTCGGGCTTTCGAGCCACATATAGCACAGAATCTGTGTTGGTGGAGGTGTCGGAGGCTATTCGGGAGTGTCTGGACGCCGGCGGGAGGGCAGCTTTGATTATGCCTGACCTCTCGGCGGCGTTCGAAACGGTGCCCCACTCCCTACTTTTGGCTCGCCTTTCGGAGATTGGTATTGCTGGTGCGGCCTTAAGCTAGCCCCCTCCTCTTTAACATTTATGTTACCCCGCTGATATATCTAGCGGAGGAGCTGGGGGCTAAGGTGATTGCCTATGCGGATGACACTCAGCTTCTGTTTACTTGGGAGGGTGCTGATGCTGATGTTTCCTCTGCTCAACACTGTCTACTCTCGGTTTTCTGCTGGTTGGCGCAGGCCCAGCTAAAATGTAATGAAGAGAAATCCGAAATACTTTTGTATGGGAAATTTCCTTCTAATTTTAGAGAGCTATTGTGGCCCCCAGGGTTTCCACTGCCATGCTTGTTGGGTGCTGCCGCTAAAAACCTGGGCGTTTGGTTTGAGGAAAATTTAACCTTTGCCACCCATATCAAGAAGCTGGCGGGGTCCTGCTTTGGGATTTTAAAATCTTTGAGGAAGTTTCTCCCTCTGCTCCCAAGGGCAGCTAGGGAAACCGTGGTCCGGGCTTTGATTTTGTCTCGCCTGGACTACGCTAATGCTTTGTATGTAGGGACCCCCAGCTATCTGCTGAACAAGCTTCAGGTGGTGCAGAATGCGGCGGCCCGCCTCTTACTTGATCTTCCCAGGAGGAGTAGCGTTCGCCTCCATCTGTGCTCCTTGCACTGGCTTCCGGTGGAGGCGCGGATCAAATTTAAAGTCTTGTCAATTGCCCATAATGCCCTTTATGGCCGGGGACCTAGCTACCTGCAAAAGAGGTTCTCTTTCTATGCGCCGACAAGACAGTTGCGCTCCTCTTCGCAATTATTGGTCCAGGTTCCACGTTTTTCTCGGCAAAGGCTGGGTGGTTGCTCCCTTGTTTGTAAGGCGGCCCTAGGCTGGAATACATTGCCTCTGGCTCTGCGCAGCATTTCAGATTCCCGCATCTTCAAAAAAAAGTTGAAAACCCTCTTGTTTTAAGCTCGGACTCATGATCCGCTCAGGTGACCGCGCCGGGACACTCCTTGGAGTAGCCGAGCGCGTTACAAATGTATATAACATAACATAACATATGCATGGACATCTCTGTACTACACTCACTTATTCCACTCTCACCCTCTTGCGGAAAGCAAACTAACAATGGAGTCTGTGCCCATGCGCACTATCATGGAAAGGAGGAGTCACCTTACCTCCGGACTGGAAAGACTTCTTTGATAAAAAACAACTTGCAAACATCCAGACCCAACACTAGATGGCAGGAGTATGCAAAGCATGTGAAACTACAGCTCTACATGCCAAGAACATATGCTTACTGGGTAAGTAACATAATCCTTCATTTATAATTGCAAAACATATAATTTAATTCTACATGTGCCTTTGTCTCAACTGTGGTGGGAGACCTATGTTTATCGTTTTTATAATAAGCGCCTAATAGCTGTAAATGCTTAGTAATGCAGGGTCCCTGGAGGTCAGTTTTGAGGCAGTCCAAGGATACAGTTGTCAAATTATCAGAAAAACTGATGCTGAAGCATATATAAGCTTCAAGCCATATGACTTGCAAGGGTTGTGAACTCCTCTTTGTATGGCAGGGCTCTGTTTTGTCTGAGATAGAAACAGAGTGGAGTACACAAATGTTGGTTGTGGGTTTTTAAAAAAGTTTTTTTCCCCTCATTCTAAACTTCATTTCAGTTTTCTTAGAGAATGTATGTAAAGCAATCATGATTATTATCATCATATTGTTTTGTGTCTCGTCTAAAACCTCTAACCTCTTTTCTTATTGCAGTTGGAAGGAAAAATACCTGATGTCGCCTTCCTGAAGTGATGTTGTATTTGACAGTTTCCAGCAAGCAACATGAGGCTGTGACTCAACCCTTGCTTTTTTTATATTTCAATCCAATACCTGCCACGGCGGGGGGATGTACTGAACTCTGGGACATGTGGCATCCACCTGTGAATGATCCAGGTGTGCTGCGAAGTGCACCCTCTGTCAAGTGTGGAAGATACATAGAGGGCAGATTATTTTTGTAAAATTTGTTGTGTTTTGAGATAGTGTCATGTCATCTTCATTTATTAGATCTCTCCCCTGCATCGCGCCATTTTTTTGTATTTTAATATATTTTATTTTATGAGGTTAGCAGGGTCGGGGGTCTGTCTTAAACAGCACTTCGCCTTTCAGAACGTACTGTGACGGACCCCAAGGGTCGACAAGGGTGGGTGGGGATGAATTAGGGAGTTGTTTAATTTCCATATAAGCAGGTCTGGATGCTACCATGGGCAGATATTATCTCTCCCCCTCCCATCCCCTTTAATCCGTAATTTTCTTTCTCCTGTTGTCCCCATTCATTTTTGTCTGTTTTTTCCCCAATTGCATCTTTTTTCTGAGGGAAATGTTTGTGCTATCACATTTTCTCAATTTTTTCCCCCTTTGGTACTATCATGTTTTTATGATCGTGTAATTTCTTTCACCTGAACACGCAGTTGATGTGTATCTGGTTATTTGCTAGAATGTTGCTCTGTTTTTAATAGTTGTGAGCCGTGGTAGCCTTTTGCATTTTAAATCGCTCTGCAACAGCTGCCTCCTTCTGAACCCTTGCCCAAAAAGATCTGCCTATTGTCTCTGTCCTGCGAAATTATGAATAGAAATAGCTGCCACTCAGAAAGTTAATAGATTCCTTGTCTCCAGGATTCCTCACACCATACTTGTTCAAAATACAAAGGAAACTCCAATGTCATGAAAGTTCCTTAAAACTCCAGGCTTCCAAAATTATAAGACCTAAAATACCATTTTACAGCAAATGCTTCGAGGAAATTCATTACAAAGTACTAGGCCCGAGCCAGCATGTGTTTTGGGCTTTGGCTTAGCCCTCAAGGGTCTCAAGGAGTAAAGCAAATGTTTAGCTAAATTTTGGAGTTCTAAGGAAGAGTAGAGTTTCCTTTGTATTTTGCACCAGTGTGGTGTGAGCAACCCTGGAGTCAAGAGATCTATTGCCCTGTTAGCAGTTTTCCATGCCCACAGTTTGATGCTAGCACCACTGGACAAACAAAATTCCTGTCTGTAGATTTGAAAGGCGCAAAGTATTGGAGTGATAATGAAATGGATAGAAAAAAGATTTGTTCTGGGGCTTGGGAGGGAGGTCTCAGGTTGGGTATTGGTTTATGCAAAGGTCCTGCAGTAGGATAAAGTTTGAGAGGGAGTTCTGGGGTTAGGAGTCGTGTGGGGGGTGGGTTGGGAGGATGTGCTTTGGGATGGTGGTTTTAGAGATGGTAAGTTGGGAGATGGTGGGCGGGAGAGAATTGCAATGGGTTTGGTGGAGCTTGGGCTAGCTGGGGTACAGGGTGGGGTTTGGGGAGGAGAGGGAAAGGGAAAGGGAACAAGGTGGTTTGTGGGAGGGAGGTACAGGGGAGGTGGATTGCTTGTAAATGTATGCCTGCTTCATCATGTGCAGCCTCGTCTTAGTCTTAATCATATAAGCTCTGTACCTTATTGAAAGGCGAGTTAAGTAGGACTTCAACACCACAACTGCATACTCCGATGGATCAGAATTTGGATCTTCCATGGACTACCCACCCTCTTCCCCGTTCAGATGTTTCAATATTGTGGCCTCCACACCCCCGCCCCCTCCCGCCCCCTCCCACCACCCCCCTCCCACCACCCACCACCACCACCTAAAAAAAAAAAATCCTACAGGCTCAATATACCTAAAAAATCCCACTGGCTCAAGATACTGTGCACTTCCACCTTCCCAGCATGGCTCTCAACCATTCCCACAACCACCTACTAGCATACTACTCCCAATTACAGGTTTTGAGCTCTTCATAGCTGTTTTTCGGCGACTTGAAGGGTATGCTATTTAATGGTCACATGAGAGAAAGTGTTCAGTCACTGGTGATTTCTGAGCATCCTCAACCCCTTTTATTACTTTTCATTCTGCCAAAGCTCTAATATCAGGTTGTGGATGTTAGCTCCTCAGTGCTTCTACTCCAATGTGAATGTACAAGTATACATTTTCCCCTAAACCCTGCATGTTATTTCCTTTTGGAGACTTGAGGCTTGAAGGTTGTATACTAGGTTTACTGGCCTAACTCACTACTTTATTCTTCCAATTTAGCTGTTAGGCTGCCTGGTTGTGGACTTCAGCTGTAGCAGCATATGCTCTGTATTGTGTTACAGTGCTTCAGCTGGTGTTGTGTACATGTGAGTTGGTTCTAGCAAATGTACTTGCTCTGCTCCTGTCATAGGGGTGCTCGGATAAGTAGTTTCCACAAGCAGGCGACATAGAATGTCTGCTTGCACAGCAGCATTTGATGAACAGCTTTCCTAGTCTTGTGTCCCGTTCTCCCCCCCACCCCCCTCATTTTACTCTTACTACCTTTTTGGAAAACGGTTTCCATACACCACACATTTCCTACTAGTTGAGGATGTTCATTTTCAGTCCGAGTGCTCCATAAAGGTAACTTTAGTGGTGGGGCCTTGAGATGCCTAGTGGTGGCCTTCTGTGATCTGGGAAATTCAGATTTGAAATCTGAGATGTGCTGTTGCCAAAAATGTGCCTGGTTTGCAGGATCCTTCCCCCAAGACACTCAATCCCCACTCCTTTCAATTCCATGTTCCCCTTTCTCTGTCTCACCTTGCTTGCCAGTAAGCAGATTCCCTTTTTTTTCATCTGGTAGGCCTGTCTTTATTTCAAGGCCCCAGTAGGTTGCTGTTTGTCAAGTGTCTTGCATGCCAATTACCCCCTACCTGAACTCTTCCAGCGTTTCACTACCCCACCCCTCTTGCAGAGATCCTTCAAGATAACTCTTGGTAGAAAAGGGTAGGACTGACTTGGAAACCATAGTATGCATACTCATCCAGACAATAAGCATGCAGGATAGAAGCAAACAAAGCTGCAGCGATGTCCTCACCATGGGGGAGGGAGGGTGGAAGGGTTGGAAGGGCAAGAAGGTTGCATCTTTGAAAGAGACTACCACCCGCTACTCATTGCTCCATTGCACCACAGAGTTTTGAGGTGCCATTCTGCAGCTGAGAACTATGCTGCTCACAGTCAACGAGGATCAGATAATTGCACGAAGGATACATTTCTCACTAACCTGTGGAAACTTGGAGAATATCTACGGAGAAGACGGGGCACTGTGCCTGCCTGCGTTAAAAACAGCACTACTGCAAGGCACTTTGTCTGGTGCCAGTTCATTTTAATGCCACTTCAACATCCAGTAGAGTGGTGTCATCAGCGGGGTCTCGATTCTCTCTTCAGTCAGGAGACTGGATTTCTGTTCCCGCAGCCCCCTGCCATTGGCACTGGACAGCCTCAAGAAGATTAATCAGAATGAGTCATCGCTTCAAGGGTGGGTGGGCTAGAAAAGGCGCTTTATTTGAATGTCTCTTTAAACGGAAATCCACTGTGACTAGCCACTTCCATGGAGGATAAATAAAACCTGCAGTTGCCACGTTAGCAGCGATCCTTCCACGGTGGATTTCTAAGCCACAAAATTTACTTAGAAGCAGGATATCCTTGTTTTTATGGGAGGTCAGTTGAAAAGCCAGTATTTTCTCGTCTGACCAAAAGGACAACCCTTTCTTCGGGCGTTGCTTCTATTTGCTTCGTTGCTGTGTCTTTGTTGGATGTGTATGCAGACTATGAAACTCTGTGCCTTCCTAACCCTACTCCTTTCCCTACAACCCCAAATGTCCAATCTGATCCACCAGAGCTGTGCTTCTGCCGTTCATGTCATTTTTTGATTGTCAGTTAGATCACCTATTGGGGTTAAGGGTTCCGATCTCGAATGAATGATGAATTTATGCATCCCTACTCCACTGTCCGCTCCAGCTCTTTCTCTTGGCAGTCACTTCAAACAAATGTACTCGCTAAAGATTCAGGGGCTGATGCCTGAACCCTGGCAGGAATGAAGGAATCTGAGATTGCATACCTTCCTGTGAAATATCTGCACTTCGTGTTAAGAAAAAGCTTCACAGAGCTTGTGACATTTCTAGGTTGCTTTGATTCTCTTTAACTGGTCTCACTGCTTATGTTAGGATTATCCACCATGTTAGGAAACATGTATTGTATTGTCAAATACATTTTCTTTGTTAAGATGGTTGTGTTCGGAATGTTTCTAGAATCTTTCTAAAATGTGTCTATAAAGTAGTACTCTGCAAATGTAGATTTGCAGCATGGCATAGCTGTCACAGAAAGAATAAATCTCCTGGTCTGTGCAAGTTAAAAATGTTAGGTGGCTGGGTCACTAAAAGCTTACTTGAAGACCTGGGATGTGGGCATCATTCCCAGGCCCTCCTGTATATGGGAAGTTGATTATGATTTTTGGGACAATGGAACTTTTTTAGGTGCACATGCCCGAACCCTTCCCCTTTGTCAGGCTTTGAGTACCTGTAAGCTTTATAAACTAGCATGCTTTCGAGTACAGCAGTCTATTAAGAAGCACTTTCTCTTGTAAATGCGCCAACATTAGCCAATAAACTTAATGTCCTTTGAACATTATTGTCCCTATAGGTTGCCATGAATCCGACTTCTACTGCACATTGTGACTCATCAGTGGTTCTTTTATCATTGACAACCAAGTCACCATATATTGAAAACCCTCATTGATTACTAAATCTTTGTCAGTGACTTCCATCAATCTACAGCTAGATCCTAGTTGGTGGCTCCCACTCCATTGGTGGCAATATCTTTGTCAGTGGCACTCTTTTCTGCAGCTACAAAACCCTTGTCAATTACCTTGCCAACCGATTAAAAAAAAATCATTGGATGACTTTTGCTCGACTAGTGCGCTTTTGTCAGTTAGCTGTACAGTTGCAGCATGTGCTGCTGTAGATTACATGCTTTCCACACTCCAGCCATTTATTGGTGGGCTTGGAACGTTTTGGAACATTGTCCGCTTCTGATAGGGACTTCTAGCCACATATTCATCATCTTGTGAATTTTCCCAGGCGTCAGACTGGGTCAAGGGAATTTTGATAGCAATTCCTTAGCGCTTTGATAGGTGGCATCGTGCAGCTCTGAATCAGATTTGTCCCTCCCCAGATGAGATGTTGAGGCTACTATAGCTCTGCCACTTCCATGTGCTGAAGTCAGTTTTTCTTTCCATGCCTTCCGACTCTTTTCTGTAGCACTTTTGAAACCGGTCAGCTTGACAGAATTTCTTCCCTCAACTTTTTGAGTGTGCAAAGGACATATCCCCTCCTAAGACCACAGGGTTTAAATCTTGCAAGGACCACAACAGTCGGTTGTCAGACATCATGGGTGTTACTGTCAACTGTGCCTCTGCTCCATGTATGACGCTATGTCATGTGAATGCTATGAAAAGATGAATATGAAGCACCTCTGTGACCCCAAAGCCAAACTTGCTGTTGCAAACTTCAGTGGAAAACGAAAAAGTATCAGTCAAAGGTGCAGTGTGTTCTCGTTCCTAGGGCCGATCTCATGACTGTTTATCTTCAAATTCCAGGAGTTCTGGTAAGTCCAACAAATTAAAAAAGCACCATAAGTCGAGGCACGGATCTCAGTTGTCCTGCCACGCCTACTGTTCATAGTTGTGCAATTCCCTTAATAGCTCCAGGGCCACAGTCGTCCTACCTTAATTCTGCAATTGATCCTAATGCACCCTGATTTTCCCAGGCCTCACCAGCTCCATGAGCTTAAACTGGCTGTGGGCAAAATCTTTAGTACCCCGCAAGATCCCTCTGGAGCGCCTTCAGGCCCGAAGGATCCAAGGTGGCCTCCAGTCAGATTATCACCGGAAGATCTGCGCCGACTTCACCACTTGACCTCACTTCGAGTGGTCAAGGTCCCACGCTGGCACCACGACAGACACCACAACACCGGGTCTTGACACTGGCTCCAAACCCAAAATTGATCCAATAGTTTTATAGGATTCAAAAGCTCAGTTCTGCGCATTGAATTATTTTCTGGATCAACATGCTGTGCATCTATTCTACCACCTAGTGGTTGAGTCCAGAATCGTGTCTTGCCGGACCTTCCCCCCCCCTCCCACCCCCCCTCCATTTTGGGCGTCGTCAACCACCATTTGGTGGTAAGTCCATCCCCTGTGTGACCATAGATGTGCAGCCTGGAAGTTCCTGTGCATGGTCGCCATCTTCAGATAATTTTTTCTGCCATTGAGTCTGAAAGCAACGCGAGGAGCTCTGAAGAACTCTTAGAAAAACTGAGTGTTTGAGGCATGTGAGCTGTAGATCACATGCTTTGCATACTCCTGCCATCTAGTGTTGGGTCCGGATGTTTGCAAGTTGTTTTTCTTCGAAGAAGTCTTTCCAGTCACGAGGTACGGTGACTCCTCCTTTCGGTGATAGTGCGCATGGGCATCGACTCCGTTGTTACATTGGGTTTTTTTTTGCCAACGGGTTCGGACGTGAATTGCTGCGCTCCGGTTCGAAACCGTTCTTCGGGTTCCCCTCGGTGCGCAATCCACTATACCCTCGTCGGTATTGTTTCGTACACGTATCTCACTTCTCCGCGTATCGTATCGGTCGAAGAAAATTTCGATCAGAAAACTCGTGGAAGGCCGTCGAGCCTAACCGCGTTGGTCCACCTTTCAGGCGTTGGGACGGACTCCATTCAAATTCTGTCCTCTGTGCCACGCAAAATATACCACTCCGACTCGCACAAAGTGTGCAACTTGTGCTTATATCCAGAGCACAACAAACAAGACTGCGACGCGTGCAGATCCTTTCGATCCAAGAAAACTCTCCGCGATCGTTGGGCTCGACATCGTGAAATGCAAAGCCAGAACATCGAATACACGCCGGACATCTTCGGTGAAGGATCCGAGCAAGAAGAATTCGATGCACAAGGGGCCGAAGAGGACCAGGAAGAGCTGCCCTTATCGATTCCTGAATCGAACTCGAGATGGAAGAGGACGTACCGCAGGGTCAAGGTCCCGTGAGTACAGAACACCCCTTGCCCCGACATCCAAATCAAACAAAGCAAAAGGCTTCGGTTCCACCTCCGTCTTCGGGCCAAAGTCGGCACCGAGACGATGTTTCTGACGCCCCGCCTCGGCACCGAAACCCATTGTCAAACCTTTTGGCTCGGGATCGAGGCGGCCAAAGTCCGGCACAGAGCAGAAACCTTCGAGCTCAAAGCCGAAGACTGCTTCAGAGCTGAAACTCTCGATGGCAAAATCGAAAATGGCTTCAGAGCCCAAACCTTCCGCGCCTAAAGGTCATTCCAACCCGGCACCGAAGTCCTCGGTGCCAAAACCGAAAAATGCTCCTTCAAAGCCGCAGGATCCCATTCTCGACTTACCACCCCCCAAATCGGATGCTAAACAAAAGGAACTTAACATCAACCCTGAAACAGGACATCTTCTTACCAAATTGCCTCACAAACGCAAACTTGAGTCAGAGGACATACAATATAAGATTCCTTTAAAGAGGAAGAATGTCAGTACTAACCCTTCTCCTCTTCCACCACGTTCCCCTACACCTTCACCACCTTCTCCAGTATTTGAACATTTACTTATCACACCACTCAATTCTCCACCCTCACAGCATGATGATGATAGAGATATTCAATTACCTGTAGATCCCTGGAAAGACTACACTATTGATCCACCTGCAGATAATGGCCCAGACCTTTACCTTGCAAAGCCTTCCCCTCCTGACGACAATGTAGGTTATTTAGAGTTGCTTGCTAGAGCTGCACAATATCACGGGGTACAACTACACAAAGAATCCCATGAAGATTTCTTGTTTGAAACTTTCAGTAGTACACACAGATCTAGTCACTCTCCATATGCTAAAAGGCATGATGAGACATGCCGTTGACATCTTCAAAGACCCTGTTCGTGCTCGCATTCTGACTCCCAGAATAGATAACTCGTATAAGCCTGCTCCCTCTGATCCAGTCTTTATTAAGAAACAGTTACCCCTTGACTCGTTGTCTCTAATGCCCGTAAACGGGCTAATTCACAAACTTTGGGGAATGCCCCCCCTCCGGACAAGGAGTCAAAATTAATAGACTCCTCTGGCAAACGAATAGCTGCCGAGGCGGCTAATCATTGGTGCATTGCCAACACCCAGGCCCTCTTAGCCAGGTATGATAGAGTGCACTGGTACGAAATGGAGCAGTTGCTCCAATATCTCCCAGATGAGCACAAAGCTAAAGCACAGGATTTAGTACAAGAAGGAAAGCTCATCTCCAATTCCTCTATTAGATGTGCTTTAGATGCTGCCGACACTGCAGCTTGAGAGATTAACACTAGTGTGTTACTCAGACACGCCTGGTTAAGGATTTCCGGTTTTAAACCTGAAGTCCAGCAATTCATCTTAAACACTCTGATAAAGAGTATCTTTTCAGACCTGAAGTTGATCAGGCATTAGAGAAAATGAAAAAAGACACTGAGGTAGCTAAGTCTATGGGAGCTCTACAGTCTCCTAACCTGGACTCCTTTTGTCGCTCTTTTTATCGATGGGGGGTCTAAGACCACACCCTCAGACACCAATGTTTCCTCCTATAAAGGCGACAATCAACCTTCCTCCACAAGAGGTTTCTTTAGAGGAGGATATAGAGGAAACAACAGCAAGGGTAGAGGAAAGGCTTCCACACCCTGTAAACTTCCCTTCCTCTAACAAGCAGTGACTTACCTACCCTTCCCCTGATCATCTAACACCTGTCAGGGGACGTCTTCTACAATTTCTCCCCATTTGGCAATCTGTAACAACAGACAAAGGGGTGTTAGGAATTATCCAACATGGTTATTGCCTGGAGCTTACCACCAATCCTCCAAACATTCCACCTCGTTCTCACAAACTGTCACCAGAACATTTTACACCTCCTCAAACAAGAAGCCCAGTCTCTCTTGCTAAAATGAGCCATAGAGCCGGTACCATTACAACATCAATGGTCAGGCGTTTACTCCCTGCATTTTCTAATTCCCAAAAAGGACGGCTCGTTAAGACCTATTTTGGACCTCCGAGAACTGAACCTCTACATACTGTCAGAACATTTCCACATGGTGACATTTCAACAAGTGCTCCCACTTTGACAACAGAACGATTTTGTTTACTCTAGACTTAAGGGACGCATATTTCCACATTCCAATTCACCCCGCTCATCGCAAATATCTCAGATTTGTAATAGCGGGTCAACATTACAAATTCAAAGTTCTACCGTTTTGAGTCACAACTGCTTCCAGAGTGTTTATCAAATGCCTGGCAGTAGTCGCAGCTCATCGGAGAAGACGGCATATTCACGTCTTCCCCTATCTGGACGACTGGCTCATCAAAGCAATCACTTACCAGAGGTGTCTCCAACACACTCAAGCCACAATTCACTTACTACACCAACTAGGATTTACAGTGAATGCGCTGAAGTCTTATCTGCAGCCTTCAAACACACAGACTTTTTTGGGAGCCACCATAGACACTCAAAAAGCTCTAGCCTCTCCCAATGCAGCCAGAATTCACAGTATTCGGTCTCTTCTCACTCAGTTTCAGCCCATCCACTCATTACCAGCCCGAGTTTTCTTGCAACTGCTGGGAATGATGGCGTCTTGCATCATAATCGTACCCCATGCGAGACTTCACATGCGCCCCTTCAAGAATGCTTAACAGGTCAGTGGAACCAGTCGCAAGGTCGATTAACCGATCTAGTGTTAGTAGACGGCCGCACCCATCGCTCTTTCCAGTGGTGGAACCCACAAAATGTATCCAAAGGGCGGCCCTTCCTCGACCCTGTACCACACACGGTGCTAACAGCAGACTCATCGCTCACTGGTTGGGTTGCTTACTTACAGGATCACACAATCCAAGGATTGTGGAGTCTGAAGCACCAAAATCCTCATATAAATCACCTAGAGCTACTAGCAGTGTTTCTAGTGCTCAAAGCCTTTCAAACTCACCTCGTAGGGATAGCTGTCCTAGTGCGCACGGACAACATGACAGCTATGTACTATATACAAAAACCGGGGGGGGGGGGGACACTCCAACTGTCACGTCTAGCACAAGCCATTTGGAAATGGGCTATACACCACAAGATTTATCTCCTGGCAGAGCACCTTCCAGGAGTAAACAATCCGATTGCAGACCTTCTCAGCAGACAGAAGCAGAAAATCCACGAGTGGGAACTTCATCCTCATGTTCTCCTCCCCCTACTTTCAGAAATGGGGATATCCTCAGATAGACCTGTTCGCCACAGCAGAAAACGCAAAATGCCCAAGCTTCGCCTCCAGGTTCCCACCCCTGCTCTCCAAAGGCAATGCCCTATGGATGAACTGGTCAGGGATATTTGCCTTCGCTTTTCCGCCTCCCCCACTCATTCCACTAGTAGTTCGGAAGTTCAGGCAAACATCCCTCACACTAATTCTCATAGCTCCAACATGGGCACGTTAACCCTGGTTTATCACCCTGTTGGAGCTGTCAATAGTTCTACACCAAGAGCTGCGTCTCACCTCCAGTCTCCTCACTCAGAGCCATGGAGAAATCAGTCATCCAAATCCCAAAGAACTCAACCAGGCTATCTGGCTCCTGAAGTCATAGAGTTTGGTTATTTACACTTGCCTCCAGATTGTATGAATATCCTAAAAGAGGCTAGAAAGCCTACTATTAGGGCATGTTATGCAGCAAAATGGAAGCAATTTGTTATCTATTGTAACAATAGCAATCCTCTTGATGCTTCTGTACAGAACATCATCTGTTACCTGTTACATTTACAGCAATCTGGACTAGCCTACACATCCATTTGCTTACATCTAGCAGCGGTAGCTGCATACTTACAAAACAGACAACACTTATCTCTGTTCAGAGTACCAGTGGTTAAAGCCTTTCTAGAAGGTTTAAAAAGGGTGATTCCACCAGCAGTCCCACCTGCGCCAGTGTGGAACCTAAACATAGTACTTACAAGGCTAATGGGTCGACCATTTGAACCAATGCATAGGTGCCAATTACAATTCCTCTCATGGAAGGTTGCTTTCCTCATCGCAGTAACTTCACTAAGGAGAGTTGGTGAACTCCAGGCATTAACTATACTAGAGCCCTTCTTTCAGCTTCATAGAGACAAAGTGGTTCTTCGCACCAATCCTAAATTTCTCCCTAAAGTAGTTTCTGCCTTTCAAATCAATCGGTTGAGTTACCCGTTTTCTTTCCTCAACCTGATTCTGTAGCAGAATGAGCTCTACACACCCTTGATGTTAGAAGAGCTCTACTATATTACATTGAAAGAACAAAAGAATTTCGCAAAACAAAGCAACTCTTTGTTGCTTTTTCTCAACCACACAAGGGCAATCCCATATCTAAATCGGGCATTGCAAGATGGATTGTAAAATGTATCCAGACATGTTATCAGAAAGTAAGAAGAACTTTGCTAAGACCCCCTAGAGCGCATTCTACTTGCAAAATAGGGGCTACTATGGCCTTCTTGGGGGATATTCCCCTAGCTGAAATCTGTAAGGCAGCAACATGGTCTACACTGCACACATTCACCAAACACTATTGTGTAGATGTGTTAGCCAGGCAACAAGCTAATGTAGACCACGCAGTACTTAAAACACTGTTTCAGACAACTACAACAAATACAGGTTAGCCAACACTTTGGGAGTAGACTGCTGTATAGTCTATGCAAAGCATGTGATCTACAGCTCACATGCCTCGAACGGATAATGTTACTTACCCAGTAAGCATCTGTTCTTGGCATGTAGAGCTGTATATTCACATGCGCCCACCCGCCTCCCCGGTCTCCTGTAGTTGTTGCAGTTTCTCAGTTTACATACATACGCATGGAATTCTCTATTCTACACTTACTAACTCCATTCTCACCCTCTGCAGAAAAACAATCTAACAATGGAGTCGATCCCCATGCGCACTATCAACGAAAGGAGGAGTCACCTTACCTCGTGACTGGAAAGACTTCTTCAAAGAAAAACAACTTGCAAACATCTGGAACCAACACTAGATGGCAGGAGTATGCAAAGCATGTGAATCTACAGCTCTACATGCCAAGAACAGATGCTTACTGGGTAACTAAAATTATCCTTTTTCCCCATAGAAGCAGCGAAGATCAGCGGAAGGAAAGCCAAAGAACAGGAAAGGGGAGCCTTCTCAGCCCTAACGGGAGACTCCACCAGTGGCGCACCACATGGCTAGAGAATGCGGAGGAGGGAGGCTGCGAAGGGACATGGAGAACGCCCCCTTTAAATTGTGTCCCAATTGCCACCACAACACTGAAAACTAGATTTGAGCAGTGTCTAGCTCACCACTCCATGGCCGACACCCAGAAAACACATTTCCCTAAAGGATCTGGGCCTGTCCAGTGATTGAGGACAAGAATGTCAGAGACCTTATCAGCACAACGGGGAGAGGCGAATGCCGAGGAGAACGTCCTTGACGTATAAAGGGTGGAGGCTGCGAGAAGAGCAACGAGAGGTGTCAAAAAGAGGCAGCAGAAAGTAAACAAGACGCTAAAAGGCGCGGACTGTAGGCCTTAAAAGCTACTACTTTGCAACACTTGACAACCAAAGGGCAGCATAAACCTAGAGCTAAACTGTCCCTACTAAAGGACACTGATGTGGCAAACCTTTTAGCCACCCCTCGATGCCAGCAGGCACACAGGAAGGAGTGAAGGGCAAGGAGCTGAAGGCCAGAGAGCCGCTATCCTCAAAAAGAAAGGCAACTTCATTGGGTCGAAGCTGAGCAACGAAGTCAAGCGGAAAAACACTGGTACAAAGCGGAAATGACCGCTCTCCTGCAAAGAAAAAAATGTATGTAAATGTAAATCCGTATTTGTAAAGCGTGAACTACTCACACTTACGGGTCTCAAGGCGCTGGGGGCCGTCGTGGAAATTAAGTGAGCTATTGTCCAGAGTCACATGGTGCTGAGCTGCCGCGGGAGCCGGGGATCGAACCGTGAGCCCTGTGCTCCGAAGTCAGCTGCCCTGCCCGCTGCACCACACCTCTCCACCTCTTCCTTGAAGGGTTTTGGCTTCCAGACGAAAACCCTCAGAACCTATGGAGACTCAGGTCAAGCAACTGGACATTGAGGCACCCTCTATGCCGGAACCAAATGAGGAGCTGGAGGAATTCTTAGACTACGATTAAGATGAATCTGCTATGCTGGAAGGTCAGGGGCAGCTCTTCGACAGGTGGCAGGATCTCTATGGCGAATACTCCGAAGAGGGTGTCGACCACTACTGCTCAAGGTCCTTACCACTGGATGATCTGTGCATGTACAATGGAATCAAGAGGGCGGCAAATACATATGGAGTCCAGTTCAAGAAAGAGGGAGGTCTCCTTCTTTTTCCTCAAATGCATGCTACCACAGAAGGCAAACCTATATCTGCCTATGCTCCCCAGCATCCTGGACCAAGGTAAGGAGGCTTTCTGAGAGCCAGACACAACAAGAGCTGTAAACCCTTGAGCGGAGAAAAAGTACAAACACTCAACACTAGACTCACTACATCAAGGGAAATGTGTTCATAAATTCCATAACTGTGGCAACAGTCAGGAAAGAGGAACAATGTACCCACATCAACCGGGCCACCAAACCAAAAAATGAGTGCAAAAGGATAGATCTGGTGGGAAGGAAAATGTAAAGGGAAGCGGTTACTCAAAGGAGACTAGCCAATTTATAGATACTCAACCACTACGCCCAGCAGCAGCAGGATGAAATGGAGGGTCTCATGCAACACCTCCCAGAGGAGTTTAAAAAAAGAGCCAAGGCAGTAATCCAGGAGGATAATAACATTGTCAACTCCTGCCTCAATTCAGTGTTGGGTGCGGCAGTCACTGCCAGCAGGCAGATGTGTACGGGCACTACTCTCCATAGGCACGCCTCGCTAAGTGTCAGATTCAAAGCAGAGGTACAGGCATTGGTGATCAACATGCCTTTCATGGGAGAAGCCCTCTTTGGAACAACTGTGGACGAAGCACAACAGCAGATTAAACAAGCATTTGCATAGCCAATAGGTCTCGCCTTTGGGACCTTATAAGTATTTAGCCATGCAGCACATTATCCTGGGTGCTGCAACATGTAGTGTTATTTCACATGTCACCGGTAACGGCCACACAAACCGAAGGATGGGCTTCCGTGCTACTTAATGAAAATGCAATTTATAACACGCCCTGACATGCTCAACTGGTCTTGAGGTAAGGTTGCGACCTCTCGGAGCAGGGCAGTGAATTCAGAGTTATAGAGAAGATGTTTAACTTGATTTTATAACTTGAGGTTTAGAAAAGGATTTTTTTTAAATCCATCTCTTTTGATTCCACATGACACTCGCATGCACCCATATAAAGGAGGTTGAAGTAACTCCGCGAGTAAAACTCTGCTTTCTAAAAAATTTAAAAAAAGTCTTTGATTTTGTCAGCAATATGGACTGCACCTCCTGACTATAGAACTAGGCAGCTGCACCAATTGTGGAATTGCAGCCCCTAAGTAAAGCAAGCTTGTACTACACCCATTTTTAACGTGAACATTCAACTACGGCGCCCATTACTCCACGAGTTCTGCAGTAGTTGTCACAAAGGCATATTTCAGACACACCCTGGCGAAAGACCTCCAAATTAGCAAAATGCTTAAGACTGCAAAAAAAACGGTTGTGCTTAATCAGATTCAGACTTTGGTGTGGTACCCACAAAAGTAATACTACCGCCCCACTCTCCTGCAGCCGGGCAGATAGACCAAATATTCCAACTGCAAATAAACATAGCCAAAAACGTTCACTTAACCTTCTAAAAAGTCCAGCATAGTACCCATTAAGAGATGAACCTAAGGGTCAGAAGACCAATCACACTTGGGTGTTTTCATGCTGCCTGTAGCATGTGGAGAAGTCTTTCCACTAGTAACCAAGTCTCGGTCAGAAGAGAAAAGGGGTATAGCTGCAGGCATTTGTTTAAACTCTGCGGTCTCCGAGAATTCACTACATGCCGAGAATATCATATTAGAGCGAAAAGTTTGTAGGGTGTCCTATTTTGAAAGTTCTTTCGGTGGATGTGTAAAGAGGTTGTATGAAGACCATCCATGTTAAAATAAACTTTCAGGTTGTAAAACACTGCTGTATATTATTTGTGCGGTGAAATAAGATTTCCGCATATGCCAAAATCTTCGAACAGATAGAAACAATGACGGAAATCTGAAAGAAAAAGTTAGTTATAGATTCCTTACCTTAGAATTACCCCCAGGTGTCAGACTGGATCCGGAAAGTTTTTTCGTCAACAGTACCCCTGCGCGTCGGACGACTCCGCGTTCGGCGTCGTGGTCGCCGGGATGACGTCGCGGTAGCTACTTAGACGCCGCCCTTGCGCGCTGACGTCAGTTCTTTCTTTTTCCGCGCCAGCAAGCGCAGATCCGGAGAGAGCGGTACCTCCAGCCACTTTTTGACTGACTTTTTCTCGACTTTTGTCGACTTCGTTTTTTGAGTCCATCAACTCCTGGTGCACAAGGGATGCCCGGCTTCAAGGCTTGCGGTTCCTGTAACCGACTGATGTCTGTGACGGATCCGCACCGCGTGTGCCTCTACTGCCTGGAGCGCGACCACAACCCCAAGTCGTGCTCCGACTGCTGGACCATGGCCCCGAAGTCTTTGCGGGAGCAGTCCCGAAAGCTACTCGAGGCCCGGGAGTCGGCTCCGCGCCATTCGAGGTCCCGGTCGCGTAGGAGGTCGAGGGACCGGTCGCGGAGCCAACAACATTCTTCATCCAAGTCTTCGCACTCGGGGTCAGGTAAGTCAAATCACAAGAAGAAGTCGAAGAAGCATCGTCGCTCTTCGACTTCTCCCGGTCCGTCGGCCGACGCGACGAGGGATGCGGGTGGTGCAGCTCCACGTGCGGAGCCCGTTGGGTCGGCTCCGGGTTTCCCCCCTTCCTTGGAGCGACCCCTGCCCAACTTCGTCAGTTTTACGAAGCGATGCACGCCATCTTTGGGCGGCCCGACTGCCGGCGCGCCTACGGGCCCTGCGGACTCAGCTGGGGGCCCTGGGCCTTCGACACCGGCGGCTTCGGCGCCGCAGGGTCCCCTTGGATCCAGGTCTGGATTCGGATTGGCGCCGGTCGACCTTGTTATGCCTCCCCGGCGCCGATTCACCCGGCACCATGTCCACAGCCGGCGTCTGCTGTGTCCCCAGCCGATGTCGACCCCGGCCTCTACCTTGAGGTAGACACAGAGCCGGACCGGCGCCGATGGGTACTCTTGTGCCCCTGTTCTACCCAGGCTCCTTGAGACCTGATTGCCAGCCAGAAGAGGGTGAGGAGGACTTGGAAGGGTCTGGGGACCCTTTAACCGACCAGTTAGGTTATGAACCGGACTGGAGAGAGGAACTGGGGGAAGCCAGTGGTCTTGATACCTCCCCAGACCATGGCATGTTGTCTCCTCCTACCCTGGCTACGGAGGAGGGAGCGTCATACGCAGTGGTGTTGCGTAGGGCGGCCGAGGCTCTCCACCTCGAGGTACCTACGATGGCAGTCAGGACTAACCATCTGACAGAGGTGCTTCAACCAGCAGTGAGCTCTTTGGCGCCCCTGCTGCCGTTTAATGAAGCCCTCACGGACATCCTTTTGGGCACCTGGTCCAGGCCCAACACAGGGGCTCCTGTGGACAGGATGATTGCCCGATGCCACTGCCTGGCTCCGGGCGACCCCACTTTCCTCTCCAAACACCCCACCCCTGAGAGCTTAGTGGTCCAAGCCTCCACCTCCAAAGGTGCATTCCCTAGCGCACCACCCGATAGGGAATCCAAAAAGCTGGACCATCTTGGAAAGAAAATGTTTTCTTCCTCCAGTTGGGACTGAGGTCGGTAAACACCGCATGTCTGTTGGGCCATTACACCCACTCTGTGCGGGATACGGTAGCACAGGTGCTGCCCCAGTGCCCGGAGGAGGCCCGGGCCGTGCTCTCCTGTGCGGTTGCCAAGGGGAGAGACGCAGTGAAGTTTGCCATCTGCTGTGGGCTGGATACCGCCGACTCACTAGGCAGGACGATTTCCACGTTGGTAGCCCTTCGACGCTACGCCTGGTTGAGGTCGACTGGTTTTTCGGGGGATGTCCAATCCACTCTTATGGACATGCCCTTTGATGGCCGTCACCTTTTCGGCGACAAGGCAGACAACGCGCTAGAGCGCTTTAAGGACTCTCGAGCTACGGCCAGGTCCTTGGGCCTCTCCACCACCCGCCCTGCGCAGTCTGCCTTTCGTGGCTACGGAAGGGTGCCCCGCCACATCCCGCCCAGGGCCACAGGCCGGCACAAGCTGTTCAGCCTCTGCGCGGCCGGGGACGAAACCAGCGCCGTGGTTCTGGGGGCCAGCGGGCGGGCCAGTCCACCACAGCCCCCTCTGCAGCAGCCTCCAAACCCTCCTAGTCCGACCTTTCAGGGCCACCAAACGCCAGTGGGCGGCAGGATTCGCCATCACCTCCCCCACTGGCGCACCATCACGTCGGACAGGTGGGTTTTGCAGATAGTCCCAAGGGGCTACTCCCTCCCCTTCGAGACTGCCCCTCCATCCATGCCACCTCAGTACCATCGCATGTCGGAGGATCATCTGGCCCTTCTCCAGCAGGAAGCTTTGGCACTATTGGCCAAGGGAGCCACCGAGTGCATTCCTGTCCCAGAAGTAGGTCGTGGTTGCTATTCCCACTACTTTCTGGTGCCCAAGAAGGACAAAGGCCTGCGTCCTATCTTGGATCTCAGGAACGTCAACTGCTTCCTCCGGAAGGAGAAGTTCAAAATGTTGGCGCTCGCTCAGGTCCTGTCTGCCCTCGACCCTGGAGACTGGATGGTAGCGTTGGACTTGCAGGACGCTTACTTTCACATCCCTGTCCTGCCGGCCCACTACCTGCGGCCACAGGCGCTATCTGCGGTTCACGGTAGGCCACGAGCATTTTCAGTTTACCGGGCTCCCCTTTGGCCTTACCAGCGCCCCTCGGGAAAGTGATGGCGGTGGTCGCAGCTCATATGCGCAGATCAGGGGTTCCAATCTTCCCCTATCTCGACGACTGGCTGTTGAAGGCGGGCTCGCCCCAGGCTGTCGTCTCCCACCTCCAGACTACGGCCGACCTCCTGCATTTGCTGGGGTTTTCCATCAACGTGCCGAAGTCACACCTGATTCCCTCTCAGAAGCTCCTCTTCATCGGAGCGGTTCTGGACACGACGCAGTTTCGGGTCTATCCTCCCGAACAGCGAGTGCAGGATATTTGGGCTATGATTCCGATCTTTCAGCCTCTATCCCTGGTTTCGGTCAGGATGACCCTCAGACTACTGGGTCTGATGGCCTCCTGCATCCTGCTGGTGAACCATGCCAGATGGCTTATGCGGGCTCTGCAGTGGGACCTGAAGTTCCAGTGGGCCAAAACATCAGGGGAACCTGTCCGATTGCGTCCAGATCTCGAGGGCACTGCACACCAGTTGCAGTGGTGGCTAACGAACCAGGATTGGGTCGACGGCAGATCCCTCTCCCTTCCTCAATCAAAGTTCACAGTGGTGACCGATGCTTCACTTCTGGGATGGGGCGGCCACATGGGGGAGGCGGAGATCAGAGGCCTCTGGTCTCCAGCGGAGTCCGGGCTCCATATCAACCTTCTGGAGCTTCGGGCGATTCGTCTTGCACTCAAAGCATTCCTTCCCTCTGTCCGGGGAAGAGTAGTGCAGGTGTTCACGGACAACACCACCGCCATGTGGTACTGCAGCAAACAGGGCATGGTGGGGTCGTGGACCCTATGTCAAGAGGCCCTCCGCCTCTGGACATGGCTGGAACATCAGGGCATATCCCTGGTGGTTCAACACCTGGCAGGTTCCCTGAACGCCAGGGCGGACGAACTCAGCCGCAGGTGCATGATGGATCACGAATGGCGTCTTCACTCGGAGGTGGTGCAAGGTCTCTTTCAGCAGTGGGGAGAGCCTTGGTTAGATCTATTCGCCACCGAAGAGAACGCGCAATGTCAGCAGTTCTGCGCTATGGAATTTCCAAGGCGGCACTCGCTAGGCAACGCTTTTCGTTGCGGTCTTCTATATGCCTTTTCGCCTATACCACTACTGCCCAGAGTGCTGAAGAAGATCAAGGTCGACTGGGCCCAAGTCATTCTTGTGGCTCCGGATTGAGCACGAAAAGTCTGGTATCCCGAGCTGCTCAACATGGCCATCGGTCCTCCGATCCGACTGCCTCCTTGGGAGTATCTTCTGTCGCAGCAGCAAGGGACGGTCCTCCACCCGAACCTGTCCAGCATCCACCTCCTTGTGTGGAGATTGAGCGGCGGCAGTTGACGTCGTTTGACCTGCCTCCCGAAGTCTGCGATGTTATCTCGGCAGCCAGGCGTCCCTCCACTAAGACGGTATACGCCTGCAGATGGAACAAATTTGTGGCATGGTGCACAGCAAAGGCTGTGGATCCCCTTTCCGCCCCTCTTTCTGAGGTTCTCTTGTTCCTCCTTTCTTTGGCCCAGCAGGGCTCTGCTCTGGGCACTCTAAAGGGCTACCTCTCAGCCATTTCAGCCTTCCTTAGGCTTCCTAATCAGCTTTCTCTTTTCAAGTCCCCTGTTGTAAATAGATTCCTTAAGGGCATTACTCATCTTTTTCCTCCTGTTCCGTTCGTAATGCCCCAGTGGGACTTGAACTTGGTCCTTACATATCTTATGTGCGCTCCCTTTGAGCTGCTACATAACTGTCCTCTCAGACTTCTCACTTTGAAAACTGCCTTTCTGGTGGCCATCACCTCTGCACGCAGGGTGAGTGAGCTACAAGCTCTTTCTTCCAATCCTCCCTTTCTGGCTGTCCATCCAGACAAGGTCGTCCTTGGAACTAGACCTTCCTTTCTTCCCAAGGTGGTTACTTTTTTCCACATTGGCTAAACCATCACTTTGCCCACCTTCTTTTCGCCTCCGCATCCTTCGAAAGAGGAAGAGAGGCTCCACCGTCTGGATCCAAAACGTGCGCTTTCCTTCTACTCGGATCACACGAAACAATTCCGGGTGGACGACCAGCTCTTTGTTAGTTACGTGGGCGCTAAGAAAGGTCGAGCCGTGCACAAATGGACCATCTCCAGGTGGGTCGTTCTATGCATCAAAGCCTGCTACTCTTTGGCAAAGAAGGAGCCTCCAGTGGGGCTGTGCGCCCATTCCACCAGGGCGACGGCAGCTACTACTGCTTTGGGATGAGGAGTCCCCCTAAATGACATCTGTCAGGCAGCTACGTGGGCATCGCTGCACACGTTCACCAAACACTACTGCCTGGCAGCCAAAACCGGAGAGACGGCTTCTTTGGCCGTTCTGTTCTCCAGGACTTTCTGGTGTGAACTTGATTAGCAGACCCACTTCCGGGGTTGGTATTGCTGGGGTATCTATTCTAAGGTAAGGAATCTATAACTAACTGTTTCTTTCAGATGAACAAGTTACTTACCTTTGGTAACGATATATCTGAAAGAAACATAGGTTAGTTATAGATTCCTTACCACCCCACCCATCCTCCCCGTTCTGCGAACTGACTTCTAGGGTTAAGGATTTCCTTTCAGGGCCATAATTTTGTGCACCAGTGGTCAGTGTCTTGCATGGCTCTGCTCTTCTGGCGTGGAAAGTCGTCTACAGAACTGACAGCGCGCGCGAGGGCGGCGTCTAAGTAGCTACCGCGACATCATCCCGCCGCCGACGAACGCGGAGTCGACCGACGTCACCTTCCGACGCGCAGGGGTGCTGCTGATGAAAATTTTTTCCAGATCCAGTCTGACGCCTGGGGGTAATTCTAAGGTAAGGAATCTATAACTAACCTATGTTTCTTACGGATATATCGTTACCGAAGGTAAGTAACTTGTTCTTTAATTTCCATGTTGATTTGCACTTAAGTGGAGGGAGGTTTAGCGGGTGAAAGCTAAAATTAAGCCCCTGCTTAAAAAGGGACTATCATCCCCAAATCAGGAATGTGCACGATTATAAAATAGATTTTTTTTTTTACGTTACACGTCCGAGGTAGGCAAACGTATAAATCAGCGTTTGTGAACGCTATGGGAAGTCAGCACGAGATTATGTATGCCAAGAAAGTGACATCACTGCTAATGACTTTGCTTGAGTGCACATGAGACATGACAATATGCAGTGGCAGTGGTGGGAAAGCCTCTTGGGCAGACTACTTTCCGTAAGCGCTCTAGGCCCTGTTAATACATCCCCGCAGGGGGTGTTTAGTCCACCATTCAGCAACACGTCCATCTGTCTCACATGGCGGCACCTAACGATGAGGTCGAGGCACGCGGCCGGACGGTGGTGACATCACACCCTTAGCATTGAGCCGATGCTGGGAAGCCTGCGCCCATACCACAAAGAGCCAGCCCTTCAGAGGCCAATGCTTGAACAAAATCTGGCATTGTTTGTGTTACTGAATAACCAGCCTGCGCAGTACAAGTGGTAATAGTGCCAACAAACATAGCGCTTCTGCCTGGCAAATGGCGCCCGCCCACCTTTACTGAGCCAGCCAACAGGGGCTTCCTAGTTTACGCTCATGGGTATCTTGGTTTGCGTGAATCACTGTATCGGAAGTCCTTAAGGAAGTTAAGTGATCCCGACGGGGGCTTGAACCTAGATTTTGTGCTGCCATGAACCCGAACGGGAAACATAAATAAACGAGGGACTTTTGAAACGTGTGCAGCGGGGGAGCGAAAACATAAACAAGGGACTTTTGAAACGTGCGGCAGGGGAGCGAAAACAAATAAACGAGGAACTTTTGTAATGTGCATGGTTGGGAAGACACCAAGAGCTGCTGTGTTCACGGCACGGGACCAATTGAGTGGAAAAAAAGAGTGCAGTAAACACTGGAAATACAATCAAAATGTAAGGGGACGTGTAACATGGGTGGTTGCCACAAAGTGAAAAACACGCCCAAAGGCGGGCCAAAGAGCAACGTCTTGCCAATAAGAACAAAGGAATTAAGAAAGGCACAAGAAGGAACAAATGGCTCTATGACAGATGGTTACAAACCACAGGGAGCTGGGAGAAGCTAGTGTAAAGGTTCAGAAAGAGTGGAAAGGTGGAACACAATAAATATAACTGTAGGGAGACCGTGCAAACCTATAGCCCACATGGTGACCACAGCGACAAAGGAACAATGTTGTTTCTACTATCAAATGTAGCACAAGAGATATGGGAGTGGGCATTCCAACAGAACACAACTCTTTTGGCGATACACCTCCCAGAAGAACAGAACACAGAAGCAGACAGACTAAGTAGACAAGCAAACACCTCTCACGAGTGGGAGATGAAACTAGAGGTACTGGTGATGTGTTCAGACAATGGGACACTCCAAGCATAGACCTGTTTGTAACCCCAGAGAACGCAAAATGCCAGAACTTTGTATCCAGATTTCCACACCATCAGTCCAAAGGGAATGCCATGTTGATAAACTGGTAATGGAGATTTGCATACACATTTCCACTGTTTCCCATGATCCCAAGAGTATTGGACAAATTCAAACAGTCAAAGATGTTGGGCAAGAACACTGAGCACACTGAAATGCTATACAGGCAAGTGGATTAGAAACATCCATTGGTGCAGGGACCACCAGAAGCTTGCAACGAGGACAGAGCACTGCACTGTACTAACATACCTCACCCCCCTACTGGACAACGGCCTGAGCTACGCATGATTGAAGGTCCACTTGGTTGCCATAGCTGCATACACCAGAGGAACAACTGGGAACAGCTTCTTACTACTGGTGGTGAAAAGATTCCTCAAATGATCATAGAAGATTGTACCACCGAGATCGGCACCAACACCAATGTGGAACTTGAGTATAGTACTCACACAGCTGATGGCAGAACCATTTGAGCCTATGCACAAGGCAAGACTGAGATTCCTAACCATCAAAAGTGCCTTCCTAGTAGTGATCACGTCACTTTGCAGGGTGAGCGAGCTACAATCACTCACCATCCTAGAACCATACCTTCAAAAACACAAGGACATGGTGCTGAGAACAAACCCACAGTTTATACCAAAGGTAGTTATTCCATGTCAACCAGAGCACCCAATTACTGGCCTTCTTCCAAGAACCAAAAGCCCAGATTAAAAGGGTGCTACACACCCTGGATGTGCGTAGAGGGCTCATGTACTACCTACAAGAGACAAGGACAGTAAGAATGGGGAACATCTCTCCGTCTCCCTTGCCATGGCAAGCAAAAGTACACCAGTAACAAAAGGCACCGTCGCACGGAGAATAGTAGAAACATCCAAATCTGCTACACAAGTGCAGGAAAGTTTTTGCCTACAACGCCCAGGTTGCACTTTGAGAAAGAAGGTGCAACCCTGGCAAATGTGGCTATTAGCGACATCTGCATGGCTGCGACATGGTCATCCACACACACCTTCAAGAAACACTATTGTGTGGACATCCAGATAAAAAAGGAATCACAGGTGGGACAGAGTACTCCCCACCTGTTTGCTAACTGCAAAACAAAATGGTTACTTACCAGTAGGAGTAGTTTTGCAGCTTAGAGTTTTCTGGATTCACATGCGACCCACCCGCCTCCCCAGAATTTTGGGGCAACAAACAGGCAACTTGAAAACTACTTCAAGAAGGAGGAAGGTTCCAACTACCAAAGTAGCCAAGGTTGGAAAAAAAAAAAAAAATCTGAAGATGGCGACCACACACAGGAACTTTCAGGGCGCATGTCTGACATCATACAAGGATGAACTTGCCACAAAATGGTAGTCCACTCCCAAAAGAAAGAGAAGACAGACAAGACACAATTCCAGAACCAACCACTAGATGGCAGAATAAATTCACAGCATGTGAATCCAGAAAACTCTTCCAGCTGTAAAAGTACTCCTACTGGTAAGTAACCATTTAGTTTTCACCACTCCCAAGGTCACAAACATGCTTGTACTCCTCCTCTGACCGAAAAACCTCCTAACCTCATGGGGACGACAATAATAATAATGATGGTGATGATCCTTTCTATTATGACAAAACCTATTTCTGGATTTGCAGGATACCAGTGGTCTGGCCAGATCTCCAGACATTGTTGCCATAGTCTAGTTAGGGGGAGGAAAGACCAGAGTACTCCGCCTCCTTCTCAACAGTGATTAGGAGGGTGGCAAATATTTTGGATCCTACCCAGACCATTACAGATGCCCACTACTAACCCAGCCCAAACAAACTGAATCTCTGCTTTCCTTCAGCGAGGCCCTTACTGATGGTGCTGATGTGACCTGGGTAAAGCCAGGATCTTGCAACACCCCCGCAAGTTAATAGGTAGTTGGTAAGGTGCCAAAGACCTGCTCCTGGGGATCCGGATTTTCCCATTAAACACCCCAATCCGAAGAGCTTTGTAGTGCAGGAATCCTCCATGAATCACCTTAATCATAATGCATTTCCTATGACCCCTCCTGACAAAGTCCAAACGCATGGACACATTTACCAAGTATATGTTTTCCTCCGCCGGCCTTTCCCTCGGGTCTGTCAATACTCCTTACCTTCTGGGGAGGCAGTTGCATGCGTTGTGCGACAGTGGGCTGGACATCTTGCCTGTTGACCCCGATAACATTCTGCCAAACCTGCAACACCTCATCGCAGATATCCTGCGCAAAGTACTCCCTTTCCTCAGCCTTTGATACAACCAACTGTCTGAGTAGGGCTATTTGAATTAGTATGGTGCTTCAGCGCCACTCCTGGATTTGCTTTACAGGCTACTCTTCGGATGGCCAACAATCCTTGATGGACATGCTCTTCGACGGATCTAGATTGTTTGGAGCGAAGGCGGACTTGGCTGAAGAAAGACTGAAAGAGAACAAAGCCACTGATTGCTCTCTAGGCCTAGCTCTGCCTGTTTGGTCGTTTCCCCAACAACCTTGCCCTTTTCGAGGCTTTGGTAGGGGATACCAACAGAGGCAGCTGCAGTTTCTGCCTGAGAAGCAACAGGCCTCCCAGTCTTTTTTTTGAAGAGGCTGTGGATGAAGCAGACCGCTTTCAGGCCCCAGGGGCAATGTGGTACCCAACCCCCAGCCACCCCTCCTGCAGCAGCTGCAAAACTGCTTTGTCACCCATGGAAGCACAGAGTTACCCGGTCGAAAGTTGCATCACCTTATATCTTCCCGAGTGAAGGAGCATCTCATCTGACCAATGGTTGCTCCAAATTGTGGAACACATTTTCTCCCTACCCTTCCTGTCACATCCCACGGATACGCCACCCACACCACAGCACCTCCCAGAGAACCACTTGTCCATCTCCGAAGAGAAGTTCAAGCTTCCTTGGCCAGTGGAGCCATAGAAAAGACACTGGCACCAGAAATCGGGGCTGGTTGTTACTTCCTTAATTTCCTAGTGCCATAGAAGAATGAGGCCTTTGTCCCATTCTAAATCTTCGCCCACTGAACGTATTCCTTCGGAAGAAGACGTTGAAAGTACAACCCCTGGCTCAAGTTCTGTATGCCAAGACTTATGGGAGTGGATGGTGGCATTGGATTTGCAGGATGCCTAGTTTTGCATTCCCTTACTGCAGTCTCACAGACACAGCCTGCCATTTCAGGTACACCAAGAGCACTTTTAGTTCTCCATATCTCTCTTTGGCTTCCTGCCAAGTGTCTTTAAAAGAAGCAGCCAAGCAAGAGGACTCCTTTCCATCATCAATCTGCACAGGTATTGACATCACTGGATTTCCCATCATCCATTAGCACAGGAAGGAACATCACCGGATTATCCATCTGCACAGGAAGTGACACCACTCGACAACCTCCCCCAGATCTTCCCAATGATGGGAGCAGCGCGGATACACCAGAAACAAGCCTATCTGTGCCCAGGCCACACCCAGGCCAGGGTCCATGTTCCTCTCCCCCCCCCCCCCCTGCACCCTCAACCCCAGCCAGCACTCTCCACACTGCTGCTGTGCCGCACTGCACCACACAACACTGAGGGAGCGTTCTCCTGCACTTTCTGCAAGTTTTCATGCACTTACACCCATCACTCATTGCACCTGCACCTACAGCACCCCACTCGCACAATCCTGCTACCACCCACATAACACTTCGCATCTGCATGCTCTTCAAAACCCGCTCAATTAGCAAGTGCGCCACAGAGTTCTGGGACCTGGTGCACCACAATGCCATAGACCTACATTTCTTCACAGAAATCTGTCTGAACCCTGCTTGGGCACCTGACATATCCTCAGCCTTCCCCTCTTCTCCCCCACTTTAAGATTGCAAGCAAGACTGACTTCACAAGCCTGGAGGTGGAATTGCCATCAGATGTACCACCTCCACAGACCCGTCATCCTCTAACATGAAACCCCTGTCATTCAAGTAGCCAACTTCACCCTAAGCAGCAGTCTCATCTACAGACCTCCGGGACCGGGCACCAAGTACACATGCCATCATGAACTTCGTCGTACCACTCACCCTTAGTGGGAACAATTACATTCTACTCAGACTTGAACTTCCACCTGGAAGACCACTCTAACCCCTGCTCAAAAGCACTAATTGAAGATCTTGAAAGCCAGGACCTCACCCAATGAGTAAAAGCACCTACCCATGTTGCCAGCCGCCATCTGAACTCTATTTTCACCACCTTTGACAACATTTGAGTCTATGAGCCCACACCAGTGTCCTGGGCAGACCACACCCTCGTCAAGTTCAGCGTGCCTGCCCCGGTCCCGTGCACATGCACCACTGCCAGACTAGCCCACCTAAAAAAGAACAGCATCGCTGACAAGAATTGGAACACGGCTCTCAACACCCACTGACTCGAACACAGCAACTTCCTCCTCAAAGTCATCAAGAATCTCAACAATTGGATGACCTCCTGCGCCAACTCCCTGGCCCACCTCAAACACAATACAATATGATCTAGGCCCCCAGGCAAGTTGGTATACGAAGAAACACAGACTTATTAAATGCCACTGCAAATGGCTGGAGCGAAAATGGAGAATGAGCCAGGACAATAAAGACAGTAGCACATTCAAATCTGCCCTGTGATGCTACTACCAAATGATCTGTACCACCAAACTCTGCACTTTGGTGGACTATATTGATGCCAGCACCAAGAGAAGCAAAAAAATCTTCATCGTGAAGGATTTCCCCTCCACAGTGGCTGACTCAAACTCAATCACCCCCTCGCAGGACCTCTGCAAATATCATCCCTTACTTCAGCAACAAAATCACTGCCATTTACAGCAGCTTCAATCCACAACTGAACAAAACAGACCTCACCAAACGCCTCCCGATCTTATCCAGAGAAACAATGCTAACCACATGGCCCGTCATCACCCCAAAAGAAAATGCCTCCACTATGAAGTCCATCCACTCACAGGCCCCAGCAGACTTGTCTCCACCATACCTACTCTAGAACTCTCCAACCCATCAGTGCCATGTTCACATCCCATTCTGAACACCTCCACCAGTTCTGCAACCTTCCCAGACGCTTCGAAATGCGCAACTGTCCTCCCATTGCTTAAGAAATGCTCTGTGGATGCTTCATTCCTCACCTACTATGGACTGATCTCTCTTCTACCATTCCCAGCCAAGGTCTTGGAGAAAATCATTAAGAGGGAGCTCACCAAAAACCTCAACGACCACCAACTCCTCGGCACCACTTAGTCTGGTTTCAGACCCAACCAGAGCATGGAAACTGCCCTCATTGCCACCACGGATGACATCTACATGACTGGATGGAGGAGACACGGTTGTCCTCATCCTCTTGGATCTCTCCACACTGTTTAGCATGGTCTCCCACCCCATCCAGCGCCTACACGACATCGGAATACAAGGACATGCACTCTGATGGAAGGACCAAGACTGTCGGCCTGGCACTGTACACCTCATACGCCCGCAACCTCATCTGAGGAGTTCTGCAAGGATCCTCCCTGAGCCCAACCCTCTTCAGTGTATAGATAATCCTTCTAGCCCTCATCATCCCTTCATACAGCTTTCATGTTTTGGCCCACAATGGCACGCACCTCATTCTTTTTCTCATGGACAAGACACCCAACCCGGATCAAGTTCTATGCCTGCATGATTGAAATCGCCAACTGGATGAACACCAACTGTCTGAAGCTAGCCACCGACAAGACTGAAATAGAGAACTTCGGGAAGAGGTTCTCACCCTGACTCCAACTGGTGGCCAACGGAGTTAGAACTGACACCCCTAACACCCACGCCAAAACCTCAGGATAGTCCTTGACCACAAACTCAATATGACCGTCCAAGTCAGCGCCATCACTGCCTCATGCTTCCATACCCTGAAGATGCTGAGGAAGATTTTCAAATGGCTCCCAATCAGCACCTGGAAAACATGACATGCCCTTGTCACAAGCACACTGGACTACAGGAACATCCTCTCTGCTGAATCAACATAAACCCCCACAGAAGGCTGCAGACCATTCAAAACTCTGTGACCAAAATCGAACTCAACCTTGCACATTACACTCTCATCACGCGTCACCTGAAGGAGCTTCACTGGCTCCCTTATACAGGCTAGCACAATTCAAATTCCTCACCCACACTTTAATGGCACTGCATAACACTGGCCCAGCATACCTCCACAATCACATCTGCTTTCACAAACCTTCCAGACACCTCTGCCTGTCAGTACTCCTACTTGCACATATTCCACACATAAGGAAAACTATATCATGTGAGTGATCCTTCTCATACATCGCTCCAAAAGCATGGAACAGCCTGCCAATACACATAAGAGCATCCTCACCACTTCTTGAATACCTCAAAAAGCTGAAGGCCTGTTTTTTTAGTAGTGCCATTAAGCCCCATGTTTGGCTCAACTCACACCTGCTCAGCGCCAGAATACTATCCCAGTGATAGTGTGCTCTACAAATCTGCACACCCTAAAATAACTTAACAGTGCACCCTAAGTGTTCGCAAAGGCAATGGTGGTCACAGCCTATAGGAATACCAGTCTTCCCATAAGCCATCTCCAGACGACTGCCAACCTGTAGACATTTCTGGATTTTTCTATCAAAGTGCCAAAGTCACCACCTGACACCTTCACAAGTGCTGCCCTTCATTGGCACTATCCTGGATATGGTGCTCCTAAGAACCTTCCCTCTGCCGCAAAGGTTCAAGGACAATCTATCTGTTAGCCTTATGTTTCAGCTCTTGACCTGGGTCTCAGTGAGAGTAGCTATTGGACTTCTGAATCTCTTGATCTCCTGCATTCTGCTTGTGGACCTTGCCAGGTGGCATATGTGTGCTCAGCACCATAGAAACCGGTCAGTCTATCCAAGTGTTGAAGGAGTCTGAGAAAGACCTGTAGTGGTGGCTACTTGACTGTAATTGGGCCAGCAGCAGACCCTTCTCCCTACCCAGAACTGACGTTGGAGACTGATGCATTACTGCTGCGTTCGGAGTTCACTTTGAAGAGGTGATGATCGGAGGGCTCTGGTCGTCGGCAAAGGCTCACCTCCAAATCAACCTGTTGAAGCTGTGAACTATTCTCTTGGTAATGAAGGCATGCTTACCAGGGCGTGGCCAGCCAGCCAAGATGGCGGATGCACTCTAAAGAGGCTCCGTCTCACGGCCCAGAAATCTGCAAATTATCCTGCGCACAGCAGTGCCATCAAGACGCCAAAACCAGTCCGCTGGGATTGGGTTGCCAGTGTGTGTGTGAACAGCAAGTTTGAAGGTACCAAAGGCCGTCTCGGCTGAGAAATGGCCGCCTACGCTGTGATGGCGCTGTAGGGCCGAGCTGGAAGCCGAGTGACGCTGGGTGACGCGTGATTGCCGAGGCCGCAACTAAACAGTGCCGCTCAGAACAGACACCTGGCGACCCATCGATGAGCGTTAGTGGCTCGAGGGCACTGAGAGGTGAGCTGGGACTGACCCTATGGCTAGGGAAGCGGAACAACACCGATCCAGTTGAGCGCTAGTGCGTACGACCAAGGCGGAGTGGCGGGTCCCCGACACTACGGCTAGGGAAGCGGAACGACACCGATCCAGTTGAGCGCTAGTGCGTGTGACCAAGGCGGAGTGGCGGGTCCCCGGGTAGCGTAGAGAGCCCGGGTGGGAACCCGCTCCACTGCGGGGGCTGCTGAGGGAAAGTAGCCGGCTGGAGCCCTGCGGCAGGCGATGTGAACAGCTGAGCGATGCTGGCCCCCCGGAGCTAGAGGAGCGATGTGGCCCATCGCCGCAGCACAATGAGCCTTGCTGTGGAACCCCCACCTGGCACCAGTCGGGTGCTGAGGCGGTGCCGAGGACCGTGCAACAGCCTAGGGGACTGCCCTCTGTAGCAGCTCATCGCTGCGTGAAGCCGTTGCGAACCAAAGTTGTGTGGGCCGCGACCTCGGGAGCATGCACTGACACCACCCACAGCATAATTGCGGCACAAGAACTAGTGAGCCGGGGAGGTGGGCGTGGATCTGGATGGGGAAATAGGCCCGGGTCGCACTGCGCACCGCCCGAGAAAGAGCACTTGCAGGGAATGGAGGTGCGGGCGCCTACAACGACATGTGCTGAGGCCTGCATCATCTCTGCCTGAGCACAGAGATACGTGGCAGCCGGCTGTTCCCAGCCAACCGAAACGAGCTGAGGCCCCCCGCCTGACCCTGGTGTTCGGAAGACGTGAGGCGCGATAGTGGGAAGTTCTGCGGCTTCATTACAGGTCTTCACAGCGCTGTGGTCCAGCACAGCGCTGTGGTCCAGGGCGACAGGTGAGAAGCAGGCACGGGACAGTAAGAGACCTGAAGAGATAGCAAATGCACCCATATGAGTGAGCGTGGTGGAAGCGTACAGCGCCTAGGAACTAACACTGAGACCAGCGGCACGGTCATATAGCATAGCAAGATGGGCAGTTCATAACCCCCGCACCTGCCCCACACAAAACCCAAACACAGACGCAGAATACATCACTGGCCTCTGCATGTGAGCAACTTGAGACTCGCCCGCGAGCACATGGAAGAAGTGCGACACGGACACAAGCGAACTCATGCAGCGGCCACACGAGCAGCATCTGGGGCGTACTTAAGGAGTCACAAGAAACCCAGTCAGACTGGACCGGCGCAGTGGGCGCCCAAACCCAGCGAGCGGACTGGGGCGGATTCAGCGCATCAGCGGCGGTTCCAAATCTGGCCCATGACAGCCTGCTGAGCCACGTGGGTGGAGCCTCTCTGAGGAGCTGACGGGTGCTGGGGGACACAGAAAACTATCCCATCTCCTCATACAACGGTCGTTGCACCCTAGCAGGATGGACAGACAACGTGCAGGCACGAGTGCGGCGTCTACGCAATCGCGTCAGGCCCAACTCAGTTTGACCAAGTATCGGAAGCGTCAGGCACCGCCAGAACTTCTAAATTGGAATCAAAAATAGACTCTGTACTCCAGGCAGTGACACAAATTAGTGAAGCTTAGACGCAGACCCGTACATCTCTCGAAGGCCGAATAGACAAGGTCACGTCGGACTTTACGCTCCTTCATGCTGACCACAGAAAACTAACGGGGAGGGTCAATGAGCTAGAAACAGAAGTAAAAGAGATCGTCCCAGTGGCCAAGGAAATGTCCGCGGAAGTACGCAATCTCACATTCAGACTTCACTCCTCGGAGCGTAGAATGGACAACGCAGAGGGACGATCACAGCGAAATAATGTACGTGTGGTGGGGCTGCCGGAAGGCACTGAGGGTGGAGACGCAGTAGCATACACTGACGCCTGGTTGCAGTCCTTGATGCCGGCGGGCTCGCTCTCGGCTTTCTTCACAGTGGAGAGAGCGCACAGGGTCCCATCGAACCGCCCGCCACCGGGTGCTGGACCGCGACCTTTCCTGTTTCGTCTCATGAATTTTAAAGACAGAGACACAGTGCTTCGGGAGGCCAGAAAAATGGAAACGATAAAGGTGGACAACTCACAAGTTCTCTTCTTCCCAGACTATGCCCTGGGTGTGCAGCGACAGCGGAGTGCCTTCTTCACTGTCAAAAGGCGAATGCGGGACCTGAATATGAAATACTTCCTAATTTCCCGGCCCGACTGCGAGTAGTCACGGATGGCTCCACGCATTTCTTCAACAAAGCGGAAGACGCGTGGTTCTGGCTCGAAACCAAAGGACATCACACCTCGCCGAGCCAGAGGCAAAGTAACGTGGGATCGCAGGCAGGCATTCGCAGGGGTCACCGCAGCAGGCATAGGATGCGACCAGCGGAGTCACCAGTGCAGTCAAAAGTTGCCCCCAACCGTGAACAGGTGTTGCAAGAAAGGAGAGACGCATTACAAGCGGTAGCGGACTTGCGAGAACGGCGGAATAGCAGAGATGCTGGTGCCTCCTCCGAACAGTCGCTGAGCGAGGACAGCTCGCAGGCCATGTGGCTGGCTCACGAACACTCGCAGTCACTCCTCGTTGGTAACGCCTCAGACTGCAGATGATTTAATGTAGCAGGAAAAATACAGACTGTTGACACGCAAGTATGAGATTGTAGAAACACTCACCTGTGGGATGCATGCGCTCCTCGCGCTTGTGGCGTTCTAATGCACTATTTAGAATGCAATGCACAGGTAGGCCGGTGCTGATGTGCTCACACCCCAAGCAGTAGACCACTGGCATGTGGCACAAGATATAACACAGCACACACATTCACACGCGCAAGGCAGGCCCAAGTCCACATTGCAAGCTCTAGCCCACCCCACATCCTAGCAGGATCGAAACGGCGAACGTTGCCGTGACTTGCTGTTTGGCACCGTTAACAGTTTGGGCAGACACACGTTGTTTATCTGCTCTATCCCAGTTGACCCTCATAAGGTCTTTTCCCACAACCCCTGTTCGGGTTAGTATGCCCCTACACCCATGGACATCACAGTTACATTTCACAATCACTGGATGTTTGGCGTGTCGTCCCTGCATCCCTAGCATAACCATCCGCCCACGGGGCCCACTAGCCTATCACTATGTTGCATGCCGCCTCCAAACCTAATTACCTGGAATTTCTGATGGATACATCTGCCTGTGGATTCCTCACCTTATGAATATCCCCTGCGCCACCATTCCACAGAAACTTTTTCCTAGCTCTCCACGCCGACGAGGTCGTCACAATGCCATGGCTCCGCACGACGTCACCGGAGCCATAAAAGGACCACGTCGGCGTGATGACGTCAGTTCCCTTTTTTCCGCGCTGTCGTCGCTAACGATTTTTCTGGGACTCTCCATACTTTCTGCTAGATACTTTGTATTCTGGATTGTTTCTATCTGTGGTTTTGCCATGTCTGCTCCGAGGAAGTCTGGTTTTAAGCCCTGTAAAGAGTGCGGGGGTCATATGTCGATCACTGACCCCCATGATGACTGTCTGTGGTGTTTATCATCAGATCATGACGTCAAAGGCTGTTCTTCCTGTAGGAAAATGAACCCTAAGACCTTGAAGGAGCGGGAAGCCAAGCTGTACATGTCTAAGGTGAGAAAAGAAAAAAGGGGTCGAAAATGTTCGAAGTCGAGGTCGTCGACTTCGCGTGACTCGAAGAGGAAGCACAAGAAGAAGAGACATGGATCTCGGCGCCGTTCTTCGAAGGCTGTGGTTTCGAGGTCGCCTTCTCCGGCTCCTCGGCGTCGTGAAAAGGACTTTCTCTCCTTCACCTTCGGTGTCTCCTGAAGCGACTCCGACCCATTCTCCTTCGTTCAAGGGGACTCCGGCGCAGTCACCGACGCCGAGATTTTCTGCGACTCCGGAAGGTTTGTCGAATCCGGCTGATGCTGAGGATCCTTCGGTTCCAGCGGCTCCGCCTGTGGTTCCAGCGGTTCCGACTCCGGAGGTGCCTCGAGTGGATCTCGAGCCTGCTCAGTATCCTCAATTTCCGGCACTGGGATCGGATCCCTCGCATTTTTTAAATGCGATGTATGGCGTTTTTGCCAGGGCCTCATACCCTTCTGGTGCACCTTTGGGTCCCATTGGTCCTTTGGCATTTAATTTGGGTGTGCCTCACCAATATCCTCAGGCACCCTTCGTGCCATTCATGCCGACGACGCCGTCCTGGCAATTTCCGGCACCGAGGATGTCGACGCCGTATGTGCAGTCCTCGGCTCCATCCCTTGAACCTTCTTCTCGCATTCGTTCGACGCCGGTTGCTGCTGCGGATCCTCCGACGCCTCTCCCGGATCCATCGACGCCGCGTGTCGCGCCACCGACGCCGCGGCCGAAGTTGCGCTCGAGGAGAGAAGCGCAGAGCTTGATTGAGGAGGAGCAGTACCAGGCTGAAGAGATGGAGGAAGGTGAAATTTATGATACTGAAGATATGTTTGAGGGTCTGTGTGAGGCAAGTGGACTTGATACCTCCCCGGAGTGGGACTTTGCTTCACAGAAGGCTTTCCCCTCGAAAGAAGTTTCACCTTACCATGCGGTGATAAGGAAGGCTGCAGAGCTCTTGGATCTTCAGCTCCCTGTGGCTGAGTATAAGCCTAACTTGCTTACAGAGGTGCTTCATTCTCCGTCCTCTGTGGTTGAACCACTTTTGCCATTCAATGATGCCTTGTCTGAGCCAATCCTTGATGTGTGGCGCCATCCTCTTACTGCTCCTGCAGTTTCAAGGTCGGTGTCCAGAAGGTACAGGCCTGCTCCAGGGGATCCTGTGTTCCTTTCGTCGCATCCTTCGCCTGAGAGTTTGGTGGTGCAGGCGTCTTGTTCGAAGCAGTCCACGGGCGCCTCTCCGCAGGCTCCTGCTGATAGGGATTCCAAGAAGTTGGAACAATCTGCAAAAAAGGTCTTCTCTTCGGCAAGTATGGCTTTGAAGTCCACAAATGCTACCTGTTTGTTGGGCAGATACATTCATGCCCTTATGGACTCTGCCAAACAGCTTCTTCCAAAATTGTCTGAAGAAGATCGAGGAAATCTCAGTGAGGTGTTGGCAGACTCACAGGCTGCGGCTCGCCAGGTCATCCAGTCTGGCCTGGATACAGCGGATTCCGTTGCTAGGGTGATGGGCTCATCCATTGCTATGAGAAGACATGCGTGGCTAAGGTCTTCTGGGTTTTCACCTGACGTACAGGCTGCCCTACTTGATCTTCCTTTTGATGGAACTAAACTTTTTGGTGAAAAAGCTGATTCTGCCCTGCAACGGTTCAAAGACAGTAAGGCTACAGCGAAATCCTTGGGTCTGCAGACTCGGGCAAAGGGTTATGGCTATAGAAGATGCCGTGGCTTCGGGAAGTCTTCCTTTTGTGGTTTCCGACAGCCACAGCAGCAGCAAAACCCCTTGTACAAGTCCTACAGGGGTAAAGGCAGAGGTCGTCTTCGTGGAACGGGTCGTCAGCCCTCTTCCTCCTCCTCTACCTCCCCAACCCCTGCTGGTAATGCAGGAAAGCAGCCTTAGATCCGCCATCCTGGATCATGCAGGTCCTGTGGGAGGCCGGCTTACTCATTTTCTACAGGATTGGAAATCGGTCACTTCGGACCTTTGGGTTTTAGATCTGGTAGAAAATGGGTACACCCTTCCCTTCAGGGAATTTCCCCCCCCTCCCTTACCCTCCTTGCCAAGGGTTTTGCACGGAGGACCATTTACTTGTTCTTAAGAAGGAGGTTTTAGTCCTGTTACAAAAAGGTGCGATAGAGGTGGTTCCGGAGCAGGAAAGGGGTCAGGGGTACTACTCCCGGTATTTCCTGATTCCCAAGAAGGATGGCAGGTTACGACCCATCCTGGATCTCAGGATCTTGAACCTGTTCCTCAAGCAGGAGAGGTTCAAGATGCTCACCCTAGCGCAGGTTCTTCAGGCGCTGCAACAAGAAGACTGGATGGTGTCCATCGACTTGCAGGATGCGTATTTTCACATCCCAATCCTGAAGTCGCACAGGAAGTATCTCCGATTTACGGTTGGTTCGCAACATTACCAATTTGCGGTCCTTCCGTTTGGTCTTACTACTGCACCTCGAGTCTTCACCAAGGTGTTGGCGGTGGTGGCTGCCCATCTCAGGAGGTCGGGGATCCCGGTTTTCCCCTACCTGGACGACTGGCTTCTGAAAGCAGAGTCGCCAGAGATGGTGCGTCGTCATCTGCAGGTAACAACCCAGCTGTTGTTCAAATTGGGTTTTTCGATAAGTGTGCCCAAATCTCACCTGATGCCCTCTCAGCGCAACCTGTTCATAGGGGCGGTACTGGATACCACTGTATGTCGAGCTTTTCCTTCTCCGCAGAGGGTTCTCGACATTCAGGAAATGGTCCCTTTGTTTCACAATGGAGCGGTTGTTCCAGTTCTGAAGGTCCTTCGCCTGCTCGATCTGTCCGCTTCCTGCATTCTGTTGGTCAATCATGCACGCTGGCACATGAGGGCGCTCCAGTGGTGTCTCCGCAGGCAGTGGTATCAGCACAACGGAGATCTCAGGGAGTCAGTCAGGATCTCCAGAGAAGCTGCAGCGGATCTGTCTTGGTGGAGTGTGGAGGGCAATCTATCTCAAGGAAAGCCCTTTCATCTTCCTCCATCGGTGACCACAGTGATAACGGATGCCTCTACCCTAGGGTGGGGTGCTCATCTGGGGGATCTGGAGATCAAGGGTCTTTGGTCTCCAGAGGAAAGATTGCTTCATATCAATCTTCTGGAATTGCGGGCAATACGTTTGGCGCTCAAGGCCTTTCTCCCTTCCCTTCGCGGTCAGTCGGTTCAAGTTCTAACGGACAACACTGCCGCGATGTGGTATGTCAACAAGCAGGGAGGAGTAGGGTCGTACCGTCTCTGCAGGGAGGCGTTGCGGCTTTGGTCCTGGGCTCAGGACCATCGTATTTGCTTGATGGCAAATCATCTGGCCGGGGTGCTGAATGTACGTGCGGACAGCCTCAGTCTGCAGTTCTCTGCCGACCACGAGTGGAGGCTTCATCCAGAGGTAGTTTGACACATCTTCCGGACGTGGGGAACTCCTCGGGTGGACCTGTTTGCCACTCTCGAACGCGCACTGCCCGTCATTCTGCAGTCTCCAGTTTCCGATGCAGGGAGCGTTGGGGGACGCGTTTCAGTTGAGTTGGAGCTTTCAACTCCTTTACGCGTTTCCTCCCATACCCTTGATTCCTCGGGTTCTGAGGAAGATTCGCCAAGACCGGGCCCAAGTCATATTGATCGCCCCGGATTGGCCAAGAAGTGTGTGGTACACAGATCTTCTTCACCTCTCATCGCACCCTCCGCTTCGTCTCCCTTTCAGGGTAGACCTCCCCTCGCAGTCGGAGGGGCAGGTTCTGCACCCCCACCTCCAGAGCCTGCACCTTCATGCCTGGAGATTGAACGGGGCAACCTGAATTCTTTCTCTCTCCCGCCTGACGTGGTGGATGTTATCTTATCGGCCAGGCGACACTCCACCAAGTCTATTTATTCATACAGGTGGTCAAGATTTGTTAAATGGTGTGGAGAGAGATCTATTGATCCCTTAAAAGCTCATCTTTCTGATGTCCTTTGTTTTTCGTTGCATTTGGCCCAGCAGGGTTGTGCTGTGGCTACTGTTAAAGGTTATTTGTCGGCTTTATCGGCATTTCTTTGTTTGCCTGATCAGCCGTCTTTTTAAATCTCCGATTGTTTTAAGGTTTATTAAGGGGCTTACTAATATGTTTCCGCCCACTCCCTTCATTATGCCCCAATGGGATCTAAATCTGGTTTTAACTTTCTTAATGGGTTCCCCATTTGAACCTATGCAAAGTTGTCCTCTGAGACTGCTGTCATTCAAGACGGTCTTCCTTGTAGCTATCACCTCGGCTAGGAGGGTGAGTGAGCTCCAGGCTTTGAGTTCAAAGCCTCCTTTTCTTACTATTTATGCTGAAAGGTTGGTTCTCAGGACCAGGGCTGCTTTTCTGCCTAAGGTGGTAACTCCCTTCCATCTTGGGCAGTCCATTACCCTCCCTACTTTCTATCCTCCCGCCTCACCCTTCTAAGGAGGAGGAGAGGCTGCACCGCTTGGATCCTAAGAGGGGGGTTAGTTTCTATCTGGATAGAACGAAGGACCTGCGAGTGGACGATCAGCTCTTTGTGGGCTACGTTGGACGCATGAAGGGCAAGGCGGTGCACAAGCGCACTCTATCCAGGTGGATCATCTGTTTTGCAGGACTTTTTGGTATAGAAGGGTGGACACCCTCCTCCGGGAGTGGGACTGCTGTGGGATTCTATTCATAAGGTGAGGAATCCACAGGCAGATGTATCCATCAGAAGAACAAGTTACTTACCTTCGGTAACGCTTTTTCTGGTGGATACAGTATCTGCCTGTGGATTCCTCACTGACCCACCCGCCTCCCCGTTGTCCACCCTTTTATACCTTAAAAGAGGTATTGGTTAATCTGGTTGTTTCATATTGTAATTTTGTATTGCCTCTGTTTGCCTTTGTGTAGGCTTATAGGAAATGCTTGCTTTCTTTTGCTTTCCTTTCTCACTTTACTCTGTGTGTATTTGTGTGAATATTGTATACTATGTATGCATTGTCTCTATGGTCGGTCCGCCCGTTCGCCTCGGAGGCACGGAAAAAATGGGTAGAACTGACGTCATCACGCCGACGTGGTCCTCTTATGGCTCCGGTGACGTCATGCGGAGCCACGTGCGGAGCCATGGCATTGTGACGACCTCGTCAGCGTGGAGAGCTAGGAAAAAGTTTCCGTGGAATGCTGGCGCAGGGGATATTCATAAGGTGAGGAATCCACAGGCAGATACTGTATCCACCAGAAAAAGCGTTACCGAAGGTAAGTAACTTGTTTGTTAGGGGGATCCACACGCCAGCCCGCAGGTATGAAATATATGCGTACCTTAAGCGACATGCCGCTCACGTGGCACTCCTACAAGAAACACACATCTCACAGCCAGAAATTCGCAGATTACAACAGCGATGGAAAGATCAAATACTGGCCACGGGCTACTCGGCTTACGCCAGGGGAGCCCTAATTTGGATACGACGGGGTACCCAATTTGTGTCGGAAGAGACTGCAATAGACACACATGGCAGATACGTACTTGTCAAAGGCCGCCTTAATGGGATGCACAATTTTGGAATCCATATACACACCTAACACAGAACAGGGCACATTCTGGCATGCACTGACAGGCCTGCTCTCGCGCTGGTGCGAAGTCCCCTGGTTGTTGGGAGGTGACTTTAACTCGGTCATGGACACATCACTCGAAAGGTCATTTCCGCCGCAGACGGTGGCAACGTCCAACGCTAGGAACCTAGGGGAGTGGCTGCGCCGATTCGATTTATCAGATGTATGGATGGCCCTTAATCCACAGGCTCGACTGTACTCGCTTTACTCACACCCGCATGGGCTACGTGTTCGAATTGATCGTTTTGTTGCAAGCGTGCCGATATTAGCGAAGTGCCTCAGTGCGGATTACCTTGGCAAAACACACTCCGACCATAACCCACATATCATGACACTGCAGGGAGAGGATGGGGGACCCACCATCCGCCTATGGAGGCTCCAGCCTCTGGCATTGGAGGACCCCCCGTTCAGAGAAGCAGTAGGCACAGCGATAGAAACAATCTTTGAAAGCAATGCGGGGTCAGTTGCAGATACGGGCACCCTATGTGATGCAGGCAAGGTAGTGGTCAGAGGGTGTTGCATGGGGTTGAGTTGGAGCATCAGGAAACAACTAGATGATGAAGTGAAACGCATTGAGGACGCTCTGTCCTGACTCGAAGCTGAGTTAGCGCAAGGCAACGGTGTACAGCCAGACATAGACACGCAGTGTAAAAAACATGCTGAAGTGCTAGAGCGGCTGCGCTGTTTAAATTACGCGTCACATGCCGCACGCACACATGCGGCAGCGGACAGAGCGGGTAGGTTGCTGGCGAGCATGATCAGTCAAGAATACACGCAGGTGCCTGGGCTGCGGTCTGCGGCGGGGCTGGTGCTCACTACACAACATGATGTCCACGGTGAGTTAGTCGCGCATTACACCAGAGTATACCAGTCGTTAAATCGCACAACACCAACGGAAATAGACTCCTTTCTTACTCCCTTAACCCTGCACCAAGTCACAGCAGAGCAAAGAGACGAGCTGAGCGAGCTGCTCACGCTATCGGAAGTGCAAGACGCTGTATGCTCTTTAGCCACGGGCAAAGCGCCGGCCCGGATGGTTACCCAGCCGAATACTATAAAGCTTACCAGCAGGCACTGGCGCTGCGTCTTCTCGCAATGTACCAGAATGCGCTGGAAACAGGCACAGTCCCGGACACGCTTCGGGAGTCCCTATTGGTGTCCTTGCCCAAACCTAACAGGAATCTGGAATTGATAGGATCATATCGTCTGCTAGCACTACTTAATACAGACTATAAGGTGCTAGCTAAAATACTAGCAAATAGATTGGCCCCGTTGGTGCCGCAACTAGTGCATGCGGACCAAAATGGATTTGTGCCGGCGCGCAGCACGTCACTAAATCTGCGATGCTTCTTCCGAATAGCGCATTACTCCAGGGACAGCTGGGCGCATGCCGGATGCCTGGTGTTGGACCTGGAGAAGGCGTTCAACTCCCTAGAACGGGGGTTCCTGTTTGCTGTGCTGCGTAAGTATGGACTGGTAGAGGTGTTTTTGGGCCTTGTTAAGTTACTATATATGCACCCAATAGCCAAGGTCAAGACTGGCCCATATATATCGGAGCGAGTCCCTATAGAACGCAGCACGAGGCAGGGCTGCCCACTCTCCCCATTGTTATTTGCGCTGGCCATCGAGCCATTGGCTGAGGCACTTCGCAATACTCAAGATGAATGGGGAATCCCTTTGGGAGACGGCACGCATGCGGTCTCATTGTATGCAGATGACCTGCTGATATACCTCAGGGATGTAGGGCAGTCATGTACGGCGATTGAGGCCACGCTGCTTGAGTTTGCCTCAGTGGCAGGACTGAAGGTGAATTGGGAAAAGTCGTGTCTATACTCTGCAGAATCTATCCCGGACCCGCAATTAATCATCAACGGTAGGTCTGTGCACTGGCAGCTTGCAGCGTTCCGATATCTCGGGATCCTTATATATAGGGACTTGCAGGATCTTCTTGAGGGCAACCTGGGGCGCGCCATCACAGCAGTAAGAGCGCAGATGACCTTCTGGAGTACCTTGCCGCTCGCGGGTATGGGCAGGATTTCGCTACTAAAAATGGTGGTCCTACCACGCCTCCTTTATTATTTCACAAACTTACCACTATACCTTAGACTGCCGCTTTTTAAAGGCTTGGAATCAGATATGCGGCAGTTTATCTGGCATGGGTCGCGAAGCAGAGTATCACTGGCCAAAATTTACCCATCGACCACCCAGGGAGGCCTCTCGCTGCCCATTATTGAGCAATATTATACGGCGGCTCAGCTTCAGTGGGTGGCGCGATGGCTAAGTGCACGCCAACTTGAAGACACTGCAACACAGATGCCTGGACTCACACAATCCCAGATAGTGACACTTCCTCCCTAGCAGGACGGGCAACACACCTACACATTTACTGGTGCGGGTGGCGTATCAATGCTATCGGCGCAGTCTTCGCGTCACACACCAAGTAACATCATATGCACCATCTCTTCCTATACTGGGCACACCTAGGAGACATCAGGCAGTCACCAGCGCAGAACTTATTCACTGGGAGGAAGCGGGCATAAAAACACTAGGTGATCTGTACAATGATGGGCAGCTCATCCCATTTGGGGAGCTGGCCGAAAGTTTGGGCCTGCCACAAGGTCAGTTCCAATTACATGCCGCAGTGACACGTGGCACTGTCACTCATCTAACCATACAATATTTACATGAACTGGGCTCGGGCCGCCATCTTACCAAATGGTTTGCGGAATCCCTTAGAGCCCATACGGCACCGCAATTGCTTTTCCTCCGCGCCCATTGGGATGCAGACTTACAGAGGCCCACCACGGAACAGAAATGGGGAAATATACTTGGGAGCCCCACACGAATCCCTCGTGATGCCAGATTGCGACTCATCCAATACTATATAACATATAGGGCCTATCTGACACCGGAACGTATAAACGAATATTTTATCTGCACAGACTCCAAATGTGCGAGGTAGGTGCAGACCTATTGCATATGCTGTGGTCATGCACAGCTATTCAGGCATATTGGGGAGCGGTCACCAGCTGCTTAACTCAGTGCACGGAACGAACCCTGGACTGGTCATTGGAATCGTGTATACTGGGACTGTATCAAAGACCCAAAAAATAAAAGGTGGCATCTAGATACATAGATTCAGGCCTCATAGTCGCCAAGCGTTTACTCACGTGCCGCTAGAAGTCCCCTGCCCCACCCCAGCGACAAAGGCCTGGTATCAATCCCTATTGTGCTGGGCGCAGGTGGAAAGTATAGCGCTCTGCTGCGAAGATGCGATGGGGCTGCGGAAGCAACCATTAGCGGCAGCATGGGATGCAATACTATCAGACTTCCGCATGGCTTGGCAGGAACACTCTGAGACACCAGCGGACGCCCTCAGCAGTGAAGAGGGGTAGGCAATAGTAGGTAGCATAAGGTGCACGGAAAGGGGAGTAGTGACCAGCGCGCAACCAATGGCGCCTAAGTTAGCTTGCGGGTATGATTCTTTCCCTCTCCTTCCCCCTCCCCCCCCCCCAACCTCCACATTCCTTCTCCCTCTTCCCCTTAACCCGCCCCCCACCTTTCCGCCTCTTCCCCCCCCGATATACATTCAGCCCCCAACAACCAAAGAAACTCATTAGATAACGAACTTTGGGCAATGGCAGACATAAGAAACGAAGTTTACACCATGTAACGGCAGGTTAGGTGGCTGGGATAACACAATGAGATGAAGTAACACCAGACGGGGTGTATGCAGTGAGGCGCAGGTATACAGTGAATGATTCAAGGGGAAGGTTAATAATGTTATGTTTTATTCAAGTTCAGTTGGCTATAGTTAAAACCTGAATGTAAAGATTTTACGCCAGCTGAAAAGTACACTGGTTTTGAAAGTGGCAATAACGACCGAGGTGTCTAACGCCATAATTGCACTGTCTATACAATGTTAATATGCAAACTATATTGAATTGCTGATGTATCAGATGTAATGAAAACGTACAAACTCTAATAAAACAAATTTAAACAAAAAAAAAATGTAGGCGTGCTTACCAACCATCAATGGGGAACGGGTACTGTTTCTCACAGACAACAAAACCACCATGTGGTATTGCTGCAAACAGGTCGGAGTAGGGTCGTGGGTCTTGTGCCAGGAGGCAGAACGTCTCTGGAAGTAGCTGAATGCAGACAAACTCTGCCATTAATGGTCCTCTAGGCAATAGTGGCTGTTTCGCTCGAATGTGGCACAAGGTATCTTCCAGCAATGAGGAAAACCCTATCTCTATCTATTTGCTACTGCAGAGAACGTGCAGTGTCTATGCTTTTGTGTGTTGGAGTTTCCAAGGTTATTCTCCCTCAGACGCTTTCCTTTTCAACTGGGGCTTGGGTTTCCTGTATTTCTTTCTGCACCTACTCTTCCTGCCTAGAGTGCTTAAAATCAAGAAAAGCTGGGACCAAGTTGTCCTAGTGGCTTTGTGGGTTGGTGTAGGGGGGGGGGGGGAGTAGTAGTGTGGTATCTGTAACTTCTGGCCATGAGCATTTTTCCTCCAATCCAGCTGCCTCTTCAGGGGGAGGACCTATTGCAGCAACAGGGCTTAGTTCGACATCCAAACCTGCTCAACCCACACCTGGATATTGAACAGCGACAGTTGATGGATTTTGATCTCCCACCTGATGGGGTTGGTCTAATCTTGGCAGCCATGTGTCTATCCACCAAAACTGTATACGCAGGATGATGGGAGGAGTCTTTTGCCTGGTGTTCCATCCGTAGCATCTAATCCTTGATTGCAAAGTTGTTTTGTTATTTTGTCTGTCTTTAGCCCAGCAAGGACTTGCTTGGGGAACGGTTAACCAGCATTTTTACATTTGCCAGATAAGTCGCCATAACTTTTCATATCGCCTTTTGTGACGTGTTTCTTGAAAAGGCTGATCCACATGTTCCCACCCAAACCTTTGGTTATGCTGCAGTGGGACTTTAATTCCGTTCTCACTTGCCTGATGTGCACTTCTTTAAACTAAAACTAGCAACAATGTCTCAACCGGTATCAATGAGGAAGGCAAATACACATGTATGTACACAACATTACAAAAAGGAAAGAGGGAGACTCGTGGTAATTTGTTCAAAAGTGCTCATGGCAAGAATAGTTATTCTTGTTGAACCATATATTTCTGTACATATTTTTCATCACTTTGTTACTTTGCGCCTTTCGCTGTTTTCTCCACTTGTCACTTGCACCGTCACTTATTGTGTCACGAGCACAACGTGCACCAAGTTCCTTTGGGTTGCCTTTGCAATTTATGCTCACAGTGCTGATATAACTGTTTTGTATGAACTGCGATTTCAAATATATGAAGCCATGAGCACTTTTGAACAAATTACCACGAGTCTCCCTCTTTCCTTTTTGTAATGTTGTGTACATACATGTGTATTTGCCTTCCTCATTGATACCGGTTGAGACATTGTTGCTAGTTTTTGTTTACTTACCCAGATCTCAACCTGGTCTATGGGTTTTACTCCTGTTGTCATTTACTACTTCTTTAAACTGAGGCATAGCTGTTCTCTATGATTGTTAACTATCAAGACTGTGTTCATCATCACCAGTACATCTGCAAGGCGAGTAAGTGAACTCAAGTCCCTGTCTGTCCAACAGCCATAAACATCGTTCTTCCTGGACAAATTGGTCCTCTAAAGAGTAGCATCGGATAGAGACATCTAGCCGTAGATTCCTTACTTCGAATCCTCCCCAGGTGCCAGACTGGATCCGCAAACATCTTTCCCCACAGTACGCCTGCGCGCCGGCAGAGGGCGTCGAGCGACTCTGCAGCAACTTCGGGATGTGACATTAGGGGAGTCCTTTTAACTCCCTTGTCGACGCGCTGACGTCCGTTCCTTCTTTTCCTTGCTTGCAAAACTGATCTGGAGCAGAATTCTGGCCATTATTGGGCCCTTTTTTTCCTTCTCTTCTCACCTAGGGAACAGTGTGCCAACGATGTCATCAGGGTTTAAGCCCTGTCGCTCTTGCGAGAGGCCGATATCTATCACAGATCCCCATATGATCTGTTTATGGTGCCTTGTTGAGGGGCACACCGTTGACTGCAGCTCCTGTCAGCGTCTCCGACCAAAGGGGTTGAAGGAATGCCATATGAAGCTCCTCGTGCGGCAGCTCTCAGATGAACCACGATGTCCTCCATCTTCCCTGAAGCAGAGATACACGTCGAGGAGTCGCTCAGGTGAGGACCTGCCGCCTTCCAAGACGGCGCCAACGACCCAATGTGCCAAACATAAGTTCAACGTCGTCTCGCAACTGCTGGTTGCGGAGGCCTCTCAGGCGACCCTGTGCCTCCCTGCATACCCTGGAGCCGTGGCGACCTTCGACCAAATGAAAGAATACTTTCTTTCATTTCAACGTGTCTTTGATCCCCAGACTGCCTCTGGTGCGCTTTTAAGCCCCAAGAAGGTAGGGAGTGTCCCGGTTGCATCCTCACTGGCGGCTTTGGCCTCCGTCTCAGCGGGGTCCCCGGAATCCGTTAGCGGATTCGTTGCGGCACTAGTGCACAGCCCTCCGGGATTTACAGCTTCTGCGTCTCTTCAGCCTGCGACGTCGGCGGCACCACTTGACGCGGATCCCATTGCTATTTCCGATGTCGAATCGTCACCGCTCTGGCGCCGGACGATGTCTGGTGCTACGCCGCCCATTGTGGACAATCCTGATTTAGACCCTAATCTGTCTTTTTCTAGCTTTTCTACGAGAAATCCTTGTTTGGCGGGAGGAGAAGAGGCTGTGGGGCTAACTCTATCTGATGGAGACATCTGACTGCAGATTACTTAACTTTAGAATTCTCCCCAGTCTGGATCCGGACATTTTTCAGCAGTATCTCTGCATGCCGGGGGACGGCATGGTACGGCTCCACAATGACATCGACCCTGGTTATGATGTCAGTGGAGCCATATAAGTCCCCTCTGGCGCGCAGACGTCAGTTTCTTCTTTTCCGCGCTGTAACGCGGATCTGGAGAAGTGGTTCCTCAGTTGATTTTTTTTCTTGGCCTGCTTCAACACTTTGTGTCAGTGGAACAGTTTGCCTTTGTACTAATGTCTACAGGTTTCAAACCTTGTGGGTCTTGTAGCTGACATATGTTGGTGACGGATCCGCATACACCGTATGTGGTGTTTAGGCGAGCACCACAACACCGAGGATTGTGTCTCCTGCCAGAAACTAAAACAGAAGTCGTTGAAGGAACGGCGTTTAAAGTTAATGGCGGCGTGTGTATCGAGATCCTCCGAGGCTTCCACGGCTCGGTCTTCATTGTCCCAGGAAGAGCATTTGCGGGGTCGATCTAGGAGCCGAAGCCGGTTTGGAGGACGTAGTTCTCGAGGGAAGTCAAAAGGTAAGGGGCAGTTGAAGTCGCGGAATTCTCGGACTGTACAGCATGGAGACTGTCTCCCATGGCTCCTCCCGCTCGACAGTTGAGGAGGCCTTACGTGACTCTGCACCGCGTATCCCCGTGTTTCCGGGAGCAGGGGTGTCAGTGGCCCAGATGAGGGAATATTGTGATTCCTTGCACCTCATCTTTGGGACCCCATCTCCCTCTGGAGTGCCTCTAGGCTCCAAGGAGGTGAGTGGGGTGCCGTCTGAGGATTTGTCCTCGGTGATGGTTGGGCCATCGGAGTCGATGGATCGGTGCTGGTCGACGTCGGCTGGCATCGCTTTGGCGCAGGCTCACAGTCCTTCAGGATCTTTGCCTACGACGCCGGCCTTTGACCAACCGACTCCAACATTGACGTCGGTGGTTCTGGTCGAAGGCGCCTCGCCTTCCCAAGTTGATGTTGTGATGGCGCCACCTCGGTGTCGTACGACATCTGATGCGGAGTCTGCAATGCAACCTGAGGAGATTGTACAGTTTGTGGCCTCTTTTCAGGAAGAAACGTTTGGAGGTCCATCTGTGTTGACTGGGGCAGGACTCCTTCAGCCCATTTCCACCACCAATGTGTTTCAGATGGAGGAGAGCTGGTTTACGGCTCTTGGTGAGGCTAGTGGTTTGGATTCTTCGCCAGCTCATGGTGCAGAGGTCTACAGACCCTTTATTCAAAATCCTTTGCCAGGGACAGACGGGAGAAGAGCCTTTTCTTCCGTATAGTGAGGCCCTATTTGACATTTTTTTAGGTGTTTGGGCCAAGCCTGAGTCGGGGGTCTCAGTGGACCATGATATTTCACGTAGGCATCTACCTGCACCTGGGAACCCAGTTTGTCTGCATTGAAATCCTTCCACTCGTGGCCTAGTGTCTAGTTTTGGTTTCAGTTCTACCATGTTTACTCTGGTGAGGAGCCGTGGTTATAGCCTCAGTACCATTTCTTTTTTTATTTATGTATTGGTTTAGATGACTGAGGGAGGTTCCCTTTGTTCCCTGGCCTTTGAGGATGAGCTTTCTGCTCAAGAGGCTTTCATTAAGAGAGGATACTTCCTGTAAGTAAAGCGAATCTGTCGCATGCTTCTTCGAAGCAGTTCAGTATGCAAGTTTCATGGCTTCCTTCTTCAGTGTTTCTTTTAGAGACCTATTGCTATGCCGGTGGTAGGCTAGTGTATAGGAACTTTGGGTTCTATTCTTGGAGTAAGCGAGTGCTTCAGCAAGTTGAAGTGTTGCTCTGGCTCAGAGTATATGCTTTGCATTCTTTTGAATGCTATTTGCTTGGGAGTTCTTCCTTTATGGTAAAGGAACAGTGTCTAGTGAAGGCATAAATAGTACCTCAACTGCAGGCAATTCCTATCCCTGCTCCATATTGTGTAAATTGGCAGCCAAAGGTTTGTGATTCACAGGTTGGGCCAACTTGTCCCAAGACCAATGTAAATTTAATGGCTTGTTGTCCTTGACATCAGACAATATGTCCTAGATGTCGGGCCTTTTTGGTCTCCAGCAAGGCTGCCAATCATCCATAAAAGTCTTGGAGACACTTTTATAATAGGAGGATTTTTGGACTTTGTAGTTAGCTTTTCTTCTTCCTATGATGTTCTTGATATACATGGTTCTGTCTGATCGACATTACCTGTCTTCTGGAGAGGATGTACTTATTATTTTCTGCTTTAATCGACTCGTGAGGAATCATTACTTGTTTCTTGTGGTGTCAGTCTTTATGATACCATTTGACAAGCAGCATTTTCTTACGGCAAGTCACCCACAGTGTTGTGTTGGTGGCGTAGTACCCTTTTTTCACTGTTGTGTATTTTTGCCGAACCTCTCATTTCAAAGTGGCTTTTTGGTATGCAGTGTATACATGATAAAATGTGATGTGTTTCACATAGTTGTTGGACTTACAATTCATATTTGTCTTGTATTACAGGTGTTGTATGTGCTTGTTGACAAGTATTTATTTTATGAGATTTTTTGGTACTACACTAATAGGTGCATTACCATTTTCAATATTATTGTAAAGCTCTTTTTGGAACTGATTTGTCAGTTCTAGTTAGTTTTTAGGTATACAGCATATACTTGGCTGTGTCATATGTGTTATACATATTTGTTCTTGAAAAAAAAAAAAGAGAGAGGTTTTAATCAAAGATGAGGTTGATTCTCTTTTTCTTGCTTGCCTTGGTGTTTCAAGCTTATTCACGGCTCGAAGTTGTATTCAGTCTGTTGGACTATGTCACTGAAGGCCGTAGTAGGGCAAGCTTTATACGTCCTTGCAGTCTGGCAGTAGTTGTTGGCCAGCGAAATTCTGTGAATTGCCGGCCTGTCGGAGTATCTGGTGACACATTTATGTTTGTATATACATTTATGTCCATATATGCATCTTTGTGGCAAGATGTTATACAATTGGCACATTTGATGAATATTCATTTTGTCCAAACTAAATTATTTATACCAAGGAGGTGGTGGTGCCCATCTTTCCTTTGGGGAAATGGATTCTGAAAGTCCTTCTTTGGGATTTTATCAGAAGCGTTCTTTCTCTGATTTTCTTTGTCATGAACAATGCAGATTACATTGCTTTTGTCATGCATTTGGCCCTTTTTGGTCATCAAGTTTTCTTGCCCCTTTGTGGGATAGGGGATACTGTCTGGGATCTGACAAATTGTTCTTTAGGGATTTTCCCCTTTTCCTTCAAGGGCCGATTCTCTCGGATCTGTAAGGTTGTTTTTTATTTATATGTTCTGTGATGGTGATCGTGGATCCTGTGCCTCATGGGTACAGTCCAGCCCGAACTGCCTAGCCAGGTCTTCCCTGGACCATAAACAGGCATCCTGGTACAGGCTTCGGGGTAACACCCCTCATCAGCCAGGCTAGCTTGAACACAGGGTCAAGACTGATATGCATATAGCTGGGTCTGAACTGGGGTGGTGAAGTGAGCTAAAGAACGATGATGGATTCAACCCAGATCTGTGACTGGGGGTGAGTGTCTGAAAAGTTTCAGCGCTCCGTCCATCATCTCCTTGTGTTTGATATATATATAATATACTCTGTTTCAGAAGTATATTAGTATGTATGTATGAATGTATTTTTATATGTGTGTGTATATATATATATATATATATATAGATGGATAGATAGATATGCTTCACTTGACATATTCGGTTATGTCTTCATATGTTTAGCCGTGTGGACTTCACTTGTGAAATGCTGCTTCCCGTTCTATGGGCATAACTTTCCTTTCTATAGGATTCCTTTGTTACATTCTATCATACATGGTGTTTAGTACCTCTTCTCTGTACTGGCTTTACGCAACCATATGAGGCATTGGGGTGCTCATCATGTTTGACTTAATTTTCTTGATGATGTTTTATATATATATATATATATATATATATATATATATATATAGAGAGAGAGAGAGAGAGAGAGAGAGAGATAGATATAGTCTATGCCTTAGTGAATGCATACTTGTCTTCTGCTTTTTCGCCCCTTTTTCTTTATGCAGTGACATTGTCTACCCCGTCACTATTCCCAGTATTGCCCTACAGTGAGCTGAGCTGCTGCCTGTAGTTGTTTGGGGTCCTGGTGAACTTTCATGCTTGGGAGTTCCAGCATTCCGGGCCAGGAACTGCTTATATGGTGTCTTTGGCTTCCCTCTCTATTGTTAGCACAGGGTCCTGGCTGTACCATCGCACTGAATTTTGTATGCTCTTTCTGCTTTGCAGTGGTATAACGCCATGCATTACTATTCATGCCTCTCTTTATTGTGGGAGTGTTTTTCCTCCATTAGGCATTTTTTCTGGCTATGATGGTGTTCATAGCCATTGTTTTGTCAGGAGCAGAGGCATTCGTCTTCCGGTTTTACCGCTTGTTGCTTCTTCTTTTTTCTCATTCAAGTTCGTGTTCCTCTGGGAGCAGTTCCCTCCTTCACATACTTCGTCTGGCAACTAGTTGGGACTTGCATTATCACTTTAGTTCCTACATATTATATAGGTGTGTGTGAGTGTTTATGTATCCATATATATATATATATATATATATATATATATATATATATATATGATTAAGACTCGCAGGAGTTGAAACGCGTTATGCCAAGGACCTTGCCTGAATAAAGGATTATCACTGGTGCACGACTGGTTGGGCCTGCTTGCACGGACAGAGGAGTACATGTTTTTTTCTGGTGGAATATATGGGAGTGACGCGCCCAGGAGGCCCCGACCCGAGAGGCTGGGCGTCCCTTACCTTGCTCATGGAATATATTCAAATGGGATGCCCGCCGGCTGAACCCAAGGATGGAGACGGAGTAAGCTAGCAGGGCCACCATTGAGAGACCCGCCCCTACTTGGTAAACTTTCTTGAACAGTCCGGGTTTGTGGGGGGTATTTAGCCCTTGCACGTCATGCATATGAAACTAAATACAGGCAAGTCGTTTACCACCCACGAGAGGGACTTGATCTCTAATTTTACATTGATGCCACATGACTCTGCCGTAAATGGTATTTTATCTTTGAAAGGCACGATATGGGTATGGTGGTACATGTAATTTTAAAAGAGACTAATGGATCAAATACAAAGCACTGAAGGATGTGAACGTTGTATAGAGACAATTGCAAAACACTATGGTAGTTGTGGTCCTCACAATAAGTAAAGTGAATCCAGTGTGAAGAAACAAGTTTGTGATCCTGAAAGAAAATAAGATTTTGATAATGCATAAACAACTGCATGAAATGTTGATTCATCAGACCCACGGCTTTCTTTATACAGAATGCTTGAACAGCACAGTTCTTCAGTATCTTTGAAGCCACATTTGAAAGAGCAAACGGATGTACACACAGGACCTTGCCTGAATAAAGGATTATCACTGGTGCATGACTGGTTGGGCCTGCTTGCACGGACAGAGGAGTACGTGTTTTTTTTCCTGGTGGAATATATATATATATACACACATACACGCTCCAGTTTCAGCACAAGAAACACGCTGCACTCACGGGACCCCTTTTGAAGACTCTTTAATACAAGGACGCGTTTCGGCGTTGTGCCTTCCTCTGCTTGTTAAAGATAGCGCAACCTGTCTCCCAAGATTGTTTTATAACAGGTGAGTTGATTCTATTGGTTGTGGCAACTTGACAGGGAAAGAGGACTTATCTTTTGTTATGATGTATTGTGGGAGTTGCAGTCCGAAAATGTTCATGGGGGATAAACATATCACCATCCCGCCTCCATGGCTCAATTAGTTCTTACATATGATACCTCTACATGGCCATATCCCCCAGAAACAAAGTTATTGCATCAATCATGGCAAAAATATTACCGACCCTTTTTCCTTCCCATTCAAAGCATGTTGCAGCTTTCAAGCGCCGTAGCATGATGCGCTAATGCTCACGTCTCCTCTAGGGGGTCCCCAGTGCTTTAAATGGGAAATTAGAAGTGCCGGTACCCACTAATTAGACTGGGTGGGTAGTTAGGGGCGTGGCTGGGGGGCGTGGCTGTGAGCCAGGAATTTAACAATAGCCACATAAGTAAGCTTTAATGCAAATGCTCTGATTGTCATGTAAAGCGCTTAAATGCCCATGGACCAAATTCGCGCAAAATCAAACTGCCTCCTTACATAAGAGACATGGCAACCATCAGCTTCTATGTCATAGGTGCAGAGCCTAATTTTTGGCAGTTTGATATTGCGCGAATTTGGGCCATGGGCATTTAAGCGCTTTACATGACAATCAGAACATTTGCATTAAAGCTTACTTTTTTAAGACCCTGGTTAAGGGAGTTGTCCAGAATCACAGGATGATGAGCCCACGTCGGGATTCGACCCTGGTTCTTCAGTTCAACTCTCGGCACCTCTGACCATATCCTCATTCTTGTTGCGATGCCAATGAGAACCAGAGGCGCAACTAGAGTCAAATTTCGGGGGGGGAGTGTTGGGGCTGATTCTTCCAGCAGTATGCAGAGTGGAGCTGCAGGGGATCTAAGAAGGGGTGAGAAACAACAAAGCCTCCTTAAAAAGCAATGGGTCTTTTAAAGACCTGTGAAGTACTCGGGTGCGGCTGTGTGTGCTCCCGGGAAGCTGTCTCAGCCGGGCTGACACACACACACGATGGGGGAGTGGGGTGTCTGAAGCCCTTTGATCCCAATGGGCGTTGCGCACCTGATGAGAACCTAACACTGCAGGAGCAACCCGGCGCAGAAATACACAGGCTGTTGCCAGCCAGAGCAGCACATAAACACGCACCATCTGAAAGGGTAATTTTCAGTTTTTACGTTGCAAGTACCCTACTTCAGGGCCTGAGCCCTGCTGCTTCATGGAGTACCGGTACTCTCCTTGCCCGCAAATAAGTTCCGGTACTCTGGGGGAGAAAACTGAAGTGCCGGTACTCAGTACCGGTGAGTACCGGCCCATTTAAAGCACTGGGGGTCCCTCGTCAAACCCCAGAGTCCCACGGCACACATCGCAGGAGCCGGTCAAATGGCCGTGTCTCCAACAGTAATGATAACTGTCGACGTAGTCGGCGGTGGTGCCCAGGTTCCCTGTTGGCGGTGCACCTTGCCTACATGTATTCCAGCTCCAAAGTACACTTCAAGGCAGTATGTGCACTCTTCCTGACGGGTGCAGCACGTGTGGATGTGGAACCACACACAAATGAACGCTCCAGTTTCAGCACAAGATTGTTTTATAACAGGTGAGTGTGATTCTATAGTTGCCACAACCAATAGAATCACACTCACCTGTTATAAAACAATCTTGGGAGACAGGTTGCGCTATCTTTAACAAGCCGAGGAAGGCACAACGCCGAAACGCGTCCTTGTATTAAAGAGTGTTCAAAAGGGGTCCCGTGAGTGCAGCGTTTCTTGTGCTGAAACTGGAGCGTTCATTTGTGTGTGGTTCCACATCCACACGTGCTGCACCCGTCAGGAAGAGTGCACATACTGCCTTGAAGTTGACTTTGGAGCTGGAATATATATATGTATGTATATATATATATATATATATATATATATGTCACATATTTTGCTTATGGATTTGTGTGCTTGAAATCAGTCTTCTATTTCCACCTTTAGTCTGGAGACTTTTCTTGCATCATCTGTGGATGCTTTTATTGGCAGCTTTGAGGTCAGGTACTCCTGCACTTGAGGTCAGGCGCTACATTGTGCTACAGCGGGTTCCCTTCGGTTGGACTCTTTCCATCTCTTATGCAACCTGGTTTTATGGTGGTTTTTATGCACCTTGCTTCATTCTTTGGTGGGAAGGAGTTGGTTTTTCTGTGTACTGTACTGCTCCATGTCTCTATGTGCCATTTCAGTACTTAGTGCTGTTATTTTCTGTCATTCTTACATATTATTTCCCTCTATTGTGGGGGCGTACGCATACTCCTACGTTCTTCCCTTTTCCATGCAGATATACGTATATATCTAGGTCCGCCATGTATATCTAATGATATTCTAGGTCTGTATGTTGCCATGTATATGGATATTCAATGGATTTTCCTAGAGATCTTCGCATCTCTAGTTTCTTTTTCTATTAATGGCCACTTCTATGTAGATAGTAGTTGAGATTGTTTCAATTTCAGATTGTTTCAACTTCGCTAGCATATTTCTTTATGGTATTAAGGGATTGCTCAGTGGCTTTTCGAGGTTCTATAATCCACAGGACTTGTTCAATCTTATAGATTAGTTCTACGATCACTTATGGCCTTGTTAGGTCATTTATTAATGTTTTCTTCTTGCCATGAATATTTCTCCTAACATTGTTGGAGTCATTTTGTCTATCTTGTGGTTCGGTGTATAGTTGTTGTCACATTATATCCACGAGTCAGATGCAGTTTCTCCTGTTGCATTCCTTGGGCAGTGATGTGTCCGGTTAACCAGTATTCTGCTCCCATGGTTTTCGGCGTATTATTCTTCTGCGCCTGGGCCCTTCTGCTGGACTTATGGGGCGGAGTTTGATATTTTCCTCAGCTGCTCTTCCTTCCAGTCTCCTTGTCTTTTGGACCGGGTTTATTCTACTTCTGTATTCTTTTGTAGTCCCAGTTCGCAGGCCCTCCTTCGGTGATGGTATGGCTTGGGTATCTGATTCTAAGTAAGGAATCTGCAGCTAGATGTCTCTATCAGATGAACTAGTTACTTACCTTCGGTAATGCTGTATCTGGTAGAGACAGGGTATAGCCGCAGATTCCTTACGCCCTTCCCATCCTTCCCACACTGCGAACTATTTTCTTTCTTCCTTTCATATTGAGTCTGATATAGGATATTCCTCCTTGCAGATATCCTTGTTGTGTGGCAGGTCTCCCTGCTTCATATTCAGATGCTACTCTGTCCTGTACAGTGGTATTCTTGGAGGCTGTGCCGATCTTGTTGGAGGACGATAGGACATACCTGTTCTGCTTTCTGCCCTGAATCATCATCTTCAGCCTCTTGCTTTTGTTGGCCGTTTATTATAAAAAAAAAAAAAAAAAAACAATTTGAGATTCAATAGGGATGTGACACATGGTGTCTTTGATCTTGGCACACTGTTCCAATAGGCAGTTTTTATCTGTAGCTCCACATTTTGAGCGCGGACATTAGTTGCTGAAGAAACTGACGTCAGTGCATCGGCAAGGGAGTTATATGGACTCCGCTGACGTCACATCCGGAGGACGACGTCGCTGCAGAGTCGCTCGACGCCGCTGCTGGCGCGCAGGCGTACTGTGAGGAAAGAGGTTTCTGGAACTAGTCTGGCACGTCGAGAGGATTCTAAGTAAGGAATCTGTGGCTAGATCCGGTCTCTACCAGATACAGCGTTACCGAAGGTAAGTAATTTGTTCATTCCTGCTGATGGTACATAAACCCTTCCACATAAGGCAATCAGTCACCTTGCTGGCATTCTACAATCCACCTCGCGCCTCCCCCCATCTTGACCCAAAGAGGGCCCTCAGTTTTTACATTGATCAGACCATCGTTTGGATGATGAACTGTCTGTGGGCTTTTCTGGAGCCAAAAAGGGGAAAGCGGTAGAGAAAACAATCATCTCCTGATGGATTGTACTATGCATACAGATCTTCTATGGGCTAGCCAAGAAGAAGCTCACAGAAGGATTGCATACTCATTCCACCAGAGTAAAGGCTGCTACCACTAGACTAGCACAATGTGTGTCAGTCTTGGACATCTGCCAGGCTGCTGTTTGAGTGTCCTTCTGCACGTTCACGAAGCACTATTGCCTGGACAGCCAAGTCCGGCAACATGGGCACTTCGCCTGTTCTGTCCTGATGGATTTCCTGGTCTAAGTCATTACCCTGACCCACCACATGGGGAGGGGCAGCTTTGATATGTTTTCGCGAGGTGAGGATTCTGCGGGTAGAATCTCTATCAGAAGTAGTAGTTACCTTTGGTAACGCCTATTCTGGTAGAGACACTAACAGCAGATTCCTTACTGACCCACCCTCTTCCCTGTTCTATGGAATGGACTCATACAGCCCATTAATAAGATACTAGATCTAGAGGCGTGCTCACTGATGTATTCTGATTTCTGTGGTACTGTGTGCCTGACATTAAAATAGGAAAGAAACTGACGTCCGTGCGTGTAGATAGCACAGATTTAGTGGCACCCGACATCACAGACGGGTCGGATCCAATGTGCAGCCGCACTCCGCCACCTAGCAACACTAAGGAATTGCTATCACAATTCTCCGGATCCAGTCTGGCACCTGGGGAAATTCATGTGAGGAAACTGTGGTTAGAAGGAGTCTCCACAGGAAAAGGTGTTACCAAAGGTAAGTAACTTGTTCTTCGGGGCTGAACTGCGTAGCAAGCTAGGGGCCAGGTCTTATAAGAGAGACTAGTTTGGGGAGAGACTTGGAGAATATATTGTTTTTATTTTTACAACAGTAAGTTTCTGTAGGCAGACTCACATTGTGCTGTAAATTCTATCTCCCAAGTGACTACAGCAAAAGGCGCTTTATGCGTGTAACGTAGTCTGCTTCAAAAAGCCTATTTTACTCTGAAGGGACAGAAGGTGGGTGAATTTTGCCATGATGCAGTGCCAGGATTCTTACGGGGTTACCATCTGATGTCCTCAGTGACTGTGGCAAAGGACTTGAGTCACACTACAAAAGGGGAAGTGGGCTGGCATTTAGTGCCTAGAAGCCCAACCAGAGTGGAGCCCCACATGTGTGCCCTATTACAATTACAAGTCTCTCGCGGGCCCTCCTAGACCAGTGCAGCTAGGACTAGGATAACAATTAGGGTTACAATACCATTCTACAAGAACTGGGCACAACACCCACAACCTTGAACTGCAACTGCCAATCACTAACTAGGAACAACGTTGAAACGAGCCTTTGCTGCATGGCAAGGAACTGCCACAAGATTGCTGTGCATTGACCAAAGAACATTGGCAGATAAAGGCTCAGCCGTCTGCATTACCTATGTCTGTCGAAACAAATTCTGTAGAACACTTTAAATGCTAGAGAAATCTCAAGGATGAGAGGTCGGTGATCTGCTTTCAGCACTGATACCAATACCTGAACTCCTAGCATGACCATCACAAAGAAAAATGTGTTTCGATCTGCACACAGGACAAATTGTTGCGTGGCATCCTTCTACTACAAAGCCATCCCACATAAAGCATAGGCTTACCATTTCAAAGGACAATGGGGTCTACTCTATCCCTAAAAAGAAAAGTAGACCCCACTCCAACAATGCCACAGATGTTAACCAAATCACACTGAATTTATGCACTCTGACCAAGACACATCTGTGGACCCACTGCCTCTGCACGAGAACCTAGGGCTAACTGATCAGCAGGACCATGCTTAGCATGACTGCAGGGCAGACCTTCAGGATGACTCTTTATTGGAGCCCTATCCTGTTAAAGCTTCCGGGCCTCATGACACATTAGCCTATCATACAATTATTATAGTCAGAGTGGCAGAACACCACAATGTTCTCATTCTTGTGGGTGAGGAGTAGGAGGACTTCCTCATTAAGACCCTCCTAAAAACTAAGTGCAACTCACTGTTCCTGCCATGCTTAGGACCGTGACAAAGTGCTCTTTAGAAATCTTCAATCCGTACCCTGTTAAATCTAGGGTACTTACCCCGAGGGTTGAGATGATGTTGACGCAATCTTCAAGAACCACTGTGTGCAGGCATGCATCACCAGATTCTCTCATCATACAGTAAGAGCACTTCTACAGTAAACCAGTAAATCTCCACCACGAGGCAAGGAGAGCAAAAAGATTATGCTGAAAAGTGGGTGGCTTTCAGGGCAGCAAAGCAATGTTGTACAGGAACTTCAATAGCCCTCTTATTCAGGTATAACCGATCATTGGGAAGTGAAAGACTAGTGACTGCAACGCCTCCGAAGGCACACATAGGGCAAAGGAGATTGTATAGCAGGGGAAATCGCCTCCACTGCCAACATCTGGTGCTCCTTTGAAGCAGCCGATGCTGCTTCAAGGCAAGTGAACATGAGCATCATGTTGCTTGATGAGGCATGACTCGGGGTCTCCAGCTTTCATCCTGAGGTGCAACAGTAGCTTGGCTTGTAGTTCTGCTGTTCCACGGACAGCACATGCTTTGCTCACGGTTGGATGAGATGACTAGAGAAAATAAGATCTTGGACAACACCAAGGCCTTTGCTATCTTGCAGCATCAACACTTTAAAGTGAATTTTCCCAGACCATAAACCTGTGAAGCATCCATCATTTCAAGATCACAGTACCAACCTCAGTAGTCCTCTGAGGAAGGCCAGCAACAGTCCAAACAAGGACAATACAAGGCAGCTTCTGGGGTAATGGCTGCACCAGTACCAGGGGTGCCTATGGTAGAAGCACCTCTGCCAACAAGCAATGCTCTCCCTGTCCCTCTTGACCACCTACCACCTGTCAGGGTGAGGATGAGGTTATGCCTCTCCCATTGGGAGACTCTAACCTTGGTTAGTGGGTGCTTTCTCTTTGCTGATGTGAGGGTAGGTTTGGGTGTGTGATATGGAATTCCAAGCAGTAGCTGTGGGCAAGGAATAGAGTAAGCTATTGTTGTAGGAGGGGCATATGCTCCTATTCCAAGGATCAATAGCAATCGTATCCGCACATCAAACGCAACAAGAAGCACACTTTCTCTACTTCACATACCCAAAAAGGACAAAACAATATGGCCAGTCCTCAATCTTGGGGTGCTCAACCGATATGTTAAGTCCAATCCCCCTCACAGTTACGACTCTGCATGATGTCATTCCACTACTGAACGCGGGATACTACACTGCAACCCTTCACCTCAAGGATGCCTACTTCCATATTTCCAAACATCTGGTTCACTGGCAGTACCTCAGGTTTGTGGTTAACAGAGTTCCTTACTGATTCAAAGGGCTACCTGACAGGGTTACTATAGGCCCCAGAGTTTTTACCAAATGGCTAGCAGCACATCTTTGGTGTAGTTTGCATTAATTTCTTTCCACACCTGTGTGCCTGAAAAGCTGAGGAAACAAGCCGTGGGCAATGCTTAGCACACACTCAAACTGTACTGCTCCTTCATAGATTAGGCTTCCTGCTCGGTGTCGAAAAGAAGCACCAGAATTTCCTGGGGTCCACAGTCAATGAAGTCACAGGTACATTTTATCCCAGTAAAGAGAGTGATGGCATTTGAAAGACTACTTCCCATTTACTAGATGTTGCATCTTATGAAGCTTTTGGGAATTATGGCATCCTTTGTTATAGTAGTTGCGAAAGTAAGGTTACATATACACCCGCTACAAGAATACTTTTCTAGACAATAGCCTCAGGCGACGGATGTAGGAAGGCCTAGTGTTGGGACAGCCCAGTGTTTAGCAAAAACTGCTGTGGTGGTTAAAGATTGTGCTACTGGTCAGACATTTTCCAAGAGTCACAGCTGCGTGTGTTAATATAGATGTCTCTTCTGGGATAGGGAGCTCGCAATCCAGGAGCAGGGGTCCCCCATGGAACACCTACTCCACCTCAGTGTGCTGGGGCTCGTGGTGGTCCACTTAGCTTTTTGAGCATTTCAAACAGTTTTCCAGCAAGGTGGTTCTCCTCAAAATAGATTTGATCACCATGTACTACATACAAATACAGGAAGGGAAGGAGCGAACGTGTTCAATGATATTGTCCACACCTGCACAATTGGGCATTGTGTAATTCGTTATCAGATATCCTTATTGCTAGAACGTTTTCCTGGGTTGACAGCAACTTTGTGGATATCCTTAGGAAGAGTCATCTTCAAACCCACCAATGGGAGATCATATCACAAGTACTCAAACAGTACTTCCAATATCTGCTAGAGACATCTAGCCTCTGATTCCTTTCTTCAGAATTCTCCGCAGGCGCCAGACTGGATCTGGAAACATTTTCCTGCAGAACCTCTGCGCATCGGTTGAGGATGCCGTACAACTCCGTAGCGCTGTCGTACACCGCATGTTACGTCAACGGAGTCCATATAAGCCCTTACCCAACGCGCTGATGTCTGTTTCTTCTTTTACGCGCTACAACGCAGATCCAGAGAAGTGGTTCCTCTGGACGTTTTTTTGCCTTCTACAACGTTTTTTCGTCTGGAACAGTGTGCCTTTTTTCCTATGCATTCTGGTTTTAAATCTTGTGAGTCTTGTGCGCGACAGATGTCGGGCACGAACCCTCATTCTGTCTGCATGTGGTGCTTGGGCGAGCATCACGCCTCTGAGGAGTGCAACGCCTGTCAACAAATGTAGCCAAAGATGTTACAGGAGCAACGGATGAAGCTTCTGACGGTGCGGTTGTCGAAATCCACAGAATCTTGCTGGTTTCGGTCTCCTTCCCGATCAACTGTCCCTTCACAGAGCCATTCCATTGACATCCAGTGGTAAGTCGTGTCGTAAATGGTCAAAGTCGCGGCATCTCCCAGCTTCATCATCTCAAGACGTGATTTCTCACGGCTCCTCACGCCCTCAAGCTGAGGACCCCGTGCAAGAGTCTCTCCCTTGCCTCCCTGCCTTTCCTGGAGCCAGGGCGACTTTAACCCAAATGAGAAATTATTATTGTGCTTTCCACGCCATCTTTGGGTCTTCACCTTCCCCTTGAGTGCCTTCGGGCGCTAAGGAGGTGACAGGTGCTTTGACTGTGCCCACGTCGGCAGGTTCGCCCTCAGCTGCAGTTAGGCCCTTATGCACATCGACGCCGGTGCACAGTCCTTCGGGGTGTACACCTGTGGCGTCAATCGACTCCAGCTCGCCACCCTTGCACGACTCTTCAGGGCTCACTCCTGAGACGTTGACCTCCTCTGGATCATTCTGTCCTTGTGCCATCAGAGGCCCTTCCACTGTCTTCTTCCAACGTCGGTACGACACCAGATTGGCGTCAAACGACATCTGGTGTAAAGCTAATACATGAAGGTTTGGTGGAACAATATTTGGAAGTAAATGAGGAAGGGGTTGGACTTGTACAGTCAATGCCTGCGGATCCTCCTATGGTCAATAGTTTGATTGCTGATTTGGGTGAAGCAAGTGGATTAGTCTTCCCCTGCTTCTGCCCTTCTTTCTCCCCCTGCCCTGGCCATGGAGGACAGCTCTTCTTTGGCGGACATGTTAGAAAGGGTGGCTGTAGTTTTAGATTTGTCTCTTCCTTCGGTGGCAAAGTCTATGGACCCTCTCATTGGAGATCTTCACACAGGCCAATCAGGTGTTGAACCAGTATTGCCCTTTTGTGAGGCGCTACAGGAGTTTTTGTTAGGAGCCTGGTCTAAGCCAGATACTGGTGCTCCTGTGGACCGTTTTATTGCCCACAAGCACCGCCCTGCCCCCACCAACCTTGATTGTCTCCTCTGCCACTCGACACACCGCAGTTTCATGGTGCAGGTCGCTACGGCTTCTCATGATTTGGATTGTCTGCCTCATACTCTGCTTGATAGAGAGTCCCAGAGACAGGATTCTTGAGGGAAGCACATTTTCTCTTCCACCAGTGCTGCTTTACATTCCGTTTACACAACTTGCGTCCTCAGACGATTTTCTCATACCTTATGGGATTCGTTGGCACAGCTGTTGACATCGCTCCCGGATGCTAATCGGAACAATCTGGCCCAGTTAATTTTGGATGGGCAGCAGACTGCTAAATTAATCATTCGGTGTGGGATGGACACCACCGATTTGGCCGTGCCATGGCTTCTTCCGTGAGGTTGTGCCAGCTGGCTTGGCTTTGTACCTCTGGGTTTCGGAGGCAGTCCAATCCACTTTAGTTGACATGCCTTTTGATGGCCTCCATTTATTTGGCGCCCATGCTGACGCTGCTTTGTGCCGTTTTCGAGACAGTAGGGGTAGTGCAGGCACTTAGCTCTGGTTCCCTTCTCTCAACCTTCATTAATATTCTACAGCTGAGTTGGTCATTTTCAGCTTGTTCTTCTGTGTTGTACTGACTCACATCTGTGTTCTGTTATGCATTTTGGAGGGCCCCTATGTGGGTCGGCTATATATAGCATGTCACCCGTAGTGGTGTGCCTGTTTCTGCAGGTCTTATTCTTCTTTGTATTTACACTGTCAATGACAGGTTGTCTTTCTTTGTGACCTTATGTGGATCTACTACCTATAGAATAGGGTTTTCCGTTATCTCTGCTGAAGGGCCCATCCCCCAGAGATCTTTTTTCAATGGCATTTGTTTATTGAATGAGATTGATTACCTGTGTTACCTGCTCTAAGGGGCACTTGTGGTAGGCATATTGCCATTCTTTTTACTAATTTGATATCCCTTATGGGATCCTGTGGCTTGTTTTCCCTTTGAGGAAGATTGTGTACAGTTTAAGATGACACTACTGGTTCATCATTGGTCTCTCCTGATTGTCTCTCAGGGAGCATTCTTTGTTAAAGGATTTTCCATTGGAGCAGTGAAACATCTGGTAGGGTCTCTAGTCAGCAATCCACTTTCTTGGCCTGACCAGTGATTTCCATTGGGACATCTTTTCTCTTGTGTCCCCATTTGTTTTCGGCGACCTTTCTCGTCTTTCTTCAGTAGGCTACGAAGTGTTACTCCCTCTATTCTGTTTTCGTCCTGCTGATCTCCTTTATTGCTGGTCTATTCCACATTCTTTGTTGTGCATGAGTCTCAGATTCTCTATCTCATTCTTTTTACGACCAGCCTCGTGTCCTTGTTCTGACTCTTTCTGTCTGGTCCGGAGTACAATTGTTGCATATATGCGGCGTAGTTTTCCTTGCTGTCTCTATTTACGTTTCTCTTCTCTTGCCATGCTCCTTCTGTAGGTTAATGGCTTCCTCCATCTGTATATGGATTTTTACTACTGTTGCTAACCAATTGTTCCGTCTTTGGGCTTCCTTTCCTGTAAGGTAGGTTGTTCTTTCACAGACTGTTCTGTTCGGTTGTGCTATACGGTTTTGTATAGCCTTAAAAAATCTGGTATTGCCACTGTTGTCACTTTTGGAGTTCCTTACTTCATTAGGTGATTTTTTCCTACTTAGTGGTGATTTTTGCTTCTTTTTACTTCAGTTGCGTAAATTTTTTGGAAACACTGCGTTTGGCATATCATGCACAGGACTTGGTCCTGGCAATTGTTTTTCCTTTCATTCAGGGCTTACAAGTGATTGCCCTTCTCTTTTGTGGAACTGCTGTTCCTCTAATGAATATATATTGGTTTTATTTCACTTGCCTCTCCTTTCGATTGGCTTTTTCATTGTTGGTTCAAAAGTTTAGACCTTATGCTTTATGCAGCTTCTTTTCTCTATGGGACCATGTGTTTTTTAACTTTTTCATTGGCTTCTGCTTTGTCTGATAGCCTTCACCATTCCGACAGTCTCGACCTTCCAATAGTTGGCCTTTACTCACCTTGGCAAATTTTAGGCCCATTCCACCCTTGTATTCTTTATCACAAGGTTCCTTTTCCTGTTGCTTTCTTTCAGGATGTGGCTCTCACCGGCCTTTTTCAGGCTTCTAATTGGCTAGCATAATTTGTTAATGCTTCGCTGTTTTTTTCTTTTGTTCAGGGTTGTGATTCCCTCTCTTTCCTTCTATTTCTTGGTACTATGTTGCTTATTGCTCAGCCCCATGCTACTTATTTTAATGAACGTCAGCGTGGTGCTACTTTTGATCTACTATTGGTATGGCAATGCTCTATGGGCATGTGTATGTCTTAGATATAGGTGTATATATCTGTATCTATATATTTATATATCTACGGCCTCTGTCTCACCTTTTCAAGATAGTTTTCAAAATAGTTTTGTATATATTGCTTTTCTTGTCCACCTCTCTGTGGTTCTCCATTGGGTGTTTCTAGGGGTGTTCCTCTGTATGGAGTTCTCCCAGGACAAAACTTGTTTTTGTTTTGTCCTTGTGCATTTGTAGTGGAAGCATGCCTCTTGCTTCCTCTGCTGTATATGTGTTCAAGATTTCTTCTCAGTGTTTCACCCCAGATAGTCTCAATTGCTGTTGGTACGCAGAGCTTTGCTCTGTTATGGTTCCTGTGGCCCGGATCTCCCAGGCCTCAGGTATTCATGGTTCCAATTCCCACCTTTGGGTCAGAGTAATATGTCAAATCATATTGACTATTGCAACACATTTTCTAATGCCAGTCTTTCTGGCTCTGGATCCTTAATATTGCCCTGGTCTTGTGGTTCTCTGATGTTGCCTTCCCAGTTGTTCCCAGCGGTGCTTAGCAGCAACACAGGCTCAAATACATTGCCCTTCTGGAACCTTGCCCCTGTGATTGCAAAACAAGCCAGAACCTGTTGCATTTTTATCTTTTTCTGCAAATTATATATCCTACCACTTTTGAGGATTCTGAATATCAAAAAATGTAGGCCAGCATTGTTTTATCTCCGACTACTCCAATCAGAATATATTTGCGAAATGATATATAGATTTATCTCTGCTGCTATTCGCTTAAGGAGGTTAGTTGGAACATAAGATTTCACTGTATATGTTATTGATGGACTAATATCAGGCCAGTCTCCATCTATTGTTTGAATTTTAAATTTTTCTTGAAAGCCATAGAAAACGAGAAAATAAATTCTTATTGATTGGAAATCTAAGATTCAGTGGCAAGCCACCATGCACTTTAACTTTTTAATGTTTGAAACTGGTATTTTTTTTTTTAATGGAACACTTTATGCACTTTATCTAATGTTTACATGCTTTAGTTTGCACATTGCTGTTCAGTCAAGAAAGTCTGTACTGAATAATGGCACTATGCACTTTTGAAAAACGACGATTATTGTTTGTTACTGATAAGGTCCGGTGCTTCTAAAAATCGAGAATCGAAAATGTTCTATATATGTGTTTTATCTGGGTCAGTTGTTCGTGGTTGGTCTTATGTTCTCTTTTTCTTTTAAATATTCTGTATTTCTGCGTCTATATGTGACTTTTATGGTTTATAAAAAAAAAACGAATAAAGTTTATAATTGAATTGACATTGCCAGTTCAACCGGCTGATTTGCCGGCCTCTCTGCCGCCGCCACCACCACCTCCTCCAGTTTTACCTACTTCTGGAAAAAGAAGAGCTAGGGCACTTTCAAAATATAGATGAAGACCATGATGACAATTCAAATAGTGTTTATAGTGGTGATGAGTTGAATGCGGATGCTGAAAGCCAATCCCCACAGGATAAAAAAAAGAGGTGAGACAATGGGCTCTATCAGTAAAATAGTATCTGAAAGAGACTATTAGTTATAGATTCCTTACCTTAGAATTACCCCCAGGCGTCAGACTGGATCCGGAGAATTTTTTCTCAGCAGTGCCCCTGCGCGTCGGTAGGTGGCATTGGTCGCCTCCGCGTCAGTCGTCGGTATCGTGGTCGCCGGGATGACGTCGGGGTGACAACTTAGACGCCACCCCTGCGCGCTGACGTCAGTTCTTTCTTTTTCCGTGCCAGCCTAGCGCAGATCCGGAGAGAGCTTGCCCCTTAGTCATTTTTTGGCTAAACTTTTTTTTTTACTTTTGTCGGCCTCTTTTTTCAAGTCTATCAACTCCTGGTGCTCGAGGAATGTCCCATCGTCGGACCGGCTTCAAGCCTTGCGACTCCTGTCACAAGCTGATGTCCGTGACGGACCCGCACCTCGTGTGTCTCTGGTGCCTGGAGCGCGACCACGACCTGAAGTCGTGCTCATACTGTCGGGCCATGAATCTAAAGTCTTTGTGGGAGCGGTTCCGAAAGCTTTTGGAGGCCCGGCAGTCGGCTCCGTGTTGCTCCCGGTCTTGCTCGAGGGGAAGGTCTCGAGACCGGTGTAGGAAAGTGGGTTTCTGTTGCAGTAACCCCCCACTTTTTGCCAGTGTACTGATGCACTTTGACTTGATGTGCCCTGGGTCCCTGCCAATCAGGTTCCCAGGGCCTGTGTTCTTTCCCCATAACTAACCCAATTGGCATCTCTAGCCACAGGTCAGCCCCTGGTAAATGATACCACAGGTACCCAGGGCGCTGTGACCAGGGAAGACCTCTAAGGGCTGCAGCACTTATTGTGCCACCCTTAGAGGCCCTGTACCTTTACACACACACACTGCCTTTGCAGGCTGCGTGTTTTGGTGCAGAACAAAGTGAAGAGTCAACATGGTACACATCCCTGTGTGCCATGCCTACAACCCACTGCCCTGGCATAGATCAGTCACCCCTCTAGCTGGGTGCACTATACCAGTGGTGAGGGTACAGATGCATGAGCCCTGTACCCCTACAGTGTCTAAGTCCATTCCTAGACATTGTAAGTGCAGTGCTGCCATTAAGAGTATATGGTGCTGGGAGTTTGTCATTACGAACTCCGCAGCACCATAATGGCTACACTGAAAACTGAGAAGTTTGGTATCAAACTTCTCAGCACATTAAACCCACACTGATGCCAATGTGGGATTTAATGAAAAATGCACACAGAGGTCATCTTAGAGATGCCCCCCTGAAAAACGACCAGCCTCTGGTGGGTTCCCTGACTGGTACACACCAGCCTGCCACCACGAGACATGTTTCTGGACCCCTAGGGTGGGAGCCTTCGCTCCCTGAGCCCAGAAACAAAGCCTTTCCTGGGCGGAGGTGTTCACACCTCCCCCAGGCCAGGAAGAGCCATCTGTGGCAGGGGAGCTTCAAAGGCCTGACAGCCTTTGTAACGCGACCCCCAGCCTCTCCTGCTATCAGGAGCAGGCCCCCTTCCTGTCTCCCCTCCTTTTCGGCGGGAAGACAGGCGGGAAAAACTAGCCAGCCCAGAAGGTGTGCCCACCTCTGCCAACTCCACCCCTCAGGTGGGGGAGCGAGGTGAAGCCCACTCTTCAGTGCCACACTCCCCAATCAGGATTAGGGATTGTGCTCACTCCCCTACGTGGGGTGAGCACACCAAGGGTGTAGTCACAGAGGTCTTCAATCTGTGGGGCGCGCCCCCCAGGGGGGCCGTGGAGTCCCTGGAAGGGGGTCGCAGATTCCCCAGCTTCACTTGTCCCTGCAAAAAGACAGCCATCCTAGGACGGCTAATTTAGATCGTTATCAGCTGCTTGCCTGAATGAAAGGCAAATGTGCCTGATCAGTTAATCTGCAAGTGTAAAGGATGCTTGGGAGCAGTTCTGGCTCTTTGTGATGACAAAGAATTGTTTTTTTTTAGTGGAAGTGCAAAGAGTTAACTGGGCTGGGAAGTTCTTGCTTTTAATTTTAACTGTATGTACATAGCCCTTGGTGCCCATAAAGAGGTGTCGAAGGCACAGTTATGTAAAAAGAAAATTGCATTACATACGCTCTGGTATTATTAAAATATAAATTTTGAAAGCACCATTTTATCGTAAAACTATTTGCATGTTTTGCAGCATTCTATCTGTGTGTAATGCAAATATAAAAAATTGACTTACATATTCACAGTGCTTTCTGTCACAGGGTGTGACTTCGTAGCACTAAAAATACACATCACTATTCTCCACTGCACCAATCAAGGTTTAATTCTGTGGTTCTCTGGTTACACACAGACCCCTGCAGTGCATTAACTAATAGAGGTTTCGTCATGTACTACAGTGCATTTCCCACTGAGCAATAACTTTTTTTAAATTTATTTTTCATTTACGCTGCCCATTATTTTATATGTAGATACCTGATGGTGAAAAACCTAAAAAACGTACAGAATATTTTGGGCTTATTTATGAGAGGCTTGCATCGCCAGAGCATCCTTTTTTTATGCTCCGGTGGCGCAAGCGTCTCAACCATACCTATGAGGCAGTGCAAAGTCACCCTGCATGGCTTTGCATGGCCTCATACATATGGAGTAAGACAGCAGCGCAAGTCATTGCCTTCGACCTGCGTCAAGGTGTTCCATGGGCTTTGTGTGGGGTTCCCACGCAACACCCATGGATTTTGATGCTGCCCCATATTTACAAAATCACTTAAACCTGGGGCAGATCCAAAAATGGACGCCTTCCCAGTGGAGGCGTAACGAGAAGAAATGTTTTCATTTCTCCTTGTTTTTTCCTCTTTCCATGTGTGCTGCATTCTGCAGCTCACATAGAAAGAGGAAAACGCCCCTCGGGATTGTTATGGTGAAGGAAGGTGGCCCTTCCCGTACAAAAACAATCCTGCCATGTTGGTGCTAGGCAGCAATTTGTGCGCCAGCGCAAGGGGAAAGGACTGGAATGCAAAGCATTCCTGCCCTTTCATATTGGCACAGGGCAGCGCCGCAAGAAGACTTGCGGCACTGCCCTACGCCAATTCCTCATAAATGAGGCCCTTTGTTTTTGGCTACACCCCTATGCTCACTGGCCTTTGGTTTGCTAAACACTGTTTAATATCCTTTCCTCACCATAAAAACTATTTGCTGTGGTAATTGGGGGTTGTTAGAAATGGGGGTTTCTAGTTGGCAATGGTTTGCACCTTTGTCCAAGTAGGGACCCTTCCTTCTAGTCAGGGTAAAAGGGATACATTATTGAAATAACCCCTGCTCACCCCCTTGGTAGCTTGGCACGAGCAGTCAGGCTTATTTCAGAGGCAGTGTGTAAAGCATTTGCACATAACCAACAGTAATACAGTGAAAACACTACAAAAGGACACAACACCAGTTTAGAAAAATATCCAATACTTTATATATTCAAAACAAGACCAAAATGATAAAAATCCAACATACAGAACTTAAAAATATACACTTTGCAAGAATAACCTTAAAAATATAGGGGCATATTATCAAGGGCTTTATCGCCGATTTAGCGGCACTTTTTGCCGCTAAATCGGCGATATTTTTAACGCCCTATTAGCAAGCTGTCGCTAACAGGCGTTAGCGACAGCTTTCAGGCGTTAGAGGCCGGGAATTACATCGCCTTGCATGTCAGCGATATTTATCGCTAATGACATGCAAGGTAGGCGTTCCCCACTAAAAGCGACGGTAAACAGTCGCTTACATACCTATCGCCTATTAGCAATACCCGCGAAGCGATAAAAAAACGCGCGCTAACCCCGATTATTGCTTGTTTTTAAGAACTGATAAAAACATGACTTAGCAATGAAAGTCAATGGGAGGTGGATTGTAAGGTTAAGTCCCCAGAATTAGCGATAGGATTATATCGCTGGATTTCTCCCGTTAAAGCTGGGTTTCACCGCTATCGCTGGATATTTTATCGCAATGGAGATAAACCTTGCTAATAGCATGTTATTTCCGCGGTAATATCCAGCGATAGCCGGCGATAAAAAAAGACGCGCTAAGCAAGGTTTGCGATATTTATCGCATGTTCTTGCTAATATGCCCCGTAGTTTCTTGAAGTCGGTAGCTCCGTCCAGTGCGACAGCGGTGCTCAGAACAACATAATCCAACAGTTCCGTCTGACTGCGTCGGTCGGGGTGTCGGCAGACTCGTAAACAGTACCTTTTCGTTGCGGCCGATGACGGTGCGGGTAAAGAAAGTTCAGTCCAGTCCTTTCACTGCACAAGGCAGAAGCAGCAACTGCAGGCCAACCCAACAAAGCAACAACACAGCAAAGGGGCAGTACTCCACCTGGCAGCTCTTCCAGCTCTTCTTCTTGGCAGGTTCCTTGATTCCAGCGAGTTCTAAAGTTCTGGGGTCTGAGCCCCAATATTTCTACTCCGTTTCTCTTTGTGCTTTTGGGCAGAGTGTGTCTGTGCCCAGACAAACCAGTTCCATCCTCTCTGGCCCAGCTTCCTGGCAGGAGGTGGAGACAGCTTTGTCCAAGGCAGACCAGGCCCATTCAGGTGCAAGGAAATCTCCTCCCACTACTCTAAATGCAGCCCAGGTCTATTCAGCCCAGCCCTGACTTATCCAGGAAAGGCAGGACACACCTTGTCTCCCCCCACCGGCTGTGTGATGAGAATGCGCATCCCCAGCCTCTGTCACTCCAAAGCCCAGCAGAAGCACACAGGATGGCTAAGCAAGAAAATACCTACTTTCTAAAAGTGGTATTTTCAAACACGGAACATAAAAATCATCTTTACTAAAAGAAGAATTTTTATATTCTGAGTTCAGGCATACTAAACCCCATTTCTCTATCTTGTCCCAATGGGAAGATATGCTTATAAGATGTTATAAGTAAACTCCCATTCTATCCTATGGGACAGATAGCCTTTCCATAGTGAATTACGAAACACACTGTAATTCACTACCAGGACATGTCACATACACCTGTACATGTCCAACCTTTAATATACATGGCACCCTGCCCACAGGGGTACCGTGGGCCTACCTTAGGGGTGACTTACATGTAAGAAAAGGGAAGATTAGGGCCTGGCAAGTGGGTGCACTTGCCAGGTCGACATGGCAGTTACAAACTGCGCGCAGACACTGCAGTGGCAGGTCTGATAACCCTTTTCAGGGCTGCTTGGGTGAGAGGCACAATCAGTACTGCAGGCCCACCAGCAGCATTTGATTGACAGGCCCTGGCACCCTCAGTGCACTTTACTAGGGACTTACTAGTAAGCCAAACATGCCAATCTTGGAAACACCAACCCATAAGAGCACTTGCACTTTAACACTAAACAGCAGTGAGAAAGTGCACAGAGACACTAAACAAGCAAAAACAGAGTCAAAACTACTAAATAAGCAAAAACAGAGTCAAAACTAGGAGGTCAGAAAGCAAAAAGACAGGGGAAATATGCCAAAAGATGCCAGGTCTAACAGGGGCATTTATGGTTGTCGATGAGGTGTACCAGTTTCTAGAAAACTTTGTCAGAAGGGGGTCCTTACGCCTAAAAAGGTTTGACAAGGGGGTCTCGGCATCAGAAAGTTTGAAGACCTCTGCCCTAAGGTCAGTAGCCCATTGGCTACTGACCACGGGACCCCTAAACGCCCCCTAAATACAGTATTTAGGGGACAGCCCTGAACCAAGAAAGCAGATTCCCACAACCTAAGAAAAAGGACGAAAGAAGACGCCCAGCAGAGGAGACTGCAGAGAACAACTGACTTGGCCCCAGCCCTACCGGCCCGTCTGCAGTTTCCGGAGATCCTGTGCCAAAAATAGTCTTTCCTGCAGCCAGCGTCCTCCAGAACCTCTGGGAGGACTGACTGCCTTCAACAAAGACCGGATCTCCTGGGAACAGCAGCCCTGTTCAAAAGAAACTCCGAAAACAGACTCTGAGCCTGCTCAGGACAAAGAAACCCGATGCCTGGAACTACCACTGCACCCATCGCCTACGGCCCGAGTTGGAGTGGCCCACCGGTCCCAGCGAGGTTCCCCAACGCTCCAGAGTCCGAGTCCACCGTGGGTTGACCCCTCCAGGACTCCCCGACGTTGCCTGCAGCCTCTGCACGGAGACCCCCCCCACCGCGAGTGGCCCGGTAAGGTGAAATCCGACCTCAAAAGACACCCCTGCATCCAGCCGCCCTGTGCCCTGGAGAAAAGAACCCGAGGTGCACCTAGGTCCCCGAGCCCTCCAACTTACCTGCCCAGCTGTTGGTTCCTCCTGGAAGTCTTCCTGGACTGAGCCTGCAGCTGAAAACCAAAACCGAAAATCCCCATTGAAAACAACAGGGCACCCGACGCCAAAACAGCACCCTGCACCCAGCCGCCGCTGCACTTTGTGTGCTACACCGGATCCCCCTTTGCCCTGAGCCTAACACCAGGAGCTTGGCTCTCACATCCTAGTGGCCTGCTCGTCAGCAACCACCAACCGGAGGCCCCCTACCCCCCGTTGGAAAACATTGGGCCTCAACACTCTGCACCCGGCCGCCCTAGTGCCGCTGAGGGTGTAACAAGAGTGCATCACTGACCCTGGGGGACCCCTGAGTCTACCCCCAGAACCTCAACTCCCACTCCGAATACTTACCCAAAAACCGATAACACTATTTTCCTCCATAGGATAACACTGACTGTTTTTCTTGGAAAAGTTTCTAAGTGTGGAGTTTGAAAACCTAAAGAAATTCTTTAAAATTGTGCTATTTAACAAAAACGATTTTACTTACCTGTTTGCAGGAAATGTCCCAGAGTCTGAAACAATTCTGTAAGTCAAAACAAAGTGCATATACAATTACCAATCCAAACTGTATTACAACTGTATATTTACTGCAAAGTATTTATCACTTACCTGTGCCAGGCTTGCTTGGTTCTAGGAAATAAAATACCTAAAAGAATATTTTTGATTCAAAAACAATTGGTCTAGAGTTCAGTCCTTGAGTGTGTGAATTCATTTGCTGACTGAGTGTGTACAACAAATGCTTAACACTGTCCTCTGATACTGCCTTACTGCTCGACCACACTACCACAAATAAAGAGTGAGGTGCTATCTAACTTTACCTCTGCCTACCTTTGGGGTTCCACTGGACTCTGTGCACACTATACCTCACTTTGGTATAGTATATACAGAGCCAGCTTCCTACAACCGGTCGTGGAGCTACCACACCTTGTCCAAGTCTTCGCACTCTTCGTGTAAGTCGAAGCACAAGAAGAAGGCGAAGAAGCACCGTTGCTCTTCGCCTTCTCCCTGTCGGTCGGCTGACGCAACGCGAGACCCGTAGCGTCGTCGCTCTAAGGCTCCATCTCCGGTGCCTGATTCAGGGACGACTCCGTGCCTCCCTCCTTTCCGGGAGCCGGAGCGTCCCCTGCCCAGCTTTGTACGTTCTACGAAGCCCTCCACCGTATCTTTGGGCAGGTTGACTCCACTGACGCGCATTCAGGCCCCGCGGAGTCGGTTGGGGGCCCTGGGCCTTCGATGCTGGCAGCTCCGGCCCCGGAGCTGGAGGGCTCCGTGGATCCAGGCCTGGATCCGGATCGACGCAGGTCAACCTTACTCTACCTTCCCCGGTGCCGATGCCGGCCGTGCCCCCGGCCGATGCCGTCCCCATCCTCATCCCCGTGATGGACCCGGAGCCAGACTGATGTCGAAACCGACGCCAGAGGGTACTTTTGTTACCTTGTTCATCCCAGGTGTGCCCTATCACCCTGAGGGTGGTGATGAGGACTGGGAGGGGTCGCTGGACCCTTTGAGAGACCAGCTGGACGAACCGGACTGGAGAGAGGAATTGGGTGAGGCAAGTGGTCTGGACACCTCCCCACACCGTGGCCTGCTTTCTCCCCCTACCGTGGCTATGGAGGAGGGAGCGTCCTATGCAGTGGTGGTGCGTAGGGTATCTGAGGCAGAGGGCCTGGAGCTCCCTACAGTGGCAGTCAGGACTAACCTCCTGACAAAGGTGCTTCAACCGGCGGCAACTTCCTCTGAACCCCTCCTGCCCTTCAATGAAGCCCTCACGGACGTCCTTCTGGGCACTTGGTCCAAGCCCAGCACAGGGGCTCCTGTGAAACTGACAATTGCCCGCCGCCTCCGCCCGGCTTCAGGCGATCCCATTTTCCTCACCCAACACCCTTACCCTGAGAGCTTGGTGGTCCAAGCTTCTTCTTCCAAGAGCCCATTCCCTTCTGCACCACCGGACAGGGAATCCAAGAAGATGGATCATCTTGGGAAGCGAATGTTCTCTTCCTCCAGCTTGGCACTGCGGTCCTTGAATACCTTGTGCCTCTTGGGTTGTTACACCCATACAGTCTGGGATTCGGTTGCACGGGTGCTGCCTCAGTGCCCGGAGGAGGCCCGGGCCGTTCTCTCCCAGGCAGTGGCGGATGGGAGAGACGCAGCTAAATTCACGATCAGATGTGGACTGGATACCACCGACTCACTGAGCAGAATGATTGCCACGTCGGTAGCCCCTCGGCACTACGACTGGTTGAGGACGCCTGGTTTTTCGGTGGATGTTCAAGCGACCTTGCTGGACATGCCCTTCGATGGACGTCGTCTTTTGGATGACACGGCAGACTCAGCGCTGGAGAGCTTTAAGGATTCTCAAGCTACAGCCAGATCCTTAGGCCTTGCTGCGTCCTCCCGTCCCCCACAGTCTGATTTTCTCCCCTTTCGTGGCTACAGAAGGGGCACCCTACCACGTCCGACCCAGTCCAGCCACCGGGCCACGCAAGCTGTCCAGCCTCTGAGTGGCTGCAGACGTGGTACCCAGCGACGCAGGTCTGGGAACCAGCGGGCGGGCCAGTCCACCCTTTGCCCCTCTGCAGCAGCCTCCAAACCCTCCTAGTCTGACCTTTCAGGCCCATCAGCGGCCAGTGGGCGGCAGGATTAATCATCACCCCCCCACTGGCAATCCATCACGTCAGATAGGTGGGTTTTGCAGATAGTACAAAGGGGCTACTTCTGCCCCTTCGAGACTGCCCATCCCTCCATGCCACCATCTTTCGATCGCATGTCAGAGGATCATTTGGCGCTTCTCCGCCAGTAAGTCTCAACTCTCTTGGCCAAGGGAGCTATCGAGAGGGTCCCTCCGCCAGAAGTAGGTCGTGGTTGCTATTCCCGCTACTTTGTGGTGCCCAAGAAGGACAAAGATCCGCGTCCTATCCTAGACCTCAGGGCCTTCAACCGCTTCCTCCGGAAGGAGAAGTTAAAAATGCTAACCTCTGCTCCTGTCCTATCTGCTCTCGACCCTGGAGACTGGATGGTAGCGTTGGACTTGCAGGACGCCTATTTCCACATCCCGTCCTGCCAGCCACAGGCGTTATCTATGGTTCACGGTAGGCTACGAGCATTTTCAGTTCACCGTGCTCCCCTTTGGCCTTACCAGTGCCCCTCGGGTGTTCACGAAAGTGATGGCGGTGGTCACAGCTCATCTGCGCATATCAGGGGTTCCAGTCTTCCCCTATCTCGACGACTGGCTGTTGAAGGCGGGCTCGTCCCAGGCTGTCGTCTCCCACCTCCAGACTATGGCGGACCTCCTTCATTCGCTGGTGTTCACTATCAACGTACCGAAGTCCCACCTGACTCTCTCTCAGTCGCTCCCTTTGATCGGAGCAGTTCTGGACACAGTGCAATTTCGGGCCTATCCTCCCGAGCAGCGAGTCTGGGATATTCGGGCTATGATACCGATGTTTCAGCCTCTATCCCGGATTTCGGTGAGAATGACCCTGAGGCTGCTGGGCCTCATGGCCTCCTGCATCCTGCTGGTGGATCATGCCAGGTGGCATATGCGTGCTCTGCAGTGGGACCTGAAGTTCCAGTGGGCGCAGCATCAGAGGAATCTTTCCGACCATGTCCAAATCCCCGTGGGAACTGCGCAACAACTGCAGTGGTGGTTAATGAACCAGGATTCGGTCAGAGGCAGATCCCTCTCCCTTCCCCAACCGGACCTCACTTTGCAACCGATGCATCACTCCTGGGATGGGGCGGCCACCTGGGAGAGGTGGATATCAGAGGAGTCTGGGCTCCATATCAACCTGTTGGAGCTCCGGGCGATTCGTTTGGCACTGAAGGCATTCCTTCCCTCACTGCAGAGAAGAACCGACTTGGTCCCAGCCCTACCGGCCCGTCTGTAGTTTCCAGAGATCCTACTCCAAAAGTCACCTTGTCCTGCAGTCAGCGACCTCCAGAACCCCTGGGAGGACTGACTGCCTTCCACAAAGACCAGATCTCCTGTGAACAGCAGCTCTGTTCAAAAGAAACAGCCAAGAAAGACTCCGAGCCTGCTGAGGACAAAGAAACCGGACGCCTGGAACCACCGCTGCACCCAACGCCTACGGGCTGAGTCTGAGTGGCCCACCGGTCCGAGCGAGTTCCCTCAGCACTCCAGAGTCCAAGTCCACCATGGGTTGACCCCTCTAGTACTCCCCGACGTCGCCTGCAGCCTCTGCACGGAGACTCCCCCCCCCCCACCCGCCAGCGGCCCGGTAGAGTGAAATCTGACCTCATAAGACACGACTGCATCCAGCCCCCCCCCCCCCCGAGTCCTGGAGAAGAGAACCCGAGGTGCACCTATGTCCCAGAGCCCTCCAACTTACCTGCCCAGCTGTTGGTTTCTCCCGGAAGTCTTCCTGGACCGAGCCTGTAGCCAAAATCCAAAAACGGCAACTCCTATTGAAAACAGGGCACCCGACGCCAAAACAGCACCCTGCATCCGACCGCCTCTGTGCCGCTGTGGGTGCACCTTGTGTGCTAACTCTGATCCCCCTTTGCCCTGAGCTTAAGTCCAGGAGCTTTGCTCCCACAACCTTGTGGCCTGCTCGTGAGCAGCCACCTACCGGAGGCCCCCTATCCCCCATTGGATAACATTGGGCCTCAACACTCTGACCCGGCCGCCCTAGTGCCGCTGAGAGTGCATCCTTGACCCTGGGGAACCCTGGTTCTAACCCCAGAAACCCAACTCCCACAACCAAGTACTTACCTGTAAACCAATAACATCATTCCCTCCCATAGGATTGCATTGAATGCTTTTCTGTGAAAAATCTTTTAAGGGTGGAGTTGGTTGGTATGAAAACCCTAAGAAACTGCATATGTGTAAAAACTGACTTACTTACCTTTTGTCTAGGAAATTTCCCAGTGTGATATCTAGGCATATCACTCTGAGTAGCAAAAGTAACTTAAAAAGTAATCCAAGAAATAACGTACACTGTAATCTACAACGTAACTGAAAAGTAATTTTGACTGTTGACTTACCTCTAAATCAACCTGCATTCAACTGTAATTTACTGCATAAATATTGCAAAGTATTATTATACTTACCTGTACCAGGCCTAGCTTGGTTCTAGAAAATAAAATATAACTAAATATTTTTATACTAACAAAATTGGTCTGAGTGCAGTCTTTGAGTGTTTGACATCATCTGAGTGTGTACAATAAATGCTTAACACTACCCTCTGATAAAGCCTTTCTGCTCGCCCACACTACCACAAATAGAGAGTAAGGTATTATCTACTTTTACCTCTGCCTACCTTTGGGGTTCCACTAGACTCTGTACACACTATACCTTACTTTGGTATAGTATATACAGAGCCAGCTTCCTACAGTGAACAAACCGCGATTGGGTCAGAAGCAGACCCCTCTCCCTTCCTCAACCAGATCTCACAGTAGTGATAGATGTGCCACTGCTGAGGTGAGGCGGCCATCTGGGAGAGGTGGAGATCAGAGGACTCTGGTGTCTGGCATAATCCGGACTCCACATCAACCTGTTAGAGCTCTCTGCGATTTGACCTGCATTGAAGAGGTCTTTCTACCCGTCAGGCTCCCTGAACGCCAGGGCGAACAAACTCAGCAGTCGGTGTCTGGTGGATCACGAATGGCGTCTTCACTCAGAGGTGGTGCAAGGTCTCTTTCAGCAGTGGGGAGAGCCTTGGTTAGATCTGTTCGCCACCGAAGAGAACGTGCAATGTCGGCAGTTTTGCGAGTTGGAGTTTCCAAGGCGGCACTCGCTCAGCGACGCTTTTGGTCGCGAGTGGAGTTGATACCTCCTGTACACCTTTCCGCCTGTACCACTTCTGACCCGAGTGCTGAAGAAGATCAAGCGCGACTAGGCCTTAGTCATTCTTGTGGCAACGGACTGGGCATGAAGAGCCTGGTACCCCAAGCTCCTGAGCATGGCTATCGATCCTCCGTTCAGACTGCCCCTTCGGTAGGATCTTCTGTCGCAGCAGCAGGGGACAGTCCTCCACCCGAAGCTGTCCAGCCTCCACCTCCTTGCGTGGAGATTGAGCGGCGGCAGTTGACAGCTTTTGACCTGCCTCCCGAAGTCTGTAATGTCATTTTGGCAGCCAGGCGTCACTCCACTAAGACGGTATATGCCTGTCGATGGAACAAGTTTGTGGCATGGTGCACAGCAAAGGCTGTGAATCCCCTTTCTGAGGATCTTTTGTTCCTTCTCTCTTTTGCCCAGCAGGGCTCTGCTCTGGGCACTCTTAAAGGCTACCTGGCAGCCATTTCTGCTTTTCTTTGGCTACCAGATCAGCCCTCTTTGTTCAAGTCCCCTATTGTAAGTAGGTTCTTTAAAGGCATTATTCATCTCTTTCCTCAATCTCCTTACATAATGCCTCAGTGGGACTTGAACCTTGTTTTGACTTATCTTACGTGCGCTCCCTTCGAGCCTCTTCACAACTGTCCTCTTTGGCTTCTCACTCTGAAGACTGCTTTTCTGGTTGCCATCACCTCTGCTCGCAGAGTGAGTGAGCTTCAGGCTCTTTCTTCTAAGCCCCCTTTCTTCTCGGTGCATCCGGACAAAGTGGTGCTTCGAACGAGGCCCTCGTTCCTACCTAAAGCACAAGTTACTACTTGTGTAACGATATATCTGTAAGAGACATTAGTTAGTGATAGATTCCTTACCTTAGAATATCCCCAGGCGTCAGACTGGATCCGGAAAGTTTTTCATCAGCAGTACCCCTGCGCGTCGCTAGGTGGCGTTGTGCGGCTCCGTGTTCGTTGCTGGCGTCGTAAGCGCCGAGATGACGTCACGGAGACTACTTAGGCGCCACCCATGCGCGCTGACGTCAGTTCTGTACACGACTTTCCGCGCCAGGAACGCAGAGCCATGGAAGAAACTGACCACTGGTGCTATGAAACTAGGGCCCTGAAAGGGATGACCTTAACCCTAGAATCAGTTCGCAGAACGGGGAGGATGGGTGGGGCGGTAAGGAATCTATCACTAACTAATGTCTCTTACAGATATATCATTACACAAGTAGTAACTTGTGCATCTGAAAGAGACACGTTAGTGATAGATTCCTTACCTTAGAATAGATACCCCAGCAATACCAACCCTGGTGGTGGGTCTGCGAATAGATTACACCAGAAAGTCACAGAGAACAGAACGGCCAAAGAAGCCGTCTCTCCGGACTTGACTGTCAAGGCAGTAATGCTTGGTAAATGTGTGCAGCGAGGCCCACGTGGCTGCCTGACAAATATCCTGCAAGGGAACGCCGCGTCCCAAGGCAGTAGTGGCTGCCGTCGCCCTGGTAGAATGGGCACGCAGCCCCACAGGAGGCTCCTTTTTAGCCAACGATTAACACGCTTTGATGCACAAAACGACCCACCGAGAGATGGTTCGTTTGTGCACGGCCCGACCTCTTTTGGCGCACACGTAGCCAACAAAGAGCTAGTCATCCACCCGGAACTGTTGTGTGCGCTTCAGATAGAACGAGAGCGCACGTTTTGGGTCCAGACGGTGGAGCCTCTCTTCCTCTTTTGAAGGATGCGGAGGGAGAAAGAAGGTGGGCAAAGTGATGGTCTGCCCGATGTGGAAGGGCGTGACAACCTTTGGCAAGAAAGAAGGACAGGTCCTTAAAACCACCTTGTCCGGATGAACAGAAAGGAAAGGAGGTTTAGAAGAAAGAGCCTGGAGCTCACTCACTCTTCTGGCAGAGGTGATAGCTACCAGGAAAGCCGTCTTTAGAGTAAGACGTAAAGGACAGTTATGAAGGGGCTCAAAAGGAGCGCACATCAGATAGGTCAAGACAAGATTTAAGTCCCATTGAGGCATTATGAAGGGCACAGGAGGAAACGTGTGTGCAATGCCTTTTAGGAAACGGTTAACAACCGGGGACTTAAAGAGAGAAGGCTGATCTGGAAGCCGGAGAAAGGCGGAGATGGCCGAAAGATAACCTTTGATAGTGCCCAGAGCAGAGCCCAGGATAGTAGGAACAGAAGGACCTCAGAAAGAGGGGCAGAAAGGGGATCCACAGACTTCGCTGTGCACCATGCCACAAACTTGTTCCACCTGCAGGCGTATACCGTCTTAGAGGAGGGACGCCTGGCTGCCAGAATGACATCACAGACTTTGGGAGGAAGATCGAAAGCTGTCAACTGTCGCCGCTCAATCTCCACACATGGAGGTGGAGGCTGGACAGGTTCGGGTGGAGGACCGTCCCCTGCTGTTGCGACAGAAGATCCTCCCGAAGAGGCAGTCGGATCGGCAGGATCGATCGCCATGTTGAGTAGCTCGGGATACCAGTATCTTCGTGCCCAATCCAGAGCCACAAGGATGACTTGGGCCCGGTCGCGCCGAATCTTCTTCAGCACTCTGGGCAGAAGTGGTATAGGCGGAAAGGCGTACAACAGACCGCAGCTCCACTCGCGACGAAAAGCGTCGCCGAGCGAGTGCCGCCTTGGAAATTCGAACGCGCAGAATTGATGACATTGCGCGTTCTCTTCGGTAGCGAATAGATCTAACCAAGGCTCTCCCCACTGCAGAAAGAGACCTTGCGCCACGTCAGAGTTCAGACGCCATTCGTGATCCATCAAGCACCGGCGGCTGAGTTCGTCCGCCCTGGCGTTCAGAGAACCTGCCAGGTGTTGAACCACCAAGGTAATGCCTTGATGTTCCAGCCATGTCCAGAGGCGCAGAGCCTCCTGACATAGGGTCCACGACCCCGCCCTGTTTGTTGCAATACCACATGGCGTGGTGTTGTCCGTGAACACCTGCACTACACTTCCCCGGACAGAGGGAAGGAATGCCTTTAGTGCAAGTCGGATCGCCCGAAGCTCCAAAAGATTGATATGGAACCGGGACTCCGCCGGAGACCAGAGGCCTCTGATCTCCGCCTCTCCCAAGTGGCCGCCCCATCCCAGGAGGGAAACATCCGTCACCACTGTGTGCTCCGGCTGGGGAAGGGAGAGGGATCTGCCATTGACCCAATCGTGATTCGTGAGCCACCACTGCAATTGTCGTGCAGTGCCCTCCGAGATCTGGACATGATCGGACAGGTTGCCCTGATGCTGTGCCCACTGGAACTTCAGGTCCCACTGCAGAGCCTGCATATGCCACCTGGCATGTTGCACTAGCAGAATGCAGGAGGCCATCAGGCCCAGGAGCCGGAGGGTCATCCTGACTGAAACCCGGGATAGAGGCTGAAAGATCGGAATCATAGCCTGAATATCCCGGACTCGCTGCTCGGGAGGATAAACCCGAAACTGCGTCGAATCCAGAACCGCTACGATGAAGGGGAGCTTCTGAGAAGGACTCAGGTGCGACTTCGGCACGTTGATGGAGAACCCCAGCAAATGCAGGAGGTCGGCCGTAGTCTGAAGGTGGGTGACGACTGCCTGGGGCGAGCCCGCCTTCAACAACCAGTCGTCGAGGTAGGGGAAGACTGACACCCCTGACCTGCGCAGATGAGCTGCAACCACCGCCATCACTTTTGTGAACACCCGAGGGGCGCTTGTAAGGCCGAAGGGGAGCACGGTAAAGTGAAAATGCTCCTGGCCTACCGTGAACCGCAGGTAACGCCGGTGGGCCGGCAGGACGGGAATGTGAAAATATGCGTCCTGCGAGTCCAACGCTACCATCCAGTCTCCAGGGTCGAGGGCAGCCAAGACCTGAGCATGAGTCAACATCTTGAACTTCTCCTTCCGGAGGAAGCGATTGAAGTTCCGGAGGTCCAAGATGGGGCGCAAGCCCCCTTTGTCCTTCTTGGGGACCAGAAAGTAGTGGGAATAACAACCATGTCCTACTTCTGGCCCAGGAACGCGCTCGATGGCCCCCTTGGCCAAGAGGGCCGTGACTTCCTGTCGGAGAAGCGCTAAGTGATCCCCTGACATGAGGTGGAACTGAGGTGGCATGGCCGGGGGGGCAGACTCGAAGGGGAGGGAGTAGCCCCTTCGGACGATTTGCAGCACCCACCTGTCCGAAGTGACAGAGCGCCAGTGGGGGAGGTGATGTTGAATCCTGCCGCCCACCAGCGTGGGGTGCACCCCAAAGCGCGGACTAGGAAGGCTTTGAGGCGGGTGCTGCGGGAGCGGAGGTGGACTGACCCGCACGCTGGCCCCCTGTGCCGCCACGGCGGCCACCACGCCCGCGGTGGCGCGGACGTTGGTTCTGAGCAGGCCTTTGGCTGAACGGACGTGTAGGGGCGCCCCTTCCGCGGCCATGAAAGGAACGAAAGGTAGACGTGGCCGGGCGTGTGGCGGAGAGACCCAAGGACTTGGCTGTAGCCCGAGAGTCCTTAAAACGCTCCAGCGCACTGTCTGCCTTATCGCCAAACAGGCGAGTACCATCAAAAGGCATGTCCATGAGGGAACTCTGGACATCCCCCGAAAACCCCGTGGACCGCAGCCAAGCGTGTCGTCGCAAGGCCACCGTTGTGGAGATGGCTCTCCCCAAAGAGTCTGCGGTGTCCAACCCACACCGAATGACGAACTTTGCGGCATCCTTCCCCTCTGCAACAGCTTGGGAAAGCACAGCCCGAACCTCTTCCGGGCACTGGGGCAGAGTTTGCGCCACCGTGTCCCACACAGCGTGAGAATAGCGGCCCAAGAGGCATGCGGTGTTGACTGACCGCAGCCCCAGGCTGGCATTGGAAAACAACTTTTTGCCAAACTGCTCCAGCTTTTTTGATTCCTTATCTGGCGGAGCGGTAGGGAATGCAGTTTGGGAAGTGGAAGCCTGAATGACCAGGCTCTCCGGTGTCGGATGAGTTGTCAAAAAGGCAGGGTCACCCGGTGCCGGGCGGTGACGCCTGGCCACGTTTTTATCCACAGGAACCCCTGTGGCTGGCCTAGACCAGGTACCCATCAAAACATCCGTCAAGGCCTCATTGAACGGAAGCAGAGGTTCCATAGAACTTGCCGCCGGCTGAAGCACTTCAGTAAGGAGGTTAGTCCGGAGGGTAACAGTAGGCAATTCAAGGTCAAGAGCCTCAGCTGCTCTACGGAGCACCACAGTGTATGTTGCGCCTTCCTCAATGACAGTGGGAGGAGACACAAACCCAGGCTCAGAGGAGAGGTCAAGGCCACCTGCATCCTCTGAGTCTTCTGCCCACTCCTGTTCGGACTCACACTGCCGTGCAAGAGGGTCCTCCGACCCTTCCCAGTCCTCCCCCTCCACAACAGCCCGAGGCACAGGCTGCAGCGGCGGGGGAGGCACAGGGGAAAACAAATGCTCCACCGGCGCCGGTCGACGCCGCTCCGGCTCCAAGCCCCAACCAAGGTCCCAAGCAGGAGCAAAATTGCCCGGAAACTCGGGCAAGGGCGGAGTTGGGAGGAACGGAACCCAGGGCGGCGCCGGGAAGGGAGCCGCAGGGGGCGCCGGGGCCGCCGGCGGAGGACCTTGCGGGGCCGGAGCCACCGGCGGCGGAGCCGGTGGCAACCAAGGGCCCTCAAGAGGGACCGCGGGGCCCGAAGGCGCGCCGGCGGGAGCCCTAGGCCTGAAAAGGTGGTCCATGGCGGCAAGAAAGTCTTGCACCTGGGCTGGAGTCGCCGACGGACCCGGGTATGGCTGGTAGGCCGCGGGACTGACAGGCTCCAGCGGAGCCGCGGGGGAAAGACCCCGGACCCCCTCGTCCGCGCCCGAAGACCGACGGGGGGAGGTCGGAGAGCGTACGCGCTTCTTCGACTTTTTCTTGTGACGTCGCTTACCCGATTCCGAGGGTGAAGACTTGGACCCTGAGGAGTGATGATGATGACTCCGCGGCCGGTCCCTCGAGCAACCCTTGGACCTGGAACGACGCAGAGACAACTGTCGGGCCTCCAGCAGCTTTCGGGACCGCTCCCGCAAAGCCTTCGGAGCCATGGTCAGACAGTCGGAACATGACCGGGAGTCATGGTCGCGCTCCAGACAGTAGAGACAGACGCCATGGGGGTCGGCCACCGACATCGTGCGGCGGCAGGCCCCGCAGGATTTAAACCCAGGCATCCCTACGTAGCACCAGGAGTCAAGATTTAAAGAAGTAGAGACAAAAGTCCCAAAAATAAATAGTCAAAAAGTGACTAAGGTACGTGCTCTAACCGGATCTGCGCTTGCTGGCGCGGAAAAAGAAAGAAGTGACGTCAGCGCGCATGGGTGGCGCCTAAGTAGTCTCCGTGACGTCATCTCGGCGCTTACGATGCCAGCGACGAACGCGTAGCCGCATGACGCCACCTACCGACGCGCAGGGGTACTGCTGACGAAAAACTTTCCGGATCCAGTCTGACGCCTGGGGATATTCTAAGGTAAGGAATCTATCACTAACGTGTCTCTTTCAGATGTTGTCACTCCTTTTCACATCGGACAGACTATTACTCTGCCCACCCTTTTCCCGCCTCCGCACCCTTCCAAGGAGGAGGAGAGACTCCACCGTCTGGGCCCGAAACATGCACTGTCTTTCTACCTTGACCGCACGAAGGATGTCCGGGTGGATGATCAACTCTTTGTTGGCTATGTGGGTGCCAAGAAAGGTTGGGCTGTGCAAAAGCGTACCATCTCTCGATGGGTCGTCCTTTGTATAAAGATTTGTTACGCTTTAGCTAAAAAGGAACCTCCAGTGGGGCTGCGAGCTCATTCCACTAGAGCTACGGCAGCAACTGCTGCTTTGTCACGTGGAGTCCCACTCATTGACATCTGCCAGGCGGCCACGTCGGCTTCTATGCACACGTTCACCAGACATTACTGCCTGGAAAGCCAAGTCTGGAGGGACGGCTACTTTGCCCGTTCTGTCCTCCATGACTTTCTGTTGTGAACTTGGTTTGCAGTCCCTCCTCCGGGGTTGGTATTGCTGGAATCTATAGCTAATAGTCTCTTTCAGATGAACAAGTTACTTACCTTCGGTAACAATGCATCTGTAAGAGACATATATTAGTTATAGATTCCTTACCGCCCCACCCATCCTCCCCGCTCTGCGAACTGACTTCTAGGGATAGGTAATCCGTTGCAGGGCGCTAGTGTGGGGCACCAGTGGTCAGTGTCTTTAATGGCTCTGCGCTTCTGGCGTGGAAAGTCGTGTCAGAACTGACATCAGCATGCAGGGGCGGTGTCTAAGTAGGCACCGTGACGTCATCTCGGTGACCACGATGCCGACGACTTACGTGGAGTCGACCGCGCAGGGGCACTGCTGAGAAATTCTCCGGATCCAGTCTGACGCTTGGGGGTAATTCTAAGGTAAGGAATCTATAACTAATATATGTCTCTTACAGGTACATCGTTACCGAAGGTAAGTAACTTGTTCTTTTGTTCCTCAAGGCATTATTGTTCCTCACATGATTATTCACAATAACCTTGCCGATCATCAGTACAACCTAGCAGAGGTAAACATCAGTCACCCCGCATCCGTCACCCCGCATGTTATTACAACGCGGTCGTTACAAAGACCGCGTTGTAACAACGCAAGACCATTACCCCGCAAGTCGAAACCACGACTTGCGGAGGGGGGAGAAGGTGTTGGATTTAAAATCCAACACCTTCCCTACTGTCCGCACGGACTGGAGTTGGAATTGTAAATTATACTATTCCAACATCCAGCGCCCCCCTCCGCAAGTCGTTGTAAAGACTTACGGGGTAATGGTATTGCATTGTTACAACGCGGTCGTTGTAACAACCGCGTTGTAATAACATGCGGGGTGAGGGAAAGCGGGAAAAGGAGTCCTATTCCCTAGCAGATCCAATCAAAGGCACAGAGGAGGTTAATATTTGCACCAGGACTCTTTTCAAGAGAACCTGACTCCATCAATGCATTCCTCACTCAAACGTCCACCCCAGTGGACAGTTGGTGGGGGGCGGGGGGGTATTCAGCATTACCAGCAAGCATGGTGCAACATAACATCAGTATTGGAAAGTTGCAATTTCTGCAAGGTCACCCCAGATTTGTTTGACTTTTACTGAACTCTATTTTTGCTGGCTACAGACCTCTGGGCCAGATGTACGACGAGAATTAGCATGCGCAAACGGGTTTGCGACCCGTTTGCGCATGCTAATTCTGATAGGGCCATGTACAAACACTATTTTGAGACTCGCAAAATAGTGTTTTGCGACTTCCAAAATAGTGTTTTGCGACTCGCAAAATAGTGTTTTGCGACTCGCTATTAGGCAGGGGCGTTCCCTTCATAATAGCGAGTCACAAGCCTTGTACCAATGTTTTGCAACAGCAATTGCGGTCGCAAAACACTCGCAAATTACCACCCGAGGGTGGTAATGCAGTCGCAAATGGAAAGGGGTCCCCAGGGGACCCCTTCCCTTTGTGACTGGCTCTGAAATATTTTTTAAGGGCAGGCAATGGTCCAAGGGACCACTACCTGCCCTTAAAAAATTAAACGAAAACATTTTTCTTTCTTTTTTAAAATGCATCCTGTTTTCCTTTAAGGAAAACGGGCTGCATTTTTTAAAAAAAACTGCTTTATTAACAAGCAGTCCCAGACATGGAGGTCTGCTGAGCCCAGCAGGCCACCATCCCTGGGAGGGCCAGCCATTCCCAATGGGGTAGCAAATTGCGAATGGCTCATTAATATTCACGAGCCTCGCATTTTGCGACCCCATTGGGAATCGCAATCAGTGTCTCTGACACTGTAGTACATTGTAAATTGCGATGCGCAATTTACAAGGGTCGTACATCTGGCCCTCTGCACCTTACCCCTGCTAACCAGTGGTAAAGCGCTTGTGCTCCTTCTTTCAGTGTGATAAAATTGGTATACCCCTAATTGGCATCTTTGTCTTACCTACAAGTCCCTAGTATGTGATTCACAGTGTACCCAGGGCATGAAAGTTAAATGTCACCAGTGGACTGCGGCACCCATTGCAGTGGCATGGCAAAAATGACTGAAGGCCTGCCATTTGTAGCACAGCTGTGCAGGATTAAGCTGCATATTCAACCTGTCATTAAATGCCTAACACTTGTTCCTCTGTGTAAGCCTTTCTGCTCAGTGCCACACAGGGCCGGCTCTAGGGCGGTGCGATCGGTGCCACCGCACCGGGCGCTCACTTGGGGTGGGGGCGTCATTTTGGCAAGTATATTATCATTTCAAAAACACCTGCTGCTGCGTCCCTTGCCTCCAGCAATTTTCAAACATCAATTAAAATGTCAAGATATCTCCCGTGATTAATCGTCTTTCTGGAAAGAGACCACCGGAGGTTTATTTAGTGGCAGTTTTGACTCGTCCTAAGGTAGCGCAGAGGGTTAAAATGCCTGCTGCTAAGAACGTGTACCATGAAGATAACAGAGTGCATATTATGTAAATAGGTCAGTGGGTTACTGCTTCTGTAAGAGAGCTCCTTTTATTACTTGTCGTTTATAAGTCAAAATCTTAATATAGAACATTGAGCTATTAACTGTCATCAAAGAGCTGCATGCAAACTGCAAGGTATATGTTAGAGCTATATGTTTTTTGCTCAGTCTTTCATTATCCTAATCTTGTGAAAAGGGTTCATTTGGGTAGGAAACAATTCATATTATTAAAGAGAACCCCTAACAATGATGTTGTTTTAAATTCTGAATTTGTGCTTTTCCAGAATAAGGACTCTTAAACTATATTGCCTACCAGTATCGAAGACACATCACTCCTACACTACACCTTGTAGTCCTGTCTGATGTAACATTTGCTATACACTGATTTACACACATATGATTGGCTCTGTGCAATGTGTGTGTGATGTAAAGTGCTCTGACACCTTACACTGGTATGAGTGGTGCTATAAAACTAAATAAATCTGAGAGACAGTGGTTATGGAGACTTGAGGGGCACTGTTGAAGGGAATTGCAGACATGGCATGGCAGAGGTGTTCATTGGGGGGGGGGGCGCCAACAAACATTGTCGCACAGGGCGCCACCAGTGTTAAATCCGGCCCTGGTGCGACAGCTACCCGGGGTTGAGCGGAGGGATTAACAGACTAAATCTACTGACCCTAAAGGGTTTGTAACTATTTTACGGTGAGGTTGCACAACCACTCCATAAAATACACCCCATTTTCTCACAGTAAGTTTATTACATGATGAGGTCACACAACCACGCCATATACTACACCCCATTTCCTCACAGCTGCTAACCAAGCGAAGACTTAAATTTTAAGTAATTTGGAAAGGCTGCCATCTAGGGTAAATTACTTATATGCGGATTGTAAGGGTGATATCCAAGGCCACCTATTGCAACCACCCAATATAGTCTAGAAAAATGAAAAACGAAATTGAGCAATGGTCCGTCTGCCACACTTTATGAAAGAAATTCCCTCCTAGTAAAGGGGTTTGTGTTTGTGAAAATAATTAGGCCTCAGAATGAAGCTTTTTTCTATTCTGAGGTAAGTGGAAACTTATTGTTGTGCAAATCTACATCATTTTGCATATCTTCCTCCACTTGCCACAAAGGAAGAAAGGCAAAAGGTAACCGAAAATCATAGCACAAACCGACTTATGAATGGGCAATTTGTGGTTCTCCTTGAACGATGTTTTGCTGGCCAGGGAGAACCACATGAAATGTAAAAAATTGGACTTGTGCTATTGAAGTGCATCTAATTTTTTTGCCTAAATTTACTCTATAAGATAATTGGGAAATGTTTGACTTTAAACGTTTCGCAGTTCAACAAAATGTATTTACTCAGGCCTGCAAGCAACATTTCAGGAACCTTATTACGTGTATATCTGTTATGTTGGACATTTGTAAACATAAGTGATTTTTTAAATCAGTTGCTGTATCCAGTAAGTGATTATAATTGTCAGGATAAACTTATAATTTTACTATCTAATGCTTTCAACGAGATTGGTTTAAAATCCTGTAATTTGGTTATATGCTGTAACAATTTTGAATGAGATGCATAAAAAAAGGAATCGCTATTAATGAGGCTATATAAAGATGTGTTTTGTATATTATAAATACTAGAAAAGTACTTGAAAACTTTGAAGAAAAAAAATCCCAAACCAACAGCCAGCCATCTATCTCCATTCAGCAAAACTTTAAATTCAATGATGTAATAACACATTAAAAGAAAGGCGCGTTTTGCACCAGAGCTTCTTGTACTCTGACCAAACGGTGAAAGAGAAAACATAAAATAGGAAGAAAAAAGCTTAACACCGATAAGTCTAGTAAAATATTTTTATTGAAAATGCGATGCAAACACAAAAAGAGGAATGCTTCGGTAATCACTTAACACAGTAACAACATGAAAGAGGGAGATAAAAAGTCAATTTAAATAATCTACATGGTATAACAAAAATAATTTAACAAAAGAAAATACAAAAAAAAAATTCAGTGTTTCAAGTCTTTCATCTTCTTTCTGGTCCGTAGATGTCACGTTTTACAATGGCCAGCTTGTCATTATGAGAGGGAGCTTTGAGAGAGAACATTGTAAGTGTTAAAAATCGAGACTGGTACAGCCTTCATTGCCAGAGTACTGTCGTCTTGACTAACTTTTGTTAGATCTTGACATTTCCAGCTAATAATACGGCAGGGCCAATATTAGCAGTCAGTAAGAACAGCAAATGCTTCTTTCTATATTGTGCAAGTACCCTGCAGAAAAAAACAGTATGATGCCATAACCTGGGGCAGGTAAGCCATGTTGTGCAACTGGCCTGGGCATTTCAAGTCAATCAATCTGTTGCAAATAGTCCCATTTTGTAGAAATTGTAAATGGGGACCACCAAGGGACTTGTCAGCATAAAGACGGACCTGCCCTCTCCAGCCAGACAGGTGTTGATGGAACATCTTTCTGCAGTAAGACGCTTCCTCAAGTGGACCTAGCAGCTAGACATCCATTCTTAAGATGTATTGCACAGATTGATAAGTGGTATACAATACCACCACATTTCCAGCTCTGACCTCCCTATGCGTCATGCTGCATGTTGTGGACATCTTATTTGGGATCCATAAATCTGAAAGAGGTCTTCAGCCCTGGCTTACGATCACACCTACTCAATGTCCTATGTGAAATCCACTCCTGTTGCTGTGACCCAAATGTTCACTGTACACTATCCAACGTGCTTCCCTGTACCCGTGTCCAGCCATACCAAGGCCCACCTGGACCTGAAAAAAACCTGCCTCGACCCTGCTCTTGAACAACCAAACGTGCACGCTGAGATTCATCCATCGTGGCTTCCACTTTTGCAGCCATTTCGAATATCCAACGACCTTCTAACTGAAGGCTGAGTATGTGTAGTAAGGCCTCAAACACAGCCCTTTCTCAAGGGATGTGCACCTCCATGTGCATATTTTGGTACCAGGCAGTAATACCAGACATGGATGCGGACACACTCCTAACGTCAGGCAATCCCTACAGCACTCGTCTTCAGTGCTACATTTACCCTTAGAGATGGACTCATTTAAAAGACCTGTGATTCCCCCACCCCCAAAATAAGGTTGAAGCAACAGTGCACCAAAAAACTTGCCTCAAATCAGTGAGGAGGGACTAGCGAGGGGCACGCAGACAACACTGTGTGAGTCCTACTTCTGGAGTAGCAGTGATACCGCAGCCTTTACGTGCACTGCTAAAGTTGTGTGGGGATTCAGAAAGGAAATAAATTGAGGCAAGCTGGCAGAGCTGTGCGTGGGACCCCTAGTGGAACAACAGGGTGCTGCAGGTTAGGATTGAGATGCGCACTCTGGGCCTTCATATTGCTTCCAGCATAGTACATTATTTTTACTGAGTTTACTCCATAGTTCTTACAGTTGTAGTGAAACATTTGTGCCAAGCTTAGCCTTCTCTAAACTGTTTGAAAAGGAGCAAAATTAACTGGGCAAATAAAACACCAACAGATCAAACTCTCCCTTGTGGTAAGTGTACACTCATGCTACAGTGAAAGGCAGCCTCTGGCCAAAGTACTTTAGGCTGACTCGTGCCCGCAGCCTCAGGCGTGCTCTTGGAAGAAGGTCTCTACTATTGTGTCCTGAGACCTAATCAGGGCCAAGTAGCGAAAACAGGCATCCCATGCATGCTTATTTCAAACTTGCTAGGGAGGTGTTGAAAGCCACCTACCACATAAGAAAACATTCTCGAAGTCGTGCCAATCCAGACCCTCTCTTCAACTTGGATTTGTGGAATTGTACATTTTCAAAGGTTCTGGTCATTTATATTCGGCCCCCGACCCTCAGCACATTGTGGCAGAACATGGACATAGGAAGAAGGCAGGCTGGGACTTGTTTATGCTAGAAGTCAAAGAACATCTAGTGGAAAGACTGATGAAGACAAGGTTTCCCCTCTACAGGGCCACTGGGACATTATTTGGTTGAAAACAGTGTGGTAGGAGATACAGATATGGCCTAATTCCAATCCACTGGCTACAACTTTACACACTAGTCTAAGCACTTGGTTTCCCACCCTATGCCCCCAGCTCCTCCATCCTTGAGCAGTGCAGACAATCAACTTTCATGCGCAGGCACCAGCACCACAGATTGGAGGCCAGGAAGTTCCAATCTGAATTCTTGGGTTGATGGAAGTAGTTAGCTTTACTCGGATGAATGCTAATTCCACCAAGCGTCCAGGAGAGCCAATGTCTTTCTTCAAGAAGTTCACAGAGGTCATATTAAAAGAGTTGGAGAGAACACACCATCAAGTCTGTGGATTCGCAACTCCACCAGCAACTTTTCTCATAATCCTGCCCCCACGCCCTACCCCAAACACACATCCCTCCCACCCAAGTCAAAGGCTGCTGGCTGACTCCACCTGGAAATCAAACATTCCTGGTCCAAGAGTTTCAAAGACGCCATCATAATGGTACAGATGTTGGCGGCTCAGCTTGCAAACCCACCAAGGAAGGGGGGAGTGGTGTGCCAGTGGCCAACTGAAGAGAGGATCTGGTGTTCTGGCGGGAGGCCGCTACTGCTGGGCGGATGAGAGGCGGCGGTGGCTGATTGGGAGATGGCCGTGGCTGGAGGAAGCGGCCCTGTTGGAGAGGCGGAGGCTGGCGTAGTAGCGTCGGTGCTGTAGGCAGAGTTGGTCTTAGGAGCGGTGGTGGCTGTGACAGGGCAGTGCTGGCTGCAGCAGCAGCACTGGGTGTCGCAGCAGAGGATGTGGGCGTGGTCTGGGCAGATGTCTTTGTTACAGCGGTAATCTGCACCTGGTGAGAAAAGACACAGTGAACACAAGGAATACACTCTGATTCACCAACACAGTTGTTACATGAACACAGACCTTGGAGTACCACGTGATGGCAGTCTCCAAAACAATCTAAAAGCAAAGGCTAAAATGGTAAATTGTCTATCACAAAAGTAAAGAGAGCTTGGATACTGTAATTTAAAATAATCCTGTTCAGCAAAGGATGAGATGGCATGACCTCAAAAGAATTAGTCAGCACAAGCCAGGAAGGCAAGAACGGCAAAACAGTCTCTCCTATGCTTGAATTCCCATATATTTCCAACTGTGATGAAAGCTGTGCGCCTGTTTGCAGGTTGCCAAGACCACGCAGCTCCAGATCATAACCAGAGGATGCCCACAAATTGGATTTGGGTCAGTGATTTAAAAACCAAGCTAAGGGTTATTGAGGGCACATTCGGTCATACTCTGTGGCAGTGTCCCAGGATCCAACAGCTTTGGAATGGGGTATCAGAAAAGTTACACTTAGTAATGGGTACTCCCTGTCTCCAGTAACTGTTACTGGGGATTTGGGACCATATTAAGATTCTCTGAGTATAATAAGATATTTGTTAATGAGGCTTTGGGGTTTGCCAGACATGATAATGTCCAAAAATGGGGACAGCCTTTGGGGACGTTTACTGAGGGCTAGAAGAGGAATATGGATGGGAGCATGGAGGCAGAAAGACATACTTACTGAAAGTCTAGGGTGTCCCAAAAAGCTTATGGGATACACTGCATCAATCTACTGGTTTCTCTTGAAACTGCACAGTGTTTAACATGATGCATGCAATGTGGTCTGAACCTGCTCCAAGCACCAGGAGGGTTTTAAGTATATGTAGTACCTGTTTCAGGGATGCTTTAACATGTTTTCTGCTCCTATTAGTGGAGATAACCTCTCTGTGTTTTGTTTCTTTCTTTGATGTACATTTTAAAATTCAAAATCTAATTAGAATATAAGAAACCTGCTCATTGCAAAATAGCATCCATGTTACAGCCACATTTGAGAGGCAACACAACACAAAGAGTCTGGATATTGCCAGACTAAAGAAAAAACATTGCAATTGAAAAATGAAGGTAACCCTTCGTTCATGTTCTCAGGATTTGGAGCAGCATCGACATTAGATCTTTATCCACTCTTTCAATGGGGGGGGGGGGAAGGGGTTGAAGACACCACTCTTCAAGGAACACTAGCCCAGACAGTCTATCGTTGACCTTTCCCAAGCTAATGTTTCTTCCTGGGGGCCATGTCCAGTTTTCAGTGCGCCTTTGCTGTGGCACTTGGTTTGCACTCTACAAATACCAACCCATACAGACAAGCTCTCCATGTTATCATCAAGCACACCAGGAATCCCCTCTCAAGCCAAACCTGGAGGGATAGACTTTAAACTTCTTCAGATCTTATGTACCGAAAGTCCTCTGCCCTAGTTTTGGTTCACTTGGACCACTCAGTCTCACCACATTAAGAAATCTGGCCATTAAGAGTCTCTCCTCGTCTTGGTTAGAGTACAGCCTCCTCTTTACCCATCAGAGTGTGAAGGAACACACATGGCCAGGCTGAGGTATCTTGTACTGCTAGGAGGCATTTGGCCCCCACTGCACTTTATTCGCAGTCTTTTATGGGCACTGTATTCCAAGTGGCTAGAGGCAATTTAGGTCAGTGTGTGCCATATGAATCAGATACTTGTTTCTTGCCTTTTATACTATTGTTTATACCACTGAATCCTTTGCAGCAATACCACTAGCAGGAAAAAAAACTAATAAGGAAAATGTTACTTACTGTCTGAACACCTGCTTGTAATGTGTAGTGCTGAAGGTTCACAAGCTTTGCATACTCGTGCCATTAAGTGTTGGGCTCAGATGTTTGCAAGTAGTTTTCCCCCCCTAAGAAGTCTTTCGAGTCACGTGATGTGCTGTGACTACTGTCTTAATGGACAATACACATGGGCACCAACTCCATCTCAGATTGTTTTTTATATACCGGTTGAGAGTATGTATGGAACGTTGCATGAGCATAGCGCACTATGCATATTATGCAGGGTCAGTACCTTTCATAAGCAGTGGCTAGCATGTTGATGATGCAGAGGTCTGTAACAAGGTCCTTAGGAATATCTGGCCAGCCATAGCCTACAGGTAGGCTAAGATGTCCCCACAGTAGTCCTTAGTAAAGGTGTGTGGTGTTGACCAACTGCCGTGTTGAAGATATCAGCTAGGGGGATGTTGCCTAAGAAAACTATGGTTGTCCCTTGTTATGGGTAGAGCACGCACGGGGCAGCACAGTTAGGACCCTCTTAGCTTTGTGGTAGCAGGGTTGGATGTACTGTACTATCCATCTCCATCTGGCTATGCCTTCTTTAGAGATGGGCTGACCTCTGTGAGGCCTTGCAAAGATGACAAGCAGTTCAGACTTCTGAAAGAGCTTGGTCATTTCGATGTAATACGCAAGAGCTCTTTTGACATCTAACATGTGCTGGGCTCTATCCGCTACTGAATCTAGCTGCGAAAAGTCTGATTAAAGTGACGCGGTCACACTACCTTGGGGAGAAACATGATTGCTTCAAAGAACGGTCCTATCCTTGTGAACCTGGATAAAAGGTTCCTGTAAGTTGAGTGCTTGCAGCTCACTAATACGTCTGAGGGTAGTAATGGCCACTTTAAGCTACCTTCCATGAAAGGGAAAGGGTTGCCACATAAGGACTACACCGAGGTTCCAAACGGGGGCAGAAGCATTCTGGGAGGTATGACCCTCCTAAAACCCTACAAGCCTTGATTAGTGGGATCGTAAATAGGGATGACAATTCCTTGTTTTGCACATAGGATGCAACAGCACCTAGGATTTAGGCATATTGATGTGTAGAGAAGACCAGACTTTTGCAGATGTAAAAGGTAGCAGATGATGTCCTGAAAGTTATGCTATAGGGGGTCCAGGTCTTTGGAAACAGTAGTGAACAAACCTTTTCCCCTCTGCAGCATAGCAGGTTTGTGTACTGAGTCTACATGCTTCTTGCAGAATGGTCATGCGTTTCTGGGGGAAACAAAAATTAACATCTCAGGTGACAGATTGTTAGGTTAATCTGTCTGGGGTGAGGGTGTCCGATTTGGCCTTGGCTCTCCTGAGAAGGTGCGGTATGAGTGGAAGCTTCTTGTGAAGGCCGATGAACATCTCCAGGAGCATGGAGTACCAGGGCTGCTGGCTCAAGTGAAAGCCACCAGGACAAGATTCAAGGATGCCCATAGACTGTAGGTACCTGGAGACACAGTTTGGGCATTTTTGCATTTTTAGGGTGGCAAATATGTCTATTTGCTGAGTGCCCAACACTAGAAGTACCTGTGTAGGATTTGCGGTGGAGTTCCCAGTGTAGACTTTTTGATGCATCATGCTGAGCAGGTCTGCAAAGTTGCCCACCCCCAGAAGGTGTCCGCTTAGGGTTATATGTTGTGGCAAATAGCCAAATGCAAAATCCCCTGAACTAGTGTTGATAGCTGGGACGTGTGCATGCCATCCTGTTTCAGGAGAAGTACATGGCAGACATGTAATTCAGGTAGATGATGGGGCACCATTGTATTGAGGGGGCCACATTCCTTATCCAGTCATGTTGTTGAGATGAGCATCCCAGCCTGAGAGAGAGGCGGCTGTGGTAATGGTCACCTGTAGAATGGGGTCTGAGAAAGGCCTGCCCTGCAAAATGTTGTTGAGGCTACTAATGCAGAGAGCGGTGAGCATTGGCCTTTACCAGCAGTATATCACTAGACATGCCTCTAGACAAGGCTGTCCAGCTTAGGGCCCAGAAGCTGGATCCCTGACAGATTTTCAGCATAACTACTGATATGTAAATGAGATAGATTCAGTCTATGTAAATGTATCTTATAGGGATAGTCTGAAAATCCAGGATGATCAGACCCTGCTGGGCTTACATTAGATACCCCTGCACCAGAGGGGCAGCCCTGAAAGTAGCCTGATCTGTGCAAGCCTCAACATCCAGGGTGGCATTAAGACAAGCATCCAGAGTACACGGACAAGACTAAAGAGTTAGAAAGACATAACTTAATTTAGCCCAGAGTACCAGTTTTATGATGATATAATTTACTATTATTCAAAGACCACATGAGCCTACATGTTGCGAACCATTTTTTCCAGCTTTCCTTGTATGTACAAATCTAAATAGCCGTGGTGGTAAAACACTGAAACAGTCCTAGTTGGCACTTGACTAATAGGTCGTTATTTCCAGTCTGCGCCTTGATGAACTATTCTCGGCGGGCTTCTGAAAGAAGTAGCTCTCCAGCTGCCTGTAAATACCTCTCCTGTGCAGCAGAGGATACTAAATTAGAAGCTTTTGCTTGGCTGAATATGTATTCCAAAATTCAAAACTGAAAAACGTTGAGGCAAAAATGTCTGCATTTCAGAATTTATATGCTGATGTTTGAAGAAAAATGGTTTGATTTGAAAAATATATTTAAAGTGGATATTTGAGTCATAAAACATGAGGTGTTGGAGTTACTTAGTGCTAACGTTACTTTGATGCCAGGGGCATTGCAGCTATGGCCGTCATGTATTAACCGCTGAGCGGCATTCCAAATCGATAAAGCCTTTTTTTCACATTACTGCTGGCAACCTTGCCTGATTCACTGAAATGATCACTGCGGTAATCTTACATGGGGTGGCCACTAATGCAATCTTGTCTGATGTGGTCACTATGACCACACTAATATTAGTAATTCTGTATGACTTTAATTGAAAACAAGTAGTTCTTATTACAGAAAAGGTTGTGGGACCCTGCATTCAGACTTTGCCTGTTCCCACAAGACAAGGAGAGCATCACACTACACGCAATCGGCAGAGTCACTGGAATGCGTAGCTGTAGTGTCAGTTGGGAGTGGCAGGCACAAGCAGCCTCCGTTAAGTCTGGTAATACCTGGGCAAGCTTGGAAAATTACAGAATCGCTTACATTTTATGCCACAACTGGAGGCTTAATACTATCCAGACTTTACCTTCATTGGTGCAAAGAAACAATTGTACCAAAACACACTTAAAATCTGAAAGGAACCAATCAGTAAAGTAAAAAACCTAGAGACCAGTGGCAAAAGGAACATTCAAGACAAGAAAATGTTTTTCAGTACAGTTTTTTCAGACACATTTTACTTTGGTTATACAAAAAGGTTATTGTAATTCAAAATCTAAAACACAATCCGAGTGGCTTTTACAATATACTGAATAGGATTGTCTGGCTCAATTCAGCCTCTGGCACCCTTAAATGATCTTTCCCAGGCTGTTGCCTGCCTCTTTCCTTGCTGCTGCTCCTGTCTGGTCATCATTTCACTGATCCTATTGATGGGCTTGCCTCACAGCTGGACTGTGAACTTTTTCTGCAGTAGACTTGAAGGTATAGGATGAGCCTTTGGACTGCTGTCACCCAACCTACTTGCTGCATTTCACTACATGCACTCTTATGGATTGTTCACTGCTAGGTGAGAAACAACAGGGCCATTTTAGCATCCCAAACACTGCTTGAAGCCACAACTTTAATCTAATCTGATCAATTTACCTCAGGCAGCACAAAAGTGATTGTAGGAACTCAAAGTACTTTGCACAAATGGTGATCTGTAAAAATCAGCACTGACCCAGCCCCACAAGGGCCACTCCAACCTGAATTGATAGGCCACATCCCCCTGAGAATATGATCAACCCCAGTTGCTTTTCTCTCACCAGGGAAGTGTAGGTTGAATCCCTTTAGCGTAGTTTGCCAAAAATGAAATGCACATGCACAATACTCCAGTGTTGATTGCACATCTATAGGAATATCTAAATGTAACTATTTAGATCTAAAACAATCAAACACTTGAATAAATGTAGAAGACGATTCAAATATTTTATTTGCTGTACGTCGTATTGGTCCAATGACCAAATTGAATTTCATTCGAACACTGAGTGGCATGAATCAGATTCCATTCCTCGATGCATTTCATGTTACCAAACAAATCGCTGTCAAGAGCACTCACTTCACCTTTATAACTTCATTCATTAACGACACGCAAATCAACAAACAAAATAACACTACTGTTATCCGATTTTTCACAATATGTCTAAGCTCCGCAACACATCTCTGAGTGAAATCATACCTATATAGTACCAGTGCACATTACCGAACGTCGGTTTAACATCCTTGCAGAACATCTGCCATCATTATTCTACGTTGCTCCTCCCCATAAACCCCCTTACGCAATTATATCGCACCCATTTCACTTCCATCGTCTGCTTCCATCACAGTCCTAAAGACAACAACTCATATTGTAACATTTGTTTAATCCTCTGTCCTGCTGGGTCTAATCTCTTCATCCAGAAAATGTTTCTCTGTAATAGTAGTAGTAGTTTCTTGTGATCAACAGCAGTTTGACACCTGTAGACTTTCCAGAGTTTCCAATCAGAGTTGAATTAACTTATGTGCCACAGCATTAAAATGCTTTGCCACATCCGTTCCAGATTTTTGGGCTAACTACTATGTAAATTAGTTTGATTTCTATTCAACTCCTTTACTACCACTGGGGACCGACTACTCATGTATAATGCTGATATTATTCTTATGTTAACAAAATCATATTTGTCTTACTGGTATCCCAAATAATAACAGTCCGCACAGACATTCTAGAAAATATACACAGAATTAAGTATTACAGGTGGAATTTCTTTTTTTCCAATATGGTAATCATACCAGTGTGTATATGGGATACTATATCCCCCTTCAAAACAGGATTGCAACTGGTAGAACTAAAAGAAGTGAATGTTCACTTTTTCACATATACCAATCTTGGTTATTTATCACTCGTTCTTAACTATGTTTTAATCAAAAGATCTCTCAGATTTTTGAAATGCTGATTTGTAAATATGCCCCCCCCCAAATTTTTTTTTACATTTCCGTCACTTTTAAACGTCTACCAATGTTTTTAATAAGCTCTTTGATGATCAAACTCTTAATTTATCATTCAGTAGAAAGTGGTATTTCTGAGATTGTCAATTTTATTTGCATACACTAAGGTACACAAGAAAGCATCTCTGTACCCAAAATCTGCAAATCTAAAATTACCATTTCTCTCGAATCTATGCAGAAGTTCGATGAAGTATATTAAGAAATATTTGATTACTCCTTAACTATTATTCTAGTGGGTGCCACATAGAAATGATACTGCAGGTAACCAGGTAATCAATCAACTTACTAGCACCTGGAACTTCATAACCTATTTTAATGTTAAACAGTGAGGGTAGCTTCAGATGCATTAATATTTACGTGCATCTTCCTCAGTATGAACGTGCTGGCATACTATTTTCACACAAAACCTTGCCCGAAATAGAGTTCGCTTTGGTTTATTACAGAAAGCATGTTACGAATGCCTTGTTAAACTACTCTGTAAAAAGTTCCGTATCTCTTTTTTAGAAACTGGGAATCGTGTCAGCAGTATTTGCTGACTCTATAATCACACCTGAGGGAAGAAGCTCTTCTCACTGGCCATTGGCCTATCTTTTAGACAAACAGGACCGATGCCTACAAAGCAAATGAAAGAATTTCTTAGAAGGGAAGGAGTAACTGAAAAGCGGTCACTTCACGCAACGGAATGTCAGGAACTCCTGAAATTAAAAAGCAACATTTTGTTCCATATGGAAAAGCACAAGGTAAGCCCTATTGAAATATCACTTCTGGGAAAACAAAGTACCAAACAATGAAAGAAGAAACTACAGTTTCTGCCAGCAAGGCGCCTAGATTGGGCGACAGTAGTATTAAAGTTCAGAGTTCCTAAAAGTAAAAGAAATTCTAGAGATCTGTGGACTAAGGTGGTCTATGTTCTTAGCATATTTCTGGATGGTGTAAATAATCTTTTTGACTCTGAAGATTTGCCGTTCCAAGGCCAATCGAGTGGTTGGGAATAAGCTAAAGGGCAGGTGAAAAGAGTCTTACCCTGAAGCCACAAGGCACCTCTCAAACCATGACCAGAACAGATAAAAGCCCATGGCAGGTGTTGGAGAGAGCCCAGATATCACACTAAGCTAGATTACTGGTTCACACAGGCAACCTAGTCATATATTTACTTGTTAGAAGGGTCTTGCAGAATCCTCATATTTTGGATCAAAAGGGTAACATATCTGTTAAAAACATTAACTCCGTTATCTCATAGAAAAGTATTTAAAGTAGAAAAGAAAGGTCAAAAAGAAGTCTGCTGTGAACTGCTTATTTTAAAAATAAAACTTTTTTCTTTATATGCAAGTGCAATTGCTCCGGTACAATATGCCAGCATTAAGATTTTTTAAAAACCTGTAGAAATAACAATTGTAACGTATAGTTTGTCTAGTTTTGCAGAAACTTGAAGAATTTTCTGGATTCACATGCTGTGCATTATTCTGCCATCTAGTGGTTGGGTCTGGAATTTCTGTAAAAAAACTTTTGTCCTATTTTTGTTTTTTGTTGTTGGTGGGCGTCGACGGGCCTCCATTTGGTGTCCCCTTGTGACCTCGTCGTACTTCCTCAGGAAGCTCCCACCTTTGGCCGCCATCTTCAAATTCTTTTTTTAGTCCTTGCTTCCTTTTATCTTCATTGGCAGAGGAGGGTGGGTTGACTTGTGAATCCAGAAAATTCTTCAAGCTACAAAACTAAACCGACAGGTAAGAAACTACAAGTTTTGCAGTGCAAATGTTTTCTGGATTCACATGCTGTGCATAGAGTTTGTAGCAGTTTGTTACTACAGTGGTCGTTGGGTTGAAGATGAGCACTGATTTGAAAACAGATGTTGTAGACCTTTTGTCCCACTTGAGCTTCCTTGTTCATCTTAATATCAACACAATAGTGCCTAGTGAACGTGTGAACTGATGACCATGTTACCGCCATACAAATGTCTTGAAGTGGTGTAAAAAGGCAATGCTTGCTTCTTTCTTCCTTCCTGAATGTGCCCCTGGAGTTGTTTATGAAGCCTCTCCTGCATTTTTGTGGCACAACTGAATAATTTGGGCTATCCGTCTTGCAATTGTGTTCTTGGTCACTGGTCGTCCTAGAAAACTATTTGCAAATGATACAAAGAGTGACTTTGTTTTCCTGTCAGCCTTTGTTCTTTTGATGGAATACATTACTGTCCATCTAGAGTGTGTTATGACCTTTCTGCATGTGCTTTCGGTTTTTGAATGAAACTTGGTATCTATCGTTTGGTTCATGTGAAACTGTGAAAATTACCTTAGGCATGAATTGCGGATCACTTCTCATGACAATTCTGTCTCAGTGTAACTGGAAATAAGGTTCCTGTAAAGTGAGTGCTTGTAACTCACTAACTCAGCATAGTGATGTTATAACCACTAAAAAAAGCAGTCTTTAGTGTGAGCATTTGTAATGCAGCCTTGTGTATTGGTTCAAATGGTGCCTTCATTAATTGAGTGAGCACAATATTTAGATTCCGTGTGGGTACAGGTACCTTTTTAGGGGGTGTGATTCTCTTTGCACCCTCTAGGAACCGCTTAATGAATGGTGAAGTGAAGAAACTTCTTTTATTGTGACCCCTTGTGTATGCCACTATTGCTGCTAAGTGAACCTTGCATAAGTCAGCTTACAATCCGGTAGATGTGTTAAGTACTTTAGTACTGTCCTTTCCTTAATGTTATTTAGTAAACCTCCCTTCATACACCAGAGTGAGTATCGTTTCCATTTTGCTAAATAACACTTTCTGGTTGTAGGTTGTCTTGCTCCTCTTAGGACCGCCATTGTATTTTCAGGTAACTTTACGCGTCCAAACTCGAAGTCTTCAGGAGCCATGCTGTCAGGCTTAATGACTCTGGTTCTGGGTGAAGCACCCTTCCATCTTGCATTGATAGCAGATCTTGTCTGTTTGGTAATTTGTGAATTCTCCGCTGAGATAGCTCCATTAGTTCTGAGATCCAAGTTTGTCTCGCCCAATGTGGTGCAAAGTTTTGCTGCTGATCCTGCATTTGTTGATCACCTTGTGAAGTAGTGGTATCGGGGGTGGGGGGGCGGGGGTACGCAAATCTCCTTAACCAGTTTATCCACAGTGCATTCCCCATGGACTGGTGGCAGATCTACTTCTGGTGTTCCAAATTTCTGAAAGACCTTCATGAGTACTGACTGATTCAGTTTCCATTCGTGAGACCATGTAGTTTGTCTGCTTCGACATTGTCCTTCGCTGGTAGGTGGACCTCTAAGATCTCCATTTTTCTTGGAATTTCCCAATTCCACATTTCTTGTGGTAATGTTGAAAGCGGTAGCGACTGTGTCCCACCCGGCTTGTTTTTGTAGAATATGGTGGTTGTGTTGTTTGTTTGTATTAGCACTGTCTTTCCCCATAGCTCTTTCTGAAAGGCTTTTAAGGCTAGGGATACGGTTTTTAGTTGCAGGATGTTGATGTGCTGTATCGCAGTCTGCTCTTTCAAAACTCCCCTTATTTTGTGTCTCCCCATCCCATCTGGGAGGTGTCTGTACTTATGGTTACAGCTGGAGTTGGTTGTGTGAATGTTTTTCCCTGTTCCGCCACGCTTTCTCCTCCTGTATGCTTTGCGTGACAACCACTAGCTCTTCCCTCCCTGTTGCCTGTGACCATTGTACTTGCAGCCATTCCTGAAATGGTCTCACTTGGAGTCGTATGTTTGGTATCAAAGGGATGCAGGAAGCCATCATTCCTAGTAGCTTCCCCACTGTCCTCACTGTCAGCTTGCCCCTTCAAGTATAGTCGTGCCTCCTTCAACAGTGCTACTGTTCTCTTTTCGCTGGGAAATACTTTCCTTTGAATTGAATTTTTTCTGGCCACCAAGAACATTTTCTCTTGTTCTGGTCATGACTTCTGCAAGTGAATTGAGAATCCCAACTTGTATAAAGTTTCTATTACTTGTTGAACATGCTGTTTGCATCTGTTGTATGAGTTTGCCCTTACCAGCCAGTCGTCTAGGTAGAGATACACATGTATGCCCTGCCTTTGAAGGTATACATCTACTGCTGATGGGCACTTTGTAAATACCCTTGGTGCTGATTTTATTCCGAATGCTAGCACTTTGAACTGGTAGTGTCTCTTGTCTACCACAAATCTTAGGAATTTTTTGTGTCTTGTGTTCATAGGGATGTGTAAATAGGCACCCTTTAAGTTTATTGTCACCACGTAATCCCCTCCTTGCAGTTGTGGTATTACCTCTTGCAGGGTTGTCATCTTGAACTTTTGCATTTTTATATATTTGTTCAAAAACCTTCGATCCAAGATAGGACGTAATGTCCCGTCTACCTTTGGAATTAGGAAATATGTTGAGTAATTTCCTTTGTTTATTTAATTGTTTGGTACCAACTTTATTGCGTCTTTTGCCAACATCTCCCCTACTTCCTTGAGTAGATGTGTTGTTTTTTCTTTGGAATGCATCTTCCTCCTGGGACCTTTGTTTGTAAGTGTGTTAATTAATTCTATGCAGTATTCGTATTGTATTATGTTTAAAATCCATTTGTCTGAAGTGAATTGTCTCCACTTGTGAAGTAAATGTTTTATCCTGCCTCCTACTGGTATTGGATGAAGGAACACCTGGTGTTGCAAGTCTGTCTTTTGTTCTTTTCCTTTCCTTGCTTACACATTCCCAGATCTTATTGGAGTGTGTATTGTGCTTGATGTTAAGTCATTTGCTTGTAGGAAGTGCTCCTCCTTTGTGGTTGACCTCTCCCCCATGGGCATCCTCGAAAGGACTGCCTTCCATGCTGGTATTGCCAACTTTGTTCTTGTTGCTGCTGGTGTGATTGGTTTCCTCCCTGATACATGTGTTGGTAAGTTTGGTGTGAGGTTGCTGGATGTAAATTCCCCCTTCCTGAAGGTCTTCTTGAAGGGGCGGTTCCTCTACGCATGCTACCTCTAAATTGCAAGGCCCCCATTGATCTTGCCATCTCGTTATCTTTTAATGGATTTAGGGTGTAATCTACTGCACTTCCAAAAAGAGTTGTTCCCCATTGAATGGTGCATTTAAGATGTTGTTTTGCACGTCTGGTTTGAACCCTAAAATGCTCAGCCATGCATGCCTTCTTTCTGTAATACCAATCATCATTTGTCTGCTTGATGTCTCCGCAGCATCTCAGGCTGATTTTAAGCATGTGTTGGTGATATTTTTCCCATCTTCTACCAGATGTGTCACTCTTTTCTGATACTGTTCGGGTAGGTATTTCATTAACTCTCCTAGCTCTTCCCAATGTTGATATGCGTGGCAGTTGAGAAACGCATTTGAATTAGCAATGCACCATTGGTTTGCCGCACTTCTCTCGACCTTTCGGCCCATAAGGTCCATTAACTTACTCTCCTTATCTGGGAGAGGGACTGTTGTGCTTGGTACATTTTCTCTTTTCCTAGCAGTGGAAGTTATAATAGAATATGCTGGGACTGATGCCTTAATGTAATTTGGGTCCTTTGAGGTGTGTTTGTACTTTTTCTCTGCTTGAGGTGTAACTGCCTTGCATGTGGCAGGTTCCTTAAAAACTTCTTTCCCTTGATCTAAAACACTTGGTAACATAGGGAGAAATTGGTTTCTAGATCATGTAGGCATGAGAGTCTCTAATAAGCATGATTGGGGTTTTTCCTCCTCAAGTTGAACTCCATATCTATCTGCTGCCTTCTTAATTACCAGATTATACACCCCAATGTTGTCGGGTGGTGACGGGCTCGAAGGATATGTGGCAACAGCCTCTACTGGGGAATCTGTTTTGAGATCCTGCCATTGTGTTTCTTGATATTCTGAAGCCTCAGAACCTATGTACATTTATTCTTCGTCCTCTTCGTAGAAGATTTCCTCTTCCAGTTCCTCCTGAGGCTCAGGAGTTAAAGGCGGCTCTATGCCTTTGGCACTTTTTTCCCCTTGCTCTATCATCGTTGAACTCTTAGTAGGGATCCCAAATTGCTTTAGACTTTTGTCAAAGTCCTTTTTTCTTTGTAAAATATTAGCCATTTCGGCCTTGAGCCTTCTCCTCTTTCTCCGACGCTTGTGTTTCGGCGTCGAGTGTATCAGCTTTTCTCTTTGTTGTTGAAGGTTCGTTTGTAAACTGTGCCCGGCGAACCATGTCTTTCAGATTTTAACCACTCCTGTTTGGACGTTGATGCTTCTTTTCCTCGACTGTCCTGGATTTTTTAGTGTTTTTACCACTGCTGAGTATTTTTCGAAGGATCCAAGGGTATTTTTGTCTCTGGAACGACTTGAGAGGCCCAGATCTCGTAGAGACGGTGGTGTATGTTGGCCCTGCATGTTGTAGTTGGCTCTCTCTCACCCAGAGTCTTCATGGTGAACGCCGAGGATGCGTTACAGTCTTCACTTCGTGGTCTACCGGCAGGCAGAGGTTGCAGACCGGATGTTGGTCCTTTTGGGCAAACTTGTGATGGGAATTTTTCCAGAGCTTGAACTGTGTTTTTTCCATCACCACGCATTCTCCGTAGTCGTTCAAGAGGTACTCACTTCTGCGCTAGAACTTCTCCGGTACCTTCTTCTGATGCTTCCTTCTCTCCGGTTTACTTTTGGTGTCCTTTTTTTAAGTTTTTTTGCGAATTTTTTCTCCAAAGCGTTGGAACTCCTTCAGCATCGATCCAGACCCAACAGCTAAAAAAAATAATCTGAAGATGGCGACCAAAGGTGGGAGCTTCCGAAAGAAGCACAATGAAGTCACAAGGAGACACCAAATGGAGGTCTGTTGACGCCCACCAGCAACAAAAAAAATTGTAGAAGGACAAAGGTTTTTTTACGGGAATTCCAGACCAAACCACTAGATGGCGGAAAAATTCAAAGCATGTGAACCCAGAAAAGATTCACACTGCAAAACAAAGCCTATAGGTTGTTTCTTATTGTCACAGTTCTTGTCTCAGTGTAGTTCTTTCATTTGATACTTTTGTTTTCATCATTTTACTACTGTTAATGAGCTGAGAAATAAAAACGGGCTATAAATGCGGTCTGCTTCCAAGTGTTTATTAAAATTCAGTTTATCTTCCTGTTCATTGCAAAAGTCTACCACTGTATGCATCGTCTCTCCATTTTGCGATGGTTCATTTTGTGTGCTACCCATTGATGTTTTCTCTTTCTAGAAACAGTCCCAGGGCAAAATAAACAAAAAATCACTTGTCCTTCCCGTAATGGTCACACAAGCAGATTCCGGTTTTACCACATAGTGGAGTAAGGAAAGTGGCGTGCTCCTGCTGCAGTTTGTGGGAGTGGAAGCCAGAAACACATTAGCGAGCAAGTCCCAGTGGTGAAATGTCCTCTCTGCCAATAGCTTTTTGGTAGTGATTTTAACACAGACACAAGAATAGTTTCATATCCACATGCAAATACAGGTATTGATGTAGGATATAGGACCTGAAAAGTTTTGTTTTCTTCCATCCAGGAGGTATGATCACCCAAAGGAGTAACGAATAGTTTCTTACCTGTCGGTGTAGTTTTGCAGTTTGAAGACTTTCTGGATTCACTATGCTGTGCATTATTCCGCCATCTCGTGGTTGGGTCCGGATTCGTAGTCTTTTCTTTGTTTTTTTTTTTTTGTTTTTTTTTTTGTTGGCCCAGGTGGGCGGCGACGCCCCACCATTTGGTGTCTTCGGTGACGTCGTCGCGCTTCCGGCGGAAGCTCCCACCTTTGGTAGCCATCTTCGGATTCTTTTTTCTTTTCCTCTTACAGATTTTTGTTGTCTATGTCTTTCACCTTTAATCCTTCAATTATTCTTTGATCCCTCTAAACCTTGTATGTAGTCTAGTTGTACCCTTAACCTCCTATGTTATCTTCCTGGCGGAGGCGGGTGGGATCGCTAGTGAATCCAGAAAGTCTTCAAGCTGCAAAACTACACCGACAGGTAAGAAACTATTCGTTTTGCAGCGTGAATCTTTCTGGATTCACTATGCTGTGCATAGACTTAGTAGCGGTTTTGTTATTGCGGTGGTTGGGTGGAAGATGAGCATTGGTTGCTGAAAATGTGCTGTAAGACCTTCTGTCCTACTTGTGCCTCTTTGTTCATTTGGATATCAACACAGTAGTGTTTGGTGAACGTGTGCACGGAAGACCATGTTGCCGCTTGGCAAATGTCTTGTATAGGTGTGTTCGCTAGGAACGCAACCGTTGCTCCCTTTTTCCTTGTTGAGTGAGCCTGGGCGGCTCCTTGTAATTCTTGTCCTGCCTGCTTGTGGCAGAGTTGTATTGCTTGTGCAATCCACCGTGCAATGGTATTTTTTGTTACTGGTCGTCCCAGGAAACTGCTTGCGAAGGAAACGAAGAGTTGTTTTGTTTTCCTGCATTCCTTCGTCCTTTCTATGTAGTGCATCACTGCCCTTCTGGCGCCCAGCGTGTGTAGCGCCTTTTCTGAGGGTGTTGAAGGTTTCTGGAAGAAACTTGGTATCTGTATTGTTTGATTGATATGGAACCGCGACACCACCTTTGGCAGGAAGTGTGGGTACGTCCTCATGACAATTCTGTCCTTGTGTATTTGCAAGTAGGGCTCTTGTAGTGTGAGAGCCTGTAGTTCACTGACTCTTCGCAGTGACGTGATAGCCACTAAGAAAGCCATTTTTAGTGTGAGCATGTGCAGTGTGATCTTGTGTATGGGTTCAAATGGTGATTTCATCAACTGTGTCAGTACAGTGTTGAGGTTCCAGCTTGGGGCTGGCATCCTTTTAGGGGGGGCTATTCTTTTAGCCCCTTCCAGGAATCTTTTAACCACTTGGGAGGTGAAGAAGCTTTTCACCGCTTCTCCCCTGGTGTAGGCCACTATGGCTGCTAGGTGAACCCTTAGTGACGAGTAGCTCAGCCCGCTTTGTAGTAGGTGTGTTAAGTATCGCAGTACTGTTGATTCTTTTGTGACTTTTCGTTGCAGTCCCTCTGTAATGCACCATTGCGAGAACCTTTTCCACTTTGCAATGTAGCATTTTCTTGTAGTGGGTCTCCTTGCTTCTCTGAGTACTGCCATGGTGCTTGGAGGTAGCTTGAGGTGTGCGAATTCTAGGTCCTCAGGAGCCATGCTGCTAGGCTGAGGCTGTCTGGTTCTGGGTGGAGCACTTTTCCGTCTTGCATTGTGAGGAGGTCTTTCCTTCTGCTGAACCTGTGTGCTGGTTCCTGCGCCATTTCCATTATCTGTGAGAACCATGATTGTCTGGCCCACTGAGGTGCCACCAATATCAGTGTCATGCTGCTGCTCCTGCATTTGCTGAGTACCTTGTGTAACAGTGGTATCGGGGGAAAAGCGTATGCAAATTCGTTCGACCAACTTATCCATAGCGCATTCCCTAGGGACCTTTGGTCCGGTTGTCTGGATGCGTAATGTTGGCATTTTGCATTGTGGAGTGTTGCAAACAGGTCTATCCGTGGTGTTCCCCACTTTTGGAACAGCCGCTGCACCTCCTGCTGGTTGAGTTCCCATTCGTGGGATGCAGACGTCTGCCTGCTGAGTCGGTCTGCTTCCACATTGTCTATTCCTGGAAGGTGTATTGCCAGCAGGTCTATCCTTAGAGGTATGGCCCATCTCCAGATCTCTTGTGCCAGGCTTGATAGCGGTGTTGACTGTGTTCCACCCTGTTTGTTGATGTAGAACATCGTTGTTGTGTTGTCTGTTTGTATCAGCACTCGCTTCCCGTAAAGCTGCTTTTGAAAGGCTTTTAAGGCTAGGAACACCGTTTTTAGTTCTAGGAAGTTGATGTGTTTCACTGCATCTTGTTGTGACCACAGCCCCCTGACGCGGAGTCTGTCCATGTGTGCGCCCCAGCCCTGCTGTGAGGCGTCCGTTGTGATGGTCACTGTTGGAGTTGGCTGTGTGAATGGCTTCCCTTGTAATATGTTCTTTTCCTTCCACCACGCTATTTCTTGCTGCACTGCGTGTGTGACAACCACTAGATCTTCCCAACTCCCTGTTGCTTGTGACCACTGCTGCTGTATCCATTCTTGGAACGGTCTCATGTGCAGTCTGATATGTGGGACAAGGTGAATGCATGATGCCATCATTCCCATTAGTCTGCTCACCGTCCTCACTGTCAGAACTTGCGGTAATGACGTGTTTCCCTCAGGAGCGCTATAGTTCTCTTGTCGCTGGGGAACACCTTGGACTGTGTGCTGTCTATTAGTGCCCCTAAGAATATTTTGATCTGCTGAGGTTCTGTTGACGATTTCTCCCAGTGTATTGAGAAACCTAGTGTGGACAGTGTTTGTATGACTTGTTCGATGTGGTCTTTGCAGAGTTTGTATGATCCTGCTTTCACAAGCCAGTCGTAGGGGTATACATGTATGCTCTTTCTCCGAAGGTGCGCAGCAGCTGCTGCTAGGCATTTTGTGAACACCCTTAGTGCGGACTTTAGTCCGAAGGCCAGCACTGTGAACTGGTAGTGGTCGTGGCCTATCACTAATCTTAATAGACGTTTGTGTTTGTGGTTGACGGGTATGTGCAGATATGCATCTTTCAAGTCTAAGGTCGCCATGTAATCCCCTTCTTGGATTTGGGGTATTACTTCCTGAAGTGAAGTCATTTTGAATTTTTGAGTTTTTATGAATTTGTTCAGGAATCTGAGGTCCAGTATTGGTCTTAGTGTTTCGTCTACCTTTGGCACAAGGAAGTATGTTGAGTATACTCCCTTGTTTCTTTGGTTTTTTGGGACTAGTTCTATTGCTCTTTTTTGTAGCAGCTCCTCTGCTTCTAGACGGAGGAGGGAGAGTTCCCTTGCGGGTATTGTCCGATGTCTTGGTTTTTTCCCCGGCGGGTGTTTTAGGAGGTCTATGCAGTACCCGTGCTGTATGGTGTTTAGTATCCACTTGTCCGTGGTAATTTCCCTCCATTGTGTGAGGAATTTTCCTAATCTTCCTCCCACTGGTGTTGTATGCTCGGTGGTTATTTGTTGTATGTGTGTGTTCCTCATTTTGTCCTTTTGTGGACTTCTCCTGTCCCTTGGTGTTAACTGGGGAGGGTGTGGTTTGTGTCTGGAGTCACTTTGAGGTGGGCTGCTGGCCCCCTCTTCGGGCCTGTCCCCGTCCGTACCCTCGAAAGGACCATCCTCTTGGTTGGTACTGCCAATTTTGCTGCTGTTGTCCCTGCAGGTTTTGGCCCTGGTTGTTCCCTGATATCCTTGCTGGGGTGATTGGTGTGAAGTGGTGGGTGCATTGCCCCCTCTACCACTGGGTCGCCTTGAGGGGTTTCCTCTTCTCATCCCCCTGAACTGCAGCGCTCCCATGGACCTTGCAGTTTCGTTGTCCGTTTTCAGTTGAGTTAACTTGTTGTCGACTGTTGCCCCAAACAGTTTCTCACCGTCGAAAGGTGTGTTGATGATGTTGCTCTGTACTTCTGGCTTGAAGCCGGAGATCCTGAGCCATGCGTGTCTCCTCTCAGTTACTCCTATCATCATTTGCCTGCTGGAGTTCTCTGCTGCGTCCAAAGCTGACTTTAAGCAAGTGTTAGCGATGGCCTTGCCTTCCTCCGCTAGGTAATTTGCCCTTTGTTGGTGTTCTTCTGGCAGGTGTTTAATGAGCTGACTCATTTCTGCCCAATGCTGGTACGCATGCCTGCTGATGAGGGCGTTGGAGTTGGCGATGCGCCAGTGTATGGCTGCGTTCCTCTCCACTTTTCGTCCTGTGAGGTCTATTCGCTTGCTCTCCTTGTCTGGAGGTGGGCCTGTGTTCGTGGGCACACCGGCCCTTTTTCTGGCCGTTGCAGCGATAATGGAGTCTGCTGGTACTGACCCTTGGATGTACGCCGGGTCTTTTGTAGAATGTTTATATTTCTTCTCGCTTCTAGGTGTAACCGCCTTGCAGACTGCCGGTTCCCTGAAGGCCTCCCTTCCCTGGTCGAGGACGCCAGGCAACATGGGTAGGAATTGGCTCCTTGTCTGTTGAGGGAGCAGGGTTTCGAAGAGGAAACCTGCCTTTGTTTTTTCTTCCTGCATTTCGACCCCATATGTCTTTGCAGCTTTCTGGACGACCTCGTTGTAGACTCCGATGTCATCTGGCGGCGAAGGCCTCGAGGGGTAAGAGTCTACCCCTTCTTCTGGTGACTCTGCGTCGAGGTCTTGCCAGTCTATGTCTTGTACCTCCGAGGACGCCGAGTCCCGGTAAGACTGCATCTCTTCTTCGCCTTCGGCTTCGAAGTAGTAGTCTTCTTCGTCCTGGTCTTCGAGTGGTTCAGGTGTTCTCGGGGGCTCGATGTATTCGGCTTCGAACTCCTCGAGCGCCTCGTGGGCTGGCTTCGATGGGATAGCGTATTGCTTCATCTTGTCTTCGAAGTCTTTTTTCCGTTGCAGGATGCTCGCCATCTCTGCCTCGAGCCTCCTCTTCTTTTTCGCCATCTCGTGGGCCTTTTCGGCGTCGAGTGGTGCAGTGCTTCTCTTCGCGGTCGTCGAAACAGACGCCGGGCCTTCCTTTCTCGGTGCAGAGGCTTCCCTTTCGGAGGTGACCTTCGACGCCTTTGTTTTTTCGGAAGCTTTCGCCGATTGTGAGTCCTTGTCAAAGGATCCGCTCGACTGCTTGTCCTTGGACGCTGTTGCTTTCGTCGAGGGTTTCGGCGGCAACGCTCCCTTCGAGGACTTTGCTACACTTCTAGTAGTGTCGCTAGGTGTTCTGGCTTCACTCTTTCGAGCGTCGCTTTGGTGTTTTGGGGTCGACGACTCCCTTACCTCCTTCGACGTTTTCTTATGGACCTCGACGACAGCGCAGTCCTCTGGTCCCTCAGCGATGTTGTCTTCCTCTCCGCTCGAGAGGCCCAGGTCTCGGAGCGATGGTGCTGGTCCCTGGCCCTGCATGTTGTAGTTCGCCCTTCTCTGTCTGTCTCTCACCCGGAGGGTCTTCGGGGTGAACGCCGAGCACGCGTTGCAGTCTTCGCTGATGTGGTCGAGCGGCAAGCAGAGGTTGCAGACTGGGTGCTGGTCTTTTTGGGCGTACTTGGTGGCAGTTTTTGCAAAACTTGAACGGAGTCTTGTCCATAACCGCGCTCAGGGAGCCCCCTGCGAGCGCATTCTCTGTAGGCGTCGAGATTTCGGTCGTGGACCTTCTACCTCGTCGTCCTTCTTGTTGTCTCCGGTACTTGTGTCGTCGTCCGGTGTCTCAGGAATCCATCCTCTGTGATGATATTTCGACTTTTCGAGATTCTTCGTCCAAAATTTCTGGAACTTCTCGGCAACGATCCAGACCCCACGGCGGAAAAAAGAATCTGAAGATGGCTACCAAAGGTGGGAGCTTCCGCCGGAAGCGCGACGACGTCACCGAAGACACCAAATGGTGGGGCGTCGCCGCCCACCTGGGCCAAAAAAAAACAACAAAAAAAAAACCACAAAAACAAAGAAAAGACTACGAATCCGGACCCAACCACGAGATGGCGGAATAATGCACAGCATAGTGAATCCAGAAAGATTCACGCTGCAAAACTAGATCGTTATAAGAACTCTGGCAAATAGCCAGCACATTAAGCCCGCTAATGAGTGGCCTAGTGTTGTCAGATCAACAGGAATTTATACCGGGCAGAGCAACCTCTAATTTCTCAGGACCTTCTTTTCCTATATCCATCAAATTAGACCAGAGGTAGAGGCCGTGTGGATCTTTCAAGATGCGGAATGGGCATTTGACTCCTAAGAACGGCCTTTCCTGTTTGCAGTGTTGTGTAGAATGGGCATAAGTAACAATATAATAAAGCTAATTCAATTGTTATATACTGAACCCAATGCCTGTGTTTGTATTAATGGTTATACTTCTGAATCCTTTCCAATCCAAAGAGGCACTGGGAAGGTATGCCCCGTATCCCCACTCTTTCTTGCCTTGCTTGTTGAACCTCCTATTGTATTGTTGTGAACAGAACATTCCCATCGAACCTATGGTGCTGTTCATGTATGCAGATTACATTATGCTTTTTATCAAAGAGTCAGAGACAAATCATTGCCGCACTCACAGAAATAATATGGTATGGAGGGCTCTGAGGTATACATATTAAGTGGGGAAAAGATGCTACCAAGAAGCCCGCCATAGAATATCCCCTCAAATGGAATGAGGGAATAGTCAGATATATGGGAATACTAGTGACAACCGACAGAGGCTACTCCAAGACAACTACGTTCCTGCTGTGGCAAAGCTCACAGACCAGGTTGAAAGATGGATAACTCTCCTGTTGTCACTAACAGGAGGTGTTGCCTTAATAAAGATGATTGTCCTCCAAGTTCTTGTACTTTTTCAATAATAATCCCACTCTGCTTAGTCAGAAATTCTTTGTCACTTGTGTACACTGCTAATAAAACTGCAATGGGGAGGTAGAAATCCCAGATGAAAATGGGACTTCATTACCTTACCATACGAAAATGGGGTGTTTGCAGTCCCGGATTTAGAATGTTACTATCATGCTGCCCAGTCCCACAATGCTGCATCCTGGTTTAACCACAAAAGTAAAACCCCACATCTCCACATGGAATGAGATCAATTTGAGGGTGAACTTGACGCAGTGATTACCAGCAATTCAACCATATCTCTACAGATAATACAAATGGTAAGGTGCACATGCTGATCGGTTTGGACTACGACAAGAGAGGCAGGACTTGGCCTACTCCGTGGCATAACGAAACTTGAGGGGGCCCCACTGCAAAGTACATGCATGGGCCCCCCCCACACTCCAGACCCAGTTCGGAGCTCTCAGGCCAGGGACGTGCCAGTGCCCGAGGGTGCCCCAGGGGCTAGAGTTACGACATGGACCTACTCTACTCACCAGCATTAAAAAGGGCCAACAACCCAGCCCTCACACAAATGCTGGAAACTGGGGTTGCACACAGAATACATGCTGCAGGCATAACACAAGTCAGTCAACTTTTTAGAGAGCTACATTTTGGTTCTTTGAACAGTTTAAGGGAGACAGACTCGTCAGAGCTCTAGACGTTTTTACATACTATATGAAAAGACTTGAGAGTTATGGCCATCCTTTACAGATGAACTACTGGAATTCCTGCCTTTGACATGGCTTCTCACGGCACCAACTGCACGAGCATGGGGCTCTAAATTCTACAAATTGTATAGACAGCCTCCTGAAACCAAACAGCAAGCACATCATCAGGCAAATGGGAGAGAGAGATCTATGAAAACATAGGTGACGCCATATGGACGTACTGCTGCACACAAACCAAAAGCATTTTTGCTAGTTGGGAGCCATTCCCACATAAGTTACTTCGGGAAGCTGCTTGGATTTTGTCCAGTCAAAAAGATAAGGTGTACTTCTCTGAAAAACTTTTAGTCCAATTGACTGTATCCGCATTGGGCAGCTCAGATATGTACCTATATATCTTTTTTATTTGTCAGAGCCTTTACTTTGATTGAAAATTCTAACAGAATAAGGCTTAATCCTTTTATAGTTCGCCATCTTGGCTGAAATAATTAAGGAAAATATAGGTTACTGTATATGCACATTACAAAGAAGATTGCCTCCTTTTAATTAGGCATCTGGAATTTTCAAAACCAATATTTTTCAAATATAGCGCATTGTTGCGTCTTCTTGCAATTGATGTTTTAGTAAGTATTTGATTTTTAGATGTAACTGTGGGCCTGGGGTGCTTCTTGCATTCAGTGAGAAAAAAAATGGAATGGCATGAATTAATTTTATAACAAGATAAATGGACCTTTTAATGCACCGGAGATTCATTTTTAGATGCAATTGTGGGTCTAGGGTGTTTTTTTTATATGTTCTGTGAGATATAGGGACAGTCATGAACAAGATATGGATATTTTAATGTATGTGTTTTTAGAATGTGGTGTTTACTTTTATTGGTTTTAAGGACAAATGTCCAAATAAACTTATTTGATTCAGATTCAAAAGCATCTCTATCAATTATTAAGCACAAACTACTACACCTGCTGTAGGTGTAGTAGTTTCTCCTTTCTCAGTGTCTTCTTTTTTGGGAGGTGGGGGAGGTTGTCTTCTGACACGTTTTATGCAGTAGCTGTTTTTTTTTTTATATTCAATTGTCGGAGGAGATTGACCTACACTCCTGGAGGAGTCACTCTATTCTTCCCTCCCCCACTGGTGCTCTGTGTTGGGGGTGTGGTCCAAAGGAATCACTTGCTTGTTTTACCCCCGCCTCTTTGAGGGCTGGCCTCTCCCCTCGCTCTCCTGCGAAAGGGCGGTCTTCTTGGGTACTGCCATTGTTGTTGTGTTGCATGGCTCGCAGCTGGTTGGCGGAACCCTTGTTATTGTTGGGAGGACAGTGCTGTGTTCGAAACCTCCCTTGCCTGTAGGCCTTCTAGTAGGCATGCTTCCTCATTTGAAGGACCCCCAGAACTGCAATGTTCCCATTGCCTTTGCCATCTTGTTGTCCTTTTTCTGTTGCAAGGCTTCGTCCACTGCATGTCTGAAGATGGCATCCTCAGTGAAGGGCATATTTATGCATGAGGCCTTGAACACTAAGACTCTCAGACAAGCGTGCATCCAGAACATTGTCCCAGTGCACATTTGCCTGCTGGCTGTGTCTGCAGCATCGAGGGCAGATTAAGATGATTTGGTGAGGTTCTTGCCTTCTTGTACAACTGCCCTGGCTCGCTTCTTGTTTGCCTCAGTGAGATGATATGCGAGTCCCTCCATCTAGTTCCAATGCTTAATGCCCGTAGTGATTGAGAAGGACACTGGAGTTGGCAATCTCAATTAGGTTGCTGCCTCTCTCTCCCTCCCTCCCTCCCTCCCAATCTTCCTGCCTACCAGATCCATCCCTTTGCTTTCCCTTTCCAGGGGTGGCTCAGTTGATGTTGGTGTTGTCCCTTTTTCTTGCTGTTGCCACTATGAGTCTGCTGATACATTCCCTTTTATGTGTATGGGGTCCTGCGAAGAGTGTGCATTTCTTCTCTAGGTGTGATGTTGCAGCCTTTGCAGCGCCAGTTCTCAGGCTTCCATCCTTTCGTTGAGGATGCTCGGTAGCATGGGCATGTACAAGTTTGCCTTCTGTAAAGGCATCAGTGTTTTGAGGAGGAAACAGGAATCCTCCTTTTCCTCCGCCAGCTGCACCCGCATAGGTGTCAGCCACCATTTTGATGAGTCCGTTGTGCATGGAGAAGTCATCCAGTAGAGAGGGCATCGAGGGGTAACAGTTGACCCCCTCCTCGGGGATTCGCTGATGCGGTTGTGTCACATCTACTCCTGTTGTTCTGGTCTCGAGGATGGTAGAGTCTCCATCCTCGTAATCTAAGAACTCCTCCAGCTCTTTGTATGGCTCCGGCATCAAGGGTGGTTTGATGTCCGGCTGATTGCCTTCTCCCTCTTTTGTCGGGATGCAGAACGCCTTTAAGGACTCCTCAAAGTCCTTCTTGCACTGAAGGATTGCTGCCATTTAGGTTTCGAGTCGACATCTCTTCTGCTCCGTCGCCTTCTGTTAGTCGTCTTCATGCTTTTTGCTTTGGGGTCTGCAGTTCTATGGCCTTGTGCACCACTCTTTGCCGGCATTGAGGTGGTGCTCAGAAGACCTTCCCCCATTGGTGTTCCTTGGCTTGGGCCCATGTGGCTCTTGGTTTGTACTGTCCTTAGAGTGTCAAGGGTTATGATTTCAAAAGTTTATTTACCTTCTATTGCAACTTGCATTCGGATTTCTTCTCTGTCCTCCTCAAGGCCTCTCAATGTTGATGACATTTTCCTAGACATCCGCCTCTCCTCCCTGCGCCTGTTTGGTGTCCACGGTTTTCCTTCTCTTCCTCACTGGACAGGCCCAGCTCCTTTAGGAAAGGTTGTTTCTTCCATATTTCAGCCATGGTGTAATGTGCCAGATGTTATGTTGGTCTTACTTTGAATTTCTTTGGCTGGAATTCAGAGCAGGCCAAGCAGTCCTCAGCACTAGAGTCCTTGGGGAGGCACAAATTGCAGATCTTGTGCAGATCCCTCTGCACCAACTTGTGGTGGCAGTTGGGGTACAACCTAAAGGTGGTGTTCTCTGTCTCCCTTTCCTGCCTCATCTCAGTGTATTCTCTGCCCACGTGCTCCTGGTCCGAGGGGACTCCCAGTCAGGGCTGGAGAAGGGCCTTCCCTAATCTAACTTGTCATTGCATGGTGTCCGGTGTTAGTTGGCTGTTTACTGGTGCAACCTTTCGGTTTCTCTCTCGACAATTATGATTTTCTCAATTTCTTTCAGAATTCCTCTGTCTTGCTTCCAGACCCAACGGCAGAAAAAAGAATCTGAAGATGGTGACCGCATACAGGAACTTCCAGGGTGCACGTCAGATATCACAAGGGCGGATGGGCTTACCAACAAATGGTAACCGACAACGCCCAAGGAAAAAAATAGAGAGAAAAAAAAAAAAAAAGAGCGTGAGGGAAAGATACGATTCCATATCCAACCAATAGAAGGCAAAATAACGCACAGCATGTGAATCCAGAAACAGATTCATGCTGCAAAACGAAATGGTTATTAATCTGTAGGTGTAGTTGCCTTCGGTCACTGCATGGCGTAATGCGCCTGTCTTTGCTCCCTTCCTTTCACTCTTTTGGGCTTGAAGCCTGCACAAGTCTCACAACCCTCTGTATTGTGTTCTCACGTTCGGCACAGATTACACACCAAGTTTTTGACCTTCTGGGCAAACTTATGGTGGCACTTCAGGCAGAAGCTGAAGGGTAAGTTCTCCATGTCATTCAGAGCAGGGGCCTCCCTGCCCGTGTATTCTCTGACTGTTCCTTGTCAGCTGTCCATGTGCTCCACTTACTTCTCCTTTTGAACTAAACCTTTCAGACTGCTGTTTTTCACTCTGGAACTTTGACTTTGGTTTCGACGATCCTTTGTTTTATTCTTCTTCTTCCGAAGATTGGAGAGCCTTCAGCGACCCTTCCATACCCAATGGTGGAAAAAAGAATCTCAAGATGGCAACCATGCGCAAAGGCTTCCGGGGAGGGCGTCTGACATCAGGAGAGGCTCGACTAAGCACCAAATGGTGAGAACAGTTGATGCCCAACAACAAAAATGATTAATAAATAAATACATTTAAAAAACAGAAAGAGAAAAGAGACTACTACAAAAAGGAGGGTTCTGGACCCAACCACTAGATGGCGGAATAATGCACAGCAAGTGAATCCAGAAAAGATTCACGCTGCAAAACCATGACTTTCAACCAACCTAGCCAGCGACGATGCAGTATTATTAAAATATATATAATGGTTTTAGCCAATTACAATAGAAAAAACGAAATGGTTACTTACCAGTAGGAGTAGTTTTGCAGCTTGATGAGTTTTCTGGATTCACATGCTGTGCATTATTCCGCTATCTAGTAGTTTGGTCCGGAATTGTCTTTGTGGTTTTTTTTCCTTGTTTTGGTCGTTGTCGACCACCATTTGGTGCCAGGTACGTCCCTTGTGTGACGTCAGACGGCGCCTTGGAGGTCGTTGTGCGTGGTAGCCATCTTCGGATTCTTTTTTCTTTTGTGTTTTTAGTCTATAATCCTTTAGATAGTTATTATAACTTGCTTCCCCACCGGTTGTATTCCTTGTAGGGGAGGCCGGGTGGGTCGCATGTGAATCCAGAAAACTCATCAAGCTGCAAAACTACTCCTACTGGTAAGTAAGTTTCATTTTGCAGCATGAATCCTTTTCTGGATTCACATGCTGTGCATTAGATTACGTAGCGGTTTCTCCCATCCTGGGGAGGCGGTGGTAAGAGGAAGACTTTGCGAACAGGTGTTGTAGTAATTTCTGTACTATTTGTGCTTCCTTCTTCATTTGTATGTCCACACAGTAATGTTTGGTGAAGGTGTGTGGTGATGCCCATGTAGCTGCTGCATATATAGTGTCTATGGGCACATTGGCCATAAATGCCAGAGTAGCTCCCTTTTTCCTGGTGGAGTGAGCTGTTGGTTGTACTGTTAATTCCTTGTTGGTGGTCGTATAGCATATTTGGATGGTTTGGACTATCCACCGTGAGATTGTCGCCTTTGTGACCGGTGTCCCTGTGTTAGTATGTGCGTAGGCAACAAACAACTGTTTAGATTTGCGTGTTTGCTCTAATCTCTGTGGGTAATACAGAAGTGCTCTCCTTACATCCAGGGTATGGAGGCTTTTTTCTCCTTTAGTTTTTGAAGAAAACCGTTAGGAGAATGCTTTGATTTAAGTGATATATGGATACCATTTTTGAAGGAACTGTGGATTTGTTTTTAAAATAACTTTGTCCTTGTGGATTTGCATGTATGGTTCCTGTATGGTTAAAGCATGTAACTCACTTACTCTCCGTAAGGATGTAATGGCAATGAGAAATGCTGTTTTTAAAGTGATGTGTTTGAGTTCTGCCTTATGCATGGGCTCAAAAGGTTTTGCCATAAGTTGTGTGAGCACTGTATTTAGACTCCACATGGGCACTGGAGCTGTTCTTGGGGGAGCAATTCTTTTAGCTCCTTCTAGGAATTGTTTTATGACAGGTCTTGTGAAGAAGCTTTTGCATGTTTTCCCTCTGGTATACACTACCATGGCTGCGAGGTGTACCTTTATGCTAGAGTAGTTGATGTGACTGTCTAGGAGATGAGTTGGATATATGATGACTGTTTCCTGTGTGTTGATTGAGTTCATTTGGTTGTTAGCTGTGCACCAAGTGGTGTATCGCTTCCATTTTGAGGCATAGCATTTCCTTGTAGTTTGTTTTCTTGCTTCCTTTAGAATTTCCATTGTTTGTAAAGGCAGGTTGAGATGACCAAACTCTGGGTACTCAGGTGCCAAGCCGCTAGGTGTAGCGTTGTTGGTTCCGGTTGAAAGATTTGGCCTTGTTGCATTGCCACAGATCTTTGTCCGCTCTGATTTTGATTATTTGTCCCCTGGACAGTTCTAGCGGACTTGAATACCATATTTGTCTGTGCCATTGTGGGGCAATGAGAATTAGGTTTGTTCCCGGTTGTCTTGCCTTTTCCAGTACTCTTTGGATTAGGGGTATTGGTGGAAAAGCATATGCAAATGCCTGACCAATTTAGTGACAGGGCATTCCCTTTTGACAGGTGGTGATGAAACCTCGAGGCAAAGAACTGGCATTTCTTGTTCTGTAATGCTGCAAACAGGTCGATCACTGGGATTCCCCAGAGCTTGAAGATGTATTGTACTGTCTTCTGCTTCAATTCCCACTTGTGGGAGCAGTTGTTTTGCCTGCTCAGAAGATCTGCTGTTGTGTTGTATACTCCCGGTAGATGCATTGTTTGCAGGCTGATTTTTTGTGAGATTGCCCATTGCCAGATTTGCTGTGCTAGCTTGCTTAGCAGAAATGATTTCGTACCACACTGTTTGTTGAGGTAGAACATTGTGGTGGTGTTGTCCGTTTGAGTCAAGACAGTCCTTTTTTGAATGCGTTTCTGGAATGCTTTCAATGCTAGGAATACTGTTCATTTCCAAGTAATTGATGTGTTTTATGGAATCTTGTTGGTTCCATTGACCGTGTACTTTCAGTTGTTTGAAGTGCGCTCCCCATCCGTTGAGGGATGCATCTGTAGTGATTGTCACAGATGGAGTTGGGTTCTTGAAAGGTCTGCCTTGCTAGGTTGTTGGATGCCCACCACTTTATCTCTGCTTGCAGCTTGTGCGTTACAACCACCAGATCTTCCCAACTCCCTGTGGCTTGAGACCAGTTGTTGGTAAGCCATTCCTGGAATGGGCGCATGTGTAGGCGGGCATGAGGGATGAGTGGGATGCATGACGCCATCATGCCCATGAGTTTCAGGACTCTCCTCACTGTCAGAGAATGACCCTTCTGGTAGAGTGTGGTTTCTTATTTGATAGCTTGTATCCTCTTCTGCGTTGGGTAAGCCCGCGCGTTCTTTGAGTCTAGTGTTGCCCCTAGAAAAGTCTTTTCTCTTTCTGGCTTTGTGGAGGATTTCTTGTGATTTATTGAGAAGTCTAGTTTTTGTAACGTGTGGATTGCTGTTTGAATGTGGCAGAGACATTTTTGCTTGCCTTTATGAGCCAGTTTTCCAGGTAGGGATAGACGTGCATTCCACCCTTTCGCAGGTGTGCTGCGACTGCGGCTAGGCACTTGGTGAAGACACGTGGTGCTGATTTTATTCCAAAAGGAAGTACCTTGAACTGATAGTGTGTTCCTTTGTGTAGGAACCGGAGATATTTTAGGTGGTTCTTGTTCATCGGGATATGTAAATAGGCGTCCTTGAGGTCTATTGTTGCCATGTAATCCCCTTTTAGAATTTGTGGGATTATCTCTTGAAGCGTAGTCATTTTGAAATGTTGGGTTAAAATTAACTTGTTTATGAACCTTAGGTCCAGGATTGGTCTTAGTGATAGGTACTGTTTAGGAACTAGGAAATATGGTGAGTAATTTCCTTTGAAGAACTCTTGTTTTGGTACCAACTATATTGCTTGTTTTTAAAGGTCTTTGATTTCTGAATTTAATTGTGTGAGTTCTGATTTGAGGAACCTCTTTATTTTTGGTGGGTTTGCAGGTGGTGTTTTTGTGAGCTCTATGCAATACCCATATTTTACCAAATGTAATATCCAATTGTCTGTGGTGATTTTTTGCCACTGCTCTTGGTATTGTGCTATTCTGCCTCCCACTGGTGTCGAGTGTGGGTCTTACTCTGTGCAGGAGTCAATTAGAACCATTTCCTCTTCCTCTAGAGGTCTGGCCTCTGCCTCTTCCTCGAAAGGACTGCTTCGGCTGTTGCTGCCAACCTTGGTATCCTGTTTGTTGGCTTGTTTGTTGGCCATTCCCTTGTTGTTGGTGTGACATTTGTTGCCCTTGAACAAATGCTCCTCTTCCTGTGGGCTTTCTGTTGTTAAAACCACCTCTTTTGAAGGTACCCCTTTGCTGCCAGGCTCCCATAGCTCTTGCAGTTTCGTTATCTTTTTTGATTTGTTGGAGAGATTCGTCCACCTCCTTTCCAAAAAGTGCCTCCCCTGTGAAAGGCCTGTTAATGATGGAGGTTTGAACCTCCTGCTTAAATCCTGAAATTCTAAGTCAGGCATGTGTTCTTAGGGTGGTGCCTGTGCACATTTGTCTGCTGGCAGTGTCTGCTGCATCTAGTGCAGATTTCAGGCATGTGTTTGCGATGTTTTTGCCTTCCTGGACAATGGACTTAGCTCTTTTCTTGTCCTCCTCGGGGAGCTTGTTGACGAGCTCCTCTATGTCCTCCCATTGCTGGTGTCCGTACCTGTTCAGCAGGGCATTTGAGTTTGCGATGCGCCACTGCGTCGCTGCCTCTTTTTCCATCTTTCTCCACACCATATCCATATGTTTGCTTTCTTTCTCTGGGGTGGTCCAGTGTTTGAGAGGGCATTTTCTCTTCTCGTGGCCGTAGTGACTATGATGGAGTCAGGCACTGTGTTTCCTTGAATATATTTATGGTCTTGGAGGAGGCTTTGTACTTCTTCTCGACCCTTGATGTTATCCCTTTGCTTGAGGCTGGTTCTTTGAAGGCTTCCTTGCCTTGATCTAGGATGCTTGGTAGCATATGCAGGTATTGTGTCCCCTTGTTGGCTGGGGCAAGTGTTTCTAAGAGGAAACATGTGTCTCCCTTCTCCTCTTCGAGGGGGACTCCGAAAGTGTCTGCTGCCCTTTTAACAAGGCAGTTGTAGGAGGCAATATCATCTGGTGGAGATGCCTTCGAGGGATAGCAGCAGATCTCCTCTTCTGAACGTTCGGTGTCGAGGTCATTCCATGTGTCCTCGAAATTTTCTGAGGCTTCACCCTCTTCAGGAGCGTCTATGCAATCGTCGAGATCTTCATCGCGAGGTTCGGGGGTTGGAGGCGATTTGAGAATCTCCTCTTCTTCCCCTTCGGCGTCTTCTGCCCCTTCGGCGTCGACGTTGTCCGCTTCGGTGACTGGGACCTTCGGAAGTCCTTCAGTGAAGCGTCAAACTCCTTCTGGAGGAGCATTGCCATTTTGGCTTAGAGTCATTTTCTCTTTTTCTCGAGGGCTCTCTCAGCGTCGGAGACCAGAGACTTTCTTTTCTTGCTTTTCTTGTTTGCGCTTGCCTCTGGCTTCGACGGCGTTGTGCTTTCCTTCGGGGGTTCGTGTTCGACCCTTTTATTCTACGCTTTGGGCGATTTTCCCTCGCCGGTGCCCTTTGGTAGGGTTCCGTGGGGTTCTTTGGATCGTGGCTGGCTTTCGATCGCCTTTTTCTTCGGCGTCGGGGCTGCCTTAGGCTGCGCCTTGTTTTCGTGGACCTTCAGTTCTGATAGATGCATATGGTGTCTTACCTTATCCGTCTTCTTCCCTGTATCGCTCGCCTTCTTGTGGGGGTGCGGTTTTTCGGAGTCACCTTCCAGAAATTTCGACGTCTGATCCTTCGTGTGTCGATTCTGCCGGCATTCCCTGATCCTCTTCATCGCTGGAAAAACCTAGGTCTTTCAGGGAAGTTTTCTTCGGAGCCTGGGATATCGTTGCATAGTTGGCCTCTCTCTGCTTTGGGCGTGTCCTGAGAGTTTTTGGTATTAACACCGCGCAGGCCTCACAGTCCTTGTCCTTATGGTCCTTGGGTAGGCAGAGGTTGCACACGTCATGTGGATCGCGTTGTGTGAACTTGTGGTGGCACTCCGGGCAGAATTTGAAGCGGGTATTTTCCATGGGCCCTACCTTGCCATTTGTCGACTTTGAAGTCTTCTGATGTTGTTGTGATGTCGATCTCGGAGTTCTGTTCTTATCTCCGGTTGCGATGTCGATGGAGTCCACTCGGATTCTCGACTTTCTCTTCTTTTTCGGGATTTTTCCAGAAAACTTTTTAGAGCGTCCAGTCTTGCTTCCAGACCCAACGTCGGAAAAAAGAATCTGAAGATGGCTACCACGCACAACGACCTCTAAGGTGCCGCCTAACGTCACACAAGGGACGTACCTGGCACCAAATGGTAGTCAACAACGACCAACACAAGAAAAAAAAAAAAACTGACAATTCCGGACCCCACCACAAGATGGCGGAATAATGCACAGCATGTGAATCCAAAAAAGGATTCATGCTGCAAAACTGTCCTACAAGCACCACTTCCACAGTAACTTCAAACTGTCAGTTCAAAATAATATGCTCTAATAGTGCATTTGTTCACAATTCCATACAATGCATTCCTGTACTAAGGGAGAATGTATTCTATTGTAATTGCATTTGCATAGCGCCTCATAACTCTGACAAGGCAGAGGCACTTTTGGTGGACAGGTATAATGCTACTCTGGGATGCTATTATTGACGATGAGTTGCCCAGGAAATTCTTTGTTCATATGTACTTCTGATCTAGGTTGGCCAGAAGCAGCTGAAGGGCTCCACCAAGCACAAAAAAGCTGCTTACAGCGATATAACAAATGTAAATATAGATGACCTAGATCACATTTTCGATTGTTCTTTTGCCTTTAAAGCATTCACTGCAAGCTAATTGGGAGAGATGCACTAAGTATTTTCATATGGCTCCACAAGGCACCATAAAGAAAATAACACACTAGAAAGAAAAGAACAAGGAAATAAAGAGCAGAACAGGAAAAAGGCCAACAGGTGGGAGGGGGATATAGGTACAGGAAACAGAAAGGAGAAAGGAATAAGAGGCACATAGAGGTAGAGAGCTATGAGACAGGAACTAGAGCAGAGAAGGACTGAGGAATTAAGTTCTGAAACTGGTAAGAACACTGGAAATAAGAGCAAAAGGGGACATCTTGGATCGAGAAAGCAAGGAGAACAAGCAACAGAATAAGTTTTAAGACCAGGAAACATGAAGGACAACCAGAAACGGCTATAACATTGGGGTTGGGGCAGAACAAAAAAAACCACAAAGGTTTATTGGGATTAAAACCCAGAAGAAACCGATATATACGTCTGAACGGAGTACCAAGGAGAAGGGCAACATGGGTGGAATGGAATTTGGGAATCATGAAAAGTGCTGAATGTCTCAAACATGACAAGTCTTTATGATTGCTTGCTAGGCTGCTGGATAACAGATGGTCGGGGGTGGCTATATGGCATAAGTGCTGCAGTTCAAGACCAAATCCAGGGTTCCATCCATCGCCACATCCTTCCAGTCCTGGATTTCCTTGAACACTTCGTTTTCTCGGAGTTGAAAGGACTCACCCACCTGGTAACGATTAATAAAAAAAAAAAAAAAAGCCCAGAACTGGAAATATGGTGCCTTGATAATATGGAGCTAGATGCTAACCCTTCCTGCACCAAAAAAAACACAGCTCAGATTGACTTAACGGTTCCAGACAGTGCTAAGCAACTGAAGCCTAAGCAGTGTGTAAATTATAAACAGGATATCTTTCCTGCCCCCCTCAGCCCCCCCATCATCACGAGAGACGCCTACCACATTGTTACAGGGAAAGGATGCAGTCAAAAGTTCTTACTTCTTCCTCCTCCTCACTGCTAGCCAGCGAGGCACTGGTGCTCTTGCCTTCCTCAGGGCGCCCGTGCAACTCTTGCTCCGCCTCCCACTCCTGCAGCACCTCCTCAAGGTTGAAGCGACGGCGATAGCTGACAAAAAAGGTTTTCACCTGCACCGGCGTCTTGTTCCCGATCACTTCGGCCACAGCGGCAAAGTCTTTGCCATACTTGCGAACAGCTGGTCAAAGAGTGAAAGGGTGGGGGAGAAAAAAAAGGGGAAAACAAAGGTCAGGAGGCTTCTCCGGCTAGTCAATATTTGCAAAGAATTCCAAAGACAAGGACCAAATGGAATTTTTTGGGGGGCCTTCTATAAATGTCAATTTAAACTATTATCTATGGGTGAACAGCTAAAGAATGTCCCACTCGAAACAATCTGACTATCTATAGTCCCAAGTGGTATTTTGTGTATTCTCTGTAATTTCAATCAATCTGTTGACATTGACTGCTATAAGATTTTTTTTGTGAGTTTTTATTTGGAGTTAGTTTCAGGGGATTCTAGTTTTCACTCAGCCCTTTAAAAAAATGTTCGAGATTAGTCATTCAAAATGTTATGCTTTCTATTTTGCTATTTGCAACTTTAGTGCAATTGCCCCCTTATTTTTTGCCAAGGTTTTCGTTTCTGATGGGTAATTAATGTGCATTCTGTAACCATTAATACATTCAGAATTGAATCCATTTGGGCATTACCTGGAGCCTTGAAAATGAGGAGATGATCCTTTACAGTTCCTACTAGACTGTATAAATTAGATAGAAAATAAACTAACAAACAAATAAACAAACACTGGACACCCAGATTAAAATAAATACTCCTACGTTAAGAAGGTATATGGAACTTGTAAGTGAAAATAAGGGTTCTCGAGAAAAATTGATATTTCTGACAGCCTTTGTGGCAAGACAGCAGGCATGCATTCAGCCAGTTGAGATGTTGTGTGCAGAACTGCTTGGGAGATGGCCAAGACGTTGAGCTACAAGTCAATGGCTGGGAAAAAGAGTTGCAATTTGTTCCGGCACACCAAAATCAGGACGACATCTCCACCAGCTTGACAGGGGTGAAAGTCAGCCTCAAGATCTATGACTGAGGCTGGTAAGGGCAAGATCTGGATTTGTTATTCTGGTCTCCCGGGTGTGAAAGTGGGGTTGAAAGGGCTGCGAGGTGCCATGGAGCAATAGCACTAGTAGAGAGGCATTAGTAAAGAACTGAAATAAGCAATCCACCAACAGCAACAACGTTATCAATGGGGTATTAGTTAGACCTGGGACAACACAGAGGATGCGAGCATCCAGAAGTTCTGACCTACCAAATTTGGGAGGCAGGGGGCAGAGGCAATGCTAATTTTAATATGAAAGTCAATAAAAAAAGAAAAGAAACTTGTTCCAATGCTGCAAGTAGACCATAGTCAGACAGCAAGATCACACAATTGGATGGGGGACAAACAAATAATAGGATGATGCAAACAGCAGAGAACTTACGCCCAGAATATCACGAGTAGTCCCCTAAATTTCACAAACCAGTTCTAGAATAATATCTGACACCTGCAAAAGTATATAATACAAATACCACACATCAAGCCCTGCAAACCTTGGCTACAACTAGGATAAAGCAGATAAAACAGAGAAAAATACCGGGAACATATGGAAAAACCAACAAGTGAGATGAACTGGAGTATATTGTCAAGGTAGCAAAACATCTGAAAAATGAAACCGGCAATTGAAAGGGAGGACATAATTAGCTCAATGCAGGACTTTTTCAAAACAAAAAAACACTAATGACGGAGCACACGTTGTGTCTTACACTGGAAGATCCCACAGAGTCGAGAAAATGAGGGACAAATACACAACAGCAAGGAACATCTTTAAAAACTGTCCTGGTTCAAGCTCAAAGAACCTCTGTCCAACATGAGCTCGAGTTTAAGTATCTTAGAACCTGTCACAAAACACACACTACACAAAGGAGGCGTTATTATGGTAATCAAGGAGTTCAACTGATGAAAGGCAATATCAGGAAAATTTTCCTTACCCAGTAAGCATCTGTTTGTAGCGTGTAGTTCCATAGATTCACATGCTCTTCAAACTCCTAACATCTAGAGTTGGGCTCGGATGTTTGCAACTTATTTTTCTTTGAAGAATTCTCTCAAGTCACGAGGTATATGGTGACTTCTCCTTATGTGTGCATTGCAAATGGGCCCGGACTCAATTTTAGATTGTTTTTTTCTGCCATCAGGTTCAAGCATGACAAACGGAGATCCAGGATTAAGGCGCCCATCGTCACTTTCCTCCACCGCACCTAGTCTAATTTTGACACCAATCAAAGTGGAAAATAACTTACTACTGCCGACTCACTACCTAGACCTCCACGAGACAGAGGATCAACAGACTTGTAACCGCAGGGTTGCAGGCCCAGATAGGGGCCTTGAGCGCCCAAGCTTCGACTCAATGTTTCCTCTTTCGAGAATGCACAGCTGGTGATGGTACAGACTCCGTTTTAACACTGCCCCCACTGTAATGCAAAATGCCCCTGGTCTGACCACCACCTGGTGTGTAATTTGTGCTTGTCGCCTCAACACAATGACACCACGCGTGAGGCCTGCCTGGTGTTTAGGTCCAAAAAGACTCTTTATCAAGATGTAAAGACACTCCAAAGAGGATACCCCGGATATCTTTGGGGAAGATCCCTGGGCGCCGAGGACATTTAGGCCCACCAACTATTGTAAGCAGCAGTTTTTTTCTCTGGTTCTGAAGAAGAGCAGGAACAATCCACCTCTACGACGAAGCAACAGAACCACGCACATGAAACAGCAGGTCGCCGAGTGTGGCAGACCCTCATACCAAACCTGCCAAATTCCCTTATGGTGAGGCATAGCACCATCCCAAGGTGGTCAGGCCATTAGGCCCACGAAGTCAAGCCAGCTCTCTGGGGCACCTCATCGCTTTGGCACAGGCCAAACCCACAAGAAGCTAAAAAAGCCGGCACCTCCCACACCCACGGGCACTCAACATTCCTGACTGGCCACCAAGACAAACATTTTAGCCTCCTGGCGCCGAAGCCCATGTTGCTGTTAAAAATGACAACAGGCTCCAAGACGCCGCTGGCATCGTAAGCCCTCGGAGCGGACACCACCTTTGGCGCTGAAACACCAGGAGCCAAGACCTACCTCTGTGCAGAGACCGCCGACCTTTAAAGTATTGCTTCAGAAGGCCTACCCTTCAACACGGAGAACCACCGGCCCAGAAAACAGCAACAAATCAAAGCATCCAATCCTCGAGCGGCTCCAAATGGAGCCCGATACCTGGCAAAAGAGACTGTACATACATCCTCAGACTTCTAAACCACTGCCCAAGGTGGTCAACACCTTACCACTTAGGAGGAAGTCAACCTTTGAGGAGGACTTCGCTCCAGCACCACAGCCGGTTTAAAAGCATAAAAAGAGGCGTAAGGGCACCAGCCCCATCCACTTTGTCCCTTCCACTCCTCCTCTACCTGCCTCTTCTTCCTCTTACTCCACCTCCTCCTATCCCTTGCCTGCCCCCTCAAGACACTACCAAAGGCATACAAATTTCTGCGTTCACCACAGTCCTCGGCAGGATCACACAGCCCCTACTAGGAGGGAGAGCCATAGGACATAACTGGGGAGCCAGGTGAGGGGAGAGACCCCTGGGATGATAATTCTGTAGCAAACACAAGGAGATGATGGACGGAGCGCTGAAACTTTTCAGACACTCACCCCCAGTCACAGATCTGGGTTGAATCCATCATCGTTCTTTATCTCACTTCGCCACCCCAGTTCAGACACAGTTATATGCAAATCAGTCTTGACCCTGTGCCTCATGGGAACAGTCCAGCACAAACTGCCACGCCATGTCTTCCCTGGACCGGAATCAAGCATCCTGGGACCGGTTTCGGGCTAACAGCCCTCATCAGTCAGGCTAGCTTGAATCCAGTGGCAAAGTGAGCAAGGGACCCATAGCTTGGCAGTTTGTGCTGGACTCTTCCCATGGGGCACAGGGTCAAGACTGATTTGCATATAGCTGTGTCTGAACCGGGGTGGCGAAGTGAGCTAAAGAACGATGATGGATTCAACCCAGATCTGTGACTGGGGGTGAGTGTCTGAAAAGTTTCAGCGCTCCGTCCATCATCTCCTTGTGTTTGCTTTGTTTGCCCTAAATTGGCAGGGTATGCCCAGACGTGGGTCCCTTGCTCACTTTGCCACTGGATTCAAGCTAGCCTGGCTGATGAGGGCTGTTAGCCCGAAACCGGTCCCAGGATGCTTGTTTCCGGTCGAGGGAAGACCTGGCTTGGCAGTTCGGGCTGGACGTGATATTGCACGTAGGCATCTACCTGCACCTGGGAACCCAGTTTGTCTGCATAGAAATTCTTCCACTCATGGCCTAGTGTCTAGTTTTGGTTTACTCTGGTGAGGAGCCGTGGTTATAGCCTCAGTACCATTTCTTTTTTTATTTGTGTATTGGTTTAGATGACTGAGGGAGGTTCCCTTTGTTCCCTGGCCTTTGAGGGTGAGCTTTCTATTCAAGAGGCTTTCATTAAGAGAGGTGACTTCCTGTAAGTAAAGCGAATCTGTCGCATGCTTCTTCGAAGCAGTTCAGTATGCAAGTTTCATGGCTTCCTTCTTCAGTGTTTCTTTTAGAGACCTATTGCTATGCCGGTGGTAGGCTAGTGTTTAGGAACTTTGGGTTCTAATCTTGGAGTAAGCGGGTGCTTCAGCAAGTTGAAGTGTTGCTCTGACTCAGAGTATATGCTTTGCATTCTTTTGAATGCTATTTGCTTGGGAGTTCTTCCTTTATGGTAAAGGAACAGTGTCTAGTGAAGGCATAAATAGTACCTCAACTGCAGGCAATTCCTATCCCTGCTCCATATTGTGTAAATTGGCAGCCAAAGGTTTGTGATTCACAGGTTGGGCCAACTTGTCCCAAGACCAATGTAAATTTAATGGCTTGTTGTCCTTGACATCAGACAATATGTCCTAGATGTCGGGCCTTTTTGGTCTCCGGCAAGGCTGCCAATCATCCATAAAAGTCTTGGAGACACTTTTATAATAGGAGGATTTTTGGACTTTGTAGTTAGCTTTTCTTCTTCCTATGATGTTCTTGATATACATGGTTCTGTCTGATCAACATTACCTGTCTTCTGGAGAGGATGTACTTATTATTTTCTGCTTTAATCGACTCGTGAGGAATCATTACTTGTTTCTTGTGGTGTCAGTCTTTATGATACCATTTGACAGGCAGCATTTTCTTACGGCAAGTCACCCACAGTGTTGTGTTGGTGGCGCAGTACCCTTTTTTCACTGTTGTGTATTTTTGCCGAACCTCTCATTTCAAAGTGGCTTTTTGGTATGCAGTGTATACATGATAAAATGTGATGTGTTTCACATAGTTGTTGGACTTACAATCATATTTGTCTTGTATTACAGGTGTTGTATGTGCTTGTTGACAAGGATTTATTTTATGAGATTTTTGGGTACTACACTAATAGGTGCATTACCATTTTCAATATTATTGTAAAGCTCTTTTTGGAACTGGTTTGTCAGTTCTAGTTAGTTTTTAGGTATACAGCATATACTTGGCTGTGTCATATGTGTTATACATATTTGTTCTTGAAGAAAAAAAAAAAAGAGAGGTTTTAATCAAAGATGCAGTTGATTCTCTTTTTCTTGCTTGCCTTGGTGTTTCAAGCTTATTCACGGCTCGAAGTTGTATTCAGTCTGTTGGACTATGTCACTGAAGGCCGTAGTAGGGCAAGCTTTATACGTCCTTGCAGTCTGGCAGTAGTTGTTGGCCAGCGAAATTCTGTGAATTGCCGGCCTGTCGGAGTATCTGGTGACACATTTATGTTTGTATATACATTTATGTCCATATATGCATCTTTGTGGCAAGATGTTATACAATTGGCACATTTGATGAATATGAATGTTCATTTTGTCCAAACTAAAGCACAAGTTACTAACTTGTGTAACGATATATCTGTAAGAGACAGTAGTTAGTGATAGATTCCTTACCTTAGAATATCCCCAGGCGTCAGGCTGGATCCGGAAAGTTTTGCGTAGCAGTACCCTTGCGCGTCGGTAGGCGGCGTCGTGCGGCTCCGCGTCCGTCGTCGGCGTCGTGATCGCCGGGATGACGTCGCGGGCAGTACTTAGGCGCCGCCCCTGCGCGCTGACGTCAGTTCTGTACACGACTTTCCGCGCCAGGAACGCAGAGCCATGCAAGAAGCTGACACAGGTGTCTGAAAAATACTAGGGCCCTGAAAGGGATGTCCTTAACCCTAGAAATCAGTTCGCAGAACGGGAGGATAGGTGGGCGGTAAGGAATCTATCACTAACTACTGTCTCTTACAGATATATCGTTACACAAGTTAGTAACTTGTGCATCTGAAAGAGACACGTTAGTGATAGATTCCTTACCTTAGAATAGATACCCCAGCAATACCAACCCCGGTGGTGGGTCTGCGAACAAAGATCAGACAAGGAAGTCCTGGAGGACAGAACGGCCAAAGAAGCCGTCCCTCCGGACCTGACTGTCAAGGCAGTAATGCTTAGTAAACGTGTGCAGCGAGGCCCACGTAGCTGCCTGACAGATAACCGGCAGCGGAACACCGCGGCCCAAGGCCGTGGTAGCAGCCGTTGCCCTGGTGGAATGGGCACGCAGCCCAACAGGAGGCTCCTTTTAGCCAAAGAATAGCAGGTCTTGATGCACAAGGTAACCCAGCGGGAGATGGTCCTCTTGTGCACCGCCCGACCTTTTTGGCGCCCACGTAGCCAACAAAGAGCTGGTCATCCACCCGGAAGTGTTTCGTGCGGTCGATATAGAAGGAGAGCGCACGTTTTGGGTCCAGACGGTGGAGCCTCTCTTCCTCTCTGGAAGGATGCGGAGGCGGAAAGAAGGTGGGCAAAGTGATGGTCTGCCCAATGTGGAAAGCAGTAACCACCTTTGGCAAGAAGGACGGACGCGTCCGAAGAACAACCTTGTCTGGATGAACAGACAGAAAGGGAGGTTTGCAAGAAAGAGCCTGGAGCTCACTCACCCGCCGAGCGGAGGTGATGGCCACCAGAAAGGCTGCCTTTAGAGTCAGAAGACGAAGAGGACAGTTATGCAGAGGCTCAAAGGGAGCGCACATTAAAAAGGTAAGAACCAAGTTCAAGTCCCACTGAGGCATTACAAACGGAACAGGAGGGAAGAGGTGAGTAATGCCTTTTAAGAACCTGTTAACAACAGGGGACTTGAAAAGGGAGGGCTGATCAGGGAGCCTGAGGAAGGCCGAGATAGCACAAAGATAACCCTTGATGGTACCCAGGGCAGAACCCTGTTGGGCCAGAGAGAGAAGGAACAGAAGGACCTCAGAAAGAGGGGCAGAAAGGGGATCCACAGCCTTTGCTGTGCACCATGCCACAAATTTGTTCCACCTGCAGGCGTATACCACCTTAGTGGAGGGACGCCTGGCTGCCAGAATCACATCACAAACTTCGGGAGGCAAGTTGAAAGGAATCAACTGCCGCCGCTCAATCTCCACGCAAGCAGGTGTAGACTGGACAGGTTCGGGTGGAGGACCGTCCCCTGCTGCTGCGACAGAAGATCCTCCCGAAGAGGCAGACGGATCGGGGATCTATGCTCATATTGAGTAGCTCGGGATACCAAACTCTTCGAGCCCAGTCCGGAGCCACAAGAATGACTTGGGCCCGGTCGTGCCGAATCTTCTTCAACACTCTGGGTAGAAGTGGTATAGGCGGAAAGGCGTACAACAGACCGCAACTCCACTCGCGACGAAAAGCGTCGCCGAGCGAGTGCCGCCTTGGAAATTCCAACGCGCAGAACTGATGACATTGCGCGTTCTCTTCGGTGGCGAATAGATCTAACCAAGGCTCTCCCCACTGTAGAAAGAGTCCTTGCGCCACTTCCGAGCGAAGACGCCATTCGTGATCCATCATGCACCTGCGGCTGAGTTCGTCCGCCCTGGCGTTCAGAGAACCTGCCAGGTGTTGAACCATCAGGAACATGCCCTGATGTTCCAGCCATGTCCAGAGGCGCAGAGCCTCCTGACAAAGGGTCCAAGACCCCACCCCGCCCTGTTTGTTGCAGTACCACATGGCGGTGGTGTTGTCTGTGAACACCTGCACTACCTTCCCTTTGACAGAGGGAAGGAATGCCTTGAGTGCAAGCCGGATCGCCCGGAGCTCCAGAAGGTTGATATGGAGCCGGGACTCCGCCGGAGACCAGAGGCCTCTGATCTCCGCCTCTCCCATGTGACCGCCCCATCCCAGAAGGGACGCGTCCGTCACAACTGTATGCTCTGGCTGGGGAAGGGAGAGGGATCTGCCCATGACCCATTGCCGGTTCGAGAGCCACCACTGCAACTGTTTTGCAGTCCCCTCCGAGATCTGGACGTGATCGGACAGGTTGCCCTGGTGCTGCGCCCACTGGAACTTCAGGTCCCACTGCAGAGCCCGCATATGCCATCTGGCATGATTGACCAGCAGGATGCAGGAGGCCATGAGGCCCAGCAGCCTCAGGGTCATCCGTACCGAAACCCAGGATAAAGGCCGAAAGATCGGAATCATAGCCTGAATATCCCGGACTCGCCGTTCGGGAGGATAGGCCCGAAACTGCGTCGTGTCCAGAACTGCTCCGATGAAAAGGAGCTGTGGAGAAGGAATTAGATGCGACTTCGGCACATTGATGGAGAACCCCAGCGAGTGCAGGAGTTCGGCCGTAGTCTGGAGGTGGGAGACGACTGCCTGGGACGAGCCCGCCTTCAGCAGCCAGTCGTCGAGGTAGGGGAAGACTGAAACCCCTGCCCGGCGCAGATGAGCTGCGACCACCGCCATCACTTTCGTGAACACCCGAGGGGCACTGGTAAGGCCAAAGGGGAGCACGGTGAACTGAAAATGCTCGGGGCCTACCGTGAACCGAAGGTAACGCCGGTGGGCCGGCAGGACGGGGATGTGGAAATACGCGTCCTGCAAGTCCAACGCTACCAACCAGTCTCCAGGGTCGAGGGCAGTCAAGACCTGAGCTAGGGTGAGCATCTTGAACTTCTCCTTCCGGAGGAAGCGATTGACGTTCCGGAGGTCCAAGATAGGACGCATGTCCTCCTTGTCCTTTTTGGGCACCAGAAAGTAGTGGGAGTAGCAACCACGCCCTACTTCTGGGGTCGGAACATGCTCGATGGCCCTCTTGGTCAAGAGGGCCGTGACTTCCTTCTGTAGAAGCACCAAGTGATCCCCTGACATGAGGGGCGCCCCTACCGTGGCCACGATAGGGGCGAAAAGCAGAAGGCAGCGGAGGGCGTGTAGCAGAAAGGCCCAGGGACTTGGCAGTAGCCCGTGAGTCCTTAAAGCGCTCCAACGCATGGTCTGCTTTGGACCCAAAAAGACCGACTCCATCAAAGGGCATGTCCATGAGAGTATTCTGGACATCCCCTGAAAAACCAGTGGTTCTTAGCCAGGCGTGGCGTCGGAGCGCCACCGTCGTTGCAATCGACCTGCCCAGCGAGTCGGCGGTGTCAAGGCCACAACGGATAGTGTATTTGGCCGCATCCCTTCCTTCCGCAATGGCGCGGGAAAGCAGTGCCTGGACCTCCTCAGGGCACTGGGGCAAAACATCCGCCACCGAATCCCACAGAGAGTGGGTATATCGGCCCAAAAGACAAGCGGTGTTAACGGACCGCAAGCCAGCACTGGAGGAAGAAAAACCTTTCTTCCCAAACTGATCCAGGCGTTTGGATTCCCTATCCGGAGGAGCGGTAGGGAAGGCGGTTTGGGAAGCGGAGGCTTGGACAACCAAGCTCTCAGGAGTGGGGTGGACAGAAAGAAACAGGGGGTCGCCCGGAGCGGGGCGATGGCGTCGTGACACGTTCCGATCCACAGGAGCCCCTGTGTTGGGCTTGGACCAGGCGCCCAAAAGAACGTCCGTGAGGGCGTCGTTAAACGGCAGCACAGTCTCCGCAGAGGAGGCTGCCGGCTGAAGCACCTCTGTCAAGATGTTAGGCTTGACCGTCAAAGTAGGGAGCTGGAGACGTAAGGCCCCAGCAGCCCTACGCAACACCGTACCAAAATTGGCCCCCTCCTCCGTAGCCACGGGAGGAGACAGCATGCCAGTGTCAGGAGAAGTATCCAGACCACTGGCCTCCCTAGACTCTCTGTCCAGTCCTCATCATACTGACAGTTGCGTGTCAGAGGGTCATCAGACCCCTCCCAGTCCTCCTGGTCCTCCTCTGGTTCAAAATAAGGAGGAGGAGGGACATTTGGGACCCAAGGTCCCATCGGCGCCGGAGCCGGCGTCGAGCGACGTCGCTCCGGGTCCAAGTCCGGAGCCGGAAGGAACTGGGGACGACGCCGCCCGGAGCCCAGGGCGGCGTCGAGAACGGCACCGGAGACATCGGCGCCGGCGGAGGTGTCGTGAGGTCGACCGGCGTCGATGGGGGTTGTGGAGCCGGGATCGAGGCCGGGGCCGGAGCCGGGATCGAGGCTGGAGGCTCGGGCGACGCCGGGCCGGAGCCGCCGGCGACGCCGGATCAACCCCATCGTGGCCCGCGGGGCCCGAAGGCGCACCGGAGGGGCCTGAAGGCCCGAAGAGGCGGGCCATGGCCGACAGGAACTCCTGTACCTTGGCCGGATCCGCCCCCGAACCCGGGAAGGGCGGGTATGACGGGGCGACTCCACAGGCAAGTCCGGGGCCGCGGGGGCGGGGACGGTGCCGGGAGGGGCCTCAGCCGAGTCGCGAGACCGGCGAGGCGAAGTCCGAGAGCGACGATGCTTCTTGGACTTCTTGTGTCGAGACTTACCGGACGAAGAAGACTTCGACGCCGACGACCGGTGTGCACTCCGCGAGCGACCCCTGGACCTCTCACGCGACCGGGGCTTCCGCGGAGCCGAATGCCGGGCCTCGAGGAGCTTTCGAGACCGCTCTCGCAAAGCCTTCGGGTTGAGGGCCTGGCATTCGGGACAAGACTCGGTGTCGTGGCCTCGGCCGAGGCAGAAGAGACACTCCCAATGCGGGTCGGTGACGGACATCATCCGCGCACAGGCGCCGCATCGCTTGAAGCCGGGCATCCCTACGACACCTGAAAGCTGGAAAAACACAGTGAAAAATCACCAAAAAGTATGGTCAAAAATTGACCAGGGCACTGCTCTTCCCGGATCTGCGCTTACTGGCGCGGAAAAAGAAGAACTGACGTCAGCGCGCAGGGGCGGCGCCTAAGTACTGCCCGCGACGTCATCCCGGCGATCACGACGCCGACGACGGACGCGGAGCCGCACGACGCCGCCTACCGACGCGCAAGGGTACTGCTACGCAAAACTTTCCGGATCCAGCCTGACGCCTGGGGATATTCTAAGGTAAGGAATCTATCACTAACGTGTCTCTTTCAGATTTATTTATACCAAGGAGGTGGTGGTGCCCATCTTTCCTTTGGGGAAATGGATTCTGAAAGTCCTTCTTTGGGATTTTATCAGAAGCGTTCTTTCTCTGATTTTCTTTGTCATGAACAATGCAGATTACATTGCTTTTGTCATGCATTTGGCCCTTTTTGGTCATCAAGTTTTCTTGCCCCTTTGTGGGATAGGGGATATTGTCTGGTATCTGACAAATTGTTCTTTAGGGATTTTCCCCTTTTCCTTCAAGGGCCGATTCTCTCGGATCTGTAAGGTTGTTTTTTATTTATATGTTCTGTGATGGTGATCGTGGATCCTGTGCCTCATGGGTACAGTCCAGCCCAAACTGCCTAGCCAGGTCTTCCCTGGACCATAAACAAGCATCCTGGTACAGGCTTCGGGCTAACACCCCTCATCAGCCAGGCTAGCTTGAACACAGGGTCAAGACTGATATGCATATAGCTGGGTCTGAACTGGGGTGGTGAAGTGAGCTAAAGAACGATGATGGATTCAACCCAGATCTGTGACTGGGGGTGAGTGTCTGAAAAGTTTCAGCGCTCCGTCCATCATCTCCTTGTGTTTGCTTTGTTTGCCCTAAATTGGCAGGGTATGCCCAGACGTGGGTCCCTTGCTCACTTTGCCACTGGATTCAAGCTAGCCTGGCTGATGAGGGCTGTTAGCCCGAAACCGGTCCCAGGATGCTTGTTTCCGGTCGAGGGAAGACCTGGCTTGGCAGTTCGGGCTGGACTGTTCCCATGGGGCACAGGGTCAAGACAGATTTGCATATAGCTGTGTCTGAACTGGGGTGGCGAAGTGAGCTAAAGAACGATGATGGATTCAACCCAGATCTGTGACTGGGGGTGAGTGTCTGAAAAGCTTCAGCGCTCCGTCCATCTCCTTGTGTTTGCTATGATAATTCTGTAGACCCTCCTGGGTACCCTGACCTAGATCTATATCTATTGTTACAGGTAAGTAACCTTTTCCTTAGCATGCAGTGTGAGGTCAGTTTTTGGGCTGGATTACCTGTTTTTTTAAATTATTTTATTGTAAATAATGTGTAGAAGGAGTTATCCCTCTTAATGCACTGTTTTGCTTGCACAACATTCTCCATTTTGTAACTGGAAGAAACGTCACATGTATAGACTGTGCATGCAAGCAATCACAAGAAGCGTCCCAACAACAGTGTCCTTTTGAAGGATCACCAGTAATGGGAGTCCTCTGTCACGAAAACGTGCACACAGATCAAGCAGTCCTTCCCAGAGTAAAGGCTCATTTAGGTTAATTACACTTGCCAGTGGCAATTCAATAAGAAGGTATTGTTCTCAAGCATTGAGACTTAATATTTTGTTTGAATTTTCCCAATGTAAGACCGACAGTTCCAGGTAAATGATTAAAACGACAATATTAGAATGCACAAACTGAACAATATTTTATGCAGCCTATACTCCTCTTTGGTCCATTTGCAAAGCAGGCAATGAGGCGGGGGAGCACAGGGAGCTCACGTTCCCTATTGCAGGTCTATTTGACACGATTTTAACTTTAGAGACTTCAAGTTACTGCTATTACTGAAACTGCTATGCTTCAGTTCTGATATGGACAGTTTTGTTACTTCATTTCCTTTTTCCGTGGACAAATGAACATGCATCAGGGAGAACATAGTCAAAAGAAAGCACATGTGGATGGCACTCTTGTTGATGATCAAGAAGACCTATTTCCTACTGCGACTCAGACATGTTTTTTCCAGCTCTTGTTCCTTTTCGTAATTGATGATGATGTGTCTTATTTATCTTGTGAAGGCCTTGCCTTCAGATTCTTGACCCCAATATTGCAGTGCTACGATTTAATGTAGCAACATTGACAGCCTATTGAAAAGTATAGGAATGCAAACTTCAATGAGCGAAACTGTAAGTGGCCGGAATGCATTAGCTCAAAAGGGGGGCCCATGAGTCTGGCGAGGACTATGCTCAGGTTCCATTGAGGGTCTGGTGGCACCGTTGGGGGAATGACTCCAAGAAAGGCTTGATGACAGCTATTCGGAACAAGGAAGAGTGTTGCCTGTTCTCCATGGAAGCAGCTATGGCAGCTAAATGGAGTGTAATAGAAGTGTATGCTAACCAGAAGTGTTGTAGATGAAGGAGGATTGTTGTAAATGATGGAGGTGGCAGCATATGATGTCCTGAACCGCATGGTTCAGTTGATCTATATGCTCTGGGATACAGTCGCAGTCAAATCTCTTCCATTTTGCTGCATAGCAAGCTAGAGTAGTTGGTCTGTGTGCTTCCTTGAAGATATCAATGCACTCCTGTGGGAGGCGATGGTAGCATCTCAGGTGCCAGATAGCTAGGTTGAGCCGTTTGGGGTCTGGATGTCTGATCTTTCCCTTGTTTTTAGTGAGAAGGTCCGCACGGTTGAGGAGCTTCTCCTGGGGACTGATGGACATTTCTAGAAGAGTGGAGTACCAGGGCTATCTGGCCCTGGTGGGAGCTACATGGATGAGTGTCTGCACGTTTGACACATCTTCCACACCTCAAGTGGAAGGAGTGGCAGAAAATCGGAAGCACATATACTTGACCAGTTCATCCCTAGTGCGTTGCCCATAGACTATGGGAACCTGGCGGCAAGGTTTGGGCATTTTGCGTTCTTTGGGGTGGTAAACAGATCTGTGGACTTACCCAGTGTTTGAAGTAGCCGTTTAGTGCTTTGGTATTGAGCTCCCATTCATGGATTTCTCGGTGTGACCTGCTGACTAGGTCTGTTAGGTCGTTGTCCACTCCTGGAAGGTAGTCTGCTATCAAGTGGATGCGGTGACGAAGGGACCAAATCCAGACTGTTTGAGCTACAAGGGAAAGGCAGAGAGAGTATGTGCCATCTTGCCTGCTCGGACTAGTACTACCTTGCCTTGTAGCTGAGGGAGGCAGGCTTTGAGGGCCAGTTGGATTGCTAGGAGTTTGAGATAGTTGATGTGGTAACTCTTCTGTTGCAGGATCCACAGCACTTGTACTGCTAGGAGATTGGGATTTGCTCCCCATCCTGCTTGTGATGCGTCCGTGGTGATGGTGGCCTGTAAAGGGTCTTTAAAAGGCCAGTCCTGCAACAGGTTCTTGCTGTTCAATCACAGCAGACAGTGATGAACACTTGCGTTTACCAACACTAGATCCTCCACCTAACCCTCCGCTTGGGACCACTGTGCTGTAAGGCACTGTTGAAGCGGACAAGTGCGCAACCTGCCATGGGGCACTATGGTGATACAGGAGGCCATGATGCAGAGGAGTCGCAGAACTGCTATGACTGGTAGATGACAATTTGGCTGAAAAAGAGGGTCAAGCTGTTGGAAAGTCATGACTTTGTAAACTAGGGTAGACCTTGCCTGTCACCGAATTAAGAGCTGATCCTAGATAGGGTTGAATCTGTAGGGGGACGTGATGTGACTTGGTGACGCTGATGGTAAAATCTAAAGAGTGGCGTAGAGCTATAACGGTTTGCAAGTGAGCATGGCATTGTCGCTCGCTTGACATCTTGATCAGCCAATCGTTCAAATGGGGAAACGTGCCTGCCCCCTCGTATTAAACGTGCTGTGACCAACGCAGGTGGCGTTAATGGGCTGGGTGGATGTAGAAATATTCATCCTTCAGGTCGAATGCTGCCATGATGTCTCCTTCCTGCAGCAGAGGTATGACGTCCTGAAGGGCTACCATTGGAATTGTTCTCACACTATGTATCGATTGCGAGGTCTGAAATCAAGACTTGGTCTGAGGGACCCGTTCTTTTTGGGGATCAGAAAGTACAGGAAGTAAACCCCAGTCTCTTGGTATTGTGAGGGACAGGTTTGATGGCCCCTTTTGTAGGAAGGCCTGTACTTTTTCCTCTAGAAGGTGTAGGTGGTCCTCGCTGAGGTGAGAGATGTGAGGTGGTATGTTAGGAGGGTATGAGTTAAACTCGACAGTACCCGAGTTGAACTGTTTTTTTAGCAAGAAATCTTTGATTCCCTCACAGGTGTTATGTTGTTGGGTGGGAGCTGTAGGTAGTCAATTTTTGGCAGTGGTGGAGGCACCCTTACCGGAACCTCCTTTGGCTCTTCCTTTGTGGTTACCTCTAAACCCCCCTCGTGCTTAACCTTTAACGGTGTAAGGCTGTAGGGTTACGGTTGCCTTTTGGTAAGAGCTTGCATCTGGGGAAGTGGTCTCAGAACCTGCACGGCACTGCTGCCTACGAATTGACCTCCTTTGACTAGTGGTTTGAAGGCCCCCGGCATTTAGTCACAATGAGCTCTATCATATCTTGCCAGTAGACCAACAAAATTGGCAATGCGCCAGTGGTTAGCTGTCTTTGTGGCTACCCTCTTGACTGCTGCTTTCAGCTTTTTACTCTCCTTGTCAGGTGGCAGGGCATCTCCTGAGAGTTTGCATGCTTATGTGAAGATTGGATGGCTAAGGAGTCCAGTTCAACATGTCTCCTGATATATACAGAGTCAGAAGGTGAGGCCTTATGCTTTTGCTCTAAACTAGGGGTTACCACTCTGGCTTTGACCAGGTACTTAAAGGGCTCTGTAGCTGGTTTTAGCATGCCCTTTAACATGGGTAACTATTAGATCTTAAACTCTGGCTTAAAGCTGGTCTTGATTAAGAAGTCGTCCTCCTCCTGAACTACATGGATGTCCACTTTATGGTGTTGGGCCGCCTCTTTTACTACCTCCTGGTATGATGTTGTGTCTGTGGGACAGTGTTTTGGAGCTTGAAGACTTTTTGGGATTGACATGCTGTGCATTATTCTGCCATCTAGTGGTCGTGTCAAGAAAGGTCCCTATTTGCAACAATCTAGTGGTGAAAACGCTGGACAGCACACCAAGAGCACACTTTACCAGGAAAAGGGGATTATACTAGCTTTCAAAGCAAGTCCCTCCAACAATATTTAATGAATGCCTTTGTTTTATTGTAATTTTATTTATGGAGCATTCTTTTTAAAGCATCAATAATGTATGTGGGTGTGTATTGAGATAGTATTAACTTACATTTTTTGATGCGCATGTCCACAACAAGATCATAATCACAAAACACTACTGCATGGGCATGCATGGTAATACAGAGGCTCAGGTGGGACATACTTAAAAAACCGTCTGAAACCACAACTTCAACCCAGTCTCCCAAATGAAGGAAATTCAGCTAAGTAAACTGTGCACAGCAAATGAATTCAGAAAAAAAATAATTCAAGAGACTTTCCCACCGCCTCAAAGATTTGGTTAAACCAAAAGGGTGAGCAAATAATACCTTAAATCAATAACAGTATAGATCACCAAGAAAGGTAAAGGAAAAAAATAATCTGGATATGGTAACCACGCACTTGGGCATTGTGGGAGTACGTCTGATCTCATTGTTGGATGGCACTGTCCACCTACTGGTCGATGCCCAAAGGAGGGGGAGGGGGTAAGGACATTTCCACACCAAACCACTAGATGGCTGAATAATACAAACTATGCGAATCCAGAAAAAAGATTCATGCTGTACAACCCTATTTCAAAAGGCAGTTTTTATGCCAGACCCTAACGTAGCACTCAAAATAAGGATATTCGTGTTTTTTTTTACCATATTAATATTCCATCTGTAGATAGGATCCCCATGGTCTTCGTCCACTCTCTAAACAACCAAACTTTCACATTATTAAGGCCTTCAAGCTGCAGGGACCCACAGTCGTTAGAAGGCCACTCTACCAGCCAAAATAGGGCCTCTGTCTCAGCAATTTGCAGGCTCTATGAAGGTACAGGCACTGACAAACCATAGTCTGTCTTCTCTAAAAAGCATAAGATTCTTTACAGAATACAGTGGGCATCAAACTCTGAGTAATATTACTGCGCAGCTGTTCAAATGTTTCTCAGTCAATGGATGTAGTGCGCCACTTGCATCCCAATCAGATGCACGCCCCATTATTTGTTACATATTTAAACAAAAATATTTCCGCCTATGTGGTGTTAGTAAATGCAAGATTCTGTGTGGCTTCTGCTAAAATCTTCAGAACTGTCAGCCTATATGTCTGTCTGCAAGTATTCATCATAGGGCCTGATTTAGTTTGGCGGACAGGATACTCTATCCCACATGTGAGCGTTATCACGGCCCCAGTTTTACAAGTGCATTATATCCTATGGCACTTGTAATAAGATCGATGGGATATCCTTGTGTTTGTGATGGAGTATCCTGTCCACCAAACTATAAATCAGCATAGTGTTCTTATATCTACCAGTGATATATAATCTTTGCCCGAACAACAGTTCGAGAACAAACGCTCACCTTGCACGGCCAACAGCTGCTCCTCTGTGGTCCACCGTGAAATCACCTTAACATTGTTCTGGAAGAGAAACAAAGGATGCACTGAAACACCTGCTATATAAGATACTTCACAACTGTTGAAAAGGGAAAACTGGGGCTCACCCATCAAGGCAAAAGCAACAAAGTTGATCATATTGAGATGTGGCAGCAGTTTGCCTACCACAGAGGCAGTCAGAAGCCCCTAGGCACCACCATTACAGTCTAGTTAGCCAGAGCAGTGGTCTTCTATGTTGGGTCTGTTTTTGATTATTTTACTGCAGTGATCAGGGTCAACTGTCCTTCACTTATGAGCTCCAACTTGTTGCCTGAACTCTTGATGGTGCATTCTAGGTAAAATGGTGGTGCACACAAATTTTTTATGTTCATTTTCTTGAAACTGTTAGGTGGGTCTCCCTGGTTAAGGAGTAAGCACTAATTAACTGAGGGCCCAGAGCTTATCTAAACCAGATGGAACCTTCTTTTGTGCAAACCAACTAGCAGCTCTAAAATTATGCTTATATTTACAGATTAAAGAATGTAAAATCTTAATATATTAATCTACATTTCATTAACAATCGGTATTCTTATAAACCTCAAGTCATTTGAAGGTTATGTAGCTCTTCATCAGGAGGTTGCTTGTTAAGCATTCCAATTTCCCAGATGATAAACTGCATTTCTCCTGAAACTCTGCAGCAGTTTTAGCACCTATCTCGCAGCAATTGGCACAATTCAAATTCCAATGTAGTTCTGCATCTGAGAAATATTGAATGTTAACAATTGTCTCCCTCGGAAAGAACTGCTCATGCTCAAAATGCACAGAGGGTTATAACAATTGTTAGTAGAAGTGCATTGTGGATTAGAACAACCGAGGAATTCTTTCTTCAATATTCGAAAAGAAAATCATTTTAGAACAAATTTTTTTGTACAGACCACAGAATGCTCACAGATCCAGACCCATTGTTAACTCATGCAGGTGCAACCAACTCATCCAGCCTAGATCTATATGCTTACTTACCCATAGGAGTAGTTCTGCAGCTTAAAGAATTTTCTGGATTCACATGCTGTGCATTATTCCACCATCTAGTGGTTGGATCTAGAATTGTAATTTCTTTGTTGTGGGCATCATCACCACCATTTGGTGGCATGTCTGCCAGTGGTCACGATCTTCAGATTCTTTTTTCTTTTTCTGGCGACTTGCAATTGCATAGCTCTATGTGCTTCCTTCCGCTGTTCGCACAGCTTCCATTTCTGGGAAGGTGGAACTGTCGAATGTGAATTCAGAAAATTCTTCAAGCTTCAAACTACTACAGATAGGTAACAGTGAGGAAATAGGGTGCATTATATGCAGGACCACTGGAATTATGCAGCAGGAAAGGGTCAAATTATGGGGCAGGGTTGAGTAAATTAGGCAGCAAGAAATGGCAAATTATGCGGCACATTTTTTAAATAATATTTCATTACTTTGTACTTTTTACACTTGTTAACACTGTCTGGGCATTGGGTGCACCTCATTAGTACCAGTTTAATACCCAACTATAGCAATAGCAATAGGCAACAGAAAGGGGACCAGTCAAAGTTTGCAAAAGGCCTTCCACTGCGCGGCAACATGTGCTGCTGCGTTTTTAGTAACTTTTGAACTGTTTGAGCTAGAAACCATTTTTTGTACAATCTGCAGATTATGCAGCAGTTGATTGATTGTGTGGCAATTGTGACAAATCCATAATTAGCAAAAATCTCTGTGGCCGCACAATCGCTTAATTCCAGTGGCCCTGATTATATGGTGTGGTTGTGCGACTTCACCTTGTAATACACTCACCAACTGCTTTAGAACCCTTAAGTTTTGTTTGTCAAACCTTCAGCTCAACCCTGTGTAGCTTTGGCTCTGAGCAGCAAGGCTTACACAAAAGAACCAGTGTAAAGCATTTAAACAGCACCAAAACAAATTGAAGAAGAAATCGACAAGACACTAAAGAAATTCTACACCGATTTATAAACAGACTGTATTTTTATGTATTTTTAGACACCATAACGAAAAAGATCTACCCAAGGGTTCCAGAAATATAGAGTTTACAAGATAAAGTAAATCAAAGCATTTCACTCAACCACTAACAAGCATTGTCAAATTCAAACGAATTTGACACAGGAACTTCTTCATTAAGAAGTTTGGACTAGTTTTAATGCAGTCACTTTAGGAAATCAACTCCAGTAGGGAGCCAGACAGGGGGACAAGCAAGGTTCTCAGAAACGGTTACCTCAGCAGGTGAAGCAGTCTTCAGTCAGTTCCAGGCACTTTTATACTTTGCAGGGCTTTCCTATGGAAGTGGTCCCAATGCAAGAGAAGAACAATGCTGAAGATGCGCAAGGATGCTGTGGATGCAATGCAGTCGACGGGGGTCTTGCTGCGACTACTCTTTAGTCCACGGAGGGGTTAGGCAATCCTGGTCACAGGGTTGATGTGCCTCGAAGTCCTCTTGGTGCTGGTAGAAGTCCAATCGCCACTGTACTACCAGTCGCCCGGTACTGCAGTCACAGAAGGAGTCTTGGCTTAGGGGCTCTGGAGACGACTTTTGCTTGAGCAGGACATGGCAGGTACAGTCCCTCTCCTGTGCTAGCCACCAGGTGTAGTCCACAATGGTGCAACTTCTCCTTGCCGGTTCCACGGTGAAGCAGGGCAGCCCTTCCTCATTCCTTCTTCCAGTCCAGTTGAGATCTGAATTCGGGGTGCCCTATGTATGCTCAGAAAATGCCCTCAGGGCAGGATGTGAATGGTGGCCAATGGGCTACCAGGTTTCCTCCCACCGGATGACCACTTTCTGCAAAGTGTGGCATCTGGGCATCACAAGATGCACCATTTTGCCCCCTTCCGGTATGCCAGAACCCCTCTCCCAGCATGTGGAGCTCCCTAGCCCAACCCAGAAGTGTGGCTCCCAAGGGGGGGATACGCCCCTGGAGAACCGGTTTGGCAAATGGTGTCCCTCTCCTGTCCCTAGTGCCAGCACATCTGCCTGAACAATGGAGCAGCCCCTCTCCAAAGCGTTACCCATTTGCCCTTCAAAGGCAGCTTCTTCTTTGAAGCTCACCTTTTGGGCCAACATCGGTGTGCTTTTCATGCAGGTGGGAGGTGACACCTCCTTCCAGAGCAGGCCGCTTTTGTATCCTTTCCTGGGAGTCATTAGCATGCCTCCCCAGGAAGGCAGAAAGCTGTCTTGGAGACAGGAGCCCTTGTGCAACCGGTATGGGCACAGGGAACTAAAAGGCAACAAAGTGGCAACTTTGCTAAAGTTTCACATTCCAACTTTTTACACTAATTTCGACCCGAGCATCAAGTCCGGTTTAATGTAGCGAGTTCTTTGATACTTGAATGGCCCACTTTGGTCACACCAGTCCAGCGTTAGCACAGCTGAGGGGTCAGCATGTAACCCTGTACCAATTTGGTGACCAAGCCTTTCCACAGTAAAAATGTCCGTTTTACATTTTTACTATAAGAACATGTAAAATTATATGTTTTGCCCGTGAGATATTTTGCACCCTGCCTTGGGATTCAATAGGCCGGCCATAGGGATGACTTACACATATACCATGGGGATGTCTGGCTTTGCCATTCCTCCAAATGGCAAAGTCAGGCTTGCAGCCTTATTTTACTCGTGTCACACCCAGGATGGCACAGCCAGTGCTAAAATCCCTGGGGGGGACCCTCTAACTTACATGCTCTGGGTACCATTTACTAGAAACTTACAGGCAAGTTAGCTTAGCCAATTGGGCATGAGTGAATTTGACATACCTGTTTAAGGACAGGGGCACAGGCACGGAGGTCTGGTTAGCAGGCCTCACTCAGTGCACTCGGAGTTGAAAAACCAGCTGCATTAAATCCAAAAACCTGGCGGTGACCATACAAAAACGGGGCCTTTCCTCACAGTAACCATTTTGGTTTGCAGCATAAATCTTTCCTGGAGTCACATGCTTTGCATTGATTTTGTAGCAGTATTGGTCTCCTTCGGGAGCCTGGGTTGAAATGAAGTTGTGGTTGCGAAAAGGTGTTTCTGCAATTTCTGTTCCACTGAGCTTTTTTTTACTGAGTTAAATGTCTACACAGTAATACTATGGGAATATTTGTATGGTTGACCACGTAGCTGCCATACAGATGCCGTTGATGGAGACATTGGCCAGGAAGCTAGGGTTGCTCTCTTTGTGATGGAGTGTGCCCATAGTTTCTCCTCTACTGTCACTACTGCTTTCATGTAGCATGTCCGAATTGGGTGTACTATCCATCGTGCAATGGCCCCCTTGGGCACTGACATCCCTTTGCCTGCTGATGCAAAAGAAATAAAGAATATAGGCCTTGTTTCCTGGAGGTAGTACATGAGCGCCGTCTGGACGTCAAGTGGGTGCAAGGCTCTTTCAGCATGTGTCCTTGGCTGTTAGGAGAATGCCGATAGCTGGATGGAAAATGTTACTCACCATGCAGCATTTAGTGCAGTAGATTCACATGCTCTGCATACTCCTGCCACTTAATGTTGGGCTCAGACGTTTGTAACTTGTTTTTCTTTGAAGAAGCCTTTTGAGTCATGAGATATATGGTGACTCCTCATTATGTTGGCATTGCACATGAGCATTAACTCCTTGTAATATTGTTTTTTGCCCTGTGGGGGAGAGTGGTATGGAGTAGTAGAAGGAAATGGTGCCCATGTCCATTTCTAGAGAATTAGGTATAGACGTGAAAGAAAAATCTTCAGGCAGAGCCACACGTGTCTGGGGAATACAGTGGATGCAGTGAATCTACAGCACTACATGCTATAAACAGATGTTTACGGGGTAAGTAAGATTTTTCATTTGTAGCATGCGTTGCTGCAAATACACATGCTCTGCATAGACTGTAAAGCAATCCCTCCGTTTAAGCGGTGACTAGCATGTTGGCTGAGCCTATGTCTGAAAAAGGGTCCTTAGGACCTTCTAGCTAACTAAACCTTGCTGTCTAGCATGAACATCCGCACAGTACTGTTAGCTAAACATGTGTGGGGTTGACCAACTGCCTTAGAGATATCAGCTAGTGGAATGTTTCCAAAGAGGCCTTTGAAGTAGCCTATCATGTGGTGCGCTTCCTGGGAGGTACAGGAAGAATTCACTTGACTTCAAGTTGGCAGGTCTGGATGCAGTTGACTATCCATCTAGCAATTCCTGCTTCTGAAATAGGCTGACCTTTCTGAGGGTTTATATTGGCTAAAGGCTACAAACAGCTGGTCTGCCTTATGAAAGGGGTTGGTTGCTATCAATGTAGTACAAGAGAGCCCTCTTGAAGTCTGAATTATGAAGGGCTCCCTCTGCTACGGATTGTGGTTGTGGAAAGAAAACGAATAGTTTACCTGTCGGTGTAGTTTTGCAGCTTGAAGACTTTCTGGATTCACTATGCTCTGCATTATTCGGGTCCGGAATCGTAGTCTTTTTTTTTTTGTGTAGGCCAGGTGGGCGTCGACGCCCCACCATTTGGTGTCCTCCAGTGACGTCGGCGCGCTTCCTCCGGAAGCTCCCACCCCTGGGCGCCATCTTCGGATTCTTTTTTTTTTTTGTCTTGTGCTTTTCCTGTTTATCCTTTTACCTTTTGAAGGTGTTTTCCATTTTTTAGTCCCCCTTTCCTCCTGTCTCATCTTTCTGGCGGAGGCGGGTGGGTTCGCTAGTGAATCCAGAAAGTCTTCAAGCTGCAAAACTACACCGACAGGTAAGAAACTATTCGTTTTGCAGCGTGAATCTTTCTGGATTCACTATGCTGTGCATAGACTTTGTAGCGGTTTGCTATGCGTGTGGCGGCTGGGTGGAAGATGAGCGTTGGTTGTTGAATATATGTTGAAGCACTTTTTGACCTACTTGTGCTTCCTTGTTCATCTGTATATCCACGCAGTAGTGCTTAGTGAACGTGTGCACTGAAGCCCATGTTGCCGCCAGGCAAATGTCTTGGATGGGCGTGTTTGCCAGGAAGGCGATCGTTGCTCCCTTTTTCCTGGTAGAGTGAGCTTGTGCTGCTCCTTGTAGTTCTTGGCCTGCCTGTTTGTGGCAGTATTGAATTGTCTGTGCGATCCACCGTGCGATGGTGTTTTTAGTCACTGGTCTGCCCAGAAAACTGCTTGCAAAGGACACACAGAATTGCTTTGTCTTCTTACAATCTTTAGTCCTTTCGATGTAATGCATTACTGCTCTTCTGGCGTCCAGAGTGTGCAGTGCCCTCTCTGCGCTGGTGGATGGTTTTTGGAAGAAACTTGGAATTTGTATTGTTTGACTTATATGGAACTTGGACACCACCTTTGGCATGAAGTGTGTGTCCGTCCTCATTACCACCCTGTCGCACAAGTTACTAACTTGTGTAACGATATATCTGTAAGAGACAGTAGTTAGTGACAGATTCCTTACCTTAGAATATCCCCAGGCGTCAGGCTGGATCCGGAAAGTTTTTGCATAGCAGTACCCTTGCGCGTCGGTAGGCGGCGTCGTGCGGCTCCGCGTCCGTCGTCGGCATCGCCGGGATGACGTCGCGGGCAGTACTTAGGCGCCGCCCCTGCGCGCTGACGTCAGTTCTGTACACGACTTTCCACGCCAGGAACGCAGAGCCATGCAAGAAGCTGACATAGGTGTCTGAAAAATACTAGGGCCCTGAAAGGGATGTCCTTAACCCTAGAAATCAGTTCGCAGAACGGGGAGGATGGGTGGGCGGTAGGAATCTGTCACTAACTACTGTCTCTTACAGATATATCGTTACACAAGTTAGTAACTTGTGCATCTGAAAGAGACACGTTAGTGACAGATTCCTTACCTTAGAATAGATACCCCAGCAATACCAACCCCGGTGGTGGGTCTGCGAACAAAGATCAGACAAGGAAGTCCTGGAGGACAGAACGGCCAAAGAAGCCGTCCCTCCGGACCTGACTGTCAAGGCAGTAATGCTTCGTAAACGTGTGCAGCGAGGCCCACGTAGCTGCCTGACAGATAACCGGCAGCGGAACACCGCGGCCCAAGGCCGTGGTAGCAGCCGTTGCCCTGGTGGAATGTGCACGCAGCCCAACAGAAGGCTCCTTTTAGCCAAAGAATAGCAGGTCTTGATGCACAAGGTAACCCAGCGGGAGATGGTCCTCTTGTGCACCGCCCGACCTTTTTGGCGCCCACGTAGCCAACAAAGAGCTGGTCATCCACCCGGAAGTGTTTTGTGCGGTCAATATAGAAGGAGAGCGCACGTTTTGGGTCCAGACGGTGGAGCCTCTCTTCCTCTCTGGAAGGATGCGGAGGCGGAAAGAAGGTGGGCAAAGTGATGGTCTGCCCAATGTGGAAAGCAGTAACCACCTTTGGCAAGAAGGACGGACGCGTCCGAAGAACAACCTTGTCTGGATGAACAGACAGAAAGGGAGGTTTGCAAGATAGAGCCTGGAGCTCACTCACCCGCCGAGCGGAGGTGATGGCCACCAGAAAGGCTGTCTTCAGAGTCAGAAGACGAAGAGGACAGTTATGTAGAGGCTCAAAGGGAGCGCACATTAAAAAGGTAAGAACCAAGTTCAAGTCCCACTGAGGCATCACAAACGGAACAGGAGGGAAGAGGTGAGTAATGCCTTTTAAGAACCTGTTAACAGGGGACTTGAAAAGGGAGGGCTGATCAGGGAGCCTGAGGAAGGCCGAGATAGCACAAAGATAACCCTTGATGGTACCCAGGGCAGAACCCTGTTGGGCCAGAGAGAGAAGGAACAGAAGGACCTCAGAAAGAGGGGCAGAAAGGGGATTCACAGCCTTTGCTGTGCACCATGCCACAAATTTGTTCCACCTGCAGGCGTATACCACCTTAGTGGAGGGACGCCTGGCTGCCAGAATCACTTCACAAACTTCGGGAGGCAAGTCGAAAGGAATCAACTGCCGCCGCTCAATCTCCACGCAAGCAGGTGTAGACTGGACAGGTTCGGGTGGAGGACCGTCCCCTGCTGCTGCGACAGAAGATCCTCCCGAAGAGGCAGACGGATCGGGGGATCTACGCTCATATTGAGTAGCTCGGGAAACCAAACTCTTCGAGCCCAGTCCGGAGCCACAAGAATGACTTGGGCCCGGTCGTGCCGAATCTTCTTCAACACTCTGGGTAGAAGTGGTATAGGCGGAAAGGCGTACAATAGACCGCAACTCCACTCGTGACGAAAAGCGTCGCCGAGCGAGTGCCGCCTTGGAAATTCCAACGCGCAGAACTGATGACATTGCGCGTTCTCTTCGGTGGCGAATAGATCTAACCAAGGCTCTCCCCACTGTAGAAAGAGTCCTTGCGCCACTTCCGAGTGAAGACGCCATTCGTGATCCATCATGCACCTGCGGCTGAGTTCGTCCGCCCTGGCGTTCAGCGAACCTGCCAGGTGTTGAACCATCAGGAACATGCCCTGATGTTCCAGCCATGTCCAGAGGCGCAGAGCCTCCTGACAAAGGGTCCACGACCCCACCCCCCCTTGTTTGTTGCAGTACCACATGGCGGTGGTGTTGTCTGTGAACACCTGCACTACCTTCCCTTTGACAGAGGGAAGGAATGCCTTGAGTGCAAGTCGGATCGCCCGGAGCTCCAGAAGGTGGATATGGAGTCGGGACTCCGCCGGAGATCAGAGGCCTCTGATCTCCGCCTCTCCCATGTGACCGCCCCATCCCAGAAGGGACGCGTCCATCACAACTGTGTGCTCTGGCTGGGGAAGGGAGAGGGATCTGCCCATGACCCATTGCCGGTTCGAGAGCCACCACTGCAACTGTTTTGCAGTCCCCTCCGAGATCTGGACGTGATCGGACAGGTTGCCCTGGTGCTGCGCCCACTGGAACTTCAGGTCCCACTGCAGAGCCCGCATATGCCATCTGGCATGATTGACCAGCAGGATGCAGGAGGCCATGAGGCCCAGCAGCCTCAGGGTCATCCGTACCGAAACCCAGGATAAAGGCTGAAAGATCGGAATCATAGCCTGAATATCCCGGACTCGCCGTTCGGAAGGATAGGCCCGAAACTGCGTCGTGTCCAGAACTGCTCCGATGAAAAGGAGCTGTGGAGAAGGAATCAGATGCGACTTCGGCACATTGATGGAGAACCCCAGCGAGTGCAGGAGTTCGGCCGTAGTCTGGAGGTGGGAGACGACTGCCTGGGACGAGCCCGCCTTCAGCAGCCAGTCGTCGAGGTAGGGGAAGACTGAAACCCCTGCCCGGCGCAGATGAGCTGCGACCACCGCCATCACTTTCGTGAACACCCGAGGTGCACTGGTAAGGCCAAAGGGGAGCACGGTGAACTGAAAATGCTCGAGGCCTACCGTGAACCGAAGGTAACGCCGGTGGGCCGGCAGGACGGGGATGTGGAAATATGTGTCCTGCAAGTCCAACGCTACCAACCAGTCTCCAGGGTCGAGGGCAGTCAAGACCTGAGCTAGGGTGAGCATCTTGAACTTCTCCTTCTGGAGGAAGCGATTGACGTTCCGGGAGGTCCAAGATAGGACGCATGTCCTCCTTGTCCTTTTTGGGCACCAGGAAGTAGTGGGAGTAGCAACCACGCCCTACTTCTGGGGTCGGAACATGCTCGATGGCCCTCTTGGCCAAGAGGGCCGTGACTTCCTTCTGCAGAAGTACCAAGTGATCCCCTGACATGCGGTGGAATTGAGGTGGCATGGCTGGGGGGGTGGACTCGAAGGGGAGGGAGTAGCCCCTTCGGACAATGTCCAAGACCCACCTGTCCGAGGTGATGGTACGCCAGTGGGGAAGGTGATGGCGGACCCTGCCCTCTACTGGCGTGCTGTGCACCTAAAAGGAGGGACTAGGAGGGTTTGGAGGCCGCGGACGGGTTGGAGGTGGTGGCCTGACCCGCACGCTGGTTGCCCGATCCGCCACGGCGGAATCCACGTCCTCGGCCACGCGAGGACGCCTGCTGCGCGGGCCGGTGGCTGGGCTGCTGACGTGAAGGGGCGCCCCTACCGTGGCCACGATAGGGGCGAAAAGCAGAAGTCAGCGGAGGGCGTGTAGCAGAAAGGCCCAGGGACTTTGCAGTAGCCCGTGAGTCCTTAAAGCGCTCCAACGCATGGTCTGCTTTGGACCCAAAAGACCGACTCCATCAAAGGGCATGTCCATGAGAGTATTCTGGACATCCCCTGGAAAACCAGTGGTTCTCAGCCAGGCGTGGCGTCGTAGCGCCACCGTCGTTGCAATAGACCTGCCCAGTGAGTCGGCGGTATCAAGGCCACATCGGATTGTGTATTTGGCCGCATCCCTTCCTTCCGCAATGGCGCGGGAAAGCAGTGTCTGGACCTCCTCAGAACACTGGGGCAAAACATTCGCCACCGAATCCCACAAGGAGTGGGTATATCGGCCCAAAAGGCAAGCGGTGTTGATGGACCGCAAGCCAGCACTGGAGGAAGAAAAACCCTTCTTCCCAAATTGATCCAGGCGTTTGGATTCCCTATCCGGGGCGGTTTGGGAAGCGGAGGCTTGGACAACCAAGCTCTCAGGGGTGGGGTGGACAGAGAGAAACAGGGGGTCGCCCGGAGCTGGGCGATGGCGTCGGGACACGTTCCTATCCACAGGAGCCCCTGTGTTGGGCTTGGACCAGGCGCCCAAAAGAACGTCAGTGAGGGCGTCGTTAAACGGCAGCACAGTCTCCATAGAGGAGGCTGCCGGCTGAAGCACCTCTGTCAAGAGATTAACCTTGACCGCCACAGCAGGGAGTTGGAGATGTAAGGCTCCAGCCGCCCCTACGCAACACCGTTGCAAAATTGGCTCCCTCCTCCGTAGCCACGGGAGGAGACAGCATGCCAGTGTCAGGGGAAGTATCTAGACCACTGGCATCCCCTAGACCCTCTGTCCAGTCCTCATCGTACTGACACTGTTGTGTCAGAGGGTCATCAGACCCCTCCCAGTCCTCCTGGTCCTCCTCAGGTTCAAAATAAGGGGGAGGAGGGACATTTGGGACCCAAGGTCTCATCGGGCGCCGGAACCGGCGTCGAGCGACGCCGGTCCGGGTCCATGTCCGGAGCCGGAAGGAACTGGGGAACAACGCCGCCCGGAGCCCCAGGCGGCGTCGAGAACGGCACCGGAGACATCGGCGCCGGCGGAGGTGTCGTTAGGTCGACCGGCGTCGATGGGGGTTGCGGAGCCGGGATCGAAGCCGGAGCCGGGATCGAGGCTGGAGGCACGGGCGACGCCGGGGCCGGAGCTGTCGGGCGACGCCGGAGCAACCCCATCAGGGCCCGCGGGGCCCAAAGGCGCACCGGAGGGACCTGGAGGCCCTAAGAGGCGGGCCATGGCCGACAGGAATTCCTGCACTTTGGCCGGATCCGCCCCCGAACCCGGGAAGGGCGGGTATTGCGGGGGCGACTCCACAGGCATGTCCGGGGCCGCGGGGGCGGTGCCGGGAGGGGCCTCAGCCGAGTCGCGAGACCGGCGAGGCGAAGTCCTAGAGCGATGATGCTTTTTGGACTTTTTGTGTTTCGACTTACCGGACGAAGAAGACTTCGATGCCGACGACCGGTGTGGACTCCGCGATCGACCCCTGGACCTCCCACGCGACCGGGGCTTCTGCGGAGCCGAATGCCGGGCCTCGAGGAGCTTTCGAGACCGCTCTCGCAAAGCTTTCGGGTTGAGGGCCTGGCAGTCGGTACAAGACTCCGTGTCGTGGCCTCGGCCGAGGCAGAAGAGACACTCCCAATGCGGGTCTGTGACGGACATCATCAGAGCACAGGCGCCGCAACGTTTAAACCCGGGCATCCCTACGACACCTTGAAGTCGATTGAGAAAAACAGTGAAAAATTCACCAAAAAGTATGGTCAAAAAATGACCAGGGCACTGCTCTTCCCGGATCTGCGCTGCTGGCGCGGAAAAGAAGAACTGACGTCAGCGCGCAGGGGCGGCGCTTAAGTACTGCCCGCGACGTCATCCCGGCGATCACGACGCCGACGACGGACGCGGAGCCGCACGACGCCGCCTACCGACGCGCAAGGGTACTGCTACGCAAAAACTTTCCGGATCCAGCCTGACGCCTGGGGATATTCTAAGGTAAGGAATCTGTCACTAACGTGTCTCTTTCAGATATTGTGAATCTGAATGTAGGGTTCTTGTAGTGTGAGCGCCTGCAATTCGCTCACCCTGCGTAGCGAGGTAATTGCTACCAGAAAGGCCGTCTTTATTGTGAGCATATGTAGAGAGGCCTTGTGAATGGGTTCGAAAGGTGCTTTAATAAGCTGTGTTAGAACTACATTGAGGTTCCCTGCAGGCGGTGGCATCCTCTTTGGTGGGGCTATTCTCTTGGCCCCCTCTAGGAATCTTTTTACCACCTGAGATGTAAAGAAACTTTTCCCTGTTTCTCCTCTTGTATAGGCTACTATTGCTGCCAGGTGTACTCTTAGCGAGGTGCAGCTTAGGTTACTCTTTAGCAAGTGTGTTAAGTATTTTAGCACTGTTGATTCCCTGGTGATTCTCCTGTGGAGCTTTTCCTTGGTGCACCATTGAGTGAATCTTTTCCATTTTGCTGCATAGCATTTCCGTGTAGTGGGCCTCCTTGCTTCTCGCAGCACCGCCAGCGTGCTTTGGGGAAGCTTGAGGTGAGCGAACTCTAAGTCTTCAGGAGCCACGCTGCTAGGCTGAGGCTCTCTGGTTCTGGGTGGAGCACCCTTCCGTTTTGCATCGAGAGCAGGTCTCCTCTTCTTGGGAACTTGTGTGGTGGCCCCTGTGCCATTTCCCCTATCTGTGAGAACCAGGACTGCCTGGCCCACTGTGGTGCCACCAGAATTAGCATCATGTTGCTTGTTCTGCACTTTCTGAGCACCTTGTGTATAAGCGGTATCGGCGGAAAAGCGTAGGCAAATGTCTTTGTCCAGCTCATCCATAGGGCATTTCCTTGGGATTGTTGGCCTGGCTGTCTGGATGCGAAGTATTGGCATTTTGCATTCTGGTGTGTTGCAAACAGGTCTATTTGTGGGGTCCCCTACTTCTTGAATAGCCTTTGCGTCTCTTGCGGGTTGAGCTCCCACTCGTGTGAGATTGATGTCTGTCTGCTGAGTCTGTCCGCTTCCACATTGTCCTTCCCTGGTAGATGTATCGCCAGGAGGTCTATTTGTAATGGGATTGCCAATTTCCATATCTCTTGCGCTAGATTTGACAGCGCCACTGATTGTGTTCCTCCCTGCTTGTTGATGTAGAACATCGTTGTGGTGTTGTCTGTTTGTACTAACACTCTTTGCCCGTACAGCTGTTTCTGGAACGCTTTTAGTGCAAGGAACACGGTCTTTAGTTCTAGGTAGTTGATGTGTTTGACGGCATCTGTTTGTGTCCATAAACCCCTTACTTTGAGCAGGTTCATGTGCGCTCCCCACCCCATTTGGGATGAGTCTGTTGTGATGGTCACTGTCGGAGTTGGTGGTGTAAATGGTTTCCCCTCGTTATGTTGTCCTTGTTCCACCATGCTATCTCTTCCTGCACTGCGTGCGTTACAACCACTAGATCTTCCCAACTCCCTGTTGCCTGTGACCACTGTTGTTGGAGCCATTCCTGGAATGGTCTCATGTGTAGTCGAATATTGGGGGCTAGGTGTATGCAGGACGCCATCATCCCCATGAGCTTGTTCACCGTCCTCACTGTCAGACGTTGCCCCCTCTGGTATTGAGGAGTCTCCTTTAGCATTGCAAAGGTTCTCTTTTCGCTGGGGAACACCCTGCCCTGAATGGTGTCGATTTGTGCACCCAGGAAGATCTTCACCTGTTCTGGTTCTAGCGAGGACTTCCCGTTGTGTATCGAGAAGCCTAGTTCTGTCAGCGTATGTGTGACCCACTGAGCACGTAGTTTGCATTGGTTGTAGGAGTTCGCCTTTACCAACCAGTCGTCGAGGTAGGGGTATACATGTATTCCCTGTCTCCGCAGGTGTGCTGCTACGGCAGCTAGGCATTTTGTGAAGACCCTTGGTGCGAATTTTAGGCCGAAAGCTAGGGCCGTGAACTGGTAGTGCGTCTTGCTGATGGTAAATCTCAGTAGATGTTTGTGTTTTTGGTTCATGGGAATGTGCAGGTAGGCATCCTTGAGGTCTATTGTGGACATAAAATCCCCGTGCCTTATCTGAGGTGTCACCTCCTGTAAGGACGTCATTTTGAACTTTTGAGTTTTTATGTATTTGTTTAGGAACCGTAGGTCCAGTATGGGCCTTAACGTTTCGTCTACTTTTGGTACGAGGAAGTAGTTGGAGTACACTCCCCTGTTTCTTTCCTTGTATGGTACCCTTTCTATAGCCTTCTTGTGGAGGAGTTCTTGTGCTTCCTGCCAAAGGAGTGATAGCTCTTCTGCTGAGCGTGTTTTGTTGGTTGGCCTCCTGTTTGGTGGCTTTTTTACCAGTTCTATACAGTAGCCGAACTGTATGATGTTGAGTATCCATTTGTCCGTTGTTATTTTCTTCCACTCCTGGAAGAAGTGTTTTAGTCTGCCTCCTACTGGTGTAACATGATCGTTGATTTTTAATTGCTCTTTGGGTCTTTTGTTGTGCCGCGCCACTAGGGATGTTGTGTGTGTGGGCACGTTTGGTACTGTGGAGTCACTTGGGGGTGGGTTGCTGTCCCCCTCTCCTTGTCTGGCCTCGTCCGTTCGGTCGACCTCGAAAGGACTGGCCCCTCTGTTGGTTCTGCCAGCCTTGTTGTTGCTGACCTTGTTGTGCCTGGTTGCTTCCCCGATAGGTTTGCTGGAAGGCCTGGTGCGATGTTCCCGGTTGGCTCCCTCCTCTGCCATTTGGTCTTCGTGAGGGGGTGCCCCTTCTCATCCCTCTGAACTGCAGTGCTCCCATGGACCTTGCAGTCTCGTTATCCTTTTTCAGCTGTGTCAGCGTTTTGTCCACTGGTGTGCCGAACAGCTTTTCCCCGTTGAAGGGTATGTTCAGGATATTGTTCTGTACTTCGGGCTTGAACCCGAGATCCTCAGCCAGGCATGCCTTCTTTCTGTTACTCCGATCATCATAAGCCTGCTTGATGTGTCTGCTGCGTCCAAGGCCGACTTCAGGCAGGTGTTGGCCATGTTCTTGCCTTCCTCCACCAGGTGCGCTGCTCTCTGCTGGTGTTCGGTTGGGAGATGTTTGAGCAGCTGCCCTACTTCTTCCCAATGCTGGTAGGCATGTCTATTTATTAGGGCATTGGAGTTGGCGATGCGCCAGTGAATTGCTGCATTCCTCTCAATTTTCCTCCCTGCGAGGTCTATTCTCTTGCTCTCCTTGTCTGGAGGTGGCCCCGAGTTCGTGGGAACGTTGGCCCTCTTCCTGGCTGTCGCTGTTATAATAGAGTCAGCTGGTACGGATCCTTGGATATATGCTGGATCTTTAGAAGAGTGCTTGTACTTTTTCTCTGTCCTGGGGGTGACAGATCTGCAGGTTGATGGCTCCTTGAAAACTTCCCTGCCTTGGTCCAGCACACTTGGGAGCATAGGAAGGAATTGGCTCCTAGTTTGGGTTGGCAGCAGTGTCTCCAAGAGAAAACAAGCCTTTGGTTTTTCTTCCTCCATTTCCACCCTATAGGTTGCTGCAGCGTTCCTGACGACCATATTGTATACGCCAATGTCGTCTGGCGGCGAAGGCCTCGACGGATACGTCTCCACGGCCTCTTCCGGGTTTTCGGCGTCGAGGTCCTGCCATTCCAGGTCCTGAGCCTCCGAGGGTGTCGAACCCAAGTGCGTCTGCTGGTCGTCATCGCCCTCAGTGTAATAATACAGGCCCTCTTCGTCCTGTTGCTCCGCCGGTTCGGGAGTTTTTGGCGGGTCGGCGGCGTCGAACTCCTCCTGGACTTCTGCTTCAACAACCGTCGAGGGCTTCGAAGGGATGGTGTATCTACTCATCCGTTCGTCGAAGTCCTTCTTCCTCTGGAGGATACTGTCCATTTCGGCCTCGAGCCTTATTTTCTTCCTCTCCATCTCGGCCGCTTGTTCGGCGTCGAGAGTTTCAGCGTTTCTCTTCGAGGTCGTGGATGTTGACTTCGAAGCTGCCTTCTGCTCTTTTCCTTTCGGCGTCGAGTGCGGCTTTTCTGAACCGTGCTTCGACGACCGGGGTGTGTCTAGAGCTTTCGCCGGCCGGGAGTCCTTATCGAAGGATCCGCTGGGCTGTTTGTCCGTGGACGCAGCTGTGGTCGTCGATTGCTTCGACGCCAGTGCTCCTTTCGAGGACTCTGGCTCTGTTTTTCGAGAGTCTGTCGGGGTTTTAGGGGTCGACGTCTCTTACCTCCTTCCTCGACTTGTTATCGGTCTCTACGACCGTGCAGTCTTCTGGTCCCTCAGCGATGTTGTCCTCTTCTCCGCTGGAGAGGCCCAGGTCCCGAAGCGACAGAGGTTGTCCTTGCCCCTGCATGCTGTAGTTTGCTCTCCTCTGTCTGTCCCTCACTCTGAGGGTCTTGGGGGCGAATGCCGAGCAGGCGTTGCAGTCGTTACTTTGATGGTCGATCGGCAGGCAGAGGTTGCAGACTGGATGCTGGTCCTTCTGCGCGAACTTGTGGTGGCAGTTACGGCAAATTTTGAATGGTGTCTTGTCCATTCCCACGCTCAGGGAGCCCCCTGTGTGCGCATTCTCCGTCGGACGTCGAAGTTTTTCCTCCTTCTCACCTACTTCGTCGTCCCGGTTCTATGTTCTTTGTCGTGTGATGAAGAAACTCCAATTCCTCTGTGTTTTTCTGCTTTTTTTCCTCTTTTCTCCTCTTCAAAACTCTGGAGCTCCTCGTGACGATCCAGACCCAACGGCGGAAAAAAGAATCTGAAGATGGCGCCCAGGGGTGGGAGCTTCCGGAGGAAGCGCGCCGACGTCACGGGAGGACACCAAATGGTGGGGCGTCGACGCCCACCTGGGCTACACAAAAAAAAAAAAAAAAAGAGAGAAAAGAGACTACGATTCCGGACCCAACCACTATACCGCGGAATAATGCACAGCGTAGTGAATCCAGAAAAATTCACGCTGCAAAACCGGGAATTCTATGCTCTGGTTGAGATGAAAGGGGAAAATCACCTTTGGCAGAACCGTTGGGGTGGTCCATAGTACTACTTTGTCGTTGCACACCTAGATAGAGGGTTCTTGTAATGTGAATGCCTGTAGTTCACTAATACATCTGAGTGAGGTTATAGACGGAATGCTGAACAATGTCAAACACCCCCCCCCCCCCAGTCAGAGATCTGGGCCTAAATCCATTGTTTTTTTGGCTCACCACGCCATTCCGCGGGGAGGGGGGCGACACCAGTTGGTGTAACCAGGCGCTTTATAAGTGATATTATTTTATTATTAATTATTTATTATTAATTTTATTCCAGTTTGGACCCAGCCACATACAAATCATTTATGGCCCTGCTCCCCATGGGGATAGTCCATCCCGAACTGCCAGGCCAGGTTCTCCCTGGACCGGAAACAAGCATCCTAGGACCAGTTTTGGGGTATCACCCCTCATCTGCCAGGATAGCTTGAGTCCAGTGGCATGGAGAGTACGGGACCTACGTCCGGGCATACCCGTCCCACTTGAGGTGACAAATGCAATTAGAACATTGTTTCCGTATCTGTATCCTTTTTAGGTTGAGCCTGGGCAGTGCATGCGCTGGTCTGCAAGGCATGCTGTATTGAGGTAGGGACTTGAAGCTCTGCCCACTCTGCCCATATTTTTCATTGGCTTGTATCATTGTCCACTGTAAACTGTGGCTGTTCATTGGTCAAAAGGCTTAGTAGTCCCTCCTTAGTACCGTTTTGTCTCATTTTGTAACCTGCCATGGCGACACCCCCTGTTAATGTGTTATTTCTCGGTAGTCTTTAATTACAGCCTACGAGCACTAAATTCTCAAATAGCGTTGTCCTGCCTGCTGTTACAGGCAGGACACACTCTCCTTACGCTTTAAAAAAAAAAATTATAGCATGCATTTGCAATGCAATAGGTCTTGCATTGGCAAGAGTTTAAGCTATTGGCATTGAAAATGACAATGCCTTTTATTTATCGGTTTTAAAAACAGCACATAAATAAAAGGCATTGTCATTTACAATGCCAATAGCTCAAACTCTCGGAAGCGAGACCTATTGAATTGCAAATGCTTGTTAAATGTTTCTAACATTTACTCGACCTGTGGCCTGAACACATGTTCCCCATCAAATCGGTATTAAGTAGTTGCTGTTGCACATCAGGTTTAAACCAGAGATACAGAGCCATGTATGTTGCCAAATGAGGATACTTGTATTGACCCACCCTGGGCTGTGGTAGCTGCTGCACAGATGATGTAACGTATAGCTGCGTTTGAAAATGTTTTTCCTATGACTGGCTCCTACCCCCTCTGTTGGTATTCTGGTGGCAGGTGTTGAAGCAACGCCTGCATTTAGCCCCAATGCTCCCCATCATATGTGCCAGTAGGCAGACAGAATTGTGCCAGCGGCACAGCGGTGAAGAGTCTGTCAGCTCTCCATAGCATAGAGATCTTGGTAGCGAGTCGGCAGTAGTATACTGGTTTTTTTCTCCAATAATCATCACTGAATAGAAGACCGGAGATAGTGGAGAAAGTGTTGAAGGATGACTCGATCAAAAGGACGCAAGAAAAAGGGAGTTCCAACATATTTATGTGCTTTACTGCCCCCCTTGGGCTCCACAGACCCTGACCTTGAGACTTCCCATGCTTGACCATCATTCCAGAATGGGATACATCTGTGTTGATGGTCACTGTTTGAGTTGGCAATCTAAAGAGTCTCCATACAGTAATGTGCCTTGTGTACCGCCATTTTAGCTCTCTCTGAACCCTCTCTAGGACAACCACTAGATCCTACCAACTCTCTGTAGCTTGTGACCATTTGTTCTGCAACCATTCTTGGATCAAGCGTAGGTAAAGTTTGGTGTTGGAAATGGGTGTTGCAAGCTTGCCTTCAACAGCCAGTCATCTAGATAGAGGTAAATGTGTATCCCCTGCCTCCTGAGGCCACTACAGCGAGGCACTTTGTGAAAACCCTTGGTGCATTGTTTATGCCAAAAGGTAACACTTTGAACTGATAGTGTACCTTGCCCACCACAAATTGGAGGTACTTCTTATGCTTGTGAATCATTGGTATGTGTAAATAAGCATTTTTGAGGTATTCCATGGCCATGTAGCCCCTCCCCTCTTTTTAGCTGAAGTAGGACATCCTGTAGTGTTGTCATCTTGAAATGCTGAGTTCTCATCCACTTGTTTAGTTGGCTGAGGTCTAACATTGGCCATAACAACTTATTTGGCTTTGGTTAAACAAAATGACCTATGAAGACCCCCCCCCTTATTTGAGTTTGTTTTTGTGGACCGTTTATTTCCCGTTACTGATGGAGTAACTCTTTCTCTGGGCGAGTCTTTACCCCTGGCGGTATTGTGGGTGGCTTCTTGAGCTGCTTAAATCAATACCAATTCTATAGTGAGTACTCATTTGTCAGAGGTGACGGACCATCATTTGTGGAGGAATTCCCTATCCTGCCGTTATGGCACCACTCTTGAATGATCCTGGACCTGAAGGACACGCATTGCTTCGTCCACCATGGGCCCAAAAGAACAAGTTACTTACCTTCGGTAACGATATATCTGTAAGAAACATTAGTTAGTTATAAATTCCTTACCTTAGAATTACCCCCAGGCGTCAGACTGGATCCGGAAAGTTTTTTCGTCAGCAGTACCTCTGCGCGTCGGAAGGTGGCGTCGGTCGGCTCCGCGTCAGTCGTCAGCATCGTGGTCGCCGGGATGACGTCGCGGCAGCTACTTAGACGCCGCCCTCGCGCGCTGACGTCAGTTCTGTACACGACTTTCCGCGCCAGAAACGCAGAGCCATGCAAGACACTGACCACTGGTGCACAAAACCAGGACCCTGAAAAGATGTCCTTAACCCTAGAAATCAGTTCGCAGAACGGGGAGGATGGGTGTGGCGGTAAGGAATCTAAAGCTAACTAATGTTTCTTACACATATATAGTTACCGAAGGTAAGCAACTTGTTCATCTGAAAGAAACACGTTAGTTATAGATTCCTTACCTTAGAATAGATACCCCAGCAATACCAACCCCGGTGGTGGGTCTGCAAACCAAGATTACACCAGAAAGTCCTGGAGAACAGAACGGCCAAAGAAGCCGTCTCTCCGGACTTGGCTGTCCAGGCAGTAGTGTTTCGTAAACGTGTGCAGCGATGCCCACATGGCTGCCTGACAGATGTCATTTAGAGGAACTCCTCTTCCCAAGGCAGTAGTGGCTGCCGTCGCCCTGGTGGAATGGGCACGTAGCCCAACCGGAGGCTCCTTTTTAGCCAGAGAATAGCATGCCTTAATACACAAAACAACCCATCGAGAAATGGTGCGTTTGTGTACGGCCCGACCTTTCTTGGCGCCCACGTAGCCAACAAAGAGTTGGTCATCCACCCGGAACTGTTTTGTGCGATCCAGATAGAAAGAGAGCACACGTTTTGGGTCCAGACGGTGGAGCCTCTCTTCCTCCTTCGAAGGATGCGGAAAGAAAGTGGGCAAAGTAATGGTCTGCCCGATGTGAAAGGCAGTGACCACCTTAGGAAGGAAGGATGGACGGGTCCCGAGAACCACCTTGTCCAGATGGACAGACAGGAAAGGAGGCTTGGAAGAAAGGGCCTGGAGCTCACTCACCCTTCTAGCAGAAGTAAAGGCTACCAGGAAAGCAGTCTTAAGAGTCAAGAGTCTTAAAGGACAGTTATGTAGCGGCTCGAAAGGAGCGCACATTAAATAGGTAAGAACAAGATTCAAGTCCCACTGAGGCATAACGAAGGGGATTGGAGGAAAGAGATGCGTTAAGTCTTTCAAGAAACGGTTAACTACCGGGGACTTGAAAAGAGAAGGCTGATCCGGCAGCCGAAGGAAGGCAGAGATGGCTGAAAGATAGCCCTTGATAGTGCCCAGAGCAGAGCCCTGCTGGGCTAAAGAAAGAAGGAACAAGAGAACTTCAGAAAGAGGGGCAGAAAGGGGATCCACAGCCTTTGCTGTGCAACATGCCACAAACTCCGGCAGGCGTATACCGTCTTAGTGGAGGGACGCCTGGCTGCCAAGATTACGTCACAGAGTTCGGGCGACAGGTCGAAAGACGTCAACTGCCGCCGCTCAATCTCCACGCAAGGAGGTGGAGACTGGACAGGTTCGGGTGGAGGACCGTCCCCTGCTGCTGCGACAGAAGATCCTCCCGAAGAGGCAGTCTGATCGGAGGATCGATGGCCATGTTGAGCAGCTCGGGATACCAGACTCTTCGTGCCCAATCCGGGGCCACAAGAATGACTTGGGCCTGGTCGCGCCTGATCTTCTTCAGCACTCTGGGCAGAAGTGGTATAGGCGGAAAGGTATACAACAGACCGCAACTCCACTCGCGACGAAACGCGTCGCCTAGCGAGTGCCGCCTTGGAAATTCCAACGCGCAGAATTGCTGACATTGCGCGTTATCTTCGGTGGCGAATAGATCTAACCAAGGCTCTCCCCACTGTCGAAAGAGTCCTTGCGCCACCTCCGAGTGAAGACGCCATTCGTGATCCATCATGTACCTGCGGCTGAGTTCGTCCGCCCTGGCGTTCAGAGAACCTGCCAGGTGTTGAACCACCAGGGATATGCCCTGGTGTTCCAGCCATGTCCAGAGGCGAAGGGCCTCTTGACATAGGCTCCACGACCCCACCCCGTTTGTTGCAGTACCACATGGCGGTTGTTTTGTCTGTGAACACCTGCACTACTCTTCCCCAGACAGAGGGAAGGAATGCTTTGAGTGCAAGACGAATCGCCCGGAGCTCCAGAAGGTTGATGTGAAGCCCGGACTCCGCCGGAGACCAGAGGCCTCTGATCTCCGCCTCTCCCATGTGGCCGCCCCATCCCAGAAGGGATGCGTCCGTCACCACAGTGTGGTCTGGTTGGGGAAGGGAAGGGAGAGGGATCTGCCATTGACCCAATCCTGGTTCGTGAGCCACCACTGCAGTTGTCGTGCAGTGCCCTCCGAGATCTGGACGCAATCGGACAGATTCCCCATATGCTGCGCCCACTGGAACTTCAGGTCCCACTGCAGAGCCCGCATATGCCACCTGGCATGATCGACCAGCAGGATGCAGGAGGCTATGAGGCCCAGCAGCCTCGGAGTCATTCTGACCGAAACCCAGGATAGAGGCTGAAAGATCAGAATCATAGCCTGAATATCCCGGACTCGCTGTTCGGGAGGATAGACCCGAAACCGCGTCGTTTCCAGAACCGCTCCGATGAAGAGGAGCTTCTGAGAGGAAATCAGGTGTGACTTCGGCACATTGATGGAGAACCCCAGCGAATGCAGGAGGTCGGCCGTAGTCTGGAGGTGGGTGACAACTGCTTGGGGCGAGCCCGCCTTCAACAGCCAGTCGTCGAGATAGGGGAAGACTGAAACCCCTGATCTGCGCAGATGAGCTGCGACCACCGCCATCACTTTCGTGAACACCCGAGGGGCGATGGTAAGGCCAAAGGGGAACACAGTAAATTGAAAATGCTCGTGGCCTACCGTGAACCGTAGGTAACGCCGGTGGGCATGTGAAAATAAGCGTACTGCAAGTTCAACGCTACCATCCAGTCTTCCGGGTCGAGGGCAGACAAGACCTGAGCCAGCGTCAACATTTTGAACTTCTCCTTCCGGAGGAAGCGATTGACGTCCCGGAGGTCCAAGATAGGACGCAGGCCCTTGTCCTTCTTGGGGACCAGAAAGTAGTGGGAGTAACAACCACGACCTACTTCTGGGACAGGAACGCGCTTGATGGCTCCCTTGGCCAAGAGAGCCGTAACTTCCTGCTGGAGAAGGGCCAGATGATCCTCCGACATGCGGTGGTACCTCGGTGGCATGGCTGGAGGGGTAGTCTCGAAGGGGAGGGAGTAGCCCCTTCGGACTATCTGTAAAACCCACCTGTCTGACGTGATGGTGCGCTAGTGGGGGAGGTGATGGCGAATCCTGCCGCCCAATGGCGTTTGATGGGGCTGAAAGGTCGGACTAGGAGGGTTTGGAGGCTGCTGCAGAGGGGGGGCTAGTGGACTGGCCCGCCTGCTGGCCCCCGGAACCACGACGGTTGTTCCCACGTCCCCGGCCGCGCGAAGGTTGGGTAACTTGCTGCGGCCTTTGGCTCTGGGTGGGACTTAGCGGGGCCCCCCTTCCGTAGCCACGAAAGGGGCGAAAAGCAGACTGCGCAGGGCGGGTGGAGAGGCCCAAGGACTTGGCCGTAGCCCGTGAGTCCTTGAAACGCTAAAGAGCATTGTCTGCTTTGTCGCCAAAAAGGCGACAGCCATCAAAGGGCATGTCCATCAAGGTGTTCTGGACATCCCCTGAAAAGCCAGTGGACCTCATCCAGGCGTAGCGACAAAGCGCTACTGACGTGGAAATAGTTCTGGCCAGAGAGTCGGCGGTGTCCAGTCCACAACGTATCGTAAACTTTGCTGCATCCCTCCCGGCGGCAACAGCCTGGGAGAGCACTGCCCGGGCCTCCTCCGGACACTGAGGCAGCACCTGCGCCACCGTATCCCACACAGAGTGGGAATAACGGCCCAAGAGACATGCAGTGTTTACGGACCGCAGTCCTAAGCTGGCGGAAGAGGAACTTTTCTTGCCAACGTGGTCCAGCTTCTTGGATTCCCTTTCCGGTGGAGCGGTAGGGAAGGCGCCTTTGGAAGTGGAGGCTTGGACTACCAAGCTCTCAGGGGTGGGGTGTTGGGAGAGGAAAGTGGGGTCGCCCGGCGGTGGCGTCGGGCAATCATCCTGTCCACGGGAGCCCCCGTGTTGGGCCTGGACCACGTGCCCAAAAGGACGTCGGTGAGGGCGTCATTAAATGGCAGCAGGGGCTCCGAAGAACTCGCTGCCGGTTGAAGCACCTCTGTCAGGAGGTTAGTCCTGACCGCCACCGTAGGAAGCTCGAAGTTGAGAGCCTCGGCCGCCCTACGCAACACCACTGCGTATGGCGCTCCCTCCTCCGTAGCCAAGGTAGGAGGAGACAACATGCCAAGGTCAAGGGAAGTATCAAGACCACTTGCATCCCCCAGTTCCTCTTTCCAGTCCTGGTCAGAACCTAGCTGATCTGTTAAAGGGTCACCTGACCCCTCCCAGTCCTCCTCCTCTTCATCTGGATGCCACTGAGGTTGAAAAGGGGCTCCAGGAGCGAACAGGGGCACAAAAACCCCGTTCGGCGCTGGTCCGGCTCCGTGTCCCTTTCAAGGTGGAAGCCGGGGCCGACCGGCGCCGAGCGCGGTAGTGGTGCCGGAGGAAGCGGCGCCGGTGGAGGCGTACCGAGGTCAACCGGCACCGATCCAGATCTGGATCCAAGGGGGGCCTGCGGCGCCGGGACCGGAGCCGCCGGTAGCGAAGACCTAGGCCCCCCAACCGAGTCCGCGGGGCCTGAAAGCGTGCCGGTGGGGTCGGTCCGCCCAAAGATGGCATGCATCGCCTCGTAGAACGTACGAAGCTGGGCGGGAGTCGCTCCGGGTCCCGGAAAGGGAGGGAAACTTGGAGTCGGCTCTGCAGGCTCCGCGCGGAGCCGCGTGCCTCGTCGGATCGGCCGACCGACGAGGGGAAGTCGAAGAGCGACAATGCTTCTTCGACTTCTTCTTATGCTTCGACTTACCCGACCCCGAATGCGAAGACTTCGAAGATTTCTAACCGGAATGGTGGTGGCTCCACGATTGGTCCCTCGACCTCCCTCTCGACCGGGACCTCGAACGGCGCGGAGCCGACTGCCGGTGCTCAAGCAGCTTTCGGGACCGCTCCCGCAAAGCCTTCGGCGCCATCGACCGGCAGTCGGACCACGACTTGGGGTCGTGGTCGCGCTCCAGGCAAAAAAGACACACGCGGTGCGGATCCGTCACCGACATCATGCGATGACGGGAACCGCAGGCCTTGAAACCGGGCATCCCTCGTGCACCTTCGGAGTCGAAGACTCGAAAAAGAAGTCGACAAAAGTCGAGAAAAACTTAGTCAAAAAATGACACAGCTACTGCTCTTCCCGGATCTGCGCTGGCTGGCGCGGAAAAAGAAAGAACTGACGTCAGCGCGCGAGGGCGGCGTCTAAGTAGCTGCCGCGACGTCATCCCGGCGACCATGACGACGGACGCGGAGCCGACCGACGCCACCTTCCCACGCGGAGAGGTACTGCTGACGAAAAAACTTTCCGGATCCAGTCTGATGCCTGGGGGTAATTCTAAGGTAAGGGATCTATAACTAACGTGTTTCTTTCAGATAGGGTGTTGCCTGAGAAAAGCATTTTGATGACAGAGGCTGGCACCTTGGTTGCCTGGTTGTCACGTCTGCTGCATCGAGAGCTAACTGGATGATTGATGGTTTTTCCATCCTGGATTATTGTTTTTGCTTTCTTGTATTCATCAGGAAGGTGCTGCATGAGGTCCTTAACCTCCTTTCACTGCTGTTGACCATAGTGGTTCATGAGTGCATTTGAATTGGTGTTTCTCTGTTGGGTGGCTGCTGCTCTCGCAATCTTCCTGATCCTGCAAGGAGTGTCTATATTTTCTCAAGTCAAGGAGTCACCACCTTCGAAGAGCTTAATTCTCTAACAAGCTTCCCTTATCAGTCAAAAATGCTTGGAAGCATCGTTAAGTAGAAGTTCCTCTTCCATGCCTGCATGAGTGTTTTAAGGGAAAAAACACAATTCAGACTGCTCCTCCTCGAGATGCACCCCATAGATGTCCGCAGCTCTCTTCATGAGCGTGTTGTACAGTGCTAGGTCATCCAGCGGTGAAGGCTTTGAAGGGTTCAGGTCTACACCTTCCTCTGTGGATTCGGCATTGAGGTCTTGCCAGTCTTTTTTCTGTTGCTCCATGTCTCGAGCGTTGCAGTGTTACCCTCGTCCTTGTAGCCGAAGAACTCCCCATGATGTTCTTAATGCAGTTCTGACGTGGTGGGAGGCTAGTTGTCTTCTATCCCTCCACTATCTTTCTCAAACTACATAACAGACTAACATATCCACCACTCAAATTAATTTCATATTTTACTATACTAATTCACCACTAATCCTTTTTGGGTTCCGGAGTAGCAGGCTACTCGCCAAAAAAGCGATTTGACGCCTTGTCAGGGGTAAGTAAGTGATATATAACTGTAATTACAATACAAGCTATTTGGAAGGTTTATTGATTTTACCCGTGATTCTTTCAGAGCTCCTTCTGCCTACATTTAGACCCAGCAGTGGAAAAAATAATCAGAAGATAGCGACCACACACAACTCCTGGGGCGCACAGCTAATGTCACAAGGGGACAGATACATCACCTAATGGTGATCAATGAAAACGCCCACAATAATATTATTATGAATAATAATAAAATAATTTTTTTTAAAAAGAGAGAAGAAAAAGACGATTTCAGACCCAATCACTGGATGGCAGAATAGTGCACAGCATGTGAATCCGGAAAAGCTTCATGCTGCAAAACGAAAGGATTTTTAGACCACTCCTAAAATAATAGCCACCACTAGGTTAGAAGGCACATAAGCAGCCACTTCTGAAGGAGCATGAGGAAAGAGGGGACACACAGCCAACTATTCACTCCTAAACACCCACCATCACCCATCCCTTGAAGCATAAGGCAGGGCAATTCCTACCTCAGTAGGTCTGAAGTCGTCAATGCCGCCTTCAAGGCACTGCTTCATGCTGCTGTTGATCTGCTTCATGCACTGAACCTGAGTGGTAAAGAGCAGAAATATTGTCAGAAAGGATAAACATGTTACGTGACAATAATGTATGAAAGTAATGGATTGTCCACGATCGTGAAATACCTCAGTGCTAGCATACCAACTGATGCTGTCACCGTGACAACTATGTAGAGAGAACCAACAAAACCTGGTTCAAGTACAAGAACACATAAGCAAACAGGTATCCCAAATTATGAGAAACCACCATACAGAGTTACCATTTGCTGGTAGCAACTATGGGGCACAGTCAGTTTCTCATCACATGTTCTCATTCATAGGAGGAATACTTACAACATACAAAACAGAGGAGGAAAATGCAGGAAGCCGGATTACTGGGTGGCGCAACTTTTCCCACAATTGTGCAAAAGTAGCTCCTAGACAGGAAAACACGGCTTCTCTAAAGCAGCCTTGTATTGTAGCAAGGAACTGAGAGGGAAGTCTATTTCAGAAAACACATATTAAGGATCAGAAATACTAACAACATCTGAATCAAGAAACCACTTAGTAAAAATAAACTGACAGTTTAGTAACATTAAAAAGTATTTTTGATTAAAATGAGGAATAAGGCACTGCATGTGACTCTAGAAGAGATTTATGCTGCGAAACAACAAAATGTTGCTACGGAGATCTTTCTCCCACTCCACTATCACAGCATGAATCCCAGCACCAGATTGTCTCCTGCTTTAAGTCAGGCTGAAGGGGCGGGATGAGTCAGTTACTTTGTGCAGGCAGGCACAGATCACAGTTCCAAACGTCACAGTTCCTTCCGGGTTGAAGTTCACAGTGAGTGGGAGTTAGCGTGGCAACTCATTTCCAGCCAAAATCTTCCTAATGACCAGTGCCAACCCTGTTTGAACTGGTCTGTCTCACAAGTCTTCTTTGGTGCCCAGTTTTGTCCATGGGGGTCCCCAGGAGACCTACTGTCTTTGATTCTCTTTTAGAAACATGTATTTTTTTGTCTCAGTGGTCACAGCCCATTCTCACTATTCTAGCAGTCTCTCCTCTGATTCCACGCTCTGCCCTATGGGCGTTTGTGATCTGGTTGTCCTTCAGGAGTGTCAAGACCCCAGCCTATTTCTGTCGCTTGGGCCCACATAAAAAGTCTGGGATCTTTTAGCCGCATGCCACACACATCTACCAACCACTTCGTCTTGTTGAGATCTATGCACAGTCCTTGTCCTGCAGTCGGCAAGCGTTCACGTCATGAAGGTTGCCAGTTCAAACCTGTAGCTTTAAGCTCTGCACAATCAACTATAGTCAACCTAGTAGAAGTCTGGGGGAAGTCCCCCTTTTGATTCATCCTCGTTTACTACAGGTTTCTTATTTTGGGCCAAAACTCTACACAGTAAATGGGCAGTTCAAAGCTTTTCTAAATAACACAACTCTTATTGCACAAGTTACTAACTTGTGTAACGATAGATCTGTAAGAGACAGTAGTTAGTGACAGATTCCTTACCTTAGAATATCCCCAGGCGTCAGGCTGGATCCGGAAAGTTTTTGCGTAGCAGTACCCTTGCGCGTCGGTAGGCGGCGTTGTGCGGCTCCGCGTCCGTCGTCGGCGTCATGATCGCCGGGATGACGTCGCGGGCAGTACTTAGACGCCGCCCCTGCGCGCTGACGTCAGTTCTGTACACGACTTTTCGCGCCAGGAACGCAGAGCCATGCAAGAAGCTGACATAGGTGTCTGAAAAAATACTAGGGCCCTGAAAGGGATGTCCTTAACCCTAGAAATCAGTTCGCAGAACGGGAGGATGGGTGGGGCGGTAGGAATCTGTCACTAACTACTGTCTCTTACAGATATATCGTTACACAAGTTAGTAACTTGTGCATCTGAAAGAGACACGTTAGTGACAGATTCCTTACCTTAGAATAGATACCCCAGCAATACCAACCCCGGTGGTGGGTCTGCGAACAAAGATCAGACAAGGAAGTCCCGGAGGACAGAACGGCCAAAGAAGCCGTCCCTCCGGACCTGGCTGTCAAGGCAGTAATGCTTGGTAAACGTGTGCAGCGAGGCCCACTTAGCTGCCTGACATATATCCTGCAGCGGAACACCGCGGCCTAAGGCCGTGGTAGCAGCCGTTGCCCTGGTGGAATGGGCACGCAGCCCAACAGGAGGCTCCTTCTTAGCCAAAGAATAGCAGGCTTTGATACACAAGGTTACCCAGCGGGAGATGGTTCTCTTGTGCACCGCCCGACCTTTTTTGGCGCCCACGTAGCCAACAAAGAGCTGGTCATCTACCCGGAAGTGTTGTGTGTGGTTGATATAAAAGGAAAGCGCACGTTTTGGGTCCAGACGGTGGAGCCTCTCTTCCTCTCTGGAAGGATGCGCAGGCGGAAAGAAGGTGGGCAAAGTGATGGTCTGCCCAATGTGGAAGGCAGTAACCACCTTTGGCAAGAAGGACGGACGCGTCCTAAGAACAACCTTGTCTGGATGGACAGACAGAAAGGGAGGTTTGCATGATAGAGCCTGGAGCTCACTCACCCGCCGAGCGGAGGTGATGGCCACCAGAAAGGCTGTCTTCAGAGTCAGAAGACGAAGAGGACAGTTATGTAGAGGCTCAAAGGGAGCGCACATAAGAAAGGTAAGAACCAAGTTCAAGCCCCTTGAGGCATCACAAACGGAACAGGAGGGAAGAGGTGTGTAATGCCTTTTAGAAACCTGTTAACAACAGGGGACTTGAAAAGGGAGGGCTGATCAGGAAGCCTGAGGAAGGCCGAGATGGCACAAAGATAGCCCTTGATGGTACCCAGGGCAGAACCCTGTTGGGCCAGGGAAAGAAGGAACAGAAGAACCTCAGAAAGAGGGGCAGAAAGGGGATTCACAGCCTTTGCTGTGCACCATGCCACAAACTTGTTCCACCTGCTGGCGTATACCACCTTAGTGGAGGGACGCCTGGCTGCCAGAATCACATCACAAACTTCGGGAGGCAAGTCGAAAGGAATCAACTGCCGCCGCTCAATCTCCACGCAAGCAGGTGGAGGCTGGACAGGTTCGGGTGGAGGACCGTCCCCTGCTGCTGCGACAGAAGATCCTCCCGAAGAGGCAGACGGATCGGGGGATCGACGCTCATACTGAGTAGCTCGGGATACCAAACTCTTCGAGCCCAGTCCGGAGCCACAAGGATGACTTGGGCCCGGTCGCGCCGAATCTTCAACACTCTGGGTAGAAGTGGTATAGGCGGAAAAGCGTACAACAGACCGCAACTCAACTCGCGACGAAAAGCGTCACCGAGCGAGTGCTGCCTTGGAAATTCCAACGCGCAGAACTGATGACATTGCGCGTTCTCTTCGGTGGCGAATAGATCTAACCAAGGCTCTCCCCACTGTAGAAAGAGTCCTTGCGCCACTTCCGAGTGAAGACGCCATTCGTGATCCATCATGCACCTGCGGCTGAGTTCGTCCGCCCTGGCGTTCAGGGAACCTGCCAGGTGTTGAACCATCAGGAAAATGCCCTGATGTTCCAGCCATGTCCAGAGGCGCAGAGCCTCCTGACATAGGGTCCACGACCCCACCCCGCCTTGTTTGTTGCAGTACCACATGGCTGTGGTGTTGTCTGTGAACACCTGCACTACCTTCCCTTTGACAGAGGGAAGGAATGCCTTGAGTGCAAGTCGGATCGCCCGGAGCTCCAGAAGGTTGATATGGAGCCGGGACTCCGCCGGAGACCAGAGGCCTCTGATCTCCGCCTCTCCCATGTGACCGCCCCATCCCAGAAGGGACGCGTACGTCACAACTGTGTGCTCTGGCTGGGGAAGGGAGAGGGATCTGCCCATGACCCATTGCCGGTTCGAGAGCCACCACTGCAACTGTTTTGCAGTCCCCTCCGAGATCTGGACGTGATCGGACAGGTTGCCCTGGTGCTGCGCCCACTGGAACTTCAGGTCCCACTGCAGAGCCCGCATATGCCATCTGGCATGATCAACCAGCAGGATGCAGGAGGCCATGAGGCCCAGCAGCCTCAGGGTCATCCGTACCGAAACCCAGGATAAAGGCTGAAAGATCGGAATCATAGCCTGAATATCCCGGACTCGCCGTTCGGGAGGATAGGCCCGAAACTGCGTTGTGTCCAGAACTGCTCCGATGAAAAGGAGCTGTGGAGAAGGAATCAGATGCGACTTCGGCACATTGATGGAGAACCCCAGCGAGTGCAGGAGTTCGGCCGTAGTCTGGAGGTGGGAGACGACTGCCTGGGACGAGCCCGCCTTCAGCAGCCAGTCGTCGAGGTAGGGGAAGACTGGAACCCCTGCCCGGCGCAGATGAGCTGCGACCACCGCCATCACTTTCGTGAACACCCGAGGGGCACTTGTAAGGCCAAAGGGGAGCACGGTGAACTGAAAATGCTCGAGGCCTACCGTGAACCGAAGGTAACGCCGGTGGGCCGGCAGGACGGGGATGTGAAAATAAGCGTCCTGCAAGTCCAACGCTACCAACCAGTCTCCAGGGTCGAGGGCAGTCAAGACCTGAGCTAGGGTGAGCTTCTTGAACTTCTCCTTCCGGAGGAAGCGATTGACGTTCCGGAGGTCCAAGATAGGACGCATGTCGTCCTTGTCCTTTTTGGGCACCAGAAAGTAGTGGGAGTAGCAACCACGTCCCTACTTCTGGGGTCGGAACATGCTCGATGGCCCTCTTGGCCAAGAGGGCCGTGACTTCCTTCTGCAGAAGCACCAAGTGATCCCCTGACATGCGGTGGAATTGAGGTGGCATGGCTGGGGGTGGTCTCGAAGGGGAGGGAGTAGCCCCTTCGGACAATGTCCAAGACCCACCTGTCCGAGGTGATGGCACGCCAGTGGTGAAGGTGATGGCGGAGCCTGCCCCCTACTGGCGTGCTGTGCACCTGAAAGGAGGGACTAGGAGGGCTTGGAGGCCGCGGACGGAGTTGGTGGCCTGACCCGCACGCTGGTTGCCCGAACCGCCACGGCGGTAGCCACGTCCTCGGCCACGCGAAGACGCTTGCTGCGCGGGCCGGTGGCTGGGCAGCGGACGTGACTGGGCGCCCCTTTCGTGGCCACGAAAGGGGCGAAAAGCAGAGGTTAGCGGAGGGCGCACAACAGAAAGGCCCAGGGACTTGGCAGTAGCCCGTGAGTCCTTAAAACGCTCCAGCGCATGGTCTGCTTTGGAACCAAAAAGACCGACTCCATGAGTGTATTCTGGACATCACCCGAGAAACCAGTTGTTCGCAGCCAGGCGTGGCGACGCAGCGCCACCGTCATTGCCAGCGATCTGCCCAGCGAGTCGGCGGTATCAAGGCCACAACGTATGGTGTACTTTGCCGCATCCCTACCTTCCGCAATGGTGCGGGTAAGCAGTGTCTGGACCTCCTCAGAACACTGGGGCAAAACAGTCGCCACCGAATCCCACAGGGAGTGGGTATATCGGCCCAAAAGGCAAGCGGTGTTGACGGACCGCAAGCCAACACTGGAGGAAGAAAAAGCCTTCTTCCCAAACTGGTCCAGGCGTTTGGATTCCCTATCCGGAGGGGCGGTAGGGAAGGCGTTTTGGGAGGCAGAGGCTTAGACAACCAAGCTCTCGGGGGTGGGATGTTGAGAGAGAAACAAGGGGTCGCCCGGAGCCGGGCGATGGCGTCGGGCCACGTTCCTATCCACAGGAGCCCCTGTGGTGGGCTTGGACCAGGTGCCCAAAAGAACGTCAGACAGAGCATCATTAAACGGCAGCACAGTCTCCGAGGAGGAAGCTGCCGGCTGAAGCACTTCCGTCAGGAGATTAGTCCTGACAGCCACAGTAGGCAATTGGAGGTTCAAGGCTCCAGCTGCTCTACGCAACACCGTTGCGAAATTTGCTCCCTCCTCCGTAGCCACGGGAGGAGACAGCATGCCAGCGTCAGGGGAAGTGTCTAGACCACTGGCATCCCCAAGTTCCTCTGCCCAGTCCTGATCATACTCACACTGCTGTATGAGAGGGTCTTCCGACCCCTCCCAGCTCTCCTGGTTCAAAATATGGAGGAGGAGGGACATCTGGGACCCAAGGTCTCATCGGTGCCGGAGCCGGCGTCGAGCGACGTCGGTCCGGCTCCATGTCCGGAACCGGAGAGAACCGGGGAACGACGCCGCCCGGAGCCCCGTGCGGCGTCAGGAACGGCACCGGGGACATCGGCGGAGGCGTGGTTAGGTCAACCGGCGTCGATCGGGGTTGCGGTACCACCGGAGCCGGGATCGAGGCCGGGGCCGGAGCCGAGGCCGGGATCAAGGCTGGCGGGACAGGCGACGCCGGGACCGGAGTCGTCGGCGACGCCGGAGCAACCCCATCAGGGCCCGCGGGGCCCGAAGGCGCACCGGAGGGACCTTGAGGCCCGAAGAGGCGGGCCATGGCCGACAGGAATTCCTGTATCTCGGCCGGAGTCGCCCCCGAACCCGGGAAGGACGGGTAATGCGGGGCGGCGCCACAGGCACATCCGGAGCGGCGGGGACGGTGCCGACAGGGGCCTCAGCCGAGTCGCGAGATCGGCGAGGCGAAGTCTTAGAGCGATGGTGCTTTTAGACTTCTTGTGCTTCGACTTACCCGAGGAGTGCGAAGACTTGGACTCCGACGACCGGCGGGGGCTCCGCGACCGGCCCCTCGACCTCTCATGGGACCGGGGCTTGGTGCGGCGCGGAGCCGACTGCCGGACCTCGAGGAGCTTTCGAGACCGCTCTCGCAAAGCCTTCGGGTGTAAGGCCCGGCAGTCAGGGCACGACTTCGTGTCGTGGTCTCGGCCGAGACAGTAGAGACACTCTAAGTGCGGGTCTGTGATCGACATCATTCGACCACAGGCGTCGCATGGCTTGAAGCCGGGCATCCCTACCGACACCTAGGAGTCGAGAAGACTCGAAAAGAAACAGTGAAAAAATCACCAAAAATTTTGTCAAAAATTTACTAGGGCACTGCTCTTCCCGGATCTGCGCTTACTGGCGCGGAAAAAGAAGAACTGACGTCAGCGCGCAGGGGCGGCGTCTAAGTACTGCCCGCGACATCATCCCGGCGATCACAACGCCGACGACGGACGCGGAGCCGCACGACGCCGCCTACCGACGCGCAAGGGTACTGCTACGCAAAAACTTTCCGGATCCAGCCTGACGCCTGGGGATATTCTAAGGTAAGGAATCTGTCACTAACGTGTCTCTTTCAGATATTAATTAGCGAGAAGCTCCTAGAAACATTTAGATTCGTTCCCTCCCCTGGCAAACCCATACTGCTAGTTTCATCATTTACTAACTTTCCACAAACCCAACGTGTACTAGAAGGAAGGAGCCTTTGGGAGTTACTCTGCTGCTAGACCAGCCTCCACTCATGCATTCTTTTTATATCTTGCCTCTGAGCCTCGACCATGGTGCTGGTCTGACCTTGTCTCCCCTAAACTCACTCAATTAGGCTGCCCAAGTGCATAGGTTAGGCAGGTGTGTGCCCCTGCCACTGAGAAACCAAATACATTGCGCTTACTTTCGACTATAAGTACTCGTATGATGAATCTTTCAATCTCCTAACACTTTTAAGACACACATGCAAAGAGAACCCAAGTACTGAATTTTCAATGCGTAGAGTCAAAATACAAGCACTCCAGTCAACAGAAACAGGCATGGAATCACCCCCAAAAAGGTGTGTGACGTCTCACATGAAGTAGTAAAAACTGATGCAGTTCTTACGCACAGGAACACCCATATGTGAGAAACTACATCCATGTAGACGCAGAGGTTTAGACACAGGAATATACACCACTTCACCCACAGCACATAAGAAGCCAGTTACTTAACTGTAATAACTGTACAGCTTTAAGACATTCTATATTCATATGGTGTGCATTATTTGCCCTGTATTTCTCCTGGTTTCAGGAGGAACAACTTCTGCCCTTGCATTGTGGGGTGCCTTTGTGTACGGAGATCTTGGTACAAATGCCCTATGCTCTTTGTAGAAGGTAAGAGAACCAAGGCAGACTTGACCACCTGGGAGCGGCTAGAATCAGTCATGTTGGATGTCTTGAACCTCTCCAACACTAGGAGAATCAGTGGTACTGGGGGAAAAGCGTAAATAAACATCAGGTATCGACAGTGCATTCTCCAGTGAACGGGGATGGTAGTACCTTGATGTGACAGACTGTTTTTTTTTAAAAATCGTTTTCTGATGCTGCAAACAGGTCTACTAGAAGTGTTCCCCACAGCTGAAATGCTGTGCATACCAAAGCTTGGTTTAGGTCCTATTCGTGGTAAGTGTTTCTATGTGAGTGTTTTCTATCCGTGGGACGTGGTTTGCTAACGGGTGCATGTTTCTTGACAGTGTCCACTTGTAGATGGACTGTTCTGGTCTCGAGAGACGGTTGGAGACCGCCTGCCTCCTATTCATTTGGATAAAACATAACAATGGTGGGGTGTTAAAATTTGTATTCTCTTGCCCCGAATTTGGCTCTGGGATGCTTTAAGTGGCAGGAAGATCCTTTTTAATTCCAAGTAATTTATGTGCTTGGCTGCCTCCAAGACGCACCACAGCCCTCCTGGCTGTCCCATGTGTGCTTCTCAGCCCACGTGTAAGTCATCTATTATAATGGCCTGGGTAGAGGTGTATTGAATGCCCTCCCCTTTAACATGTTCTCTATGTTCCACCATTTCATCTCCTTGCTGACTTGGCCTGTAAGAACCACTAGAACCTCCCACTTTCCCATTGTGTGCGATTACGGGCTGCATGCTATTCTTGAAAAGGTCTCATGTGAAGTTGCGTGTTAAGGATCTATGGAATGCAAGAGACCATCATACCCAAAAGTTTTATCTACACCATCAGACACAGACATCTGGGAAAGGAAAGCCTGTTCCTGCAATGTATGTACCTCTTCAAAGTAGGTGACACCTTTGCTTCTACTGTATTCAGATCTATCCCTCTCCGGAAAGTATTTTTCATTTCTCGAGTAGGAGAAGATTTTTTTCAAATTCACTCTGAACACTAGTTGATGAGGCAGCTTCACCGCCTTTTGAATGCTGGTCATGCATTGCTCGGACATGCTTTCATTTACTAGCCAATTGTTCAGTTAAGTATGCAAAGGCATTACCTTAAGTGATAATGTTCCCCCAATATCACAATCCTGAGGTATCCTCTGTGTGGAGGGTGTATAGGAATGTGGAAGTAGGGGTCCTGTAAATCTATGGTCACCAAGTAGTCCTTTACCAACTGGGGTATGACCGCCTGTAGTGTTTTCATCTGGAACCCTTGGGGTTTTTACGAACTTGTTAACAAACTGTAGGTTCAGTATTGGCTACAGAGTTATGCCCTTGTTCTGGGACCAGGAGATAAACTGACTAGCCTCAAGTGTTTCTCTCCTCTAGGGGCACGATCTGTTGCTACCCTTTGTAGTTGTTCTTGAACCTCCATTTGGAGTATTTGTTCCTAATCTTTTCTTAATCTTTTGTTTGGTAGAGCTTTTATGAATTCTATCCAATACCTGTGTCATATAGAAGGTTTAGCACCAACTTGTTTTAAGATACGCGCTCCCAGGTGCTTAGGAAGTCCTTAATCCTCCCCCTACGGTGAGCAGACACCCAAAAGTCACTTTGATGACAGTGAGGCTGCTCCTCTTGAGGTGCTGACTCTAGTCTTGTTTCTGCTACGAAAAACGTAGTGGCTTGTTGTGGTTGTTGCTAGTGTTGAATGCACAAACTGGTTCCCTGTAGGCTGTATTTGTGGTTCAGAAAAATAGGATATTCTCTCCTGGCCTCTTCTATATGTGCTGCTGCCTCTTGATTGCAGGTTTAAATATCTGCAGAGCCCCTATGGCATTAGGTGTTTTGTGAGCCTTATTCATGGACTACGGTGTCGTCTGATTGCCTGTAAGGTGCATGTCGACAATATTGTCCTGTACCTTAGTGTAAAACACAGTGGTTGCTGGTAACCAGTAAAACTGGTGGGGTGAATATTTGAGGCACTGACAGGCACTGATAAAAAACCAGCAGTGCCCTTAGGCTCAAGGCCAAAGCTCTCAATAGTAGTCAGTTTTAAACAATGTTTATAATGGACCACGATTGAAAGCTCTGGAGTTGAGGCTGAAGGCACTGAGAGTGTCTCACAGTGCTTGTCAGGGAGTTAAGTTCACTTTAAATAAAAACTAAAAGGGTTTACTTACCTACTTCCTCGGTGCTCCTCTCCATTTCGTTGTCAGTCTGTGGCTCCAGCACAGACTCCCAAAACCTCAGCCAATCCAGATGCTGCTCTCATGCTGCTTAGTCAGAATGAGTGAATCACCAGGATTGGCTGGAGCAAGCTGGCTCAACACTCCCTCTGACACTGGGGGCCTGTGCCTGCTCTCCACCCAGCTGTCTAAGACAGCTGGGTGGAGAAGTTTAAAGTGCACGTCAGGCTGCTTGTCTCAAGGCAGCCAGCCAAAGTGACATGTGCACTGTAAACTGGAGTGAGCACCACACCCCTTCTGCCAGTCAGCAGCAGTGGCCCTGCCCTTAATACGGCTCGGGAGCAGTGAAAAAAAAAAATGGTAATAAATTCATTTTATTACCATCTTATTTTTCACCTTTGCTGCACTTGCAGCAGGGGGGCGACCCTCCTCCGCCCTAATGGAGGGGTCACCGCTGGTAAAACAAGCAATATATAGACCCACGCCCGTCTTCTCAGCACACTGCCTGTGGCCAGTTGTTTACTAGGTAGGTCAGCTTCGTCTAGTGCTGATTTGAGGCACCCATCTGCAATGTTTTTGCACTCCTCTATGACCTTGACCTTTTTTTTGGTAAGCCTTAGCAAGGTGAGAAACAAGATCCTCTATGTCCTCCTATTGTTGGTGATAGGATCTTTTAAGGAGAGCATCGGTGTTAGTGATGGGATTCTGTGTAGCCACTGCCAATAGGTAAGTAAAACTTTTTTCCTATGTAGGAGGGTTTCTGAATAAAATGTGAATGGGGTAACAATCCTTCAACGCACAGCCCCACAAAAGGCAGAACATACATATTCATATTGGATGTTTGTCATTAACGGCAAGCTTCCAGTGGCATTTGGGTTAGAAGTTACAAGAATGTGCTAATACTATTAAATTCTGCCGAGGAATCACAGGAAAGATGCCTTCATCAATTAGCATTCTTTGACTACATCGAAGTACCGCCCCAAAAAGAATCCCTAAAACCTCGATCCAGCATCGAGCTCTTATGTTCTCTCAAGCCTTTTGGCATCTTTTTGAGGACTTGCGACAAACTTTCAGCCATCTTCCCAGTGACATAACAAAACCTCAGAGCCCTCCACCTGCAGGGTAAGGTGAGGGGCACCCCATTATCCATTCCCTAACTGCCTTGCTGCTTCGGAGTGTTTTATTTGTTTGGAGCTGGCCAGCCCAAGGGGGCCCCCTTTAAGGTGAACAATGTGTTGCCCGCCCCCACCCCCCCCACCTGCTACGCCCCTGCATCTTCCTCAGGAGCTCCCAACGGCGTGAAAAATAATCCAAAGTGGTGGTCACATAATGGGGCACTGTGGGCTCATGGTTCCCTTCATATTCAAGCTCTGCTTCCGCAAATATAGACTCCCACCAAAAGTAGGAAAACCTTTTTTGTAATATAACCCTTCCAGACCCAACCACTAGATGGCGGAATTGTGCACAGGCTGCGGATCTAGAGGACACTTCACACTGCAGAATTTGAGACACCTAGACATGGGAAAAAAACATGCACATACATGTAGTGAATGCGAAGAGATTTTAGTTTGCTTGACAGAACGCATGCCACTGATATGCTTAATACGACTGAGATTACACCTCTCCATGTATGAGAAGGAAGTTTACAGTTCACTTGTTCCCATTATACCTACACAGCAAGATAATGACTATCACAAATAAACTCCACATACAGTGTATGTAGTCAATGTAGTTAGTATTTTTCTCTTCTGTATGTAGTCAATGTAGTTAGTATTTTTCTCTTCTAACTCTCAGGCAAACAATGCTTACAAAAAACAAATCGTATCCATGTGAAGAGAGTGAAAAGAGTTTCCTTTACTCAGAGAGAGCATTATCAAACAATCAGACAAAGGAAAATACAAGAGATTATTTTTCAGCATCTTCAGGTCTCAGAAAACATACAAGAGGAAACCCCGATATATTTCAGAATTTGATACGTTTTTGGTTTCTAATTCCACGTATTCATAAATGAGAAGGAAAATGCTACTTACCAGTATGCATCTGTTCTTGGCATGTAGAGCTGTAGATTCATATACTGTGCATAGATCGCCATCTGGTGTTGGGCTCGGATGTTTGCAGTTTGTTTGAAGAAGTCTTTGTAGTCACAAGATAGGTGACTCCTCCTTACGATGATAGTGCGCATGGGCATCGACTCCATCCCCAGATTGTCTTCGCCATAAAGGGTGATGATAGAGTTAGTAAGAAATAGAAATAGATGTCCTTGTGTGATGTATCTAAGTAAGATAACACTGCAACAGATAAAGGTACCCGGGGAGGCGGGTGGGCGTATATGAATCTACAGCTCTACATGCCAAGAACAGATGCATACTGGTAAGTAGCATTTTCCGTTCGACGCATATGAGCTGTAGATCATATACTGTGCATAGGCTATACAGCAGTTTTGTTTGTGGCGGTGGCTAACCTGTATCGGTTGCAGGGGTTTGAAAGAGTGTTCGTAAGACAGCCTGGCCCACACTGGCTTGTTGTTTTGCTTGCACATCTACACAATAGTGTTTTGTAAATGTGTGTGGTGTAGACCAAGTTGCAGCTTTGCAGATGTCATCTAAGGGAATGTTCCCTAAGAAGGCCATAGAAGCCCCTAGTTTGCGGGTAGAATGAGTCCTAGGGGGAATGGTTAAAGTACACTTGGCTTTAAGGTAGCATATTTGGATGCACTTAACAATCCACCGTGCAATACCTGCTTTTGAAAGGGATTGCCTTTATGAGGTGGGGAAAAAGCAACGAAGAGTTGCTTAGTCTTTCTAAAGGACTTAGTTCTTTCAATGTAATAGAGTAGCGCTCTTTTAACGTCTAGCGTGTGAAGAGCCCTTTCTGCCACTGAGTCTGGTTGAGGGAAAAAAACTGGTAGTTCAACTGACTGGTTAAGGTGAAAGGCAGACACAACTTTAGGTAAAAATTTTGGATTAGTTCTGAGAACCACTTTGTTGTGATGAATTTGCAAAAATGGTTCTTGTATGGTTAGTGCCTGAAGCTCACTCACTCTTCTAAGAGATCTGATGGCTATAAGGAAGGCTACTTTCCAAGTGAGGAATTGTAGCTCACATTTGTGCAGGGGTTCAAAACGTGGGCCCATGAGCCTTGTAAGGACGATATTAAGATTCCACACTGGAGAGGGCGGCACTCTAGGGGGAATTATTCTTTTAAGTCCTTCCATAAAAGCTTTAATAGCGGGTACTCGAAACAAAGACAAGTGTTGTCTGTTTTGTAGATAAGCTGCTATTGCAGCTTGATGTAGTCTTATAGATGTGTATGCTAGGTTACAGCGTTGTAGGTGTAATAGATAGCAAATGTTTTGAGTGGAAGCGTCTAATGGATTGATTTTATTGTTTGTACAGTAAATTACAAATCGTTTCCACTTTGCTGCGTAGCATGCTCTGGTAGTAGGACGTCTAGCCTCTTTAATGACGTTCATGCAGTCTGGTGGGAGATTAAGGTAGCCAAACTCTAAGACTTCAGGTGCCAGATCGCAAGGTTGAGTTGATTGGGATCTGGATGCCTTATCTCTCCATGGTTCTGAGTGTGAAGTTTGGGAGAGAGGTGTAGTTTTTGATGAGGAACTACTGACATTTCCAGTAGTGTTGTGAACCAGGGTTGTCGAGCCCATGTGGGAGCAACTAGGATTAGTGTGAGGGAATGCTGTTTGAGCTTCCGAACCACTAATGGAATGAGTGGGAGAGGCGGAAAAGCGTAAGCAAATTTCCCCGACCAGTTCATCCATATTGCATTGCCTTTGGACAACGGGTGTGGATACCTGGACGCGAAGGTTGGGCATTTTGTGATTTGGTGTGTGGCGAACAGATCTATTTCTGGGTAGCCCCACATTTGAAAGAATGGAAGAAGAACTTGAGGATGAAGTTCCCATTCGTGGATCTGTTGTTGTTGACGACTGAGCAGATCTGCGATTTGATTGTGTACTCCTGGGAGGTGTTCTGCCAGGAGATATATGTTTTGTGGAATGGCCCATTTCCATATGCGTTGAGCTAAGTGTGAAAGCTGTAGAGAATGTGTTCCTCCCTGCTTTTGTATGTAGTACATTGCTGTCATGTCTGTACGAACTAAGACAGCTTTGCCTACTAGATGGAGTTGAAAGGATTTCAATGCTAGAAATATTGCCAGTAATTCCAGGTGGTTTATGTGGAATTGTTTTTGTTTTGTAGTCCATATGCCTTGAATGGTAAGGTTTTGGAGATGAGCTCCCCAGCCGGTGAGCGATGCGTCTGTTGTTAGCACTATCTGTAGAACCGGGTTGAGGAACGGTCGCCCTTTGGAAAGGTTTTGTGTGTTCCACCAGTGCAGAGAGCGATATGTGCGGCTGTCTAGCAACACCAGATCTGTTAGTTGACCTTGAGCCTGGTTCCATTGACGTGCTAAGCATTCCTGTAGAGGACGCATGTGGAGTTTTGCATAAGGGACGATTAGAATGCAAGAGGCCATCATCCCTATTAATTGCATGAACACTCGAGCTGGTAATGAGTGTTGAGGCTGAAATTGTGATATTAGAGCTTGTATGCTGTGTATTCTGACTGAGTTGGGGTATACTAGAGCTCTGGAAGTGTCTATTGTAGCTCCTAGATACATTTGTATGTTAGATGGTTGAAGGTGGAACTTGGTGAAATTTAGGGTGAATCCCAAGTTGTGGAGCAACTGAATTGTTTTGCGGGTGTGGTGAACACAGCCGTTGTGTGACTTGGCTTTTATGAGCCAGTCGTCCAGATATGGGAACACGTGAATGTGTTGTCTTCTTAAGTGAGCTGCAACTACTGCGAGGCACTTGGTGAAGACTCTGGGTGCTGTGGTCACCCCGAACGGGAGTACTTTGAATTGGTAGTGTTGACCGTCCACCAGGAACCTGAGATATTTTGTGAGAGCTGGATGAATGGGAATATGGAAATAGGCGTCCTTTAAATCCAGAGTGGAAAGAAAGTTGCCTTGTTGAAGCAATGGGCGCACCTGTTGGAGGGTGACCATGTGGAAGTGATCTGACTGAATATAGAGGTTTAATGGTCCGAGGTCCAGTATTGGCCTGAGAGAGCCATCCTTTTTTGGAATTAGAAAATATAGGGAGTAAACCCCTGTGCCCTGATAAGGCAAGGGGACTGGTTCTATGGCATGTTTTTCAATTCAATTCAATTCAATTCAAACAAAACTTTATTTCGGCTGTACAGCCATAAAAGCACAGTTAAATATAACATTTAAGAAGATTTTTTTTTTTTTAAAAGAGTTAAAATTGAGAACAAATGTAATCGACAAAATGATGCGGGATGGCATTAAAGAGTAATACATTGTTGAGCTTCGCAGGTACAAAAATTGGTCTTGTCCCCAAATCTGGGTCATCACCTAATAGGCAACGAACAAATACAACATCTGGTATCAAGTGTTATATGATAAAAAATGTAAAAGCAGTATAAACGATTAGGTTTTTACCTGTTAAAAAAAAGATAGATAATTAAAAAACATTAAGACCACTTGTCCAGAATAGCATTGTAAACAAATTATCTCATTTGGAAATATGTGCAAATACAGTAACTTATCTAGGGAGAGACAAAGTTAAATTGTTGCCTGACTCTTTCGACTTTATGATGCCTCTGCGTATGTTCCACATCGCAAATAGAAATCTTGAAGTGACAGTTACAAATAGTGGCTGCATCTCATATTTTAAGAGCCTGAACACCTCAGTGTAATCTCTGATCCCAAGATTCCTACAGAGCTGAAGTACCCACTTAGACCTAGCCTTACTATATGCAGGGCAGAAAAGGATGGCATGAAGTTCTGTTTCTTCTGTGTGGGTACACCCCGGGCATTCTTGTTTTATTGCTCCCTTCCATTTGTTGGTAAGTGCGCGCAACGGGAGCGTCCCGTGCCTAAATTGTAAGTACAATTTCTTTGCCATAGGTGGTTGGATACTATCCAAGGCAGGCTCTAAAATATATTGCTGCTTGACGTCCAGAAACCTGGACGTCAGGGTTGAGGAATCTATACTCTGAGAAATTTGGGCTAATTTGTAATTTTTAAAAGCAGTAGTTAAGGATTTTTTAGGGATAGCTGGACAGGTCTCTTCTGGGGTTAACCACATATTAGCCCTCCCCGATTTGGTGACACGTGTTCCTGATGTAGGTCAGCCACAGTAGATTACCTGCTCCCAGGATGGACAAGACATCCTTCAATTCCTCCCTGTATGTTTCTAACTCCGGCGTGCTCCAAAGGCGTCGCCAATAATGGAGAGGGCGGGAGGCAATTAGATCAGCTATTGGATCGATGCCCAAGTCCATCCTAAGTGGAGTTAGGGGGGTACTTTTAGGGAGACCCGTCAGCTGCCTAATAAAGGTGTTCTCAGTTTTTATCAAATTGTTAGGCGGGCAATAGCCCCAAAGCTCAGCACCATATAGCGAGGCTCCCCTCGCTTGGGTTTTGTAAATTTCTGCTGGGGGGCCTAAAACTTTAAGGGTACAATTTTTAAATACTTTTAAAATTCCCCCTGTTGACTGTATTAGTTTGAGATTTGCTTTCTTTACTTGGGTCCCCCAATCCATCGTGTCATTAAGTGTAAGACCCAAGTAATCAAAGATGGTCACTCGCTCTAGCGGTCTGCCATCCAATCGAGGATGTGGGCGATTTCTAGTGTTGGCGCCAAAGACCATATACTTAGTCTTCTGTAGATTTATCTCCAGGTCTCTTCTCTTACAGAATAGGCTGAATTCTTCCAGTACCCGCTGCATACCCATAGGTGACTTGGATAAAAGCAGCAAACATCGTCTGCAAACATTAAGGCTGGCATTTTACGGTTCGCTAACCTTGGGGAGTCTATGTCTTTAACTGCGAGTAGGGTTTCAATTAGACCGTTTAGGAAGAGGGAGAACAGGGTCGGTGCCAACACGCACCCCTGTCTCACCCCCTTCTCAACCGGGAATGGAGCTGTCAGTTCCCCGTTCCTACCGTGTCTTATCCTTGCATAGGTGCCTTCATGGAGGCGCTTCAAAAGATGACAAAGATATACTGGGGCACCCATATCTAAAAGAAGGCCCCATAGCTGATCGCGCCGCACCATATCAAACGCGGACTTGAGGTCCACGAAGGTTAGGTAAAGGCTGCCACCCTCCAAGATAACAGTTTTCCAATGGATCAACTGCAACCTGAATAGCTGGTCTATAGTTGACGTTTTAGACCTGAAACCAGCTTGTAATGGAGTTAAAACTGTCATCTCATCCATCCATGATTGCAGTCGACCCAGGAGGACACGGGCGAATATCTTTTGGGTGACATCAATAAGGCTTATTGGCCGGTAGTTTGCTGGATTTAGCGGGGAGCCTTTTTTGTAAATGGGAATTATTTCGGCCCCAGCCCATGTCGGAGGGAGTGCCATACCACAAAGGATGGCATTAAATAAGATCTGTAAGTAGGGGGCCCATACTACTTGTTCATTCCTAATAAGATCTCCAGGGATCCTATCCAACCCTGGGGCCTTATTTGGTAGCAGTTTAGTTAATGCCAAAGATACCTCTGCCAATGTGCACAGTGGTAAGCAATTCTGATTGACGACAATTTCATCAGAGTCTGGAGCCCTGCCATCTTTGTCTCTAGCTAGGGTCTTTGCATATAAAGCTTTAAAATGGGATCTCCAGACTTCTTCCCCCAAGTTTGGTTCTATGGCCGTGTTGCCTTCAGATTTTCCCGTTTTAACTAGGTTCCAAAAAGTTCTCATGTCCCTAGCTTCTAATGCTTTCTTAATCGCATCCCATCTATCTGTCTCCCATTCTGCTTTCGCTTCAGCAGGAGTGTTTTTGTAATGCGCTCTGGATACTTTAATACCAGAACTGTCACCTTCCCTGATCATTAGTATCAGGGCGCGTTTGGCTGCCCTACACGCCTTGGTGTACCAAGGGTTTTTAGGTTTTAAATCAAAACTGGCGGGACTCCTACCATTGTAAAAAAACTCAGCCAGATTTGAGGCCAAGTCTTGATGATTCTTACCTATCGCCAGGAGGGATTCTGGAGCGTCACTGTTTTCAGAAGCTGCGAATGCAGTTGCTAGAAAGGGGATGATTTGGTCATACATAATGGCCATTTTTTCTGGTGTTTGTGCAAATGTTGCCCAGCGTACTCTTCTACCCCCTCAATTGCTGTTAAATTCGAGGCAGATCGTTGTAACGTGCCTTGGGCCCCTTTAATCTGAGGATGGTCTAGGGTTAGGACCAGTGGATTGTGGTCACTCTCACATCTAGGTTGAACTGAAAAGTTCAGAATTCTCTGCCATATCTCGACATCAACTAGAATATAATCGATTATAGAGGGAAAGCGACCATTGCATGCCCTGAGCGAGTGACTAAGTGTGAGGGTGTTCATTTGAAGGACAAGAGGGGACCACCCTCTTATCGGGTAGGTATTACATTCTGGGATTGACCAGACGGAGTCTTCCTCGCTAGTGATGTTGGTAGCGATGCCATTGAGGGGCTCAAAGTGGCAATTAAAATCGCCTCCGATTATTACATTTGTAGACGCAGGTAAAGTGGGAAGAAATGATAAAAGGAAGTCAACAGTCTGCGAGGTTTGCCCATACCTCACAGGGCGAGAATAAATATTAATGATAGCCAGCTTGGGGAGATTTTCAATCGAAAGGAGAATGCACAGAATATCAGAGGAAGACGTGTCTATCATCTTAATGGTGCATCCTAAGTGGATGCCCACCCAGATGCATAAACCTCCTGAAGGTCTCCCCCTGGGCCCCTGAACGGCTGGAGTACAGTAGGTCACATATCCTACCCTATGCAATTCTATTGTAGCCCATGTTTCCTGAAGAAGGCATACTTCATTAGAATCTATGAATTCTCCCCAGTCCGGGAGTTCCATTTTAGCAATTAGACCCGCTATATTCCAGGACAAGATCTTAAGATTCTGCGCATTTTCTGCATTTCCTGTCAATGTGGGCAAGGGATCCCTCTCTAGATGCAATACTTGATGTTGAGTCCCCTCCCAGCCCTGTGAACTATGGTAAGAGGCCCCAGATATACTGAGGGGTGCACATTGGGTACTAATCCCTGGGATAGTCTCTTGATTTAATCCCGTGTGGTGGTCAGTGGGAGCAAGTCTATCATAGCTTAACTGCTCAGATCTCTCTTGGCTTTGTGGCATGTCTGTGTGGGTGCCTATACCGAATGGATGTTGGGGGGGGGGGGATTAGTCAGTCAACCAAATCTAAGGGACTGAACCTGTTGCTAACAGGGATGCTAAATGGTGAAGTAAATTCGGAACCCCAACCCCTGTTTGGTACACTTCCTACCTGAGCTCTTAATTCCCATTTTTTGTACACACTTCCCATTCTCTCTAACAAGGGACTAGGGGGGGTAAAAATAGCCCAGGGGGAGTGTCTGGATACCACAGCTCATCCCGAGCTGGCGCCATTCAAGGATGTGTTGTACCGCCCAACTGTCTCTAAAATTAATCAAGACACAGTCTCCCTTAATATCTTTCTGCCTCTGCCCCACCCAGCTAACCCTACGTGCGAATAAGATTTCGCCATGTAACTGATGAGGAAGGGGTCTATTTTTGTTTAGCCAATAAATGGCTTTATTTTTTAGATCAGGGTAGGACTCCACACATACTGTGTCTAGCTCTGGTACACCTGCTAGTACAACAACGTATGGGGTGGAAGCTGGAGGCAAGTCTATGCATGGCAGGAGTGAATTAATTTCCCTCCGATTGGGATGGAAAAAGTTCCCTTCATGGTTTCCTTTGGTATTTTTGGATGAGCGGTGCTCCAGTAGTGGACCCTGGGTAGTTATCACCGCCCTGGTTCCTTGTGCTTTAGCTATGGTTTTAGTCGTCCTGTGCTGGGGTAAAACTAGACCCTGATGGTGTTGGAGTGGAGGGATGGACTCCACAGAAGCAGGTAATTGTGCAAGAGGTGCTGTTGGTACTTGGCCTTCAAGGGGAGGTGGCACAGTTGGTGCAGGTAGGGTTTCAGAGTTTTGTAGAAATTGGAGTGTTCTATCAATCAATCAATCAATCACGGCATTTATAGAGCGCGCTACTCACCCGGGAGGGTCTCAAGGCGCTGGGGGAGGGGGTAACTTACTGCTCGAACAGCCAGGTCTTGAGCTGCTTCCTGAAGGAGAGATGGTCCTGGGTTCGCCGAAGGTGAGTGGGGAGGGAGTTCCAGGTCTTGGCTGCCAGGTAGGAGAAGGATCTTCCTCCGGCGGTGGCTCTGCGGATGCGTGGTACGGTGGCGAGGGCGTGGCTGGTTGATCGTAGCTGGCGGGTGGGCGTGTAGAAGGTCATGCGGTCGTTGAGGTACTTGGGGCCCAGGTCGTGGAGGGCCTTGTGTGCGTGGGTGAGGAGTCTGAACGTGATTCTCTTGCTGACGGGAGCCAGTGCAGGTCTTTCAGGTGTCCGGTGATGTGGCTGTGTCGGGGGATGTCCAGGATGAGTCGTGCGGAGGCGTTCTGGATGCGCTGGAGTCTTTTTGAAGTTTGGCTGTGGTTCCGGCGTAGAGGGTGTTCCCATAGTCCAGTCGGCTGGTGACGAGTGCCTGGGTGACGGTCTTCCTGGTTTCAGTGGGGATCCATCTGAAGATCTTGCGGAGCATGCGCAGGGTGTTGAAGCACGAAGATGAGACGGCGTTGACTTGTCTGGTCATCGACAGGGAGGAGTCCAGGATGAAGCCCAGGTTGCGTGCGTGGTCCGTTGGCTTGGGCGCGTGCCCAGGGCCGGGGGCCACCAAGAGTCGTCCCAGGCGGAGGGTGATGAACCCAGGATGAGGACTTCCGTCTTGTCTGAGTTCAGTTTAAGGCGGCTGTTCCTCATCCAGTCGGCGACGTCTCTCATCATGTTCTGGCGGGGACCAGGGAATTTGTTGGTTGAGTAGCATGCCAAATAGCCTCAATTTTACTACCCCAGGAGGTAACCAGGGAGGACAGCTTGTTAATGCGGGTCATTGCGGCTTCAAGCTCATGTTTGATGAGCAGCTCAAGGTGAATTTTGAGCTCTTCTACCAGGTTTAAAGCCCAAGTCGGCGGCTCCATGGGTGCATTACTTCTATCGCAGGCTACATTACCGTTTAGTGGTTGAATAGGCGCCACCTCAGGTAGCTGGTTCCCTTGTTTCCCCTCCCCTTTGGTCTTTATGTTTTCGATATGGTCCCTTTCTTTTTGCCCCCCCCACCCATGGATGTTTTGCTAGGAGTTTCCATAGCTATGTTTGCTTGTGCGGGCGGTATTTCTAAGGTGGTCGGGGAGTCTAATAGTTGTGGAGGATTTGGGACTACTGTCTCCGTAAGAGCTGAAAACCTAGATAGTGTCGGTGTTAAGGAAAGGCGTCTCTCAGTGCGTTCAATCTCGCTGGAGACGGCACCTATTGCTTGCTGTAGCATTTTGTCAATCGCTGTGGGTTTGGGTGTCAGTGAGCGGACATGGGTTTTCTGCCTAGTGTTTGGCTTTATGGGCAGAACAGTGTCCTTTCCCATAGCAATTTGGGTTGAGGGACTACCCTAGGTCCAAATTACAAGTGAACAGTAATAATCAAGTGGATGGGATCGGCAAAGTCCACGGTGTGCTAAAATAGTTTGGACTTATGATTAATAGCTTACAAGACACCGGGAAACCCACCCAGGGACAACAGTACGCTTGATTAGCAAATATATGTTCACAGAGGCGAATCAACTCACATAAGACGAATTTTCAGGGGGGTGGCCCGGCCCGGCCCAGCCTCAATCAGTCTCGGACGGGCTCAGACGGGCCCGCCCGGCACGTCCCGCGCTGCGGGGGTAGAGGCTGCGCTTTATGCGCGATGGTGGTCGGTTGCCTCCCCCTCGTCAGCAAGACCCAGTACACCTGTGTGGGCTCGCGTTGCACCCTGGATGTTGTGGTCCTCCACAGGGTGGATGGGGCGAAATCCTGCGACAATTAGAGTGTCCCCAGCAGTTATCAGCGACAGTCAGCGCCCACAGCAAAGGTTATGGAGAGGTCAAGGGCAGCGTCAATAGGGTCGTGAAAACAGCTACGGGGGCATGTTTTTGTAAGCGGGAGAGAACCCCTTGTTTTAGGAGAGTCAGATGTTGTGATGACATTGGACGTTGTCTGAGAGGGATATTTGGGGGAGTGGAGGTGAGTTCTAGGCAATAACCATACTGGATAATTTGTCTTACCCACTTGTCTGTTGTGATGGAGTTCCAGACAGGTAGGAACTGTGAGAGGCATCCCCCGACAGGAGTGGAATGGTCGGGGGGTAGTGAAGGAAAGTCACTGCTTGGTGTTAGGGGAATTGCAGGTGTTATTACCTCTGGCTCTTCCCCTATTATTGTTCCCTCTGTATCCTCCCCGAAAATATCCTTTGGGGGAGGTAGATTGATTGGGACTTTTGTAAGATGTGGAGGGATTTTCTGACGACAGTGTCTTGGCGCCACCCCTGTAAAAGGAGCGGCGAAAGGAACCCCTGTTGGAAGGGAGTTGCAAGGCCCCCATGGAATTAGCAGTCTCAGTATCTTTCTTCATTTTTTTCCAATGAAGAATCGACTGTAGGTCCAAAAAGATGCTCTTGATCGAAGGGCTGATTGAGTATGGTGGTTTGAACTTCTTGCTTGAATCCGGAGATTCGAAGCCAAGCGTGCCTACGCAGTAATATGCTGGTGTTAATGGCACGAGATGCTGTATCAGCTGCATCTAGGGCGCATTTTATGGAAGCGTTAGTTATTAGTTTGCCTTCCTGAATGAGTTCATTGGCCTTGTTTTTGTGTTCGTCTGGTAAGTACTGAATTAGTTTTTCCAGCTCGTCATAGTGTGCTCTGTCATAGCGCGCTAGAAGAGCTTGGGCATTGGCGATGCGCCAATGGTTATCAGCCTGTGACGCAATTCTTTTCCCTGAAGCGTCTAGAAGCTTTGACTCCTTGTCAGGAGGAGGGGCGTCGCCTGTAGCTTGGGAATTAGCCCTCTTGCGTGCGTTAGACACAACAAGGGAGTCTAAAGGTACCTGGCCCTTGATGTACACTGGGTGTGTGGGAGCTGCTTTATATTTTTTATCCACCCTTGGCGTAAGTATTCGGGCTCTAACAGGGTCTTTGAATACTTCTGTAGTGTTTCAACATGCCTTTTAACATGGGAAGGGTGTGGGTGGATTTTTGTGAGGGTGCGAATGTTTCCACTAAGAAGTCCTCTTCTAGGGTATCAGTGTGTAGTTCCACCCCATGGTAGTGAGCAGCCCTATTAATAAGTTGTGCAAACCCAATGTTATCATCAGGTGGTGATGGCCTGGAGGGATACAGATCAGGGTCATTGTGTAGATCTGGATCTTGATTATAGTCATCCCATGGGTCTGGGTCCTGTGGTATGTTATGGTCGTCATCATCCCCTAGTGTATCCCCATCATCATCACCATCCTGTGGTACAGGTGAGAGTGTATGTGATGGTGAGTTAGCTGGTGAGATAAATGAGTTAGGATCAGGAGGAGGAGGAGAGGGAGGTATATAAGAGGGAGAAGGGTTAGTACCAATGTCCTTGCGTTTGAGAGGTATTGTAGGATCCTCTGGGCGGTCTAATTTCCGTTTTTTAGGAGGTCTGGTGAGAAGGTGACCAGTTTCGGTGTCAATATGCAGTGTTTTCTGCTTTGGATCCGAAGATTCTTGAGAAGAAAGGTCTTTTAGTGGTATGTCTGGTTTCGGCGCCGGAAGCTTGGCCGCAGAATGTTCTTTAGCGGTGTTAAGCTGTGAAGTTTTTGTATGTGTTTTCGACTCCGAAATCTTTGGTGAGGGAGTTCTCGGATCCGAGATTTTCTTTGGCTCCGAAAGTTTGTCTTGTTTCGGCTCCGAAGCTTTCGGCTTGTCCCGTTTCGGCTCCGAAGCTTTGTGTTTTAGTGGCTTTGGTGTCGGGGTTTTCGGCGAAGGTGTCTTCGGTGCCGGCAATCAAGTGTGGGGCCCCGGTTTGGTCTTAGGCTTCGGTGCCGAAGGTGTATGTTCGGTGCCGGAATGGGACCGACTCGAGGCTGAGTCGGAAGGCTTTTGTTGCGGATTCATAGCCGGGCCCGAGGGCGGGGAGTCTGAAATATGTTCACGGTGTTGACCTGAGCCCGAGGACAAAGGTGTTACCGGAGCCTTAGGTTTTGGGTTTGGTAGCAGGCTTGGTGTTAGTACTCACTGTCCGTTGAGCCGGGGTGAGGTTCTGTTCGTCTTCCTTAGAGTTGTCGGCTTCGGACACGGAGATATCCTCTTCTGCAGGTTGGAGTTCTGAATGGACGTTCGAACCTGCTCCGAAGAGGTCTGGAATCGAGCTGCTGCTGCTGGACATTTCGTGTCGTCGAGCCCGACGATCACGGATGGTTTTCTTCGACCGGAAGGAGGTACAGGCCTCGCAGTGCTTTTCCTCGTGCTCGGGGGAGAGACAGAGGTTACACACTTCGTGTAAGTCTGTGTGTGGGAATTTAGCACCACACCTCGGACATTTTTTAAACTGAGTCCGTTCCATCGATGGGCGTCGTGGTCGGCGCGGGTAGGCCCAACGGCCCGCGTCGAAGCTCTTGGTCAAAGATTTGTTGAAGTTGGAGGATGCGCGTCGAAAGGGGAACACGATCGAGAACAATACCGTTGAGTGGTGAAGGATTGCGCGTAGAAGGGGGTTCGAAGACGATACCGACCCGGAGCGCAGCAAATCACATCCGAACCCGATGGCGGAAAAAAACAATCTGGGGATGGAGTCGATGCTCATGCACACTATCATCGTAAGGAGGAGTCACCTATCTCGTGACTACAAAGACTTCTTCGAACAAAAACAAACTGCAAACATCCGAGCCCAACACCAGATGGCGATCTGTGCACAGTATATGATCTACAGCTCATATGCCTCAAATAGCAGAATACTGTTCTTTTGTTCAAAGTAGCCCTCATGTACCTTCTTGCATCACACAAGAGTCACATGCATTAGAATTATGTCCATGTGCCTTTCACCCCACTCCACCATTTTTTCCCTGAGGTGCTCACCTGGCGCTTGAGGGACACTAGCTGGGAGTCGAGCTGTCGCAGGGTGAGTGCAGACATATCGGGGCTGGAAGAGATGGTGTTAATGTCCTCAGGGTGTAGATACATGCCCTTGGGGGGGCGCCTTCGTGAACGCAGTGGGTGATGTCTGTACTGAGATACCTGAGACTCCTTCTTTATCGGACCAGCTTTGACCGTCTCCTGCTTCAGCTCACTGGGTTCCTGAAAATTAGGAGTGTGGCATGAGTGGGGGAGGAAGAGAATGTTGGATGGAATGGGAGAAGAAAAGAAAAATACAAAGGCAGAGAAAAGAGGGAAGAAGTCAAAGCGGAGAGAAGGAAAAACAAGCAATGGAAGAAGGAAACAGAGTCGGAGAGAGGAAAGACCAATAAAGAAAGACTGGGTAAGTGAAGAATTTCTGACACCGACATTGCACAAGGATGCTCATGGATATCTTGCGTGTCAAACCTCCAATACAAATCTGCAAACTACCTGCTGTGCACTGCAATTGCCCAGATCAAGTGGTGACCTTTATCAGGAACAATTTCCCATAGAAGACGAGTTAGTCAATGCATTTTCAACTAATATTCTCTCTTTGGAGCGATCACACTTGTGATGATCTATGGGAGAATTATTTATTGACCATCGTTGTTCTGTGAGACGGTTAAGGTAGGTGTAACAAAGGCTGAAGCGTGCCAACTCTGCTCTTTACCTCCAGATCAAACTCAAGTCATGTACACTCTGGAAACACTTAATATAGTGTACAATATCCAGAATGAGGTCTTTGTTAACTCAAGTTGCTACTACTGCTTAATGATGCTCCAGTTGTAAAATGTGCCTAAATCATTCGGGATAACAATATAATTTATTCTGCCATCAGGGGAAAATGCGACTAAAATACGTTACAAACAATAAAATTAAACAGTAAAAAGAAAAACAAATTAGAACCGCGTTCAGAAGCTCTAATGTCAAATCCAGAATATTGCTGCTGCAGTAACTTTCACCCATTTAAGTAACCTGGCCACCAGGAGATCACCACTCTAAGATTTGAAAGCACTCGTTAATACAATATTACAAATAAAAATAACCAGGTTACTTCATTCTTTAGCGCTTACAGCAATGGGATTCAAACTGCCACCTAACTCCCCTTTTTACCTCTTTTTTAGGATCAAGAAGGTCTACTTCTGTGTCCGGAACTTTCTTGCCATCCTCCATTTCCTCAGGACTGAAAGCAAACGTGAATGGATTAGAACTGGTTTTATTTCAGCCCACATTGTGCCTCTGATTCCCAACCAGAGAAGAGAAAAGGAGTCCCACCTTTCTTCCTTCTTGGCCATGAGTTTGCGAGCCTGGCGGTCCATCACGCTTGTCCGCATCCGGGTCTTTTTCCAAGAGTAGTAATATTTCACCAGGCTCGGAATAACCTTATCCGGCAACTAAAAAAAAGAAAGAAGACAGCGTCATGAGATTTGCATATGCAGACAGTATGATGATGGCCTACCTTGGAGCCATCTCATCTCAGCTGCAAAATGCAACACCCAAGGCTGCTGCAGTGTGGAAGCTCTTACACCCCAAGCTTTTCTAATAGAGGGTGTATATAAAAGCCAACCCTACCTTGCAACATTATTCTATTACTCAGCCCAATGCACCCCCTAGGCTTAATGAGTAGCACCCCATTCCATTTTAGTACTTGGACCCTTACACACTCTACCCAAACATGCAGAATACCTGATTTTCTCATAGTGGGACTCTCACACACCAGACCTAAAAATAGCAGCCTGCAATTCAAGTAATGGAACTGTCATACATCCCATGTCCAATGTGCGCTTTCCCCCACTATTCTAAGTACTGGCAGCTTCAAACACCTTTATACTGACATGCAACTTCTCTTTTTGGCACTCACCCGACTTGGGTACCACACCCAAAAGCAGTAGCACCTATCATTCTAGTATTGGGATTTTCATACACCCAAACCCTAATGTGTAGCATATACAACTCTTATTTTCCATGTAGCACCCGGTACTGAGGCCCACACAATGTCAACAAGAATGTCAAAAAGATCTGACATTTTGAAAAAAAATGAATGGGTACAAGTGAGGTTAGTATGGATAGGTTGGGGAAGATGGCGGAGGAAAGATGGAGCGGAGATGAGCAGAGAAAGCTAGTTGAGGAAGGGGACTGGTAAGAGGTTGCGAAGAATGTATTGGGAAGGGCATACAGGAAGGCTGAGTGAAAGTGTGGCCGCTGTGTTGGGAGGGAACACAGGGAGCTTCTTTAGGTGATCAAATTTGGGGTGAGAATGTCCAGTAAATTGGGAATTGAGAAAAATAAAATAAAATAAAAAGGTAGGGGAGGTGGACGAGAAGCACCATTACCATCTGCTGGATGCGTTGAAAGCTCTTTCCATGGAAGCTGAAGGCCTGTTCGAAGAGCACCTTGTCCTCCACAGTCCATTCGTCTGGGAACGGGGTGAAGTTTGCCAAGTCTGCAAGGGACCTTTCCACATCGTGTTTGTGCCAAAGCAGCATCCCTAGGGCCTGTAGGCAGAAGACAGAATTGCAGAAAATAGTAGTTTTATTAATCAAACTAGAGTGTACCAACACACTAAAAAATTGCCTTTCGAGTCCAAACAAAGATCCTTCAATAACGAGCCAACACATCAAAAGAAATTCAAACCTTGCTCTGTCCATTAAAAGAAACGCATTCATGTCAAACAAAACATTAAAAATAGAGAATTAATGAGAGCCACACATTATTCATGTCAAGCTGGGAGCCTCACTTCTGTCACAAATCCTTAGACGCCGTTTAAAACATTGGTAGGCACCCGTTGAACAGGGTTTAGGACATTGAAGTGACCACCAACGAGCCTTAATACACCAACCGCACTACATAACTTTACTGGTACAGAATTCGTAGGGCCAACTGAGGATTATAAAATGGGATTCTGGCCTCAGGGGCAGCTCAATCAAAGCCATAGAGTGACATTGACCCTTAAGTGATAAATACAGACCGCATAACATATGAATAGTTTTAGAGCTTGCCTTGGCTATGTTTTCACATAAAATCCACAGGCATGTTTCAAATGACTTAGTGTATCATCAACCAGAAGTGTCCCCCTTACTGCAGATGTGGACATTTTAAAAATTTTCTTGATATTTAGTGGCAAATGTGTGCATAAGGATGTACAGTAATGCTCTTGCTACTTTTCCATGTGACCTTCTCAACCCCAGTGAGATGGAGATCTATAGCAGAGACATGCTACAAAGTACTGTTACATGTTCAAGTATTGTGTAAAATATTGTGCTGAATTGTGTTCTGGGTCTCAGTGTGAAGCTAGGTTGGGTTATACAAAGTTATCAGTATTTCCACAGCATATTCTGCAATTATTAGAATCATGACATGCTATTGGTTGTCTGAGGTGCCTTTCAAAATTATGGAGATCATCACCCCAGAATTGAGTCATTCTGGGATGATAGGAGTTTTGCTTAGTTGCAACACAGTTGTATGCAGGTAACTGTGATCCTACCAACTGCTTTTTTAACTGGATTTATTCTGTGCTGTGAACCACGCATTATGGAAATCTGTTCTCTTGCCCTGAACTTGATCTTATCCACACTGTGCACCCAGTCTCTTAAAATATCCTGTGTAAGTAACTTTTTCAGATCTTGACTGAGGACTGGAAATAATGTTGGTGATCGTATATCTTGATTAACGTGAAAAGCTGAGATTACATTTGGGAGGAGATTATGCTGTCCTCATAGAATTCCTCTATTTTAGTGTACTTGAAAGTATGGTTTCTTTACTGCGGGTATTTGCAACTCAGAGTCATCAATTAACTTAAATTAGAAATGACACCTTCAAATTAGATATTTGAGTCACCATTTACAGAATGTTTGAAATGGAGGCAAAATTTGTTTTGCTAGTACCTGTTGAAGACTCCTCTGTCGGTAGACCTCAACATGGTAGGATTATACATTGAGCCCCTCTAGAAAAGCATCCATCAACAGTAGCCAAAACAATATAAAGGAGGCCTTCAATGCGTTATAAGAGCCAGCAGTTAATCCAGTATCTATTAAATGTTATCTGCATTGTAAAATGGTGGTTTCGTTTTACGCCGCCAAGCTCAGATCTGTCGAACTTACCATACCCTAACAATTTGTGATGGTTCTGCAGTTTCCATATTGCATGACTGACTTCTCCCTCAAATGGGCAAACAAAGTCTGTCTGGCCTCATAGGGGATATTAGAATGGTCGTCTGTGTTCCCCAGACTACCTGATTACCGGAGGAATTGGTGGAAAAGCGTAAGCAAATATTCTCTGCCAACTCATCACGTGAGCATTGCCCACCAAAAAGTGCTGTGGATACCCAAAGGTGTAGTTCTGGCATGTTGGTTTTCCTAGGAGGCAAACGTTTATTTCTAGGAATCCCTATTCCTGGAAAGTTTTACTTTTTATTGCCCGAGGTACATTCCGTTCATCAATGGCATCTTGTACACTGCTAAGGGTATCAGCCAAGTCATTGTTGAAGCTTGCCACAAGTTCTGCCACAATGTGTGTTTCTTCTTACTGCCTAGCGCACAATATCTTATGCCATCTCTGACGACGTATAAATAATTAACACACTGTCTTGTTTCTAGCATTAGAGCCACTAGCGATAGCCCTGAGACAATCAGCCGAGCATCTGGGGATACCGATAGCTGGCACCGCACACTTAACCTCAATATATGCCGACGACATCCTCCTTTACCTGCGTGACCTGACAGCTGGGGCGGAACCCCTCCCCAACATATTCTCCACCTTTGAGCGTGTCTCGGGCCTGGCCATTAACGAAGGGAAATCCAACGCCTTCTACTTCCGGGGCGACCCCTGCCCAGATGTGCTCCAATTTGGTACCTACAATCTGCCTGTAGCACATAACACGTTCAAATACTTGGGATTCCAAGTATACAGGGCACAGACTGATCAACTCGATGGTAACTTGTTGAGGGCAATCACTGCTATACGCTCGAGCGTATCCTTCTGGACATCCCTACCATTATCAGCAATGGGGCGGATTGCCATCTCCAAGATGGTGATGCTCCCACGTCTTCTATATTTCTTTGTAAATCTACCCCTGATAGTTCCGCAATCCACCTTTCGGGCCCTCGACACAATCCTCTTGGAGCTCATATGAGGGAAGGGCCGACGCAGGGCTGGCCTCAAGAAATTACAATTGCTGCCCCACAAGGGTGGACTGGGGGTCCCCGACTTCCGGGCATCATATTATGCAAGCCAACTCCAGTGGTTGTCTTACGGCAGGCAGGAACCTGCAGGAAATAGGCTACACAACCCATGACCTAGAGCGCGGAACCCTACACAACTTACTGCTCCCAAAAACAAAAATTCCCCCGGATGGGCCCCCACTGCTGAAAACTGCACTACATTGCTGGAAGAAGGCCTTACGTTACTCCCCAGATGCGATCCCCTACGCGAGTAATATTCCATTATTGGGAATACCAATCCCCGGGAGCAGGCTCACGAGGACCCGACTACATGACTGGGCGGCAGCTGGCGTGGAGGAGGTCGGTTCGCTATTTGGTGACGGCACCCTACTAGACCATGACACTTTTGTACAAACTACTGGTGCGCCAGACCGCCTTTATTTGTTACACGCAACAATTGCTCATTACATTAGGGTGACATGGGCGCCCCAACGCACTGAACCTCCACAACATGAACTAGTACATTTGCTGTATTACATGGGAGGGGGCGGCCATCTAGTTAAATGGTTATACACTGGCATCCGGGCACAAGCCTCTACCGCACTCCCTGCCCTTCGCGCAAAATGGGCAGAGGTCACTGACACAGAACTCACCGATAAAGCATGGGCGAGCATCCTAGAACATCCCAAGCGGGTATCTCGCAACGCGAAACTTAAATTTATCCAAACTATGGTGCTACACAGATCCTACTTAACCCCAAAGAGAATACAACGCATGTTCCCTGAAGCCCAACACTGCTGTCCACGATGCAAGGTAGAAGAGGCGGGCTTTCTCCACATGCTATGGGCTTGTCCTCACCTCCGTGATTACTGGGGAAAGATCCGGAATACACTCGGGGAGGTCACGCACCTCACAATCCATGACAACACTCTAGAATGCCTGCTGGGGCTCCGAAAGCGCTCTAGGGCCCTAAAGGTCCAATTGCGTTTCCTGGACCTCGCACTTATACTGGCCATAAGAGCGATCACCATGAGATGGAAGTCCCCTAGATGTCCTCCATTACCCACATGGCAGGACGACGTGATTCGGTGGTGCAGTGCCGAAAGCACGGCACTTAGACGGAAGGAAGCGCGAGGGCTACGGAAACACCCCATCTCTATGGAATGGGACATTATGCTGGAAAGTTTTAAACAGATAGATCTCCTACCTACACACATCACCCCGACCCCATAACTTACCCAGCTATATATGAAGTACACGAACCGCAGGTTCCGTATAGGCCAATATACACACCAACCGTACACCAGCGGCAGCTGGTTGACACTGATATCTTACCGAATGCACTGGGCTGAATATCACACAAGAAACGGCAGACCGGGAGGGAGGGAGGAGGGGGGGGGGGGGTTTGTTATTGGAATTGTTTTCAAAACTACACAATACAATCATTTCAAATGTTACTATTGCATCTTATATGCCTTCACCAATTGCATCATACTCGTACTGACTGTATTATGGTCTATTGACATATGCAATCTGTACTTTAGTCTGTACAAAGTTGATACCTGTGCACGATTGAAAAACAAAAAACCATAATGTATTTGATATGATGCATTGCCATCTTTTTCTGGTACTCAATAAAGTTTGTAAAAAAAAAAAAAAACACACCGTCTTGTTTCAACAAGTGATGTAATGATGCTACATTGTGTGAAAAAAGCAACACTACATTTGCATGTAGGGTGTCTACAAGACTTACACTGTTGAGAACAGTCTTGAACTAGAATACTGGTACGCAGTATGGCTTCACGAGGGTCACATTTGCACCTCACTATCAGATCCATTACATCAGCTGCTGACCCTATGAAGGCTGCATTGTTTAGAATGATAACCAGAAGCACTAGGTCTGAGAAAGTTCTTGCTTTGAATATATTTTTCCCAATATAGCCTCATATTAACTTCCTCTGTGGCAGTCACCAGATACTCGCATATTACGACGTTTGATTCTTTTGGTTGCCGAGACATTTTTCCTATGCATCTGATTACAAATGATGCTATTACAGAAGTTAAAAGCAAGCACAACACCATCATTGCCACCATTGTTCTCTCCCTTATAAACAGTTATGTCTAGCAAGCCAGAACATTACTCTGGAATGTCATGCCTCCAACTGTGCTTGGGAACAATAACGAGTGACTGTATTTATGCATACCCTAGAAATGTCTTACACATTCCGACTGGAAACTAGGCTGAAATTTTGAATGGTTACCTGAAACCCGCCAGGGACAAAAGATGCCTTGCTCAGATTTTGTCATTCGCGGTTGTATGAACATCTTCCCCTTCTTCATTCACAGAGATATGGATACACGTGTTTTGACTCTTTTGTGGATGTGCTGACACCACCAACAGATATTTAGTAAACAATCTTGGTGAATACATTGCTCCAAAGGGAATAACCATAAACAGGTAATGTTTTCTATATAACACAGCGTAGACATTTGTTGTGCTTTTGCTGTATTGGTATATTAAAAATGTACCTCTGGCGTTGATAGTTGCCAGAAAATTATACTCCACCAACAATGTATGACACCCAACCCAGCACTGTCACCTTGAGTTTCTCTCTTCACATGGGAACTGAATGGATTCAAACTGAGAATTGTTCTCCATGTGCCTTCTTCATTTTGTGAATATGTCACAAGATCGATGCCCTGAAATATCAACCTACAGATATAGCAAGCTATAATATCGACTTTTGAAGTCATTGGCGAAGTGTAGATTATTAATTCTGCAGTAATATTTCAAGAGTTGATATTATGGCCTTGAGACGCGTGTAGGTTCATATTTCGACTGCAATGTTATGTACACCACCCGCTTTATCTCCTTTGATAGGAGTGCTTACACCAACTGGTGATGTAAGTGTTCTGCTTTTGTAATGAATTCTATGTGGCATTCAGTTGATTTTTTGATGCGTTTGCGAGCCTATAGTAATGGTGCCCCTCAGCCTTCCCCCCCCACCCCTCCTCCCCCTCCCCATGTCCCGCCCAACTGGAGTGCTGCGTTCAGGAGGACTGTATATTTTGTCTAGATGCAGAAGACCCATCCAAATACTGGGCCTGAGCAAAGCCCTAAAAAAAAGTGGTCACCAAACAACGGTAGTCTCATCTGGCTTTTATAAAAAAAAGACTCAACACTGGTCAGGCTTCCATCCCAGTTAGGAGACTCAGACCACTCTACTAAATGCAACTGAAAACATTTGCTGGATGGTGGACAAGGGCAGGGTCAAGGTAATTTTATTTTGTTGGACTTGTCCATGGTGTTCCATACAGTGAATAGTCATCTACTACTGTATACACGTTAGATGGTTGCAAGAATTAATGGAGTTGTGCTGTCATGGTTTATATCATCTTTTTCCAAGTTCAGCCAGCTCTGAACTTGATAATTTTCACTCAACTATGGATGACTTGGACTGGGGCATCCTACTGGGATCAACCCGTTGCTCTCGTCTTAAAGAATGGTAGGTATCAGCCTAACTTAACGTATCTCTCACTTCTCGTTCCACACCACACTTAAGCATAGCTAGAAGACTGCTTGTAGCATATTAAAGCCACTCTTCACCCCGCAAAGCAAAGCATTTCCCACATAGCCTACCTACCCTATAAACCCACAATCTAACAAGCGAGCACAACAATAGTATGAAGAACAGCAAGTAACCATCTCTCACTTGTCTTTGCTCAACTCCAAATTGAAGTGTAGCTACAAATGACCTAAGAGCACCACCTCACTGACCATGTAGGACATCAAAACACTTTCAATATAGGTTTCATTCTTCAACTTCAACTATATGAGGTGCCACTCATTAATATTATCTCCAAATGCTTTGTGATATGATGTTATACACGGATATGTATACATATTCCCTGCAGCCTCGAAAAAGTCCAACGGACGAAACATGTGTTGGCTGCTTTTGCTTGTACATACCAGATATTGTGGAAATCACAAATGGAATAAACAATTCACAAAAAAAGAACTTGATGGACTTCGTAGTTTGGATCACTTTTAGACTATTTTTTTAACTGAATGGACTTCTTGTGTGTGCTTCGGTACTTATTATTTTGCATGATACCAAGATTCTTAAGGTGAGGAATCTGCAGGAAGATGTAGCCATCAGCAAAGGACTTTGCAAGCAGAACTGCCTCCCAGAAGACCCAAGATTAATATCCACTGGCACAGTTTAAAACAGAACTGAAATCTTTTTTTTAATTACTTCCCAACTGATGGTTGAAGGCCATTGGCACCTAAAATTCATCCACCCAACAATCTATGTCACTAGGCTTTAGGAGTATAACCCCCACCATACATTTCATATGCATCTTGAAAGTAACTATTGTTGGCTGGATGTAGGTTGCCAAGATCATGGTTGATCAGACTGCAAACAGCTTGCTACGCAGTTGTATGCTTGAGGGTGGCGTACACTGCAAAAGGCATTCTTTTGCTGTACCCGCTACAAGGGCTTTGCAGTATCAATTTCTACTCCCACCTGAGCTTTATCTACCCAAACAGGTGCTCCCCGTTGGCAGGCACATTGATCAACTAACTGTGCCAGTGCATCTGGCCAAAATTCAGCCACTATTGTCTATGAGGACAATGCCAATATCAAGCTGGGTAACCTGCTGTATCTAGTAATGCTTTACTGCTTGTATTTCATCACCACACTCCTTACCTCCACCAGGACCTTCACTTTCCTAGAACACTCTTCTGGAATGACCTTTATAAACTCATTCATATCATTCCTCTGTTGCTGTGTAAATCTACCCAGCCTTGCAATTTGCCCTGGCATTAGACCTCTCTAAAAACACCTCTCGAGCCCCACCCACTGCATCTAATCTCTAATATTCTTGCCCACAAGGTGGCTCGCCACAAGTCCTGGATTCAAAGATCTTTCTCTCACTGTAGCTATAATAACAGAGTCTCACTCAGCATTCCCTTTACGTATACCTGATCTTGTGGAGCAGGTTTATATCCGTGTTCAACTTTGAGCCACTAAGCCGGTAGTTGCAAGAGTAATAAATGTTCTTAATTTGGCTGCAATACTTTCTTTAGTGTTGTCAGAAACGGATTCTTCATTTGCAGTGGAGTCAATTTATCCATGAGGAAATCCAAATCGACTTCCAGCAGTAACACGTTTAGCTGTGCCGCTATTTGTAAAAAGATGCGGCAAGTAGTCACCTCAATGCAGAAGATTCTTCTGTAGGCCCCTTTCTAGGGTGCTTTTGGCACTGGATCAGCGACTCTTCAAAAGCAATCCTCATCTTCACTAAATTTCTGTGTGACTTGTCTTTTCGTTGTTAGGTTATGTTCAACTATTGGAGCCTAAATCTAAATGAGCTTTGATGGTGGCTCTATGGTGAACCTGTGATCCGGTTTCAACTCTGGAGTCTACGTTTCCGATTAACCACAAATCCATGGATTTAATTGTGAAGCTTTCAGCCCTAATGCTTTGAAACTGGTGTATGCAATTAAGTCGAAGGTGCCAATATAGCATAAGAGGGGAGAGTATTATTCTGGAAGCTGCTTCAACTTTTTAGTGCCTTAACCACATTTCAGGGGTTACTGTGGGCTTTCAGATCTAAATCTAAATTACCAGGAAAAGTTTCCTGTAAATCAAAAAGAAACATGAAAATATCCCTTCCCTCTGTGTACACAATTATCTTTTCTGAGTCAATGGAAACTGCTTCTTCAACATCCAAATGTGCCTCGGAGTGCGTGGAGCGTCTGCACTAACAGTCTCTAAAAACTGAAGACTTCCACTGCCACTCTGCCTTTATGGCATGAAATACCCAAAATGTCTCTCCTGGCCTCCGTTATTCTCTGGCAGGACATGTGCACAGCCTTGGAAGAGAATTTTGTGGGGGCCTTTCATAACACTTTGTGCGAAAATTGAACATGTTTGATCTATGCCCAACATCAAAAAGTCAAAAAATGAACAAAAAGGTGTCCAAACTTAGAAGCCATTTGCATGAAATCTCATCAGCCGAATCTGTCTGACCAAATGTCAATGAAAACCGCCCCTGTAAATGAACTGTCAACACTAACATGTCACTAACACCAACCACCGACCAAGCCCAGGGTTATAATCCCTGGCATCATATCAATCCTGGAGGCTTAACCACAGATAGCACCAACACCTATGCTACAGGCATAACTGAAGGCAGCACCAACTCTACAGTCTTAACTTAACAGCCAAAAAATCACCCAGCCTATTGCCATATACCCCACCCTTAACTACATGCCTGCCAAGGCGGCTCGCATTTTGGATCTCTTTACGGAGCCCCATTGGAGGCCCAGTTCTTTAAAGTCTCCAACACACGTTCTTTATTTGAAGATACTGAAGAAAAGGTTACCCTTCATCGATCCACAGCTATTTGCAGTAGTGATGAACGCCGTAATTCAGTCTCAGCTGGATTATACCTGCCATTATAAGGTCCTACACTGCTTGCAGCTGGTCCAGAAATCCACACTAACGAGGATTGTGGGCCAAGAAGAAGTTGGGTTAGGGGGGGAGGGATAGCCTTTATTTACTACATTACATAAACCTGTTTGTTAGATGTTGTTGGCATAACAGCGCAGACTGTAAAATACCACTTAAGGCTTCCTCTAGGGACCATAGACTGCCGTATACGGCTGAGCAACGAACTGCTATGCCTTACTGTATTTTGTGAATATCACTGTTAACGTAACTGCCTATTGAATTCTTGGATTACACTGCATATATACATGTACACTTTGTAATGGTTTATATGGTAATGGCTGCTGATTGTCACCCGACAAAAGAATGAAAAATCTAATAAAATATGTTATAAAAAGAAGAAAAAAAACGAGGATTGTGGGCCTGAGGAGGCAGGACAACATGGACCAGGGCTCAGAACCCCACACTGGCTTAGTTTGTGGCATATGATCATCTTGGAGGTCATGACCAACAGCAGTTTATTCTCACAGCTGTTTTTTGGGCCAAATATGTTTAGGTGGCGTGTTTCAGGTCAAGCGTTACAGTGTACATTAATGAGCAGAATGTATGTGCCTACAATCAAAACAGTTACCTATGGGGGAATGGCTTTCTCGCTCACAGCCTAACGTTGGAACCTTCTTCCTCTTTCCTTGTGACCTGTTGCAAGTCTGACATGCCAGTATTAGAGACCTTGCCTAATCCTGATCAGTCAGCATGTCCTCTGTCTCTCCCTCTTTACTCTCTGTAGTGTGAAGTGTTTAACTCTTGTTGTTGCAGTTTTAATTCACGATTATGAATTCTCTACAATGCCAGAAAGGTCTGAAGGCATATGCTAAATAAATACACTTGACATAACATCACAAGACACCTTCCAGCCCAGCAACCACACCACACATCTACCAACCCTGAAACCAAAACCACGGTCTGTACCAACCCTAGAACCCTGGACAAGCACCATTCCTACACAATACCTAAAGGCAGCCACTGAGTCTAGAACCATAACTATTGACTGCCTCCACCCAAAACCAACTCTAGAGCCATCACCATGGACAGTACCCAATCCATGAGTGTTTTGCCACAACAGTCCCAGCCCACATTCAGCAACAAGCACAGGCAGCAACAGGCTACATCTGCTAGTCTCCACATTCATACGTAGAGGCAGCTAGCACAAAGTCAACAGCCATTGCCAAACACTATTCTGCAACCGAAACCAACCCTGGTCATTGACCACAATACTTTGACGACAGCCAGGTTCCTACTCCAAGGAGCACTAACTATTCCGCCATAAACAATCTGACCCCAGTCCTAGCTGTAATCAACCAGCCACATTCTTCACACTTCAACCACATATGGCAGCAACTTATCGCCCGCACAAAACCTCTCTTCAACCAACACCTCTACTGAAGGCAAAGCCACATACCACCCTATGACAAATGAGGAATTGATTTTTCTTGTCCTAGCTTGGATTGTTCTCAATTCACCCTGAGGTATGCTCTTACTTCCCGCATTTTTCTATTTCTCTCCGAAACAGATAAATGATCCTGTGCTTCATGAAGTACTCATAAATGCCCCTGGCAACATTCTAAAGTCTTCCCCTTATCCGTAGGTGTTTTGAGATGGTAGCATCCACTCAGACTTCCACTCTCTCCGCAATGTCTGGTGTTCACCAGGGACTAACCTGGTAAGCACCTGCCTGGCAGGCAGAAGCCCCGCATCACATGCCTGTTGAGTATTTGAGAAATGGTATACACAACCCTCTACTTAAGGGATCAATAGATGGTGGTTCTGCTCCCCTTTATTCATCCTCAAGGGAGAAACAGGAAGTCCCCCTTAAAGCGACAGCTTCTTTCTGACCAAACCTGTGACCGCCATGACGGCGCATTCAGCAAGGTGTCTTCAGACCCTGTGGGCTCAGTGCATGGTATGTAGGTCACTTGTCCCTGTGACTGAGCACATCCCAAGACGCTTGTGTCTAGGAGTGGGGAACGAGACAATGCTCAGACTCATCACAACCACACTCAGAGAAGCGGGAAACATCACCTGGCACTTTTAATTGTTGCACTTCTCATCGTATGATATCTCTAGAAGCATCTTTTTTTTTTCTTTCGACTTGCATCGATCAGGGTTAAAAAGAAGGCCCATCTTTTTCAAACCCTGTAGATAGGGCAAAGCTGGACGATCCAATAGTATGAAGGGGCCTAGATTACAGACCAGCAACGGCAGCCCCACTACACAACCAGCATCAACCCATGACCTCACCCGGCCCCCAATCCGTCCCGTTCCAGAACCACACAACCCGAGTGCTTCGCACGCAGCACGTAGCCCAAAACGTGTTGATCTCGTCACCGCCTGAGGCCCCACCATAAGCCTCCCACACACGATTATTTCAAAGCTTCTTGTTTACAGAAGCTGTCTGAGGAGGCCTGCCCCCACTGGATGGCAGGAGACCGCCCCCTCCACCCCAGTTCCGGTTCTCTCGTCGTTAAAAATAGGCGCTTCCTGGTTGCAGCGCGCGGACTTGGCAGTGAAAAGGCCGAGCTGCGCGCGGCACCCACCTGCTCGATGTTGTAGCCGTGTTTCTCCTTCGCCATCACGATGTACTCGTCCACTAGAGAGGGAGAGAAGAAGGGGACGTTAGTGGTGAGAGGGAGGCAACAGGGCCGTTAATGGTGAGAGGGAGGCAGCAGGGGCGTTAATGGGGAGCGAGAAGCAGGCAGGGCATGACTAGAGGTGTTAACAGTAGAAGGGGGACGGGAGAGTTAATGGTAGGAAGACAGGACGTCAGCGGAGCGAGAAGTCGATGGGGGCGCTGTAAGAGGGAAACGGGCATTAATAGAGAAAGGAAGACCGGAGCGTAACGCAGGCCCCTGCTACGCTTCCCGTGCTACGAAGAGTAGCAGGGGCCTGCGTTACGCCCCGGTCTTCCGGGGGGGGGGGGGCTTCCTGCCCAAGGCCACCGAGTATATATTAGGAAACATGGCGGCTCCTCATCACGTTGGGGGGGGCACCGTTTGCATCACGCCTCTGAGGAGCTTTAGTGGTGAGACGGAGACATGGGCCTTGACGGAGAGGGCGGTTATTTTTGTGATGAGATGGATAGTCAATGGAAAGGAGACCTTGTGACAATGGTAAAAGGGAGACAGGCATCAGTTATGGTTGGAGGGAGATCGGGCATTAATAGTGCCCTGGCGATATGCTTTAGGGGAAAAAGGCAGAGGTAACCTGCTAACCTGGACGCCTCTTGACCTCACATTAATCTGATAATTTCATTCGATTACCGGAATATGTGCCCTCTTCTTCTTATACTTCTTTTCACTGTCGCTACCCTAGCGGCACCTTCCTCTCCCCCCCCCCATTTCCATAACATGGCCACCACTCGAGTTAAGTCTTGAGTTAACTGCTTCAAAATCATTTATCCCCCTAATATGTCTAAAGCATCAGCAAAACAGTTCAAGCATAACACCATTGAACAATTTCCTGATTCCCTCTTTGTTGACCAATTCCATAATGGTCGTTATGGGAGGCTCAAAAACGATTTCATTTTTTTCACTCACGACATTCCTTCCTGGTCCACCAGCTTCTAGAACTCCTTCAAAGTCACCTCCTCATCTATCCCACATGGGCAACAGCTAAAAATTTCCCCCTCTACTTGTTTCAATGGCTCACTCACTATTTTACATTATAACAATGGTACTGTCTTGATCCAAGCTAGACACACCTGTCTCTCTCTCTTTGACCACCTTTTCCCTTCCCTACTCCCCACCCCTTCGACTGTGATCTCCCTTGATTCTTCATCTAGCTCCACCCTTTACTCCCTATCTCCTCCCATGACCCCCCTATACTCCAATAGGCCGCTCTCCCGGGAGGCACAGGCCGACCCTCTGCCCCCCCATTCCCCTACTTCCTCCCTCCCATTGTGAACTTCCCCTCAACACGCCAGCCATACCTCTAGCTAACACTCTCCTTTTCCACTCTGCACCTTCCCAGTATTCCAATGTTACCTCTTCCCACCTAACCCTGCCCACCACCCCCTTATTTAGTCCACCTTTCCTACAACCTGATCTCCCAGTTAACTTTCCATACTTTCCCCCTTGTTCCCCCCTTCTCTTCTTCCCTACCCGCTCCCCCCCCTCTCCTTGTACCCTGAACTCTTCACAAACCCCTTGCATCTCTCTTTATCCTCCCATTCCTCCTGTAATGCTGCTCAACCCTTTATCCCCCCTTGGTAATCCCCTCCTTTTCCCTCCCTCGGACCTAGCAGAACCATATTCTTTCTTCAACTACCCTCTAGCCCAATCCCCTCCACTCTGCCTGGTGCCTGTCCCTTCACATTCACCTCTCCTAGCTTACGGGACCTTTCCAGCCCCTTCCCCTCTTCTTCCCAAACCTCCTGCCATTCTACGACTCCCCTCTTTCCCCTCCCCGCATTCCGCCCTCCCTCCTCGTTCCTCACCTGTCTCCTCCTAAATATAATCTCAATTCTTCTCCTCTGTTCAACATCAGCAATGATAACTCTCTTTCAACCTCAGATGCACCAACAACCTCTCTCAATCACCATCTATCCCCACCTTTTACTCCTGCACCCCAATACCCCCCCCCACGCACCCCCACCTCTCCCTGCCCTCCCTCGCCAATTGCACTCCCTCCTGTATCCATCGAGCCACCTAACTTTCCGTGCTCAGCCCTACTCTCTCTGGAAAATAAATTAGGATTTCTCATCTCCTCTATTTCCCAGCTTGAAGCTTCCATCTCACTCCTAAGCACTAAGATATCCAACTTTACAAACACCCCTATTCCCTTGGCAAATACTCACTTCCCCAAACTCCCGAGGAGTACCTTGCTCCTGCGCCCCAAAAAAGCCAATCACAATCTGTCCTCTGCAGACATTGCTAACTTACTGGCTAGTTACAAGACTTCTAACGCCACCCCTCTTCCACTTTCCTCTCCAAATAAGTCTGCTCTGTACACTATTCTGACCATCTCTTCTGTCAGAACTAATCTTCAGCCTTATTCTACCCTGGCACCCTCTTACAAGAACATTATCCCCATCACCGCTAAAAGCCCAATCGCCCCCGTAACCAAAACAGTCTCATCAGAGTTGCGCTGTTTGCTCCACAACTGCAGATCTGCAATTAAACACAAACTGGAAATTTCTGACATCATCATTCTCCACAATCTTGACATGCTCTTCCTCACCGAGACCTGGTTCAACGACACCTCTCATACTATGTTTGATCTTCTGTTACCCACCGACTATTCTATCCTTAGAAATGACAGAACAGACAAAGTTGGGGGAGGTGTTGCTATCATCTTCAGAAACTCCCTTCAACTTAAGGCTTTTCCTAATAGCTCCTTCCGTACATTCGAATGCCTGTCTCTGGAGCTTCAAGTGCATCACTGCTCACCCTTCAGATTTCATGCCATTTATCACCCGCCTGGTGACTGCTCTTCTTTTTTGGAGGAGCTCACCGACTTCATCAGCGACCAATACTCTCAAAGTGACAGATCTTCCTGGGAGACTTCAATCTTCACTGGGGCTCTTTGGAAAACTCTGCTGCCAATAGGCTTGCCACCTTTCTCTCAGCAAATGATCTTATCCAACACTGTACTGAAACAACACACTTTAAGGGCTCAATTCTGGACCTTGTTATATCTAAAGCAGACATGCTTACTATTGCTATCCCTATTCATGTAGACTGGTCTGACCACTTCCTCATCCCCTTCTCTCTTCACCTTTCACACTCTATAACTCTTGGCCAACCTAAAAGGACTACTACCTGGTTCCGTAACACCAAAAACATTGACCTTGACACTCTTTGTGATTCTGCTATGCTATGACTTCCAAGGCTAGACCCTAACTTGGATGTCAACGATCTTACCTCCCAATGCCTCTCAGTCCTTGCAGTCGAAATCGATAATGTCGCTCCACTCCAAAGGAAAAGGCCTATTCCCTCAGCACCATGGTTCAATAAATCCCTTTATGAAGAAAGGAAGAACCTGAGAATCCTGGAGAAACAATGGAGACAATCTCCATCCACCACTAATCTCTATTCTGCGTTCAGCAAGATCAAATTACCACAAACACATCTTCCATGAAAAAGCTTCACATTTCAGAACCCTCCTCGACTCAGCCAAAAACAGACCCAAAAAACTATTTGACCTCATCAAAAATCCTAACTGCTATACCCCAACCATCAAGCCTGACGATTCTCCAAAGAAAGCAGCAGAATTCGCTATATTGTTTGATGAAAAGGTGAAATCACTGGTGGATCAGGTCATTCATCCTACCTCCCCAGAGGAGCGCAAATCCTTAGTCATTTGGCAGAACTTTGACGCCATCTCTGAAGATGCCCTCTTCAAATGCATCCTCGAAACAAAGCCCTCTAACCATTCTTTTGACCCCATCCCTAGTGACATTGCCATTGATTTCTACACCCATACTCTTTCCTACTGGACCAGTCTGGTTAACCTCTTCCTCAGCCAAGGCTCCCTTCCTGTTGCCCTTAAAACAGGACAGGTTACCCCACTTCTTAAAAACCCTCCGCTGATGCGAACGACCTCAACAACTTCCGCCCCATCACTAACCTCCCTTTTCTTGCGAAAATCACAGAAAGATGTGTAGCGAAACAACTTTCCCTACATATTTAGGATAATAATCTTCTTGACAATTTCCAGTCTGGTTTCATTCAAAATTGCAGCACTGAAACAGCCCTGCTGCAAGTGATCGACGATGCGCTGTGTATACTCGATTCAGGAGAGTCTTGTCTTCAGATACTTTTAGACCTTTCTGCAGCTTTTGACACTGTTAATCACAACACTCTCCTCAACACTCTTCAACAGAGAATGGGTTTGGAAGGCACAGTGCTTAAATGGTTTGCCTCATTCCTCTCGGACAGATCCCAAATGATCAAAATAGCGAACAGTCTTTCGTCTTCTTTGGCAGTAGGTCAAGGCGTCCCTCAAGGTTCTATCCTTGCACCCACTTTGTTCAATCTCTATTTGGAACCTTTGGGAAATCTCCTAAGTAAATCTGAGATCCTTTATCATCTCTATGCGGATGACACTCAAATCTACCTTAAGGTGTCTTCCGCACACGATATCTCAATCCTCAACTGTACTCTCAACTCTATCCAAAACTGGTTGTTAGCTCATCAGCTCATTCTGAATCCTTCCAAAACTGAATTCCTCCTCCTCTCTACCTCACTCTCTCCTCCTCCTGTTCAATCTTGGATGGATCAGTTGAATTTACTCAACACGAAACCTATCGTTGTCAGCACAAAATCCCTGGGTGTCATTCTTGACAAAAGGCTCAATCTACTCTCCCACATCAATTCCATGGCAAAGAATGCGCCTTCTCTGGGGGATTTGTCGTTTCTTTCCGGAGCAAGACCTAAAAACCTTGGTCCAATCTCTGGTTCTCTCTAGATTGGACTGTTGTAATTCTCTTCTTGCTGGCCTCCCCAAATCCCATCTTTCCCCTCTTAAATCCGTTCTCCATTCAGCGGCTCGTTTTATATTTGGAGCCAAAAGAAGTGACCACATCACACCCATTTTGTCTTCTCTTCGATGGCTTCCCATCGAGGCAAGATCAATCTACAAGACTGCCTGTATCACCCAAAAAGCCTTGCACACTTCCTCCCCTCGATACCTGGTGAATAAACTGAAAATCTCTGGAGGCTCTAGACCGTCTCGTAATGCAGAAAATTTACTGCTTGAGCCACCCACCTTCAAAAGGGAAAGATCGATGGCTCAATCCTTCTCAGGCAATGCAGTGAGAATCTGGAACTCGCTTCCTCCACCACTCCGTACCACCACCTCTACCCGGACCTTCAAAACTGACCTCAAATCTCTTCTCTTCCAAAGACAATTCCAGAACTAATACACCCCTTTTCATTTCCCTCAAGAAAGCTCTCTCATTACTGTAAATTTGTAATCTATGCCTGCACAATCTTCATCCCATTACGTTTTTTGTGTTTTTGAGTGATTGCCATCTATTATTTTATATTCCCTGTTCTTGTATCTCGTTTGTTTCTGCAACGTGTAAATTTGTATTGTGTTTTTTTGTGTTTTTGAGTGATTGCCATCTATTATTTTATATTACCTGTTCTTGTTTCGCGCGTCTAAATTTGTAATATTCTCCTCATGTAACGTACATGGTTCTATTGTGAAGCGCTCTGACACCTTTGGGTAAAGTCTGCGCTATATAAAAATGCATTAAATAAATAAATAAAATAAAAAGGGGTGACATGGAGGGCTTGGCTTCAAAAAGAGTTGAGGAAGACAGCGAGTAGAGCATTAAGGAAGGAAAATGTAGACCTCGCCTTAAAACCTAAATAAATATACGAAAGGAAAGAGAAAAACAAAAAAAGACGAAGGAGCTGGGCATTTTGGTGTGGGGAGGTACAAGACAGCGTAACTGAGGAAGTACTGTGAGGTGGGGGGAATCGCAGAGGAAGCTGTCAGCCACGAAGGAAGATGAAGAAGTAGTGGGCTTCATAAAAGGGAGCTCGGGAGTTAGTAGAGTAAATGCTGACCCTAAGAAATCAGAAGACGAGGGAGGGAAAGGAGACGGCTCCTTTAACGAAGGGAAATGTCAGCCCAAGATACAGAGCTGGGAAGGACGTGGAGGCCATTGGTGGGAAGGCAGGGGGCAGAGGTTCACAGATCGAGTAGGGTGAAAAGGTGGAATTCGGAGAGGGAAGCTAAGGGAAAGAGAGAGTGTGAGCGGTTAGCTTCAGAAAGGGGGGGTCGTGGAAAGAAAGGCGAGCAGAGGGAAGGAACTGGAAAGAGGACCTTTAATAAAGACCATGTTGAGCCGTCAAGAATGGGAGAAGTAAGCTTTAGAAAGGGAGTGTGAGAGTAGGGGTCCAGGAGGGCGAAAATACGCTTCTATTAGAGGAAATGGAAGCCTCAAAGAGGGAGAGAACATGAGAGAGAGGGAAAGGCTAGCCTCACAGAAAGAGAGAGGCAATAATAAGAGTGGCTGAGATGCCGAGGAGACGGGAAGTGATGGAGGCGGTGAATACCGGAGAGAGAGATGGGAATGGAAGGAGAGATGGGGGCAGTGATTCCCAAAACGGAAAACGGCGGTTTCGGAAAAGCAGGAAAGGGGTTAAGAATAAGGGCGCGAGGGGCGAGATAATTAATGTGGGGGTAAGGCATGTCTCGAAGGAAGTAGGAAAGGGGGGAGGCTCAGATAAACAATATGAAGCCGTCTTCACAAAGAGTGGAGCGAGGTCTGGAAAAGAGAAACGGTAGAGGAGGGTTAGACATGAACGGGAGAGGCATATTTCATAATGGGAAGCCTGGGCTTCAGTGAAGCGAGTTGGGAGCTTCAAAGGCAGGGCAGGAGAGAAAAGACGACGTTAGACATTTAATGGTGGGAGCCTCAGACAGAGGCAATGTGGGGAATCCTTAAGGAGGGACAGGGTGGGGAGCTGTAGAAAGGCCGCGAAAGGAGCATGCGAGGGAAGGGAGGCTGTGAGGGAGAAGAGACTCGCAGGGCCCGCTTTGAGGAGCGGTTGAAACAGGGCCGCTGGTGAACGGGAAGCATACATGCCAACATTTTAGGACAGGGAAGTGGGTGATTTTGTAACAGAAATAGGGAGAATGTAATTCCCCCATTGACTTCTATTGAAGAAAATGTTATTTCAGGAGGGAGACAGCTAAAGAAAAGCCATTTTTTTGCTTTAAAAATCGAGTCTCCCGCCTGAATCGGGTCTATTGGCATGTATGGGGAATGGAACAATGAACACGAGTCCTGAGTCAGTGGAACGAGGAGGAAGGAGGTGGTGCAAGGCAGAGGGAAAAGAAGGGGGAGCAATTAAAACTGTGAAGGATGAAGGCGAGAATAGTGGGTATGTGTATATCTTCACCATAGATGACAAGTGGCATGCCATTCGTGATATTTTCAGTCAGTCGTGGCTTTTAACTACTAGCACGCTGCATTCTGGGACTTGTAGTTTTTACACTGTACGGCCCGGCCCAAAACCCGGGGCCTGCAGAGGTGCGAGGTCTATAGGAAATGTTATTCTTCTACTGAAACTGAAAGAGCGATGTGATGTGAGAACACTGTATAGGTGACTACAGAGCAACGGCGAAACTCAAAATGGCGCCCCGACATTTTGTGAGGCGAAATACCCGACTCTGGCGACTCCTACCCTTCAGGGCCCGAAGAGGCGTACCTTACTCAGCTAGGAACCAGCAACAACGAGCGTGTCGGAACGGCAACATAAGAGGGACAGTAACATCAAAGAGCGGGAGGCCGGGGCGAGAATGAAGGCGAGGACTCGGTTCCCTCTGGAGGCTTGAGGTTCAGCAGAGGAGAGGACAAGGGAAGGAACACTAGAGGGTGCGCTGTGACCCGAGGGAGTGGTTGAGACCGGGGAATAGGTGGATCGAGCAGAGTGGTGAGAAGAGAGGCACACATTAATGGAGGCGGGGTTGAAATGGATGTTAACAGGGAGACCGTGGGAGAGGAAGATGGTGAAAGGGTGCGAGATGGGGATCGACTGAGGAAAGTAAATTATGAGATCTGTGTAGGGAAAGGAGGAACAGTGCAAGGGAAGAAAACTGTTAATACAGGGGGGAGAGATAGGGAGAGCCGCATAAGGGAGGGGGTGTCGACAGCTAATCCCATGGAGCCCTGGGAGAGAGGAGAAGAGCACAGCATACTAACAGCAGGCCCTGGGGGACTCACAGGTGAGGGAGGGGGGTGCGGGTAAAGGAGAGACATCCACTATAGGGAGCAGAGAGGCAGGCATCAGATCACCGACAGCCACACGAGAAGACGGGGTTGGGATGAGGGGAAGACAAAGATCGAAAGAAAGGAATGGGGCCGACAGCGTGAGTAGCGAAAGATAGTGAGATACAGTCAAACAGATAACGAAATATGGGAATACAACATCATGAATAGAGCGAGTTGAGGAGAAATCCACGCCAGGCAATCAACAGCCATGAAAAGAGACAATAGGAGAACGACAGAAGCAGAGAGGGAGACAAATGGACGTGAAAGGGAGACAATAGACAGGAAGAGCAGAAGAGCGCATGGAGAGAGGCAGTGACAGGAAAGGCGACAGATGGATAGTGGCAGGCAGATGCATAACAGTAGACAGGGGGACAGGTAAAGCAGCAGGCAGTGTGTCGTACAAAGAGTCAATAGACCAGGCACAGTCAACAGCCAGACAAAGACAGGATAGCGGCAAGGAGACAAGCAGGGAAAAGGACCACCAGAGACAGGGAAAAGACGGACCAGAAGACGGACCGGAAAACATACGGAAAGGGCAGAAGTGGAGCATGGCTGATACTGAAAAGGCATGCAGACGGGGAGAAAGCACAGAGGAAGGCAGGAAGTGGGGCAAGAGGAGAACCCCAAAGAGAGAGATAGAAACAAAAAAGGATAAGAGGCATAAAGTAGCCGGCAGAGACCACCAAAGATAGAGGCAGGGACAAGGGGCAGTCAGGGACAAGGGTGAGTGCACTTAGAGAAGGTTTTAGGGCAGTGAGTGGTAAAGAGGCAGATACGGGAAAAGGTAGACAAAGGCAGATAACGAGCGGAAGGCACGCAGGCTGACAGCAGTCACACAGACCAGTAGAAAAGCATCAAGCAGAGAGTGCCTTACAAAGAGACATAGGCCAGCAGGCACAGGTGGGGTCAGACAAAGACCCGAGGAGCAGCCAGACACAGGGAGAGGCGTATGCAGACCGGAAGAGAAGCGGGAAAATTAGAAGGCCAGATCTGGAGCACGACTGATCTTCACCACGAGGCAGAATGAAGGGAGATGGTAAAACCGAGACAGGGGAAAGAGGAGGGCAATGAGACTGGAAGAAAGGCAGAGTGACGCGATAACAAAAACTCAATCCAAGTCATGGAAAGGCAGACAGAGTAGAAGACCTTAGACATATGTAACGAGGGGACTTCAGAGACACAAAGAGCTTGGCAAGTGGAGCAACAGGGAGAAAAATGGCAGGCCGAGATGGATTGAATGGCAGAGTATGTCACAGAGAGGGACAGACAAACAAAAGGGGCAGAAGAAAAGCATGGAAAGCTGCAGGCAGGTGAAAGTGAAGACGAGGAGACAGACTTAGGTGGTGAGTGAAGCACATGGAAAGGAAGAACAGTAGACAGTGGGGCAATAAGCACAGTTGACAAAGGTCAGCAGCACAGACGTGTAACTGGTAAAGCCATGAATCGCAGTCAGACAGACAGAAGGATCAGAGACAGGAAAAGAATTCGGCAGATTGGAAGGGAAGGGACGCTGTAAAACAAAAACAGGGACACACAATGAACATGGCTGATATTCAAAAAGGGGCAGTTACTGAGGGGCATGCACACAGGAAGAGTGGGGGGTGGGCCGAGACAGGAAAACACGAAAGCCAGACATGGGAGTATAGCTGACGTTCAACCAGAGGGAAGCAGTGGAGGCAGGAAGTGGTGCCGAGTGACCGGAAAGAGGAGCAGGCAATCCGACACCGGGAAAGTGAGATCCAGTAGGAGACAGATGGAGTCGGGGGAAGGGCGCAGAGACAAGAAGAGGAACAAGTAAAGAAAAGGGGCAGGCGGAGATGGGAACAGGAGTTGGGTGCAGTGGAAAGGCACAGGCAGAGTGGTAGACAGCAACAGAAATGTTTCTATTACTTACCGGTAATCACATTACTCCTAGTCCTACTCTCGCTTATCTCCATTACGTAATGAGGCCCCTGCGCCTCGTAGACACACCCCCTACCAAAATAAAAAGGCACCGCCCCCTCCACAATACCTGTACGTACCATGCCACCGTAGAGTAGACACAGTTGGCCAGGCTACCGGGAGGGAGGGTGGGCCGTAATGGAGATAAGCGAGAGTAGGACTAGGAGTAATGTGATTACCGGTAAGTAATAGAAATATTACCTCCACGTCCCTCTAGCTTATCTCCATTACGCAATGAGACATACCAAGCCAAAGAAAAACCAAGCCAACTGTCCAAGCACAAGCCCAGAACATCGGAACAAAATGCACCAAAGAAGGGCAAACAAACAGGAAAGACAAGCCAGACCCAACACAGCTGACCGCAACCCACAGGCATGAAACAGAAAAGGGAACAACGTGCGCACAAGCTCACCAAGCCCCCAAACAACAGCCAATGCAGAGCACAAGGAGACCAGGCAGACCCCCAAAGAACACGCACAGAAGAGGCGACCGAAGCCGATAGACCAAGGCATCGACAGCCACCAAGCCCCAACAGCAAGACGCCCACTCCGGAAACGTCAGAGAAGGCACCAGGAGAAAACTAAACCACCGGGCCACAGAACCGGAGAAACCAGACCACCACCAGCACCAACAACAGAGGTACCAGAGGACAGGCAGGAGGCCCCAGAAAAAAACCGGACCCCCAACCCACCGAACCAGAACCCCGGAACAAGGCCAACAGAAGAAAGCCAGCAAGAGGCCCGCAGGCCAAGGAAACCGCAGGGCAACCACCTCCCAACATCCCCAAACCGAACCGGGGAGCAGCGGAAGGAGGACCCCGAACATCCACCAGGGCAGCCCACACCCAGGCCTCACCGCAAACAGCCCAGAGCCCAAACGGCAGGAACTGGAAAGGCCCAGACAGAACAGCGAACCCCAAAAACCGCAGAAGACACGGACAAACAGGGACGCGCCGGAACGCAACCCGCAAAAAGAAAGCAGGCAAGAACACCCCAGAGACAAAAAGGCAAACACCCCACCAGGAAGAACCACCTCAACCAACCCGCCACAGGACAGGCGCACACCAGACAACCCAAGCCCGGAGCACAGCCCAAGGGACATGCAGCACGGCGGAAACCAGACGCCAACCCCAACCAGGATGAAACGGTCCAGCGAAGGAAGAGGAAAGGGGAACAGCACACTGGAAAAATCAAGGGGACCCAGGCAGGAACAAGGAGCAGCCACAACAGCCCACCAGCAGCCAAAAGGACCCAGCAGGCCAGGACAGCAGAGGAGGCCGCCACCGGTGCCCCATGGACCGAAAAAAGCAGTGGCCACAAGAGGCCCCAAAAAGGAACCAAGCAGAACGCACAGGGCCACAGCGCCACCCCCAACCACCCAGAAACGGGTGAAGCAGGAGCCGGAGAACACCGCCCCACCAGGCAACCGAAGAGGGCGAAGCCCTAACCAGACCACAGAAAGCCACAAAACACAGACCACAGGCCAGGAGAGCCAAACCAACAGCACCAGGCATACCCAGGCGGGCACCCATCCAGGCATGAACCAGTCCCGACCCTGCCGAACCCCTGTGAGCAGATGAGAACCGGCACCTCACGGCGGCAAGGTCATAGGAAGAGAAGGCAGCGAAACCCACAGCACCTGGCAAATCCAGACAGACAACCAACCAGGAATGAACCTGGGCTGACAATGCCGAACGCCTGAGAACAGACGTGGGCAGGAGCCACCAGGGTTGAAAGGACACAGACACCCGCAACCAGAACTGCAGACGCAACAACCTGGAAGACCCCAGGACGGGACCACAGCACCCGGGAAACCGGCACCCATGTCTCACCGGCACAACAAGGCAGGCCAGGCCAAAACTAGAGGCCAGCAAAAGACGGACAAACCACCGGAACAGCAGGCAAAGAGCCCCAGTACAAGAAACAGCCAACAGGCGGAATCAAGACGGAACAACCAGGCAGGAAGAAGCAACCACGGCACCCCATCAACAGCGCGCAGGGGAAGCCGAAGAGAAAGACCACCGCCATACTCAAGGGGGAGGAACTGCACACAGAGAGGCCACCAGAGCGACAAGCAACAGCCCAAACAGACATCGAAGCCGAAAACAGGGACCCCGGCAGGAGAGCACCCCACCCCGAAGGCACCCAGCGTCACAGCCCATAGGAAGCTGAAAACAGAGGAAGCACAGAAACCCAGGGGAAGGCCGGCACGAAGCCCAGCCCTGCATCCAACACGGAAGCCCAGCAGCCTAGGGGACGCCCCCAGCAAAAACAGCGCCAGGCCCGCAAGCACCGCAACGCAGACAGAGGCAGAACACAGGAAAACCCACAAGCAACGGGAAAAGGATAGCCCACCTGTCAGGAAACAACCCAACAACATAAGACAGAGCACCGCGATACATAAAACAAAAAAAGGACGTCCAACCCAGATGGACGGAGGGGGAAAGGAGCACCGCATCCACCACCAACAGAACCCCACCACAGAGGCCGAGCACCCGAAAAAGAAGGGCCAAAAAGGCTGCAGCACCAGCACAGAGGTGCCCAACAAATCACTGCGACAGCCAGAGTACCGCTCAGAAGCGCAGTGACAAGCCCAGCGACAGCCGCAGGCGAAGGAGGTCCCAAAACCCAGGAACCACGGCAGGGCCGAACTTGCACGTGGAATAGAGCACTGCCAGACACGGGCAGACAGGACCACCAGCACAAAGGGAAGCCCCGCCAGCCACCGCCAGAGGACAAGCTCCCACAAGGAAGGAAAGCGTTGAAACCCAGAAGAAAAGGCCAGGCGGACAGGAAAAGCCACAAAGACGACCCTGGAAAGACAAGGCCCAAAGCAGCAAAGCAACCCCATCCGAGAACAGAGGAGAGCAGGGGAGACCAGTCGCAGGCCCAGGCACCCACCGCCAGAGGCCACAGCCAAAGACCAGAGGCCAACCAACCCGTGCAGGAGCAGGACCGGGACCCCTCGCCTGAACGCCAAGCCCAAGCAAGAGACAGGCGCCAGGCCCATGGACCCGCATGAGGCCACTGCACCGCCAACGGCCAAAAAACTCACCCCACAAAGGCTTACCAAAGGGAAACAAGCCAGAGGCAGCCAAAATCACCCCCAGAACACCACGGAGAGAGAAACCGGTTCTAGCTCACCACCGGAAAAAGGCACAGCAGACCACCGGGCAGGAGAACCAAACCAGCATAAACCAGGGAAAACAACCCGTCGCACAGCGAACAGGCACAGTCCTCCATGCGGGCCACAGAAGAAACATGACCACACCCCAGGCCACCCAACGAAAGGAGAGAGGCAACCACCCCATGCGTCCCAACCGGAACTTTTTAGCCTACAGCACCATCCAGGTACTAACCGGGCCCGACCCTACTTAACTTCTGAGATCAGAAGAGAGCAGGTGCTTTCAGGGTGGTATGGCCGGAGGCCCAACAGGCCAGGAGATGCTCAAACCCAGCATCCGCCCCCCCGCGTCAACGCCTGCATGAACAAAGAGGCGTGAAACAGGCCAACAAGGGAACACACCGTGCACGACAAACTCGCCCCAGGACCACACGCACAGCAATGCGGAGGAGGAGCCACGCGCCGAGCCAGGGGAGCCTACAGCACCAGGCATACCCAGGCAGCAATTCCATCACGGAACCAATCGGGCGGACCCTGCACACAATGTCCGAGATCAGGTGCAGTCAAGGGGAAATACAGGAGGCCCAACAAACACCCCCCCGCCACCCAAACACCCACCGGCCGGAGAAATGACCAGCAAACCTCCGGCCAGTCGAAAACCGGCCTCGCCCACCCCGACTGGAGCAAGGCACCGCCGACATGAGATTTTTTTTGTTGTTGTTGTAGTTTTGCAAAAACCAAACAAACACACACCGGCCGGAGAAAAAGCACAGCAAACCTCCGGCTGGCGGAAACGAGCCCTGGCAACAGGCCACGCCCACCCCGACCGGAGGAAGGCACCGCCGACCCCCAGCCAGGGAGAAAAACAGGCCTCACACCACAGGAGCACCGCAGAAGAGAGGACGGCACAGCGGGAACAACAGCCCCGCACACGCCCACAAGCCGGCCGGAGGCAAGCACCGCAGACTTCCGGTCTGACGAGAAAAGGAAACGAAGGAGGCGCCCCACACCCATAGGCAGACCCACTACCCCACTCACCAGAATGACAATGTCCCCCGCAGCATGCCACAAGACGGACCAACCTCGTCAGCCACCAAACCGGAAAGCAGAACGCGGAAGCCGGACCTCGTCGGAGCACACCCGTGCTCAACTCACAACAGGAAGCCACAAACAAACTCACGCGGGAGTGAGCGCACCGCACCCTACTGTGTGTACAGACACAAAAGAACAGGTATTGTGGAGGGGACGGTGCCTTTTTATTTTGGTAGGGGGTGTATCTACGAGGCGCAGGGGCCTCATTGCGTAATGGAGATAAGCGAGAGGGACGTGGAGGTAATGCGAAAGGGTAGTGAGCAGAGACACAGCAAAACGCAGGGAACAAGTCGAGGTGGACGGAGTGCCCCCACTTACTTTAGAGAGGGGGCCCTCACCTTAAGCTTGAGGCAGAAAGGGGTTCAAATATGTCCCCTTCATTTGAAACCGGATCTCCTGGTGTCACCTTGCAAATTCCTGGCTGCTGTTACTGTTCTATTAAATTTGCTTTCAATGTGGTGTCACCAGGTGTTTTAACCCCAAGGGGACGGTCCTCCTCAGCCATGAGAATGGCACAGGAGGGGTTATGAGCAGGGAAATGCCCCCCATTACACCATCGTTCCTTAACGATGTAAAGTAAAATCTGCAGTTTAAGCATAGAAGTGCATTGTGTACATATATTTATATTAATGCATCATACGTGGCAACTCGTATCTCAGCCTTGTATGGTTACTCTTATATTTAAAGTGGGGGATATGATAAAGTCAGTAATATTGTTTCTTGTTATGCCACTCCACATGACGTCACTGCATACAGCCTATTCCAATTAGCTCTTTAGGACTTGTGTCCTCGCAAAGCTAGAAGCAGTGGCATAACGTATCCCCCGTGTGAGCCCCCTGTGCTGGGAAAACCCACTTAGACTAACTGCCTCAAATCCCACAAAAGATTATGCCCCTCTAGCCAACACTTGGGACCTCACCTCTTTACAATAAATTCCACCTTGGTTACTTATGCCCTTAAAATGGAGAACGGAAGATGAAATTCAGCTGACAGGGAGGACAACAGACAAAGTGCTGCAGGGAGTATGACAGGCAGAGGGTACCGGAAACAGCCAGGCTGACGAGCGCGCAGAAATAAGAGCCCTCGGAGGCTCCCATTTTGTTTGGAGAATTCAATCAGACAGAGGGAGGGCCTACGTAGAGATAAGGAAGAGGCAAGTGTGACCCCCAATCCACTGGCACAGTAGTTGCTGACACGAAGGGGTGATCTGTGTGCGGAGACCTTTTCTCAACATGACATTGAAGCTTGCTGAGGTGAGCATCAACCAAAAGACAAACAATGGCCAAAAAGTGGGGGACTAACCCAGTTAGGCAGTATGCAAGTGACATCATAGCACATGACGTCACGGCGTATGACATTGTATGTGGCATCACAAAAAGTAACATCAGATCTTAGGACCTCACACATGTTTAGCAGGTCTATCATGAGTATATTTAATAAGCACACTACAAGATTTAACCAATGAGATTTTGAGTTGCGTTGTGCCAAACAAAATGGCGCAACCTCGGCGCAAAATCTGGACCGCAACTAATATATATATATTTTTAAACTCTGCCAAAAAGAAATTGCTAGAAGGAGAAACATGGCAGTAGACCTGTTCTGATTATTTGGTTGCAAAGTCTGCATTTTAAAATATCTTATGGGATTAAGGCACCTGCTGCAGAGATCTTTGTGTGCCCAGTAAATCTCAGGGAATAATAATAATGGTAAGATAACTCTGGAGGTTAACACAAACCTGTATTACAATATTTATTGTCAATGTATAATGTGTATGTTACACAAAGCACTCTGACATCCTGCAGTGGGATGAGTAGCTCTATAAAGGAAATAAAATTGTGGTATTTAAATTATTTGTGTAAATACTGGGACAGACCACCGCATCCGACATTCTTACAGTGCATGCATATCTCTCATATACAGGGACTGAACAAAGTCAAATGCATGCCTCTCTTAAGTACCTGTGAAGTCATAAGTTGTGTGACTTTGTTTACCCTCCATTGCATTTGCATCTAGGTGTGAGGCTCCGGACAGTGCACAGCCAGGATCAAATTGGAACAAAAGGAGGTCTGATGGCCCCATCGCTTCAGCCTTTATCTTTGGCCCAGCTGGTGGTGAAAATAAAAAAGCCCCTTCCCTGCCTGCACGTTGCAGTTGGGAATGGAGAGCAGAAAACGTGCAGGTGCGGCTGAACGTGTCCCTGTATCTGAAAATGACACTGGGACAAGTTCAGCATATTTCAGTGGGAGACCCAACTCCTGTGAAAATATTGGGTAAACTCAGTCCACCTGCGTGTACCCCAACTTGTGCCCAGGGCATTTTACTCTTCATCTTCCCATTGTTCACCAAAAACTGGAGGGCATTCACGCGGCAATATCGGAGAACTTCCCAAAGCTCTAGATACGGAGAGCCTGTGCTGCCAGTCCATGTCCCAAGAGAGCAAACTCATGAGGCTTAGAACCTCAGATCATTGCTTTTGATTATGCTTGTATATCTAAATCCATGGATGACTCTCTGCCTTTAGAACAAAACTGAGTCTGGTGCCTGGCAGCAGTGCTTAATTAGTAAAAAGAAAAAAGTGCCAGGACCCCGTTCAGGAGGCCACTGCAGCTGTCACCACACATTGCCCCTGCCAGTGCTGCCAATGATCGTACCAATACAATTACTAACCACCACACTCCTACAAGTGTGACAATTCCGACTATTTCAGGCCCCCAAACCTACAAGAATGGTTTGGACGGCAGGTAATGTTCATTTTTAATGTTTATCGACTTTCTAAACAATTGTTGTTGTGCTCATCTCTAAATTAGACAGAGCGCCACTATGTGGCAGACTGTAAAAAGTGCTGGTGTTGACAATTAAGTGCCGGAAACCACCGGCTCAAATTGAGCACTGCCTGGCAGGTGTCACTAGATCAATCTGCGTCACTGGAACAGAACAGTTTGAAGTTATTTATTTTGGGTTTGTTAATCCAAATGGTTCATTTGAACTGACCCTGACTATAGCTCGCAGAATGCACTGATTTCCTAAGGCCTGTGATGGGTACACACTTTGCCAAAACTTGAAAACTCAGGTCTAAGCAGTGCACCCCGTCCATCTTTTCCTTTGCTTTCTAGTACACAACTTTAATATACAGAGCTGTTGAGTTTTCAAGTTCCATGCTTGTGTAGCTCATCCAGACCATTGTTTCCCCTCTGTATTATACGATTTGTAGTTCTATTGAATCGATTATAACGTCAGGACTAGAAGTCACGGATTGAAAGAAGAAACATTGGGCTGGCAAAGCGATTCATGTGTGGACCAGGCAAACTTTAGGTCTTAATTTAGAATTAAATAAACAGCTACAAGTACCGAAAGCAGTCCTGTAAATGGGCAGGAACAATACCTGCACTTCTCAGCAGTTTTGCAATACTTTCAATGTAAGACTAGCACCCCAATTGCAACAAAGTACCCTGTGATAGTGAGCACATGCACTTTCACAGTTCCATTATAAGCACTACAGAAAGGAACAAGCATTGGCAAGACCAAAAGATCTTGTCTCGCCTATGAGAGAGCTACTGGCTTTGCCAATGTCTTCTAGTCATGTTGTACAGCAGCGTAGCTGCTGTTCAGCATGGCTAAAGGTTATTGGTCTGGCATAGAATAGAGTGGCATAGAGGAGAGTGGAGTGGCTTTAAATGGAGTGGTGTAGAGTACAGTGGCATAGAATAAAGAGGCATAGAGCGGAGTGGCGTAGAGTGACAGAGTAGATTGGTATAGAGAGGCTTAGCAAAAAGTGGCTTAGAGAAGAGTGTCATAGCGTGGAATGGCGTATACTGCCGGAGAGTGGCATTGCGTGGAGTGGCGTAGAATGGAGTTGAGTGCCATAGACTGGTGTAGAGTGATAATAAGAGTGGAGTAGAGTGGAATGTAGTGGCGTACAGTAGAGTGGCATAGATTAGAGTACATTGGCATAGACTGACAGAGTAGAGACATAGAGAAGAGTGGCGTATAGTGCCAGAGAGTGGCATTGTGGAGTGGCGTACAGTGGTGTAGAATAGAAAAGAGCGGCGTAGAGTAGTCTGGGGCGGCGTAAAGTGGCACGGAGTGGAGTGACAGAGTAGAGTGGCACAGAATACAGCGGTGTAGAGTGACATTGAGTGGAGCAGAGTAGAGTGGCTTGGTGTAGGGTAGATTGGCATGGAGTAGCCTGGAGTAGAGTGGTAGTGTGTGGAGCAGCATAAAGTGGATTGGAGTGATGTAAAGTGGAGTGGCGTATAGAGAGGAGTGGCATAGGGTGGAGTTGAGTGGAGTAGCGTAGCTTGGAGGGGCATAGAGTAAAGTGGTGTAGAGTACTAAAGTTGTGGGTGTAACTAAAGCGTCAATAGAGATGGCAGATAGGGTGAAAGCAACATAAATAAGATGCCTGTGTTAAAAGTAGGAACGCACACTACACGTCAGGAAATAATACCGAAACACTTACAAAGTAAAAAACTAGTGCGCTGTAAAACACAAGGAAGAACACGTACTTTGTCCATGCTCCAGAGAGGAGCTACCACAAGAAAGGAAGGGAAGTCTATGGAAGCTAAGCAAAAGAAAGATTGCAAATTAGTGTGACAATGAAAAAAAAACGAATGGCATGCTGTGGTGGGTTGTAAGGCCACTGAATTGTCAACAATATGTCTTGCATGCGTTTTGTGATACCCAAAAGCTAAAACCAAGACTGGATACCTACTCCACCTTGTAATCAGTAAACTGGATAGTGGTGTCCCGGATAAAAGTTTTCTAAGAAACCATTTTTCGAGCCCTGGTCCTATGGCACAATAGGAGAGAAGGGTGGTCTAGGTTTGCCACCTAACCTTTTTTACTGGACTGTATTTTTAAGCTCAGGCCTGTAAAAGTATTGGTGAAATCCAGTACTCTACCCCATAGGAAACACAAACCTAAAATAGAACACACAAAGAAATAAGATGAAAGGTATCTGAGAGGTTTCTTACGTTACAGAATAATTTTAAGCGCAAATAGAGGGATAATTGACACCTTACAAAATAATCACTTTTTAAACGAATTCATTTTCCATACCGGCTCTTTGCTGTTCTATAGCAGTAAACAAACAAATGGGCAGTATTTCCTTCTAAGAATGGTTGCAACCGTCGCACTATTGTCAAATACGTTTTTTTTTGTTGTTTTTTTTTTGCGACTATGGCCTGGATAACCTCTCGACAATCGCCCCGTTGAGGTCAAGGTTTTAGAAGCAACCTGACACGGGGCCCCCTTCTCCTTGTACGGTATAAATGAGAATCGCCTTTCTCTGTGCTAGAACATTCTAAAAACGCCTGTCCTATATGGTCACAACCAGTTCCAGAGTTGTACAGTAATCCTAAAATACTCACCGCTATATTCCCCTCAACTGATCCCTACCACAAGTGTACAATTACAACAGTGGATGGCGCCGGCGGCTCTATGACAACTTCCGGTGTGTAATCAATTCCCTTCCGGGGCGGCCAGGATTTGAAGGGAGCCTTCTAGGAAGCAGGCGGTATCTGGTAGGCGGTTTCCCTATCATTTTCAGAATTACATTCGCAAAATTTCAGCTTTAGGGTATCCGACCCCATGCCCCCCAAAAATTAACAACAAAAATGTACGGTTATAAGACGTGGGCCTCAACAACAGAAACAAAAGATAATTCTAGGATGAAGTTCGGCGGGCCCGGGTGTTTAGCACATTCTACATTGCTTGCTGTGACTTGTAGTTTCGATTTTAAGTATGGAGAATCAAATATCCCAACATGTAGAGATGTTCTAAAAATAGATAACTGTAAACCTCGCATGACACAGGCGCTCTTGTTAATGAATGTGAGTTTGGGTCAGTGGCACAAACCTCGAAAAGAGACACAGAATCTAGGCTTCTGCTGATTTAGGGGCATCGACAATGGCATGAATCCAGGGCAGGAACAGAAGGCGAATCTTAGAATAGAGAAGGGGCGTACAATAGGGAAGGGGCGTCGTTACTCCAGTCTAAGGTCTTATCCTGCAATCATTGCTGTAGGGCACCTGTAAAATGGCACGGACTAGGTGGGCACCGGAAAATCGCATTTACTGCAGAGTGCACTATATTTCAAGATCCAGGCCCTGCGCCGATTCTAGTCAAAAATTCACCGGCCTGTCGCTCATCAGTCAAACAGAGGGAAAGTCAGGCCCGTGAGAAAATGGTGTTCTTGCGAAATAAGATTTAAGCTGCACTGCCGCATGCCATTTTATGTTATTTAGGTCGAGCATGAGACCTCTTGTATATACTTTCTTTTATATACTTTAGTATATACTTATATGTGTATGTACTTTGTGGGCTCTGGAGATCACCCTAGGACTTGTCTGCTTCCGCTTAGGGACTTTTTTATCTGTTCAACTGCCTCTATTTAACTGTCTTGATTGAAAACGACCAGTAGGTCAGTAAAATACCAGAATTGCTTTCTGCTGAGGGACTTTCTTTTTTTTAATTTTTCTGGCAACTGCCTCTATTTAACTTTCTGAATAGAAAACGACCAGCCGAGGTCAGTAAAATACCAGAATTACTTTAGCATTCTCTAGATTCCAGTCCATTGACACTGTCTTCCACGAGCACCCGTAGACAACAATATTTTTTTCAAATCTTGTATTTTCCGTGATATGACCACTGAAGGCCCTGATTTTATATTAAAAACAGAGCTTTGGACTATACCATTTCCAGCTGAAAGGCAATATTTCTCTCCATGTGTTCCCATACCTGGCATGTCACGCAGTTTGGTGCTTACTTTCCCTCCATGTTAAAGAACAGTAGATGTTTCAGCACCCAGGCTAATGTGCTGCATAGCTAAATACATATAAGGTCCCAAAGGCGAGACCGATTGCATTGCAAAGGCTTGTTTTATAATGGCACTGCTTTTACCAATCCCTTTGGCACTGTTGAGTTACTAGGAGTAGGATGATTTGGGAAATAAAGTGCTAGAGAGAGGCATGCATGCACTGGGTCTTCGGAATCTTTACAGACTGTCCAACAAAATGGATCGCATTAGCCACTTAGTACAGAGACAGAAACCAGTTGAGACAGTAAGGAATCACCATTGCAGCCAAGTTTCCCATGTCCGTGCGTGATGAGGTATCCCAGTCCAAGTTATTTTTTTCTTTGAGTTCTGGAACTGGTGGTCCTTGTTTTATAACGGAATGAATACGACTACAAGTCCCAGAAATTAAAGAAGAAAGTTTGAACTGAAGCAACTAGTCATGCCTGGGCGTGGGACATTTGCCAGGGCTTAATCTCTCGATGCTCCAGTCATTCCTCATTTTGTTCAAAGAAATGAGGTAGGCAGTTACCTCAGTCGGCGTCAATTGAGTAAAAGGCGGTATTCTCTGTAACCTGTCCTCACTTTTCAATGTAACAAACTTTGTTCATAACAGTTCGACACAGATGTTAGATATTTCAGCACACACATTATATATAATTCACAGACTCTGTTGACTTTATTTGGAAGAGACTTCTTTATTCATATTCTTCTTTTTTTACTGTCTTTATAAAAAAAAACTTTATGTATGGATCCTTCTTAGTATACTTATGTGATGATATTGTGAGATTAAAGGGACATCAATTTTCTTGTTTCTACATTGGGAACACGCCACAGGACCCATCTTTCGTTTGCAAATTTCATAAACACACAAGACTTATGAAATCTCTACCGTCAAGCCCTGAAAATCTTTAATATGAGTTGCCATCACAATCAGTCGAGTCAACAACTAATGCTGGAACCACCCACCCTAAGGATTTTTTTGCACGGTTTGACATGCTCATACTGAGCCTCAGAGGATTGCATGAAAAAGCGACTCCTAAGAATATTGATGTACAATTAATCTCACAATATCATCACATTACTATACTAAGAAGGATCCATACATAAAGCCCTGAAGAAGTCTGTAGTGACGAAACGCGTTGGCTACATTTGAAGTTAAGAAGAAAAAAAACTTTTTTATAAACAGAATAATACAAAGAATATGAATAAAGAAGTCTCTTCCAAACAAAGTCAACAGGCTGGGAATTATCTATAAAATGTGTGCTGAAATATATATCATCTGTGTTGAATTGTTATGAACAAAGTTTGTTACATGCCATTTGAATTGTGGTGTTGAGCCATTTGAATCTGTAAATATTCAAGGATTGTTTTCCTGATTGGAAGTTAAAATGGGCTGATCTTCCGGTTCCTTGCACCAATTTGAGCTATTACCAATCCATCCCACTAAGGTGTTAGGTGTGAAAGTATATTGCCTCAGCCTCTTTTGTATTAAAGTCCTCACTTTCGATGTGTTTGCTGCCCTTGCATTTACCAGTTATGTAAGAGAAGTGAGGGCGCACAGGATAGGGAAGAACAAAGGGACAGAATAATAATAAAAGGGAGTCAGAGAAGAGCAGCTGGTGAGTAGCAGGAAAGATGGGAGAGTGTGTAAAATATAAACCAACAGAGGTAGGCGTGGCGAAGAAGGGAGGGTGAAGGAGTAGTGTCGAAGAGATGGGTGGTGGAAACTAGAGACACCAAACGAGGACGCGAGATTGCCAGGTGAGAGGTGGATGTAACATGAGAGATAGAAGGTGAGAAGGCTCGTAGAAGTGCAGGCATAGTATCAGCCACACACAGAGCGAAGATGATGCAAAGGAGAGGGAGGGCAGAAACAGTGCATACTCACGCTTTGTATCAGAGACGCAGGGGGTGGGAGACCAAACCAGCATCCCTTTGAATTCCTTGTTGCTGAAGCGAGCTGGGCTGTCTGCAGAGGAATAGAGAGACGAGACGTGTAAGCAGGCATGTCTTGGATCTTGGCTTCAGACTGTTCCACCGCAGTGCACGACAAAAGCGACTGGCTCTGAACAACAGGATCCAGGCCTGTACCCTACTAGCCTTAGGAGACGCTGAGAGCCAACACCCCACAGCGGAGCAAGTGAACGTCCAAAATGGGCCTTCGAATACTCCCCTGTGCAAGAAAATGCGGACCTCGCTTCGTCCTGCAGCTCACCCCAGGCGTTTATCTTACTTCTTAATCTATGCGCGAAAAGAACATTTTCAGACACTTCTATCACTATCTCTGTACAGAATAGTTAACACCTATAGACATGTAGATCCCTTCTTTCACTATCAGTACATGAAATAAGGAACACCTCAGGCATTTGTAACCCATATTCACTGTATCTCTGTGAAATAAGGATGATTTTCAGAAATGACCACCACTGCAAGGGATACAGAACAGCTGCAGACATCTATCCCTCCTTCCACTCGGGATAAAGAACACCTCTACTTTGTCACCATGTGGACTAAGGAATATTTTCAAGCATGTCTACCAGGATCACTGCACAGAATACAGATCAGCCGCAGACGTGTATACTTCTCATCACCATCACTAGGTAGAATAAAGAACACCCCAGCCATCTAACCCTTCTTCACTGCATCACTTTGTGAGATAAGGATCATTTTCAGAAATTACTCATTGCACATAATATAGACCTCCCGCCGACTGGCCTATCCCAACCTTCCACTATAACGGCGTGGAATAAAGAACACACCAGACATTTCCATCCCTCCTCCACTGGATCACCACGTGGAATAAGGAACATTTTCAGACGTTTCTATCAGAATCACTGCACAGAATACAGAACAGCCACAAACACGTGTATCCCTCTGTTCACTATCACTGCTCAGAATAAAGAACACCCCATACACTACCACTTCACAGAATAAAGCACACCCCATACACTACCACTTCACAGAATAAAGCACACCCCTATATCTTTCTACACCTCCTACCACTACACTGGATAAAGAACATCCTAGACATTTCAATTAAATCCTTTTTCCTGCACGGAATAAGGAACATCCCCAGACAAGACATTTCTATATCCCTCTCACTGTAAGATTGTGAAATAAATAAAATTCGCAGGAACTTTATCCGTATCACTTCACAGAATAAAAAACATCACTGACAATTTCTATCCCTCCTTTCACTAGCACTACATGGAAGAAAGATCCCCCTTCCTCTAGACATTGTTCTCTCTCCCTTCCTCACCGTATCGCTTTGTGGAATAAGGGATATTTTCAGAAATGACCTCACTGCACAGAATACAGAACAGCGACGTGTAGTCCTCTTTCCACTGCAACTACATGAAATAAAGACCACCCCAGACGTTTCTCTCCCTCCCTACATTACCAGTGAACAGAATAACGACCAACCCAGACATTTATATCCATCCCTACATTAACACTACATAGAATAAAGAACACTCCCGACATTTCTGTCACTCCCCACATTACCCCTGCACAGAATACCCCAAATATTTTAATCCCTCCCTACATTATGACATTGCCACTGCGCAGAATACAACACCCCAGACATGTCTGTCCGTCCCTACATTACCACTATATGGAATAAAGAACACTCCAGACATTTATACCCCTCCCTACATTACCACTACATGGAATGAAGACCACCCCAGACATGTCTATCCTTCCCTACATTACCACTACATGGAATAAAGACCAGCCCAGACATGTCTATCCATCCCTACATTACCACTACATGGAATGAAGACCACTACAGACATGTCTATCCATCCCTACATTACCGCTACATGGAATAAAGACCACCCGAGCTATGTCTATCCCTTCCTACATTACCACTACATTGAATAAAGACCACCTCAGACATGTCTGTCCTTCCCTACATTACCACTACATGGAATAAAGACCACCCCAGACATGTCTATCCCTTCCTACATTACCACTACATGGAATAAAGACCACCACAGACATGGCTACCCATCCCTACATTACCACTACATGGAATGAAGACCACCCCAGACATGTCTATCCATCCCTACATTACCGCTACATTGAATGAAGACTTCCCCAGATATGTCTAACCATCCCTACATTACAGCTACATGGAATAAAGACCACACCAAACATGTCTATCCATCCTTACATTACCCCTATATGGAATGAAGACCACCCCAGACATGTCTATACATCCCTACATGGAATGAAGACCACCCCATACATGTCTAACCATCCCTACATTACCACTACATAGAATGAAGACCACCCCAGACATGTCTATCCATCCCTACATTACCACTACATGGAATAAAGACCACCCCAGACAGGTCTACCCCCCTACATTACCACTACATGGAATAAAGACCTCCCCAGACATATCTAGCCATCCCTACATTACCACTACATGGAATGAAGACCACACCAGACATGCCTACCCATTCCTACATTACCGCTACATGGAATAAAGACCACCCCAGACAGGTCTATCCATCCCTACATTACCACTACATGGAATGAAGACCGCCCCAGACTTGGCTATATATCCCTACATTACCACTACATGGAATGAAGACCGCCCAGACTTGTCTATATATCCCTACATTACCACTATATGGAATGAAGACTGCCCCAGGCATGTCTATCCATCCCTACATTACCACTACATGGAATGAAGACCACCCCGGACATGCCTACCCATTCCTACATTACCGCTACATGGAATGAAGACCACCCCAGACATGTCTACCCATTCCTACATTACCACTACATAGAATGAAGACCACCCCAGACATGTCTATCCATCCCTACATTACCACTACATGGAATGAAGACTACCCCAGACAGGTCTATCCATCCCTACATTACCACTACATGGAATGAAGACCACCCCAGATATGTCAAACCATCCCTACATTACAGCTACATGGAATAAAGACCACCCCAGACATGTCTATCCATCCCTACATTACCACTACATGGAATAAAGACCACCCAAGACATGGCTACGCATCCCTACATTACCACCACATGGAATAAAGACCACCCCAGACATGTCTATCCTTCCCTACATTACCACTACATGGAAAAAAACACCACCCCAGACATATCTAGCCATCCCTACATTACCACTACATGGACTAAGGACCACCCCAGACATGTCTATCATTCCCTACATTACATCTACATGGAATAAAGACCACCCAGACATATCTACCCATCCCTACATTACCGCTACATGGAATAAAGACCACCCAGACATATCTACTCATCCCTACATTACCACTACATGGAATGAAGACCACCCCAGACAGGCCTACTCATTCCCACATTACCGCTACATGGAATGAAGACTGCCCAAGACATGTCTATCTATCCCTACATTACCGCTACATGGAATAAAGACCACCCTAGACATGCCTACCCATTCCTACATTACCACTACATGGAATGAAGACCAACCCAGACATGTCTATCCATCCCTACATTACCGCTACATCGAATGAAGACTACCCCAGATATGTCTAACCATCCCTACATTACAGCTACATGGAATAAAGACCACACCAAACATGTCTATCCATCCTTACATTACCCCTATATGGAATGAAGACCACCCCAGACATGTCTATACATCCCTACATTACCCCTACATGGAATGAAGACCACCCCATACATGGCTAACCATCCCTACATTACCACTACATGGAATAAAGACCACCCCAGACATGTCTACCCCCTACATTACCACTACATGGAATAAAGACCACCCCAGACAGGTCTATCCTTCCCTACATTACCACTACATGGACTAAGGACCACCCCAGACATATCTAGCCATCCCTACATTACCACTACATAGACTAAGGACCATCCCAGACATGTCTATCATTCCCTACATTACCACTTCATGGACTAAGGACCACCCCAGACATGTCTATCATTCCCTACATTACCACTACATGGAATAAAGACCACCCCAGACATGTCTATCCTTCCCTACATTACCACTACATGGAATAAACACTACCCCAGATATATCTAGCCATCCCTACATTACCACTACATGGAATAAGAACCACCCCAGACAAGTCTATCCAACCCTACATTACCACTGCACAGAATACAACACCCCAGGCATTTCTATGATTCCCTGCATTACTAATGCACAGAATAAAGAACACCTCAGACGTTTCCATTCATCCCTTCACTATCACTGCACAGAATACTGGGCCCTCTCAGACATATCTATCCCTACTAACACTCCACGAAATATAGGGTATCCTCAGACATTTCTATCCCTACCATCACTGCACAGATTACAGAGCAACCTCAGACATTCCAATCCACTATCACCTCACAAAAGAAAAGACACCCCCAGACACTTCTTTCCATCTCCTCTGTATGGAATAAAGAGTATCCTCCTCCATCTCACAGTGACACAGCTAGGTTTTTGGTTAGTACTCAATGAAGGAAGCCGGTTCAGTAAATACTAGGCCAAATCTATCAAATTTGGCTGAGGCACTAAGGCACGGAGATAGTATCCCATGGCAGTAATATGCAAAGTTTGAGAATCTATGCACTATTCATTCTGAAAAATCTCTGTTTGGCAGCAGGCCCAGGTTTAAGCTCCTCTGTGTGTACGATGGACAGGCCTAAAGTAGCAATACAATTGGACACAGTTAAGAACAAGCATTTGCAATGCAATAGGTCTTGTATTTACGAAACTCTCGTAAATGCAAGACCTACTGCATTGCAAATGCTTGTTTGTAAAAGCGCCCATGCGGCGCTTTCACTTTAATGTCGGCAGCGCCCCTTTCCTTAGACGAGCTGTGTCTAAAGAAAGGGGCGCAGCCTTCATTAAAGTGAAAGCGCGGTATGGGTCGCTTTTACAAAAAAAAAGCATTTTTGTCAACTTGACAAACGGATTTTTTTTGTAAAAATGCCCCATGCCATGGTTTCACTTTAATGGCGGATCACCCCTTTCTTTAGACGCGGTTCGTCTAAAGAAAGGGGCGCGGTCTCCATTAACGTGGAAGCGCGGCTTGGGGCAGTTTTAAAAAAAAAAAAAGGTCAAGAAATAGTTAAAAAAAACATGCAGCCGTGTCGGCGCCGTAAATAAACCAAAGGCAGGGGCGGCCACTGTATGAGCGTGGCGTGCTATGAATTTTTTTTTTCTCCAGGCGATGGGGGAGAGCGTTTCCTGGCTGCAACAGCAGGCAGGAGAAAACCATTTAAGCAAATAGTGCTCGGAGGCTGTAATTAAAGCCTACTGAGTAACAACACATGTAACAGGGGGTATACTCATAGGAGGTTACAAAATGAGACAAGGCGGTACGAAGGAGGGACTACTAAGCCTATTGACCAATGAGGAACCACAGTTTCCACAGGACAATGACACAAGCCAATGAAAAATATAGGCGGAGAGTAGGCGGAGCTTCAAGTCCATACTTGAATACAGCATGCCTCGCAGAGCAGCTCATGCACTGCCCAGGCTCGACCTAAAAATCGTGACCACAAATCCAAATTAAATGTATTCGTTTTAAGCTGTTATTGGATCCGTAAACTGCAATAAGGCCTATGGATTCCTCTGACAACAAAGATGAGCAGGTCAGTTCAGCATGGAGCGCGGCACAGGTTGCAGCAATGAAAGGACCAGACAAAAATAATCAATGGTGGAGAAACAATTAAGCCTAAGAAGACTTGTTCTACCAGGTATCTTCTTGACTCAGCCTCCCTCCAGACAGAGAATGAACATACTTATAGTCGTCAATCCTTCATCTACTATTTGAATAAAAAAGAAAATACCTGATGGCTACTCTGTGCGTCTGTAAGGAAGCACTCCTATGACTAACTAGAAACACAAATGCTTCACTAGGCCGTAGATAGTCATTCTGTGGCCGCTGCCTTTCCTTTAAGAGTTCGACCTTCAACCAAGACTACTCTGTGCTACATGGTAAGGTGGGGGCAGAGGCATGTAAATCTACTCTGCAACACAAACTGACAACAGCTACTATTGGTACCTTGTGTTTTTTAAACCTCGATCATACACTAATTTAAGACCTGAATGAAGAACCAAATCATTTGTTGCAGTAACAATCTATGATCGACAGCAGGTAAGAGGCTTGAGTAATACAATCTCCTTGGTGCTACAAGCATTCAGCATTACAGCCATGCCACCTTGATGGAACACAGCAACCTTCTGAATCAGCCGACAGCCCAGGATTGATCCTTGTCTTGCTAATGTACACATACTAAGAATTTTTCACCGCGCTGGCCCTCTTTTGTTCCATTACATTGTGGAATTTCACAGATCCAAGTGAATTTACTGTCATTCCTTAACATTTATTTGCGCTCCTTAATATCTTTGATTCAATCTTTTGGTTTATTAACATACAACTATCATACCCAGCCTATGGTTCATCTATCGGTGGTCAGCGCATCCAGCAAAATGGTGCTGCAATCAAGTGACGCAAGCACTAGCTTAATTTCAACCATTAACATATTACTGAAGTCTGTAGGCTAGATGTCTTCCTTAGGTTTACATGGAGATTCACGTCATTAAAGGGTTAACCAAATTAATGAGCTACGAACTGTATTATGTATTTAGGTGACTTCAGGTAAAATGGCCTACAGTCTACATAGGATTCTTGAAAAAGGACGAAACAAATGGAAACAAACGGCACAATATTTTGAAAAGGAGTTTGAAAATGTTGGCTACGCAGGCATTTTGAATGTGATGCTGCGCAATGAAATTAGGAAAAATAAAATGAGTGGAATTACTGTTTTTTTTGTTAAATGCACTCCTGTGAAGGCCTCCCATATCTGTATATTGTAACAGAATAAACTAAAATTGAATTCTACGACTAAGGTCTTGGTGACGGCTCAACTGAATCTTTGGTTCCTTGATCTCTGGCCACCGGACGTGGGCCAGTGTTGCCAGCTAGCGTGTGGAATATTGGAGACATCTGTCATCAAGAACTCTATGTGGATTGCCAGGAACCAGCTGTGGTAAAAGAAGAACACACTGATCTGTGGTTACTGCAACATCTTTCCGATACCCAGCTTTCCCTTCAAGAGTTTATGTGGGGATCATTCTCATAATCTAAGGATTGACGAAACAAATGGTGTTTATTTAATTTAGGGTTCTAAAGTATCAATGTGACTGCCATCAAAGACTCTAGCATGCATCAGGACGCCATCAAGGTCATGCAAGCACGTTGGTGGTGGTTAAATAAAATTACCAGAATAAGTAAACATAAATGCATGCATCTACTACGAAATGGGGTATGTTTTTTTACAATTCCTAATTGCTGCAGAAAATGGGACTATTCACAATTAATTGATTGATTATGAAATGTCGAGATATTCATAGTTGTTTTTTGGATTTTTTCGCAAAATAATTAGGATTGTTGAGTGGCGACATTTTTTCCCTCCATTTTGTTCCGTATTTTTTTTTCCAATGTGGAATCAAAAAAAGATAAAACAGCACTAATCACTTAATCATCTGTGCACTTCATTGGTTCCCCGTGGCACAGTGTACAGATTTAAGATTCTCAGTATGACACAAAGTCTTTTTTACAATTACCAGATAATATTTGAGAGAAAGATGCTACTTTGCTGCAACACTGAGATTTTCTTAATCCCCGCTATCTAGCATCCCAAAGAAAAAATGAAAAAAGAATACAAGGACAGCCTACTCCTTTCTGAAGCCACCCCTCCAGAGCTCTAAAACCTCAGCTCAGAAATATTGAGACTAATGTCAGATTATGAGACAACCCCATGCATTTTCCCAGATAAATCAACTCTGTAGCAACCAGAATTCTTGTTCGGTTCCAAAAGGGTTACTAAAAGCTATTAATAACATTAGTAACTTTTTTATTTTGTAGTATTCTGTGCTAGACTCAGACACTGTGTATTGATTACCAAGGAATACCCTCTTAACAGGACGATAGGTTAGGGGTTGAAGCAGGGCTACATATTTCCTAAGGACAGATTGCTACACTGTGGGTGTATGTCCTCTCTTAATTCTAAATCAAGACAGAAAGTCGAGAGAATCTATGCTTTGATTTTCATGTATCCGCTCTACAAATCTCTTGCTGCTGCATATGGCCTCTAAAACCCATCTACGCTTTTCACTTGACAGAATGCACCTTAAGTATGTATGTCTGCTCTTAGATGCTTGCCCAAAACTGACACAGCGGGCGTAAGTTTCTGAATGCTCTTGTCATGGCTACATTACTCCTTCGTGAGATTATTGCATCTAGTTTCTGTGTAGGTTGTTCTTGGGTGATTTTTAAAGGACAAGTATACAAAATAAGTGCTTTCTTGCATAAAGATTCATGTAGGGATAGAAATTTGTATAGAAAACATTTATAAAATTTTAAAAATAATTTACTATGGAGTGAATTACTAAGTGTAGCGCGGGCCACAGTGTAGAGTTGTCACCAATAAGGCAGAGGGGTCAGAGACTGTGTAAACCGGAAGTTTCAGGAACAGTTAAATGTTGATGCAGAACTGCAGATTTCTCATGAGCAGAACTGTCGATGGGCAAGCACCCATTGTCTTACTTGAGAAGCTGTGGGACCAGCAAGCTTTGGTATTTCCGAATATCACAACCATGGTCTAGCTAACGAAAGCCAGCTGTTGATACCTGCAAGACTAGTTTTGAATTGCCAGCATACGCCCAATACTGGAAGGAGACAGACGCAATCAGAAGAGCTATAAGTTGGTCCAGAGTACTCAAAAGAACTTACGGCATTCAAGATCCCTGGTAGACCACACAGTCAAGAGGTACCAGTGAGATGAACAGAATATGAAAGAGCAATGGTCAATTGAATTCAGGCTATTTCTGTGATGTCTAGACTTCACTCCACTGTGGATATTTAAAGAACCACTCTGGATATTTAAAGAACATTAATAATTAAATAGTTGCAGTTAAAAAAAAAAAAAGAAAGAAATCACCTCTAGCAAAAATGTTAGTTGAGGAGTTTGCATCACCTTATGGTGCTGGACCTCTGCAAATGATAAATCTGCCACCAGGGTCTGAATTTCACTCTCACTACGTGCAAATGGGACTGCCACTAAAAAGCAGTTTTCTGTGATAGGTGCTTAGTGTACTATGTGTTCAAATGGTGATCCATTAACCTGGATGTCGTTAATCTATTCTCATGTTGGTAATCCAGTGAGTAGATGACCACCTATTTTTTCAAGAAAATCGAAGAGGCGCTTTGAACAGTCATCTGTGTTTGCTGAGCAGTCAATGTAAAAGAGGGTCTAGAGTCTGGTGTGACCCATTCCCATGGTATGGCCTGCCATCTTAAATCTTTCTGTGACTGTTGTATGTAAAACACTATGGTGGCTGCTGCGCCCTGGCACCTTGTTGTTTATTAAAAGTGTTCTAGAAATACAATTGGTTGTCGTCCTAGATGGCCCTGCTGGCCAATATCAGCCCCTTAAATTTTACTGTAGTGCCTACCACCTATCCCCATCACAAGGCTTAAGTTTGTAGATAGTCCTGCCCACCCAATTCTATACCTGCTGTAATCTGAGCGCAATACGCAGGACAATCCAGATATAAAGAATTGACTTCATGGAAGCAACACCTTCGGCCTTGTGATGTGTGAATAAAAGGACCTGGAAATAAACTTTGTCGGAACTGCCCGACTTGAATCTCGCGACTGAAACATGCAAATCGGGACACTACAATTTGCGACAAAGTAAGAAGGATTTCTAGCGTTAGAGCCTTTCCAGCAAATAAAGGGTGAAGGAGGCACCATGCAGGCTTTCTACCATCAGACAGCTCAAGGAGGGGATTAGGAGATGAAGTTGTGGAGAGTAGGGTATACATGCAAAATCCAAAGCTCATCTTTTGCGTTATAATGGCAGATGACCGTCTCAGAATTATGGTGCAAGCCACGTTTTTTGGCCTGCATACAACTAAATATACACACTAATGCAGAGCTTAGTTTGTAAAGGAATTAAGTATAGATTTCCAAAGTTTATCTTAGGAGCCCGCCACCAGCGCTGCCATACATCAAGGCTGCTTAGTCTTGATTGCACCTCAAGCCCATTTCTTCCACCACGCTACTCTTCCGATCTCTGTAGCTCCCTCTTGCAGGTTCTTTTGCATTCCTCCTTCTGTTCTGTCACCGTTTTCCTATCTTTCTCCTCATTTCTCTCCTTTCTTCCTTTCAGTCGCTCGCTCTGGGCCAAAGTCTGATGAAGAAAAATAAGTCTCAGTCCCCCAGACAATCATTGGCAAATCCAACAGGTCTTGCCAACACTTTTGGCTTTGTCAGCCATTTTTACTAAAGGTGTTCCACAACGATAAAATAATAAAATGCTCATTTGCCAATGCAGGACGGCAACGAAGCATTTGAATAGAGCGAAGATCATGACAGGATGGGCAGGGGCGCAATGGAGTAGCAGGTAAGAGTGGAGAAGACATGGCGGGGGCTGGATGATAGGGAGCAACGGAGATGCTGAGGTGAAGAGGAAGAAAATTGCAAAAATAAATATATACATAAAATGAAACCATGAAATAATAAAAAATAAAAACCTAGCCAGACAGGGTGAGCTCGAGAGCAGGGGGAAAGTGCAACTCCAAGAGCGTAGGGGTGGGGGGGAGGGAGAGGTACTGGAGGAGAAAAGCAGCACACAAAGGTGACAGCACCAACACACTCACACCATTCACAAGACATCAAATCAAATGGGTAGTAAAAATGCCATGCTGCCCAGGGGAGGGACAAACCGAAGAAGAGGATGGAAAGCCATTGAATAAGCAAGCGAATGAGAGTGACAAGTCGGCCAACCAGTGGTAAGCAATGGACGACTCAAAAGCCGAGTGTGCGTTTTGGTATGGTCCACAAGAAGTCAGTTAACAATAGACATCCACAAACTGACTATAGGCAAGAGTGAAAATTGGTGTTGGTGCCGACTATCTAATAAACCTCTGGCACAAACTAAGCATTGCACTCAGGTCTTTGACTCTCAAGGCTGTCCTTCATGACATGTTTATTGATGCTAAAGCAGTTCTAGTCTCGTTCCCATGTCGCATGGTGGTAAATTATGGATGGATTTGTTCATCTGCAATTAAAGCATGTCCTTGTTTTTGGTACCTACTTCTAGACCTTTTTATTGGATCTGTGCTTTGATGCTGTCAGATATGGATGGACTGCTAAAACGAAACAGAGGCTGTTCTCAGACATGCATTTGTATTTACATTTTAAGACTATAATTGAGAGTCAGTTGCTATGTAAGAAGCATGTGTCGTTCAGGGCATTTGGTGACTTCATCTTGGTCACAATTCAGATGTCGAACTCTTTCCAGGAGCCAATATTTTACAATGGATGATAGCACATACATGGGTATAAAGATTGGTAGTCGCTCAATGTTAGTGATGTGTGGATTTGGTTTGTGCAATTCAGTATAGTAGATATTGCATCCATTGGTTTCCAGTGCCCAATACAAAACATTTACAGTACTGTTTTCGTATATAGAGTCACTCATTGTTCTGGGTGTTCGCGTTCTTTTCAGTTTAGCAATTTCAAGTGATGTATAATAAAGTGAGGGACACTTATATTACAGTCATGTATGTGTGAGTTATGTGCTCATTTGTAGCATCACAAAATTGCTGCGGCCACCATTTTCCCTGGCCCATTCTTTAGAGAAGACAGCACTTCCTCTTGCAGACAGTTCACGTTGTGTGCCTTTGTTAGTAGACTCATTATGGGTGATAGCTTTTTCCCCCTCACATTGGCTACTTCTCTTTTCAGATTCAGTATATTGTTAGGAAAATCAAAAATAAATCGCCAGCAGATAAAAAGAAAAAATAAACAAAACAAAGTTGCATAAACATTAATAGTTGAATCCTCACAGGACTCTAAAATGGTTGCCTTGCCTGACATTTGTGAGATTGTCTCGTCAGCGTTCTTCTGATTGACAAGTTTCATTGATCATGTTTCACCATAACAATTAGGAGGTGTATTATTCTTCAAGGTCTTTTTTTTTTTTTTGCAAATTGGATACAATGCAAATACCAGTCAGTATTTGGTGTACATCTAAAAAAAATCATTAAAATTTGAAAAATGAAAAGAATTAAAGTCAAATGTTTGAATAAGTTTTAATTTTAGTAAGGTAATTGATAATGTATAGGGAACATTTAGTGTTAGGCCAATGATTGGGTTTAGTGTTCGGGGTATAATTAGGGTCAAGTCTGGATTAGGGATAAGTAAAGGGTTAGAGATAGGATTGAACAAGGAAAATTGTTTCCATCAGGATAGGGATTAGGATTGGTGTCAGGAACATGGTTATGATTAATGTTTAGATTAACATTAGCGTAGAGTAGAGGATGGTGTAATAGACAGGAGTTACTACCAAGCGAATGGTCAGCGTTGGGGCCAGTGTTATGGTTACAACTAAGGATAAGGTTCTGAAATATTTTTTAGTATTGTGGCCGACCTAACAACAAAAGATTTGCACATTTAAAAAATGTTATCTTAGAGAATGCTTACAAGCTGATTCCTGATGACATCTTTCTACTTTTATTGTTGGTGCTGCTATCAGTGGCAGCACCGGACTAGTCCTCTTTCTGTAAACATGTTCAGGTTCCGCTTTCATTCTGTGAGCTTTAACACTTTGGTGCGTGGCATAGTCACCCAGTGCATAAAAACACTGCATCTGTGAGGATTCACCTCCCCCCCCCCTCCGCCATCTAATCTTCTGAAACAGCATAATCTTTTACATGGCACAGCAGCTTTTAAAACCTTGGGTTCTTCTTTAGATGTTGCATTAAGGCCATCGACCTGCGCAGTAAAGCTGGGTATCTCTAGGTAAGGGTGTAATAGTAAGGCTAACCCTAATGCACTCATTTTACTTGATGTCTGCAGTGTCTAAGCACGTGCGGAGCAGTTAGTGCAAAAAAAAAAAAAAAGCTGTGCTAACTCCCCTTACGCATGTCCTCTGGGATATTTTGTTTAATCTCATACCATGTGTGGGAAATGCAGGAGAATCACCCAGCTTTATTTTTACAGCTCGTCGTATACACCTTCTACCCTCTGGTTTAGCAAACCTCCTTGTGATGATCACCAGATGTATTGGAGTCCGAGAGTGCGTGCCGGCAATTGTCCCCCACCACAGGTGTTTCTTAGCCTCATTGTACATTCTATGAAGAGGCTGGCTGTAGTACCAGGAGCATCAAAACAGCACTACCTGCTTATTTTGGCTCTGGAGTGTAGGCTAGAAAACTAGTTTCAATTGAGACTCCTCCATAGACCATCAATGAGTTTCTGCTGCTTTGCGGATCTTTGCATTTACGGCTGCTCTCAGTGTGATGCCATGACAGGGACTTCATTTCACCACATGTGAAAACCTGATTTTAGGTATCCACTGTTGCTATGGTGCATTGGAACTTAGTTTGTACGTTGGATCTGCAATCTATAATTATTTTATTTAGATGTTCTCTTTCTGACTTAAGTAGAATCTGCTTCTACTCCAAAAATGTTGGCTTGGTCTCTCAGGTAGTTGCACATCAGTGTAATGATAGTAAAGACCGGAGACATATTAGAAAAGTGTTATGAGACGCAGGGTGTTATATCAGGTTTAAAAATGTGTTTTGTGATGGGGAATTGTGGCCTTCTATGATCACCTGAGAGGTTATCCAGGCACTTAGGCAGCCGTGTAGTTCTCAAGGTGCTTATATGAAAAGCCAGGTCTTTAGCTTCTTGCGGAACTCAAGAAGGTAGGAGCAGGCTCTGACGTGTTGAGGGAGGTCATTCCATATCCTGGGTGCAAAGTAGGAGAATGAGCGACCTCCAGTTTTGCTTTTGCAGATGTGGGGAGTGTGTGAGTGAGTCAGAGCATAGGTGTCTGGTGGATTGGTGAAAGTGTATGCAGCTGTTCAGGTCTTCTGGTCCTGTGTTGTGTAGGGCGTTGTATATGTGTGTGAGAAGTTTGAATTGGCTGCGCATGTGAATGGGGCGCCAGTGATGCTTCCTGAGGTGCGGTGATGTGGGTGTGTCGTCGGAGGTCGAGTATTAGTCTTGCAGCAGTGTTTTAGATGGTCTGGAGTATGTGTAGGACAGTGATACTCAAAGTACGGCCCGGGGGCCACATGCAGCCCTCCTGACCTTTACATTCGGCCGGCCCCCTGAGCACCAGCACTGGGCTGCTGTTTACTCGACCTAGCACTAACATTAAAAAAGGTAAATATACAGCAAGCACTTATTTAAAGGTTAATTGCAGTTAAACAAAAGGAAGTAACTAGGCCCTTAACTTTAGGAACACGTTCATTTTTAAAGATAGCAAACATGTATAAAAATGATAGTCTTTTCAAAATTCGAAAAGTGTATTTCATTGACCTGCAGAACTTTTTCACCTTAGTAAATCAAATTTTAGCAGTGCATTCGGGAGTGATGTTTTCAAAAATTAATTTAGAAACGTTCATGCTTCCCCCCCCCATCCTGACAACAATGCCATTAGTGAATACATCCAAGCACAGGAGATGGTTTTGTACAGTACGCATCCTGAAGTCATGTATTCCGAGGTCCTCATATGTGATAATGAAGAAAAAGGAAGGAAATTGAAATAAAAATTGCTCTGGGTCACACAATTTGGCCAAGTGGAGAAGCCGGGATTCATCCCAGGTTTTCTAGTTTCACATTGCGCAATTGACTTCAGCCAGTAGATATACATGCTTCGCTTCCCCTACACCAACTTTACATCCCTCCTCCCCTGCTGGAATCAGTGCAGCCCTCGGTCACACCAAAGACCAAACTTTGCAGCCCCCGGGAAAATGTATGTGAGTATCCATGGTGTAGGAGTTCTTTGGAGATTCTGGAATAGAGAATGTTGCCATAGTCCAGCCTGCTGGTGATGGTAGGTTAAGATAGCAGCCTAATGGTACCACCACCAGATGGTGTAAAACTACAACAAAAGAGCCCAAAATTATTATTATATATATATATATATATATATATATATATATATATATTTATTTATTTATTTATTTATTTATTTAAATTATTTTTTTAATCAGTAGATTGGGAGCAAAAGGGACGCTCTAGCATCAATGTTTTTATTTTGCCCGGATCATCAAATATTCGTGCACCGTTCCTACCCTCTGTTTATGTGTGTTTTCATTGGACAAAAACAAAAGTTAAAGTTATAGCTGGGTATGGCAATAAAGCCTAAGCTTTTTTTTAACTGAATTTCACTGGAAAAAATGGTTACAGTGAAGTTATTGTTAGGTGTTAAAATAAAGGTAAAACTGATGTTTTAAAACAAAAAAAAACACTGTCACGAGTTATAGTTTACAGAACTATTTATAACTGGTGCCCCGCCATGCACTGCTTATGACCTCACATATTACATCACTCATGACATCATTGATTATATCACTGGGAACATCATCAAGTCATTGTGACAGCGTCCTATAGGGTTAGTGGACTAATTCAACACGCTACACTTGTGGCCAAGTTTAATGGATTTACCATCTTAAAAGACTTCAAATGGCCTGCAATTTTAAGTCAAGAGGTTGACAGGTACACATTTGCCACTGAAAAGACAACTTCTGCCAGGCCAATGGTCAAAACTCCCTAGTTTGTAAACATACCGTGCGCATTCCAGAGATGGACACAATGGCATACACCCTGAGGGCCATGCTTACAATGCCAGTGTGAGATAAACCCCCTCTAAATTCTAAATTATTAGATCCGCAAAGCCTCAAAATCTTCAGCTAAGTTATGGAAATAAACATTCATTCCGTGTAAATGTTGTTGCTACATAGAATTTGTCTATGGATAATCTATGGTCAACAGAAGGTTTGGTGTTTCTCAGAGATTTCTTGTGACAGGCTTTGGCTTTAAGCCACAACCTACTTTGTAGCATACTTCTGCAACCCACATCAAGTGTGCTCAAGCTTGATCTTGTTTAACCTGGAGTAATACTTGCACCTTAAACTTTAGTGATTTGTAAACAATCCACCATATACCTTTCAACATGCACACCACCACCTGCCTTCATTGACGCACATATGTACACTTAGTTACTATGCTGTATATGACTGTGGTGTTATAACTCATGTAATCAATGAATTCATTTAAAATGTCATGAGTTATGTAATATGCGAGGTCATAATCCGTGCATATCAGGGGCACAAGTTCTTGTTAGCTCAGTAAACCAGAACTAGCAATTTCCAGTGGTTCTTTGTTTTTAAAATGTTAGTTTATCTTATTTCAACACCGAAGTATAACTCCACTGAAACCTTTGGGTCTTTCAGTGAATTTCTGTTTTTAGTTTTAAACATAAGCTAAAATTGTATTACCATGCCTAACTATAACATTTTAACCTTTTGTTTTTTCATAGTTTTTTTTTTTTTTAAACATATTCGGCCTGTGCCTACGCTACTTATGGCTTTTGGCTGTGCACAGCGTGGTTAACCGCAATGCCTGGCCTCTAGCCAGGCCCCGTGACAAACCCCACCTTGGACAAGCCCTATGGACCACCAACCCTCATCTGTGCATGGATCCCGGAGGCCAGACCCTGTGCTCAACCTCGGCCAGGGGGGGATGGGTGCAGGCCCTGCCCTCGGTACACACATGGCACGCAGTACTGGTCCCAAAGTGGTCAACCGGAGAATAGGCTCCCTTGGCCAGATATATATATATATATATTTTTATTTTTTTATTTTAAGTACCGCAGGACACCCCTGGGACCAACCGTCCAGACATACATAACTTTTTAACTCCTTTAAGCTTGCCCCAGCACATCTTTAAACCTGAAGTTCTCAAGACTAGCTGTGAACAGATTTACACTAATTCACAACAAAAAAGCAGGCTGAGTGAAGCATAACTTTATGCCAAATTTGATGCAATTCTGTTCAGCCGTTTTTCCTGTATCACAAACTTTCATATGGAAATTAATATGGAAATCAATGTTGTGCGACCCTTTTCGTGGCAGTTCGGTGCAAAACTTTCCATAAAGAACCCACGGTGGATTAACTTTTTTTGGTAAAGCTTTATTAAGATTCACCAAATGGCACCATAGTTATTGGCAAAACAAAAAACTCTCCCTACGGAAACCCTTACCTAAGTATACCTACACTGTGGATAGATTATACACATACACAAACACACACACACGCACATATACACACACATTTATATATTCACTAAAAAAACAAAGGTTAAAGTAACGTTATAGTTAGGTGAATGTCAGTGACATTAACGTTTTGAATAGAAAAGAAAAAAACACAGAAATTCACCAGCAGAGCTAACTATAACTTGCACCTCCGCCATGCACTTCTTATGACCTTGCATATTACATCACTCGTGACATGTTCTAGGACATCATTTATGACATCACTGATGATATCTCCAATGACATCATTAATGACATCTCAGATGACATAATCAAAGCTTCTTTTGCACACATTGCTCTATAAACTAGTATGGCATTAGAGGCCTGAAACCAAGTACAAAATAGTTCAGAATAATATGAAGCATCATTAATGCCATCATAGATACAACTTCCTTGGGTGTAGCAAGCATGGGTTATGTGCAACACTGACCCTATACCATAGACTTCACGTGTAGCCTAGTTCACATTAATAATCAACCACAGATATATGGTTAACCCTAATTACACAGTGTTCAATCTGTACACAACTGTTCAGAGAAAGCCAAGTTCCTCAAGATACTCAATGTCTGTTCCAAAATGAATGCCATTCTACGAACAGCTTTTATTTGTCTCAAACCCCTCAGTCACCGAACCTACATTGAGAAATAAAGTTGATACAAGTAGAAAAGTGGGTACTGTAAACTGTGTTCACTCTATGGTGATAGTTTACTCAGTACTACTACACCGCTTGCAGACAGTGAAACGCTCATGAGAAATACACCACAGAGTATTAATAAGTATTTACCAAAAACAGTGTACACTCTATGCAACCATTGTCAAAAAGGCACTATTCACATAAAATAACCAAGGTCAGAAGGTGCTAAAGATTATACTCCCTGCAGCCTTCATACTATGGTGAAAACTTTACAGATAGCTCATTTTCTGAAGCAAAAGAAGCACATTTACGTTGGTTTAATACCTGGTGCTCACAGTCTTCTACATTTATGTAGAAATTGTCATGCTAAGACAATTCTGTCAAATAAATCAAGGCTGCTTATAAAACGTAGTATATAGTACATAGAATTTTTGCCCTGTTGGGAACTTTTTCTGCAGAACCAAAAACCATGCGTGGAACATACTGGACACAAGTTGTTAACTGTCATCTGCACACAGAGTTACTCTTCAGTACTAAGGGTGGGCGGAGCAAGCGTAGTGCCTCTACGCGGAGTTCCACAGAGTTGGAAAAAAACTCTGCTCCGCTCCCTCCCCCCTCCCAAAATAATTATAATGTAAAAAAAAAAAAAAGGCACCTACCTGCCATGGCTGCCTCCTCCTCGCCATGGCCGCTCTCCTTCCTCGTCCTCGCTGTCCTTCTTTGATAACCCCTACGTTGTACATCTTACAGAGAGCGCCCATGGTGAGGAGGAGGCAGCCACTGCAGGCAAGTGCCTTTTTTTACATTATAATTACTTTGGGAGGGAGGAGGGGCCGGCTAACTCTGCTCCGCCACAGAGTCGGAGTTTTGCCTAACCTTCGTGTTCGCAACGGAACGCGAAGTAGGCAAAACTCCGTATACTCCGCTGACAGAGCGGAGTTACCCGCCCGGGTTTAGTCAGTACAAAGATTTATAGCATGTTCAATACCTCTACACACCTATGATGCATTAGCAGCACATGCGTTTTGTAAACACACCCATTAGCTGGACACAGGCAATACAGAATTAAATAGAAAAGTAATATGAAGTTGCCCACCACTATGTAAACTATTAAACAAACTAGCACATACATTGGATGATATCAGCAATGATGTAATTTGAGAGGTCATCAGTAATGTCATAGAACATGTCATGAGTGATGTAATATGTAAGGTCATAATCGGTGCATGGCGAAAGCACAAGTTATAGTTAGCTCTACTAACTAAAGCTGGTTAATTTCTGTGGTTTTTTTCTAGTTCAAAGCGGTAATGTTGCCATTGATATATTCACCCAACTATAGCATTACTTCAACCTTTGTTTTTTTCACTGAATTTCTAAGGGTTGTTATTTTTTTTTTTTTTTTAAACAAAGACAAATCTTCATCAACCCTAACTATAACACTACTTTAACCTTGTTTTTTCTGTAAATTTCTAGGGTTTTTTAGTTTTGTTTTTTAACAAAGTAATATATTACCATACGTAAAGCCACCCACCTGCTACACACGGCCTTGGGCCGTGCGCTGCAGGAGGTTGACTGCAGGGCCTAGCCTGCGGGCCAGCCCTGCAGCCAAATCTCCAGCAGGCAGCCAACCCAACAAGGCCTTTGCTGTGCGCCGCATAAGGTTGGCCTTTAGGCCCCGGGGACCCCATCTGGGGCCAAATACAAAAAAATGGGGCAATACCTTTAAAAAAGGGGACTGGGCTGCGTGGCCCCCTCCCTGAGCCTCATTAAACCCTGGGGACATCCATCCTCCGGGGCCTTTTTTTGTTTAAAAGGGGACGGGAGCTGCACGGCCCCCCTCCACGAGCCTTATCTTCCACCTCGGACCCCATCACCCGGGGCCAAACTTTAAGGGGAGGTGGGCATTCAGCTCCCTCCCTGTGCCTTATTAGGCCCTGGGGACCCCATCCCTCTGGGTCTTTTTTTTTTTTTAAGGGGAGGAGGGCCTCTTGCCCCCTCCCCCCCCCCCAACTCCGTGAGCCCCTTTAGGCCCTGGGACTCCTTTCCCCAGGGCAGCTTTTAAAAATTTATTTTGAAGGTGGCCCCCCTCCACGAGCCTATATATTGCCGCACTTGGCCAATTCCACTTCCTGTCGACGCCGGTGCCTGCAGCGGCGGCAGCAGCCGCTAACTAATTATATGCAAAAGTCTTTTCAGGAACTCCCAAAAAAAGACAGCGGCACACCAAAGGACAGCACAAGGATTTATTGTGCCCACAAACGACGCGTTTCGGCCAAGCCTTTCTCAAGTGAGTGACCTGTGCCCAACCACCCTTAGAAATACAGGTCATCGTTAGTAAACAGTGAAGACATATTGCAATCATTGGTAAGACTCGAAAAGGAAAGACAGCTTTGCAATTATCCATTTCAAATTACAAAATAAATTATGCATTTGTAAATTGTGAATCTTCACAGAAAATATTATAAGAATTTATGTACATACAGAATTTGGTATATACGCATTAATCCACAGTAGCGCGCAAAATGCAATACACGTATGGCCATTAAATCATTCGATGTTTCCATCAACGATAATCATACACAAATCACGTGCATAGATAATAGTACATAATCATGGGTAACGTACCCACAATCAACTCAAAATCATGAATTCCCACACAAGATCAAATTAATTCCTAAGGGTCATAATTACATATAGACCTATTAACTGGTAATGTACCTACATTTTTTTTTTTATTTGCTACGCCTCGGAATAATGCATTGTAGAATGAGTCATAATAAACAACAATTGATGTGGGAATCCACATAATACTCAACTCCTGATGCATATGCTGATTCATTATACCTTTCCCAGAACCGTACAAGATTGCATAAATTAACATAACCATACTAACTCATGATGCTGCTTCATCAATAAGGGGTGGAAAGTCAGGTTCACAACTAATTGTGGTGCATAGAGGACAGTGACCAATAAAATATAACAAAACAAAAAACGAATGAAAATGCAGGGGAGTGGGATCTCAATCTGTATCTCTTGATTGCTCGCTAAGCCTAACAAGACAATGAGATAGAGGGTGAAAGGCAAATTCATTATACCATATCCCATTGGTCTACTAAGTAGAACCATCAGAACAGAGCTTAACTACCACTCCCTTACCAAAATATAAAAAGTGAAAGTGATTAAAACAGCTGTATTAGCTATATCACATTTACTGAGACAGAAGGAAGGAAAATAATGTAACTCTAATATCTATATCCAATATGGCTTGCTAGCTCTTCTCCACTATTGAGCCCGTTGGGGATTTTTGTATTGAGCTCGATTATATACCTGGATTCAGTAACACGTAGAAGTTTCTCTCTGTCACCACCCCTAGGATGTGATAGAATTCTATCAATACCAAAGAATTTAATCAAATTTGAATTACTTTGGTGTTTTTCTTGATAAGGTCTGGCAACAGGATAATTAAAATCTAAGTTGGTAACCGCCCTTATATGTTGTAAAATGCGGGTCTTTAGTTGTAACTTCGTGCTGCCCACGTATTTTAAGCCGCAGGGGCACTGCAGGATATAGATGACAGTCACTGGTGCATGTGATAAACTTGGTGATTTCTTTAGTTTTGCCCCTTCCTATGCTGTAATTCTCTCTGCTGGTACTGTGTTTACATGCCTTGCATGAATTACACTTCTTAAAACCCCTGGCATTCCTAACCATGTGTTATTGATGGATTTTTTGTGGTAACTGTGAACCAAATGGTCCCTAAGTGACTTAGATTTTCTGTAGATTATCAATGGTGTTTTACCAATGAAAGGGCCTATAACGGGATCTGTTTCCAACAGTCCCCAATGGCGTTTCATGGTTCGTCTTACGATAGTTGACCTTGAGTTATACGTGGTAATCATCCTTGGAATATTCACCTCACTTCTTTTATTTGCTTTGGTAGAAAAGAGTGCCTCATTACGTGTGACTTCTTTGGCCTTCTTACTGGCCGCAGAAATAACTTTGTCCTTATAACCTCGTTGTCTGAATCTACTCTCCATGATTTGTTGTTCTTTAGAAAAAAAAACTTCCGTACTGCAGTTTCTGCGTGCCCGCAGAAACTCACCATAAGGAATACTATTGCGTAGGGGTACCGGATGATTACTATTAGCGTGAAGCAAGGTATTTCCCGCCGTGTCTTTCCTAAATAGGCTGGTTACCATCTGTTTTCAACATTGATTGCTATGTCTAGAAATTCACAGTGTGACGAGCTAATGTTGTGGGTGAAAGTCAAATTCAGTTGGTTTTTGCCCAATTCGGCAATAAATTCTTGTGCCAAGTCCACTGGCCCATCCCATATTAGGATCAGGTCATCAATGTACCTGATCCAGATAGGGATGTGCTCAGTGTACTTCTCATTGGTCTCCACCCAAACAATTTGTTCCTCCCACCATCCCAGAAAAAGATTTGCCAGGCTGGGGGCAAAACATGTGCCCATTGCTGTGCCTGACTTCTGTCGATAAAGCGTCTTATCAAAAATGAAAATGTTTTCCTCAAGACAATAGAGCATCATACTCTCTAACATCACTGTGTGCTCCCAAAGGGAGATATGTCTTTCTTTGAAAAAGTACATGCATGCCTCTACACCTTGTTTCTGGTTGATACACGTGTATAAAGAGCATACATCCAAAGCTATCATGTGATAGCTAACCTCCCACCTGATGTCATGAATAAGCCGTAAAAAATCAGTACTGTCTTTGCAATATGATCTAAATCTCGTGACAAAAGGAGACAAAAATAAGTCAAGAAAAATAGGTGTTCTCCAAGAGTCCCCCATTAGAAGAAACAATAGGTCTTCCTGGTGGTCTAGTGGGGTGTTTGTGGATCTTAGGTAATAAATAAAAACAAGGAACCCTTGGATTCTCTGTTTTTAAGAATAAGTATTCTTCTTTGTCCAACAAACCACCATCCCTTCAATAAATCATGATACCTAGTAATAGAGGACCTATACAATTCCCAACTGATTTCCTCATAACAGTTTGTGTCTTGTAACTGTCTAAGGGCTTCCCGGTTGTATTGTTCAACATCCATAACAATCACGTTTCTGCCCTTATCAGAGGGTTTCACAATTATGCTTTGATCATTCATTAAAGCCTTCAAGGCAGTTCTCTGTGATTTAGTTAAGTTATCTCGTTGTGATGGTGGATATTGTCCCCTCAATTTGTTAATCTCTTGGGTTATGATGGAATTAAATGCTTCTATATTATCGTGGGGAACATTAGGATTGAACACCGATTTGGGTTTAAACCCACTGTGGCATGTAGCATCAGATCTAAACCCCATTTCTGTGAGCATTCTGCCTTTGTCTTTATTAGATAGATTCAGTAATGTCTTCTTCCATTTGGTGCACATTTAGGATAAAATCCACGTCTTCCAAACAAAAGTCAGGGGCATCCTCTGGTAAAGGACAGCCAATTTTGGGTTTTCTCTGTCCTACTGCCATCTTAAATATTTTCATCAACTTAAGTTTCCGAATGTAAAGATAAAGATCAATGCGGGTGGTAACATAATCCATATCATGAGTGGGACAGAATGATAATCCCAATTGTAAAAGTGACTCCTCCTCTTTGGTTAATATCCTAGAGGATAAATTAATGACAGTTGTTATTTTCAGCTGATTGGAATGAGGGACCATGTACGGGTACCATTCTTCCTCCCCTTCTATTCCTTACTCTGTATCTTTTTTTGTTCCTGCGCCTCTTCCTCTTTTGCGACCTTTGCCTCTTCCTCTTTTGGGACCTTTGCCTCTTCCTCTGCCCTTCACTTGAGGTTTCTCTTCCAGTTCTTTCTTCTGTTTCAATATTTGGAACTCGTGTAGAAAGGTGAGGGGGCGTACACCTAAAGGGACAGTAGGGGCTTCTGTGTCAGAGCTTATATCAGAGCTAGACCCAGTCGATACTGCGTCTTGTTGTCTTTGCTTCTGGATTACGTGAAAATTCCGTTGTGCCCAATCGAATTGCTTAGCATATGTGAGGATGCGGCCCTCCGCATAATCCTTCTTGTCACGTAGAAATTTGCGCTGTTTCTTCGGTTTGATTGTATCTTCATACGTTTTTAATTTTCCATCCAATTGCTTTTCAAAGTCAATTACTGCTTTGTCACTCTTGAATTTCTCTAGTTCTTGTCTCAATTCAGCCAACTCTTTACGGGTGGTATCCAGATCAATTTGGGCATACTTAACTAACATTTCTAACATGCCTCTGCATGTTTTTGCCATAAAAATAGACCACTCTTTCAGTAGTTCAGGGTTCGGGTTTTCGTAAGTTGGTATGATAGAGATTCTTAATCCTCGGGAAACTCTATGGACATCGATGTAATTGGTGAGGGAAGTCACCTCCCACCATTTGTTTATCTCTCTTTTAGCTAATCTCTCCAACGCTCTAAGTTTCTGCTTAAGGGAAGATTCCGTAGAGTAGCCACTGTTACCAGAACCAGATGGAATGTTATCCGAATCAAAACCTTCGTCAAATAGGGAGAGTGCTTCAGCCTTCCTAGCTGCCTCCCATTCATTCATACTTCGATAAAAAAATTAAGTTCACAAAAACAAGTCCTTTGACGCTCTCAGCCATTCATGGCTCGAGCGCTGCGTCTGCTCCAATTACTCGCATTTTACAACATATGAGGGCGGTTACCAACTTAGATTTTAATTATCCTGTTGCCAGACATTATCAAGAAAAACACCAAAGTAATTCAAATTTGATTAAATTCTTTGGTATTGATAGACTTCTATCACATCCTAGGGGTGGTGACAGAGAGAAACTTCTACGTGTTACTGAATCCAGGTATATAATCGAGCTTAATACAAAAATCCCCAACGGGCTCAATAGTGGAGAAGAGCTAGCAAGCCATATTGGATATAGATGATATTAGAGTTACATTATTTTCCTTCCTTCTGTCTCAGTAAATGTGATATAGCTAATACAGCTGTTTTAATCACTTTCACTTTTTATATTTTGGTAAGGGAGTGGTAGTTAAGCTCAGTTCTGATGGTTCTACTTAGTAGACCAATGGGATATGGTATAATGAATTTGCCTTTCACCCTCTATCTCATTGTCTCGTTAGGCTTAGCGAGCAATCAAGAGATACAGATTGAGATCCCACTCCCCTGCATTTTCATTCGTTTTTTGTTTCGTTATATTTTATTGGTCACTGTCCTCTATGTACCACAATTAGTTGTGAACCTGACTTTCCACCCCTTATTGATGAAGCAGCATCATGAGTTAGTATGGTTATGTTAATTTATGCAATCTTGTACGGTTCTGGGAAAGGTATAATGAATCAGCATATGCATCAGGAGTTGAGTATTATGTGGATTCCCACATCAATTGTTGTTTATTATGACTCATTCTACAATGCATTATTCCGAGGCGTAGCAATTTAAAAAAAATGTAGGTACATTACCAGTTAATAGGTCTATATGTAATTAGGACCCTTATGAATTAATTTGATCTCGTGTGGGAATTCATGATTTGAGTTGATTGTGGGTACGTTACCCATGATTATGTACCATTATCTATGCACGTGATTTGTGTATGATTATCGCTGATGGCAACATCGAATGATTTAATGGCCATACGTGTATTGCATATTGCGCGCTACTGTGGATTAATGCGTATATACCAAATTCTGTATGTACATAAATTCTTATAATATTTTCTGTGAAGATTCACAATTTACAAATGCATAATTTATTTTGTAATTTGAAATGGATAATTGCAAAGCTAAGTCTTTCCTTTTCGAGTCTTACCGTTGCCCTGCATAGAGATGCCAACACGGAAGTAAGTATCACCTTCTTTATTTGCAGGCAGTTGGCAAAAATGCGAAGAAACATTTCCAGCAAGACGCAAAACGTTTCGGGCTCCATGCCCTTGTTCACTGGCGTATGTTGAAAGTCCCGGCAGCTGTGTGGACTTGTTACCATATAGCTCCGCCCATGATGGGACTTCGAATTGCAGAATTGCTTTATGGGTCAGGTAGTCCTACTTTACCCAGGGTGGGTGCTCCGAGAATTTTCATACACTAAAAATGTCATTCCCAAGTGGGTGCCAAAAAAAGAAAAACACACTGTGCCTGCCAATGTTCATTCCTGCAAAAATCGGCACTTACTTCTTCTTAAAGCGCCCGTGTTGTCAGGCGCTGCAGGCATTTGAGATGTCATCAGTGATGTCACTGACCATGTCATGAATGATGTAATATGTGACGTCATCAGCAGTGCATTGCGGGGGCGCGCGTTATACTTAGCTGAACTAACTATAACGGGGGAATTTCTATGGTTTTATACGAGTGAAATGTCCAACTAACTATAACGTGCCTGAAACCTATGTTTTTTTCAGTGAATTTCTAAGGTTTTTTAAATGCTAATTTCTAACTATAACGTGCCTGAAACCTATGGTTTTTTCAGTGAATTTCTGCTAATTTCTAACTATAACGTGCCTGAAACCCATGGGTTTTTCAGTGAATATATATATATATAATATATATATATATATATATATATATATATTATATATAATATATATATCTCCCCTCTTTGGGTCCTGGGGCTTTTTTTAAAATAAAAACGGGAGGGCCACGTAGCTTCCCCCTTCCCCGAGCCTGTTATGGCCCTGGGGACCCCATCCTCCAGGGCCGTATCAGGCCTTGAAAAATCATAAAAATGTTACTAGACCTGCAGGTCTAGTAACTTGAAAAATCTGCTCAACCTAGTCCCGATAAAATCTGACTGACCATAGCGAGTGGGCAAGTAGATTTGTCCAGGCTTGTATGTATGTATATATATGTGTGTGTATATATATATATATATATATATATATATATATATATATATATATATATATATATATATATATATATATACACACACACACATTGAAAGGTGAGGGGGGTCGAGTCTATTAGGGCCCTGGGACCCCATCCCCCAGGGCCATATATATTTTAAAGGGGAGGAGGGCTGCGTGGCCCCCTCCCCGAGCCATTATAGGTCCTGGGGAGCCCACCCCTTGGGCCGTAACTTACAAAAAAGGGAGGAGGTCCATGCAGCCCCCCCTCCCCGAGCCTATTATGGCCCAGGGGACCCTATCACCCAGGGCCATATATTTGAAAAGACCTTTTAGGCCCCAGGGACCCCACCCCCAGGGGCGGCCTATATTTGATATATGCGGGTGCCCACCCATGATACCCACCATGCACCACATAGGGGAGCGGGGGGAGCCCAAAGGCCCCCGCGGCCCAAGCCAGCTCCCTGCATGCTGCAGGAGCCAGCATGGCTCTCACCCGGAGGGAGAAGCTATTTTTTGCTGCTCCCTCCAGGTGGGAGCACTCTGCATTTGTTTCCCTGCCCGCACTGCATCAAAACTCTGCTCCCAGCTGGCAGGAACATTTTCAAAGCTCCTGCCTGCTTGGAGCAGATTCAGTGTTTGTTTCCATTTAGCAGGAGTTTTGAAAATGCTCTCCCCCAGGCAGGAGCAAACACAGGTTTCCCTGCCCACTCTGGTGGATGGTGCCTCTGGGTCCCCCACAAGGAGCCTAGGGGTGCAGGGTATCCCTACCCTGCCCTCTTTTTTTTACATTTATTTTTTTATTTTTTTTATTTACCACTTCAGGACAGGGGACTAAGTCCCTGAGTCCTATAATGGGTGCCAGCAACACTTTTCTGATGTTGCTGGCAACCAATCGGTGGTCTGTCTCTTGTATAAATGAATTGGCCCAAGGGGAAAAAAGCTCCCTGGGCCAATCAGAATGCTCAATTTTTAATTTCTCAAAAACTACTGAACGTATTTACACCAAATCAGCACAATCTGCGAACCAAGATCTAGCTTCCTGCCAAATTTGGTGTAATTCTGTTCAGCAGTTTTTACTATAGCCCTGTCCAAAGAAGTCTATGTAAAATGCTGGGGGAATTTGTGTTTTGGGACCACTCCCTTTTTTTTCCCAACCCCGCATTTGTCGGATCATCCGAAACTTTCCATGCACACACTAGTCAAAAAGTAGCACCTTTTTTAAATGATTTGTGGAGATTTGTCAAACGAGTCCAAAGTTATTATCAACAAAACCGCTTTTCCAGTGGAACAGCCGACCTAACTAGAACTACCCAGTGGCGTCCGCTACTGGAACATATAACTGAAACCTGCGTAATATGCCCAGTTTTGCCATGAGGAGTTCTGGTGACATTATAAACCATGAGTACTAGGACCATAAACACAATACCTGTTATGTATTTTATATTACATGCTTAGATCGAAGTCAACAGCTTTTTTTAAGCTAACCACCATAAAGTGCAGCTAACAATGTGCACTGACTGGAATTAGAACGTTTAGGTTTTATTTACCTTTCATGAATAATTTTTTTTATAAAACAATGGTGAAGAGCATCAGTGTATTTATGTGCCTCTGTGGCAGTAGCAGTTGACTATAATTATGGATTTACCACGTGACATTTTGCAATATAATTTACAGATTCTGCAAGAATGTTTTTAGATCAAATGGATGAAGACAATGCTTTCAAAGAATATGCTGCGTAATTTGTGTTTTTTAGGGAGATAACCTTTCTGTAAAAATTGGTCCTCCAAATTGCATATTCCTATTAGCCCTGACAATGTTAAAGCTCTGCAGCTTGGCTTGGGGGCTGCCATGCAGGTGTGGCCGGTATAGGTAAGAGCGGCGGGACGTCAACATACGACGGGATAGGGAAAATAAATAAAACAATTTACCTTGCGCTCGCCGTATCGCTGAGTCGGCGATGCGGCGCGTGCAAAGGAAGTGTTTTTATTTCATTATTTTCCCTATCCCGTTGTATGTCGACCCTCCCCCCCCCCACCACTCCTACTTGTACCGGCCGCGCCTGCTGTCATGATAATGAAAATGATATTTCACAGGGAATTGTGACATATTTTTCATAAACACTGCACTTTTTGCAATAAAAGGGCTAAAAAATATGAGATACATGTACACAAATCCATCATCACTGCAGGTTTCAGCAATTCCGCTTGCTGGGAATATAAACCAACTGCAAGGATGCCTCTCAGAAACTGAGAAAATGCCCAAATTGTTAGTCCTGTATGTTATTCATCACACCAGATAATTTTTCACTCCTCTATCCATCCGATTTGCTTTAAGTAGGCCAATGTCCAGGTAAAAACTCACCAAAGCAGTATTGCCACATCACTTGTAATCCATATGCGGCAAGTAACTTCTATTACAAGCTGCGTAGGGATATCAAGGCTACTTACAACTGGGCCCTAGACAAAGCCTCCTGTTTACATATATAAGAGAAGGCAGTCTTCATACTTTGTATATTGTTCTAAAGCCATAACGGAAAGACTGCTTTCTACAAGTATATATATGTCTTTTCCTTTTGCCACTGGGTTTTAGGCAAGCTTTATTATATCTGCAATTTTTAGATAACTATACAGTTTGTTTTTATGTATCATGGTTTTTAGCCGGGGTGTTTCATTCCTCCCAATGAATTGGGTGTATTGGGATCTCGCTGGTTTTAATGAATGATGTATTTATTGTATATACTTTTATCATTTACTGAGTTAAAATGAATAAAGTGAATCTTGACGTCACTGCTTTCTGCTGTTGGCACAGATAGTAGGTTCTTACACCACCATTAAATGGGTTCCAGGATTTAATTTATTCAACATTTTTCCTGAAGACTATCAATGGAAAATAACATGACATATATAAACCAACATATTTTTTGCCGATTCAGAACAGTTTGCCTTACAATCTTTCACAAGCACAGAACGTAGCCTAATTAAGGGTGCATTTTCGGGGTTTTTTTTGTTTTTTTTTGTGCAAATTACTTATTTTAGAAATTATTATTTTTTATTTGTATTGCGCACTTTTGGAATACAGTTTTATTCCACACTGTGGATCCCTGTACCCGATAAAAAGGCAGAAAAAGAAATCTGAAGATAGCGCTAGCTTTGGTTCGTTGCATCCAGGGCATGGCCGAGTCGATAATCGGCACACTACTGTTTCACTTGAAAAATACTGAACGTAATTTGGGTTCCAGCCACTAGGTGGCCAGTGTACATACTGTACGAATCTAAAACAGACCCACAACATTTATTTACAAGCCTCTTGCGCCGCCGGTGCGTCACTTTTTTTGCTAAGGGGAAAGTGACATACCGGCGGCGCAAGAGGCTTGTAAATAAGCCCCTTAAGTCTTTCTGGAATTGGCGCATAAATGCAAACAAGATGGGGGTTTATGCGCAACTATCGAGCAGATCAGCATCCTAGATAAAATGCTAACAGTAACAAAAGACCCAGCATGCTCTCTTGCAGACAGCTCAATACACTATCCTTCCCTTCAAGCCAAGTCTTGTCAAATGCAGGACAGCAATAAAGAAATAGGGAAGGAGGTGGTGGGAGTTAAAGTACATGGCCATATGCCGGAGCCCCCGAAACACATTCACACAACCAAACCAATGTTTAGTCTTAGAGAGAGAGAAGGGACTGCCAGCCCTGAGAGAGCAATCATACTCACAATTCCGTTGTTCTCAAGGTAAGGTAGTGCCTTCATCATCTTCAGTAAAAACAGACTCACTACCTTCTTGCGGTTCGGCAATAAAACCAAATTATAGAACTTTCATTTATTGTAGCATAGGGATAAGTGGCAAACGGGGTGACGGGTTGATAAAACGTTACACGGTAACCAAAAAATGCAACAAAAAAAAGACAGACATCACACAGCCAAGTCGTTTGGTGTGGACCATCTTTATTTTTGGTCATGGTTAAGATTGAACTGCATATTGTTGGTCCCTTTATGAAATGGAACAGATGAGCTAAGAACGACAGAACAGGATGTGACCCAGAGTATGAGTAATTAGCTTTGGCCAATATTAAGCTAAGCATTCCAGCCATTTCTTTTTCTGTCCTTTAATGGAGACAGGACAGTCGTCGTTGGATGTCCTGCGATCTCTTCATTGATTTGAGAAAGTACCAGGGTGATTCTATCCCTTCTATCACACTGTGTCACTGCAAAGAACAGAGAGCACCCCCAGGCCTTCAGATCACTTCAATCTCACTGCATCACTGCTCGGAATACAGAACACCCACATACATCCACCTTTGCTGTGCCACAGTTCTATCGCAGATGGCAGAGGAAAGCGGAGGAACCCCGAGTCCCTGCTCCCAGATCTGTCTTCTCGTCAGAAGACCATGTGTCCTCCCCAGACACCAAACAGCAATTCTGACAGATCACACGGAAATTAAAACTGGCTGCGTACCTGGTTTGCATTCGGGAATCATCGCCTGGAAATCACAGCCCACTCGGATCATGCTGTCTGAAAGGAACAGAAGAGGAAGGATTAATACCGTACAGACTGCTCGTGTACTCCATGCTTAGTGTAGTCATCACAGATCAACACAATTTAGAAGTGTGCTATCATCCAAGAACAAGCGAAAAGAAAATGGCCAGCTCAGATGTTCAAGGTTTATAAGTGAAGGGTACAGCGATATTGACTGACCGACTATGGCGAGCGGTGGGGCGGATAAATCAGGTACTATATTGACTAGAAAGCATCAACACAGAAACAGTAGTGAGAAGACTAATGTTGGACCTAGAGCAAGCTCTAGTAGCAGTTAGGCTTAAGAGGATAAAATGATGAGAGTACACACAAGTGCTGAGAAAGTAACTGTTATTGATAGAGGGGACAGCGTAGTGTAAAAGTTGTGGAGATGCCAACAAGGGCATCGCCACAGGTGGATGGGAGGAAAGGTTTAGAGATGATGTAGTGTTTACTGTGGAGAGGAATGTAGTGCTAGAGGTGTGTGGTTAGGACAAGAAAGTTTTATTGGTGGGGAGGAATGTGGTGTTTGAAGTCAGAGGGCCAAAATGGGAAAAGGCATTGGTGGAGAGGAAAGCAGTTATCACGATATGCCAGTGGTAGAGCCGAGGAATACATTTATTGGTGGAGGGAGTTGTTGTGATAGAAGTATGCACGCGGTAGAGCTGAGAACATGGCGTTTATTGGTGGAGGAGAGAGCAGGTTACAGATAAGAAGTGGCAGAGTTTAAAAAGATATTCAGGTGAAGAGGAGAATATTGGTAAGGCTTGTGTAGCTGAGAAAGCAGCAGCTGCAACAGCAATGCTGGTAAATTGAGAGTGATTTGAGTGTTAAAGATAGGTAACTGCAGTAGAGCCTGGGAAAGCAATAAATTGAGAGTATTTTCTTGAGTAGTTGTAAAGCAGAGCCTTATGTTCTGAGAGCAAGAGTGCTGAACCAAGCAAAATAAAGTAAGAGCCTCCATGAGTACTGAACTGCAGGAAAGTGCCCTTTTTGTATGGTCACCGCCCCCCCACACCCCACACACACACACTTGTTGCTCCAAATGCTGATGGTTATGACTGATGCCTATATGTCCATATAGTGGCGTTCCCCATTGGAAACTACTATACGTGTTAGCGGTCCTTAGGATAACATGGGCTGCCACCCGGGCTTTCCCGAGGGTGGCAGCTTCATCATGGTACTGCCAAAATATGTCATGCTTGGTATCAAACAACGTGCCTTCTTACCCCCGACATGAACCTTGTGCCCTGGGTGACGAGGCCTACAACCAGGTGGCGACCTTAGAGGTTGCCCACCTGGTTGCTCCAACTTCTCTGTGCTCTGGCTGGCAAGCCCGCGCTGTTCCACGCCTACTGCAGCCAAGACAGGGTTCTGACCTCCTGCCAGGCAGTGTGATCACTCCCAGGAGTTAGGAACAAAGGCTTGGGCAGGAAGGAGGTCACACCTCTCTCCTCCCTAGCAGGCTATTGAAGTGGCACATCAAGATTGAGCTACGAAAGCTGCACGAAGGTCTCTGATATGCATCAGGGCTGACTCCCAGGGGAAGGAACAGCCGTTTCCCCCCCCTCCCTCCCCCCCTGCCGAGGCACGTTTGATCCCAGGCAGGCGGGAACTTAGCTATGCAAGGAGGTGTACACCCACAGAAGGCTAGCTACACTTCCAGGGTGAGCAGCCTGGTCTGTACACCACAATTTGATTCCTGCCATCTTTAGGAATGGCAGAATAGAGGATTCTGGGTAGAAAAGGTGACCTACATCCCCGGATGTAGTCACATCAGGGGAGGACTAGCTGCCCATTGGCTACTAGCTCCCATACCCCTAACTCCCCTAAATTTAGGATTTAAGGGATTCCCCTAACACCAGAACCTCAGATCTGAACAACTTGCATCAAGGAAGGACCAAGAAGAGACCCATTTTGCCAACAACAGGACTTTGCTCACAGCACCAGAGCAAAAGGAGGATACTTTGTCCCTGTGGCAACGGACTTGGAACTGAATGAACGAGCCTCGTCCTTGTCTAAAACTTGGCACTCCAAGAGAGGGACACATGTGGAAGTCAAAAGCGCCCTCTGACTCCCCTGAACTAGTGGCACTAGCCCCCTGCAAACTGCAGGTAAAAACATACACCGGATCTGAAGAATCACTGGCCATCAGGCCCTCTGTGGGATTGCCCAAATGCAGATGTTCCAGTGCATTGTGGGAGTTGAAGTCCTGCCTGCCATGCCAGAGACCCCCACGAAGTACCAGTACCTTTTTGTTGGGTTTACCACTGCCAAGGCTTGTTGGTCGCCAATCCGGCAACTAACCCCCACACTCAACAATTCATCTACAGGGAAAACTGTGCAACCTTCATCCGACGTCAGCAGGTGTGCATCTGTTGTGTTTTTGCATTCTGTTTTCTTGCAGCATTGTGTAAACTGTAAAACCACGTTCAGCACCACAGATAGCCAAGACAACTCTGCACCCGAACTCCACGGGCTAGGTAAAACTTAACTTACTGTTCCTCCATCCCCACTGCCATGAGGCCTTGCAGCTCGCCCGTGCTGTGGACCGCATGGAGCTCCGGAGTGCCTCCCTAGGCTGCAGGGGCTCCTGGACACTCAGGAAGACCTTATAATCAGGGAGGTGTCCCCCGGTGTCGAGGCAGACAGAACCCGACCGCACCGCGGCACGCCCGCGACGACCAAGACGGCGGCGGGCATGTGGCGTTGCACTTGGACAGGCTGAGAGCGGACTGCGCATAGGCCCTCGCAGCACCCTGTTGGGCTGGGAGCATTCTGGACGTCGGAGTGGTGCTGAAGCAAGACATGTGTCCCCAGGTCCCGGCATACACTGTTCTCGACCGCGGCCAGCCTGAGGCTCTCAAGATGGCTGTGCCCACGAGGCAGCAGAGGTAGCTAGGCCAAGGTGAAGAGGTGCGACACCACATAGCAGATTTCAGCCGCACTGGGACACTGATGTCAGTGGACCCGGCACCCCGCTGGAAACCACCCAGTGAGGGGCACACGAGTTGTGAGTAATTATTGGCCACACTATGATCAGCATAATTCCTGAGTGAAGGGCCGTATCTACCAGACACCCCGAGTCGGCACTACGCCCCCCCCCCCCTGCTGGTAAGCCCCTGCACACGATGACCACTGGCAGGTGGGGTCCAAGAAGAGCAGTTTGGAGGGGACGATCAGCGTTGTTGCTACTACTGCTGAGGGGTGGGGGGAGGGGAGTGTGGAAGGCCCTGCACACTTGTGCAATGTGCATGTTGGAGCCTGGGAGGCCCCTGCACTGAACTGAAGACAGCCTGTGGCCGACTGCTGGGTCCCTGGGGCCAACCCTACTTTAAACAGGCCAAGGACACAGTCTGCCTGAGAGCCACCGTATAACGTCCATATGGGAGGGCGCCTCTGAGCAACACGCGACTTGCTGTGATCCACAACAAGGGGCCCCCTGAGACCCGACGTCAGACCCTTCGCATCTTGGGCAGAGAGCACCCTTGAAGTTGCGGGGACTGCGACACCTTAGTGACTGGACTTTCCTTCAGCGGGCGAGAAGAAAAAGAGGTCTTGCAGTAAAACCACGGAAAGCCTTCAGTTCGTGGCCCTGCAGGGGTATCACACCAGCCCAGGGACCTCCTGAGATACTGTAGGCCCCATGCTGGAGGTTAGAGAAGCACTGTAGTATTGGGGGGTGCACGATGCAACACAATCCTTAACAGGCACTGCAGTACACAACCAACGTTACTGGCACTTGAGGCACTGACCCCGCGTGTGCTTGGAGCGCTGCAGTGAGGAGAACTCCCCACCCGCTGTCGCAGCCTACGGGAGAGTAGAGACTACGACCTTCCTTCCGGAAGCGGGCGAGAGCACACGGTCGGACATGGCCATCGCCCCAGCCAAGAAGTAACACTCCCTAAAAGAGATGCTGACAAAGACGACTGGGTGTCAAACCTGGGACAAACCTCCCCCACCTGCTCAGAACAGCATGCACAGGGAGACAAGGAGGGCCCGGTGAACCACGCCTTTCTGGGAGACCTCCAGACTGTTAAAAAGGATCTATCGCAAGATCTAAAAAGAGGTTAGTCGAGAACTGCCAGAGATGGGAGACAGTCTCCACACTGGAGGACCACAGGTCTAGAAGAGATGAAGAGCTCGAGCAGCTCCAGCAAGAAGTTATCAGACTCAAGGAATAGCATATTGATCTACAAGCCCATGCCTAGGACCTCAAAAACCGGTTGAGATGGAATAACATACGAATCAGGGGGGCCCCAACCAATGCTGAAAAAGCAGACATCAAATCTTACGTGAGGGCCTCCTCATCCAGATCCTGGTGGCTCTACCCAACAAGGAGATACAGCTTGACAGAGTGGGTCCTCCACGTCCAGAGAACAACTGCCTAGTCGACATCCAAGTCTGTGTCCACGATTTCCAGCTTAATGAACAGATTCTATGTAATGCCAGAGACTTTGCAACCCCTGCAGTTCAGAGAACACAAGCCGGTGCTGTATCAGAATCAGTCGGCTCTCACTCTACAAAAGCGGTGCACTTTCGGACCAGTCACCACCCATCTCCGAGCCAATGGTATCACCTACTCTTTGGGTGGGGGTCACCCCTTTCTCATTGTATTTCACTCGGAGGGGAGGCTATATCAGCTTCGATCCCTGACAAAGGCGTGCAAGGTGCTACAGATCGAAGAGCCCTCTGATAGTGACCAACAGGCCACCCCTCGAGAATGAAAGGCCAGGAAGCACCTTCGGTGTTGGAGGGAGGCCGGCATCCTTCAGAGGTCACCGTCCAGACCCAGAGACTATGACTATGGATAAGTGAGCGGTGCTGGAGACGCTCTCCTGAGACTGACAGGCAAGAATATACCTGAATAAGGCTGGGGATCCTATACTGGGTGTGATAGTGGAGGGCTGGGGCTGATGGGGTGGAGCGCAGGGGTACGAGGCGATAAGGAGGACGGAGTATGAAGAGCTATGGGCCCCTACACCCAAGTATTCCATTCAACCATGTTGCTATTATGTTTTTGTTATGGTTTGTGGTTGTCTTTTGGAGGGCGGAGTACTTTAGGTTCTTGCCAAACTAGGGTTTGCCATGATATTCGCTGTCTCTGGGACCACACAGACTCGTTCTTAGAAGGGACAACAGCCTGGGTGATGTTTGCACTCTTTCCTATCACATGATAAACTAATATGTGAAGGCGCTTAATAAAACAACCAAACGCCAAGCAATCACATCATACTTCGAACAGACTTGTGTCTCCTACAGGAGACCAATCTGGTTGCTGGTGATTGTCAGACTCCGGTCCCCGACCTTCCAACAACAGTTTTTCTCATCTGTGGCCAATAAAACAGCGGGAGTGGCTCTCTTGGTCTCACACTCTTTCCGAGGGAAAGTGGGTGCTAAGCTAGCAGAGATTAGGGGCAGGCTATTGACAAACTTAGAGTGTAGGAGATTACACCTTCGTAATGGGTTCCAGCATGTCCTCTCAAGATAAGGCAGTCCTGATGGGTGGACCTGAACCTTGTGTTCCAAAGTGAACGGGACAGGTTGGCGTCCAGATCCAGGGGTACCGGGGCCTCTTCCCAGGAGGGAGTACAGTGGCTACAGGAGATGGGGCTGAGAGACCTCTAGAGAGCACCACCCCCAGACTCGGGACTATGGGCCATATGTATAAACACATTTTTCCATAGACACAAAATGGGTAAAACCATTTGATACATCTGGCCCTATACCTTTTATTCCCATGTCCACAAGACTTATGCCCACCTTGATCACTCCTTGGGGACCAGGGAGCTACAGACCCTCCTCACAGCAATAGAGGTAGAACCCCACTCCCTTTTCTACAGTGCAGCGGTGTCTCTCACACTAGCTCTCCCAACTTTACAATATACACCCCAACTGTGGAGACTGAGGGAAACCCTACATCAGAGACTGGAAGCGGGCGAGCAGATTACCCAAGCAATCACCAGTTATAGACATAAACGATACAGAAGACAATCCGATCCCCCCTCCCCTGGGAGACGCTGAAAGCAGTCATCCGGGGGGAGCTAATTGCGATCTCCGTACAGATAATAAAGTATGCTGTGAAAAGCAGGAGCAATTGCGCCAGCAAGTACCGGAGCTAGAGCGTATATACAAACGTATGGAGGGTGCCCCACGGGTCTGGTAAGAACAAGAGGCAACAAGGAAACAGCTGGCGGGGCTGGATTTAGACATGGCAAAGTACGCATTCCTTAGACTTTGGCACTCCTATTTAGGGGGAAACGAGTGCAAACGCCTACTAACCAACCGGCTTTGGGCGCAACAGCACATTGCTGGTTTGGAGACCCTCTTAATACAGATGGGCATGGAGATTGTAGGGGATGGCCCCATCGCATCTACCTTTCGCGCATTCTAGGAGGAACTTTACTTGAAACAAACCCTCCCCGAGGACGGTCCGGTGCCTTAGTGCCAATATCGGCAACACTCGCCATCCCCCCATACAGCAATCTCCTAGAGAAATAACCAGACAAGACACCTTCTTTGTGGAGAAAACTGCTGCAGGTTTATTAGCATTACAAATATGCCAACATGGTGGGTTATCTTACGGGCGATCCCAAGGCAGGCAGCCCCTCGCCGCCTGCTACCTGATGAGCCAAATTACACCGTGGCCCTGCCCAACGGTGTTTGCCATATTTTGGGGGAGGGAAGACCCCTCCCACCAGTGGACCAACAGCCCACGCCCCTGCTCACACCCCATCAGGGGGCGGAGCCTGCCAGGCAACCCCCGGTTGCTCAGGTCCACAACCGCCTGTAGGACTAACGGGGCGCCGTCGCTCCTCCAGGGTCCAACGCGAGGACCTCCCGGGGGATATTTGGCCTTTGCACCCTTGTTGTGCTTCTGCAGCTGGTACCCGTATGTACCTCACAGCCTCTGGATCGCCCTGTAACTCCGCCACAGCTCTGGCTGTGGCCACCGTCACAGCCAGGGCCCCCCACCAAGGTAGGCCTCTTCACCTCCATCTTTCTAATTCCAGGGCCTCTCCCATGCCCAGCAAGACAAGTCCCTGCCCACTCTGGCAGGCGCGCCCCATCCGCTTTCAAAATCCCAGTGGACTTAGCATGCAGCAGGCCATGCCTGATGAACCAAACCCCCCTGTTCAGTGGATCTGCGCCTGGCACTGTAAACTCTCCTGCGTGAGGAATCCCCGGCATCCTCTGACCGAGCCCCTCGCCACACTCACAGTTGGGTTATCTCTGCCCATCATAACACCCCAGCCCATAACTGGTTGTTTAACTTATACCAGGAGTATTTCATATCTTGCCGCAATGCCCTCCTACCCCGGAGGGTCAAAACATTGCCTCCCCTGTGTATGCCTAAATTGATGGGAGGGGAGACACCCCCCCCCCCCTTAGACTTGTGCCGCAGCTTCTACACAAGCTGTTCCAGCGCATACCTGGGGCCCCCTACCAAATTTTCTCAGAAGTGTGTCGCGCTTCTACCTCAAACTGTGCTAGCGCATGCCTGGGCCGGCCCCCCAACCAAGGTAAGTCAGTGATGGAAAACCCATGCCTCCATATATTGTATTCCTCCCATCGTGCCACTCCCAGGACGCACGGACGGCCCTTGACCCAGACCTTTGATCCTGCCAAATAACGACATGCTCCGATACTAACATCCTTTAATGAGCACTGCACCCCATATTATACAACTAATCCATCTTGCACCTAGTTGCACAATAACACTGCACCCCATCAAACCTCAGGTGCCGCAGAGGGTGCCTTTGGACAACTTAAAGTTCGCCTGTACATGATACACTTAACCTGTCTTCCGGCCACTCCCCTGGGTGGCTACGGACGGCTGTACCTTTGAAACCTTGGAATTCCTATTGTCCCACCTGCTTGATGCGCTCTGCTGCCAAACCCGCCCAGAACGCTTTGGTTGTGGCTGGTTGCAACTCTTTGCACAATAACAACAGCTTTCCCTACACCCTGCTGATTCCCGGGCTTCTCCCCAGTCCAGCAAAGCAAGTCCATGCCCACTCTAGACAGGTGAAACCCCATCTTGTACCAAACTCCCTGTGGATTTGGCATGCAAACCATACCTATAAAGCCAAACCCAGTTGGTGAATTTACGCCTGGCACGGTCAACTCTCCTGCGCGAGGTTTCCCCGGCCTCCCCTGACCGGGCGCCTCGCCACACTAAACGGGGGGGCTATCTGACCACCATAACTCCCAAGCCCCCAAAGGTTGCGTCCTACAATTGGAGGACTCCTGCTCTTGCAACAGGTGCCTCTTCCCCCCCGAGTCTGCTCATTGCCCGGGCCAGGCAACACAAGACAAGTCCATGCCCACTCTAGACAGGTAGACCAGTCTTTGCGCACCCCGCCCGGTGGTCCCTAACCTCTACCAAACACCTTGTGGATGTGGAGGCAACCCCCTTAGTCTGTGCCGCAGCTGCTTCAGCCAGCTGTCCCGGCACATGGCTGGGACCCCCAACCAAGAAAACTTACTGGAGGAACCCCATGCCTCCATTTCTTGAATTCCGCCCCTCGCGCCCCTCGATACGCACGGAAGGCCATTCACCCAGATCCTGGCGACATAACGAAATGCCAAGTTGCTAACCTTTAATGAGCACTGCACCCATCCTACACAACTAATCAAGCTTGCACCTAATGTACCCGATACACTGAAACGGCGTCAGGGTAGTGGGCAAAGAGGGCGCCCAGAGGGCGGGGAGAGGTATATGTACCTCACCCCCCTCCCCCTCTACCCGGAAGTGACGCGGCACACCGGACCCCTGAGGGTCCCAAACACTGGGAGGCTGCCTCCTGTGCCATCTTGTGGCACTAAGGCGGCCGCCCTCTTAGCGGGTCTCCTTCGTGGACCCCGAGCAGCCTGCATTTATCTTAGAGATGCGCACACTCTGTGCCTGCAGCAAATCAAGGTGACTCACTAGATCGCCTGATCCGGATAGAGGAGGGGATTTCTGCTATTGCTAGGCTGAAACTCCTTAAATCACCGGGACCGGATGGCTTTCCGGCCCTGTTTTATAAGAAATTCTGTACGAAATTGACCCGGCTTTTCAATGCGATAACTGAACCTAGTACAGTCCCACCCTGCATGATAGAAGCCTCTATTGTTGTCATTCCTAAACATTGAAAGGATCCTAATCAGTGTGGGTCCTATTGACCAATATCCCTCCACAATGTGGATATTAAATTATTCACCAGTATTTTGGCAACACACCTAAACTCGCTTATGCCAGGGCTCATTGATCCCAACCAGGCGGGATTCGTCCCAAATAGACTATGGAGTGATATCACCAAGAGGAGTATGCATTTGCTTGATAAAGCCAAATGTTCCAAGCGAGAAATCATGCTTTTGGCTACAAATGCTGAGAAGGCGTTTGACCGTAGTGCACTGGCCGTACCTAGCAGCAACACTTGGCCACTTTGGTTGTGGGCCCCAGTACCGCTGCCGGATTCTTAGCAATTATTGCCAGCTGCGAGCGACAGTACATGTGAACGGTCAGATTTCTGCTCCATTTCCCATCCGTAGGGGGGGAAAGGCAGGGGCGCCCACTTAAACCCCTGCTCTTCACCCTTTATATGGAGCCCTTTGCCCAAAAGGTACATGACAATACGCACATTACTGGAGTCACCTTTGGTAGGAAGGAATATACAATTAGCCTCTACGCCGGCGATGTTATCATCGCAGTAGACAACCCTAGTGAGACTCTCCCAGCCTTCGTTACAGAGATGGAAGCTTTTGGCAGAGAGCTAGGATTTTGGATAAATATCCCTCCCCCCCCCCCCCCCCCAATTTTTTTTTTTTTTTTTTTTTTTTTTTTTAAATCGCAGGCCCTCGACCCCTCGTTTCCTTTGAAAATGGAGGTTCTCCTTACCCGCCACTATCTGATCCAATGGCAGCCCACTTCTATCCCCTACTTGCCAATCCAGTTAGTCCGGACTATTAAAGAGACTGCGACCCTCAACTACCAAATGCTGCTCCTGAAAAGAATGATCTGGTGCACTGGAAACTATACCGTCTCTCATGGCTTAGTCTACACGGTGAGATGCAATGCTTTATATAGACAGAGGGGCGGCCTCGCATGAGTCGAGACCAGAGATACTGACCTGCAATAGAAGGGGTGCTGGGGTTCCCTAATCTTAAGCAATATTACCAGGCAGCGCAACCCACTACATGGTGGAATGATCCAGGGAGGAGTCCGAGAAACATTGGCTGTAGTGGATCAAGCAGTCGCAGGGACCTCTCTGTGTAAAGTGCCATTCTTGCCTCACCCACAAAGAGCGTGGGGCCTTTATTCCTCCCGAGTCACTAAAGCCATCTTGCCAGCTGCAGGAGCCTGTTGTCATTCCTTTCCCCGCTGACACAGATTGTGGGCAATACGGATTTCAAGCCTGGCCTTGATCTCGCCAAGTTCCAACGCTGGCAGAGCACTGAATGCCACTCTATTGGCCACTTCTTTTATGAGGAAGGGCCCCTCACCTTTGATCAGCTACCAGCTGAATAGGAGCTCCCGGAGTCAGAGGATGCAGTATCTACAGATCCAGCCTTGGATAATGCACCCCAAGGCATGCCCATGAGTGCAGCGGCCCCTTACGGCATCGAGAAATGGTTGATCACCAAAACTACTGACAAACGCCTTATTACCGAACTACATGGTAAATTGCAACACGTTTCCCTTGCTCCTAAGACCCCAAGACCGAAACACTGGGAACTAGAGTTAGGGAGGCGACTGATGACAAAGGATTGGGAGGAGGTATTTTACAGAGTGTGACACAGCATGCAACACAGCCGCAATGAGACGGCCATGAATAGCTACGTATTGGTATTGTATGCCAGTGCAGCTACACAAGGGCAATCCTACACGTAATGCCGACTGCTGGAGACATTGTGGATCCCCTGGGACACTAATCCATTTGCTATGGGAATGTTCTAAACTCACGCTACTGGGATGGGGTCCTGAAGGATATAGACACTCACTTTGAGACTCAAATACCTTGATTTCCCACATACATTGTCTTAGGCCTCCTCAACGTGCTGACCTTCCCACTTAAATCACGCAAGGGGTGACACATAGGCCTGGCGCTGGGAGCAACCCATCAGAATATCCTCACACACTAGGGAACCAACCAGCTTCCAACACACCTTGGATGGCTACACCGCTTATGACATGTGCTTACTCTAGTGCCAACTGCCCAGGGCTACTCTTACAGGGACTCTGGCGTCCCTACATAGCCCTACTTCCTGCGGAGTTCCGCGAACTGGCCTGTCACAAATACTTGCGCTTGCTAAGGTTGATAGACCCTTCATAGACTGACAGGCATCCAAAGTGAACCCATGGATACCAGTTAGTGCTTTATCTTACAGAATCCACTGATGTGAGTGCTCCCGGGGAAAGGGGGGCGGGCAGTGTTTGACTTTTGTTGAACATTCTCTTGGTTAATTGTGGGGTGCTGCGACACTCACAATTGCTGCCTTGTTTTTTTGTGATTTCATACAATGATCCTAATAAAAAAGATCCTAATAAAATCCATAACTCAGGTTATATGCATGCTATTCCGTTCGTTTTGGTGTCTTAAGATAAAAATGCACTTTATTTTTAGAAATTGGTGTTGGATTTCTTTAGAGTCATGTCAATTACTGATCATCCATGTTGGTACTCTGAAATGTTCCTTCAATAAAGCCGGACTGCTCTTTGCCACTCTACAAGGTCTGAGCTAGGGATTTATTAGTGTGAATCCAAGGACCATCTTTGGGGGTAATGTGATAGTATTACATGGTGAGGTCTAACCCCCACACCACAAAATACTCCACTTTCCTACGTGAACACAGTAGCATCAATCGGCACTATAAGGGTGCAGCTGTAGGTTGGATCACTTGCAAATTCTTTGTAAGGATCAGTAGTGGACAAGACAACAGATCTGCTGGACAGGAGTCAGAATTGTCCGAGTAGATGTGTTTTCTGGATTAACAGGGAGAGGAGGCAGTCTTAGTGACTGGAGTAGCTCATTCCAGAGTATGGGGGCATATACTGAGATGGCTTCTCGGTCTTATTTTTTGAATCTCTGAATCACATGCGGTGTTAACAGGATTGGCCAGAGACAGAGTGCGCCTTTCCACTGTAGTCTGCTTTCTTTGTGGCGACTGTTTCAAGTAGAATGATTTAAGTCTTGAACATGACACAGACTTGTAAGGTGAGCTACAGAGCGTCTAACCGAATAAGGGCAACTCAACCTAACTTTTTTTGTCCTTCATAATGTGAGATGTGGTAAGGACAACTGCTTACAAGGGAATGAGGTTGGAGACCTGGAACCCACTTAAGGGTGTTGCCCCTTCTATGTTCAAGAAGAGAAGTGTTTGTAAAGTTATTTGGAAGTTGAATGCAATACGATTGGATGGATTGTAAAGAGTAAGTTGATGCCAAGCCACTTGTACCTTTATACTGATGTGCATTTTAAATGTGAGCCAAGAGGCAATATGGTAGCCAGGGGATTTGACCCAAGGGGTGGGATGCTCCCTGTTCCAGTCTACACAGCAAACAAACTGGGGGTGATATTTGATAATGCATTGACCTTTGACACTTCGGTTAATAAAACGGTAGGCACATGTTTCTGGATATCAAGACCCTAAAGAAAATCCTCCTTTTCTTATCCCAGGAGTTGAGGGCTGCAGTGGTCATAGCACTTATTACACCTTGCTTGGACTACTGCAATGCCCTCTATTTGAATTTAAAACAATATTCATTGAAAAACCTGCAGAGGATTCAAAACACGGACGCTAGATTGGTTCTAGGTCTGCTGAGAGCATGCTTTGTCAGGGAGGGCCTGAGGTCCCTCCACTGGCTTTCTGTTAGGAAGAGAGTTACTTCTAAATCAGTATGCTTAGCGCATAAGGCTCTTCACTAGAGGGGTGCAGATTATCTCAGGTCGGCCTTTAGCTGGTAAACCCCTAACAGGTTATTAAGATCCGCCGGGCAAAGAAAAGCCGCGACCCCCAGGTTTCGTAAGATCAGATGGGGGGGGAAAGCACTTTAATCAGTGGCGGCAGCAAGGCTGTGGAACAGCCTTCCTAAGTTTATTAGGATCGTTGGTTCATATCTTTTGTTTTGCAGGCAGGTTAAAACTTGGCTCTCTAGGTCTTCTTAGTTGGGCTGGGGTTTCTTTCTTGGGGTGGGTGGCCTGCTGGCTTCTCCCTATATGCTGATGTGTTCGACCATAGCGCCTTGATGCCTTATGGTTTTATGCGCTTTATAAAATACACACAAAATCAAATACACAAGGTGTGCAAGTGACAGCAAAGGAAAACCTGCTCAGAGAGCGTCACTTGCACTTGGGGATTGAACATGCTGTCGCTAAGGGGGACAGATGGCAGACACCCACGTCTATGGAGGAGCAGGATGCAGGAATTTAGTTGTTAGATGCCTTTGGCCAGCAACACCATGAGCGGTGAGTCGCTGGAATACTGAAGCGATGGTGATTCCTTGTTTAACGGGCGATCCACGTTCAGACTGAAGATCATTGGAGATAGCATGGAACCCAGAAGAACTCTGCATGTGAGAAGGCGCTAGGAAGGGGCGCCTGGAAGACTGCATCTGATTGAATTAACATCTATTCAGTGAGATTTATTTGTGCCAGCTTAGGATGGAATACTATGCTCAGGTGGGAAGCAATTTTGGGATCTCAACTTTTACAGCCTGTAGGGAAAGAGTAGAATTCTTCTTGAACAGCAGATAGGGCTCTTTAGAATCCCAGTGTCATGATGGAGTGGGCTCCATAACAAAACACTACTGGCAGAGTTGAATAGTAGCAACGCTTAGAGGTGTACCATCTCAGGCAACAAGGACGCCACCTGAGCTTTCCAATGAAGTGGCTTTTGTTCTAAATGTTGGACGTAATCTAGAGATTGTGAAGGATTTATGAGCATCAAGAAATGTCAGAGGTTGTCTAGCCACAGGCCTTGCCAATAGTGTTCCAACCAAGCATAGTTTGCTCAGAGAGGAAAAACGAATAAGTTATGCAGGTATCAATAACTTCCTGTGTAGTTCTGAGGCAAAAGCATAGTTGAGAGTCTCAGTAAGGGTCATGTAATAAATAACACCGCAGGCAGCAGGTTACAGAAAGGTAAGCAGGCAGCAGGTTACATGAAGGTAAGCAGGCAGCAGGTTACATGAAGGTAAGGAGCTTTAATAATGTGCCATCTGAAAACGACCTGGTTCCCTCCTGGCCAGAAATCAACTGACCAGAACAGAACCTTAACTTGTCAAAACGGTCATGTGGAATCTTACAGCAATCAGATTCTACATGAAGCACCAAACAAGCCTAAGCAAATTACAACAGGTCACCTGTAAGACTGGGCACTGTATTAAGTGCTGGATCCACATGGGCAATCTGAACAATCTGTGTAGGATGGAGGAAGGCAGCATTTGAAGGCATTGTCTAAAATATCATATGGACCTCTTATGTAGCTCACAACAAACAGTGCATTGTCTCTTGGCACTTAAAGAATAGATGTTAATTTTACTCAACTCCGTTATGACTTCAGTCATATTGATGTGGACTCCTCCGACATAATCACGTTGGGGGTTGGCAGCAGTATTTGCGTGGGGTAGTTTCACAGTGCACAAATCTTCCTGTTCCGGCTCTATTGTTCATTGCCATTTCAATTTTGAGCTTCTCAGTTTGCTTTATCCAGTGATCTCTGAACCAGAGACCACCCACGTATCAGCTCCAGGATGCTACTAAGCAGCCCACACAGGGTGGGTGTCCCTGAATCAACAGATTGCAACCAATCTATTTTGCCAAGAAACGAAGACCAACAAATCGTGTTTTTTCATGGCAGCCTAATAGTGCGTGACACAGCATCATAGTCCACACTATCACTATAGTAGCTTTAAAACTCTGTTCTCAGTACATCTCAGTTATATACACCAGAACTTTTGAAACCAAGTTCCCAGCTGAAGTTGGGTTTCAGCTAGCCGACTGCCCTATGGATAGCTTGGCCCAGCAACTCTTGGTCTTGCTGGATTTTTCTGTTGGCGCTCCTCAGGACATGAACCACGTTGTGCCCAGTCACCCTCCAGCTAGGACAATGTTCTGGCTGAAGCCCAGTCTAGGTGCTTGACTGACTTCTGAAGCGATTTTATTAAGCTATAAATGTAGCGCTTCATACTCCTGACGAGGCCACAGAGCACCAGCTCCCAGACCTGTGTGAGAATAAACAGTCTTGCATTCCTACCCTTTTGTTTTACTATGTTTTTCACACATTTATGTGGATTGGAAGAGACCGGTTTTAAAGCTCTCCGAAATTCTAGGTGATTGCCAATTATTATCCTTACAGAAATTAAGAATCAAAGCTTTGAGTTCGTAACAGAGAAGGGACTTCTGCCCGTTCGCAACTTTGATGATACAGAAGCAACCCCATCGCAAGGGCTAGCCAAGAGTCCATTTTTGCCCCAGGGACTGTGGATGTTGCCTGGATGATGGACAGGTTATGGTGGAGAACCTGATGCAATGATCCCGAAGAGAAACTAGACAAGGAACTGCAGGTAAGTCAGTCCTTGAGTAATCATCCTGCCCAATAGTCTTACTCTCCCCAACAACAACAGAACCCAGATATACCCAGGTGAGCTAGTGTCCCAAATGGATCGTGTCCTTTCCTTGTGTTGATACCACCTTGTGTGCTCTGAGCGTGTCTAGAGACGGCTGGCGTCCCTAAAACATCCGCATCGACAGCACCCTACCCTGCATTGAGTCTTCCCAGTTCTTTTTGGCAGAGTCAAGGTATGTTGCCCCGGAAACTTTTAAAAGGAGCCGTAAGCGCATAATCCAAAAATAACTTTTATGACCTGTGGTTAGGGCAGTGTCATTTAAAGTTTTCCCCTTTACACATCACCGTCACCAACAGATCTATCAGCATTCAAAACAGTGGGCACTAATATATTTGGCTTGCGATCGCCCCCGTTTTGAGACATGGGCCCATAGAAGTACACTGCTATAGGCACGGCCACTGGAATTATGCGGCAGGATTGACTAAATTATGCGTCAAGAAAAGCCAATTATGCGGCATAACAGCCAATTTTGTAATAGTATTACTTCATTAATTTGTCACTTGTACATGCTGTGTGGGCATAGGTTGCACCTCCTTAGTACCAGTCTAACACCCAAATGTAGCAATAAGCAACAGATAGGTGACCAGTCCAGCTTTGCAAAGGGACTTCCACTGCGCTGTAACATGCGTCACTGCGTTTTCAGCAACTTTTTAACTGTTTGAGCTAGAATTTTTTTTTTTTTAATCTGCAGATTCTGTAAATGATGGATTATGGGGCAAATCTATAACTAAGCGTAAAACACTGCAGCCGTACAATCGCTTAATTCTAGTGGCCCTGGCTATAGGGGTACGGAATTAAGGCAACTGCAGCTTCATACTTTTTTAATTTGTGTCTTTGAAGTCCATCTAGAAGCTCAACCATTAACTGCGAGTGAAGAGAGGTTCCGGTGCACCAGTGGACCTTTGAAAAAGGTTATCTTGTAACCACGCTGAGACGTTAACAATCCCTCACCAATTTTAACTTTCCCAATTGGGGACCTAACTGTTCTTTTTTTCTGTGTTCAGCTGTGAGGTCTTAAATTCTCTGAGCTATTGTGAACTAAGTCACACCAGTACTTTGATGCTACACTGGACTAGCAAAGCTCGCTCTTGTGTACACTTTCAATGACGAGACCTGAAACCTAAACCTAGTAGCAACTACAACAGTCCTAAACCTTCCAAATTTACTTCGAAAAACAGCCCCACAGACCTACATGGAGTTGTATTTGGCCCTATTAACAGACAATAAAACGGATGGGGTTACATCCACTCAACTAGGGCACTTTAGAATGTTATCATTGTGCTTTGCTGCCCAGTGTTTCAACTGTTATAATTAGGGCTCCCGGTTTTATGGTATTTATTTTTTGAACATTTCCATCTGTATTTATTCATATTTATTTTTTGGCCATCTTATTGGTATTTATCCATATTATATTATTTTGTGTTTTGAGTCCTAAAATGGTACATTTCCACATTTATTTAACTGATGAACATGCACTCATACTTTAATGCCTGTTGCGTTTTAGCAAATAAGCAGCCAAATATTACAAAATATTACACTTACAGGTAAATATTACCATTATACTTCATATATATGCTAACATATGCTTGTATTTAAGGAAATCTCATCCTGTTTTTTAAACTCCCCATGCTATCTGCTCAGTTGTTGGCCTGAAATTCACGAAAGACAGCATGGCAAGTCAATCACAGGAAGCACAATTTGCAGTATTTTTTTGCTTTTAAAAATAAATACAGACAGGAAACACATTGTTTTCTGTATGTATTTATCTGTAAAAATGGAAAACTGGGAGCCTTAGTTATGATACACACACATTCCTTTTCCAAGTCCTGCCTCTTCCCGGACATTAATCTTCTTTATTTGCGATTAACTATTATGTTGTGCTATATCTGAGCTCAAGCCCCTAACAACTTGACTTTTCAATCACTGAGAAGTCAAGGTACCCAAGGGAGTCATGGCTAAACTTTGCAAGTAACAGTCTCCAGAACCCCTGAACAGTGAGGAGAATGTCCAGTGCCCCCTGCCTGCCACAAGGCCTGGAGCAAAGACCTGGCAAAGAACTAGGACTAAGGACACTGGAATTATTGGGCAGTGGAATACCAAATTATGCGGCAGGGCTGACAATTATTCAGTATTTCCCTATATTTTTTTTATTTTAACACAATGATACAAGAGGGATTCAATCGCTATGCGAAGAACAGGGCGTTCCTAAAGAAAACTACACATTCACCAGATCCTTTTGAAACAGTTATTCCCCAATACTGCACGGACGCACATGAACATAATTTCTTTAACACTATCCCTTCTAAGTAAGTTATTTATTTCGGTTGATTAAAACCATTTCACATAATGCAATCTACAATGACAACAGGAAATATTAAAATCGGTTGTTGACCAGATAACGTAAAAGTACATGTTCAAATAAGTCAAGTTTTTTTCATGGTTTAGAAAAAACGCTGTTCCCCAGACGGTTAACTGGGTATATTAATACTGTTGGGCCTCAAATTCCACCTCCTTATCCGTTGAATACCACAACCGAAAATTGAAAGGTTAGCATTTGCAACATGTCTGTCACCACATGTGGCAGATGTACCTTTAGTAAATTTTGGATCCATCTGAGCTAGAAATGTATTTTGCGTTGAAATCTGCAAATTATGCAGCAGAGAGTGGAATATGTGGCAAGGGTGGTACATTTTCAACTACACAGAAAACAGCACGACCCTACAATCATGTTTATTTTCAGAGGCCCTAGCTATATTAAATAAAGAAAAGGAAATACACATTTCCGGTGAGTCCTAGTCTAGAGGGTTGTGTCATTTGTTTTAGGGTACTAAGTCTAATTTAAGGGGTCACAACTGGAGCACTGTGTCCAGTTCTGAAGGCCTCATCTAGAGTAAGGTGTGCAGTATTGAAAGCCACATTAGGAGCAGTGCATCCAGTAGAGGAGGCAATAGTTGAAAGAGATAGGAGGGAACGATGCAAGTTACATTTTGAAGGAGAGCTGAGAAGTTCATTTCTGCCAGAATCCATCTATGTCCCCAAACCATTGAAGAGGAAGGTGCCAACCTGGGTTTCAGCAGGCCTTGCCCTGCGTAGAGAGGGTTCAATGGATATCTTTACACATTAGAAAGCCAGAATGTAGTATCGTGTTTCAACGTGTCAAACAATGCACTGCAGAGAGACAGGGAAAATGCAATCTCTATAACTTCAGTGGCAGAAAAAGGAAGAAGATATGCCAGCCACGCGAACAGGGAGGCAACTTTGAAGGACCTTGAGATGCCTCAAACAGGACAAGGAATAAGCAAACCTTCCAATGCACCTGCGATTACTGGAATTGAACCCTTCTTGTCCTGTTGCAGAGGGTTCATGTTTCAGTTTCAACACCATTGCAGACAACGCAGGTTATCTGAATGGACACCTAATAGATACCACGACCGCAACCTAAAACCTACAAGCACATAGCTCAAAGATGGCGAAAACCCAGCCATATCTTCATTTGGTCAGACACTGGAGGATGGAAATCCAGCCGTCCGTACCATTATCCCCACATTCATGTCCTCTCTCTATATACCCTTTCAAACCCCTGGCTACATGCTGGCCTTTCCAAACCTAGGCATTGCAAAGGTTACAGCCTCTCAGGCCCACAAATTCTGATCCTTGTTTCTTTTTCACCCATTCATGTGCTTCTTGACTTATTTTAGTCAGTTTCACAGGAGGATCCTAAACTCTCTTCCGTTGCCGTCATATTTTATTAGCCTCTCTGAGTTATTATGTCCCAGACATCAAGTGACCCTGATGAGATCACAGGCTGGTGCCCTCCACCCAACGCCATCTGCTCTGAGCATCTGCTGATTAAGGCACAACAATATCCTTCTAAATCAGACTGGCATCTTCTGTAGCCAGAAAGGTACTGCTTGTAAAACAAATATTTTATAAAAAGTCTTCATCACTGTAGACTTACAGCTTCACCTTCTAGAAAGATAAAATCACCACAGATAGAATGATGTCTATATGCTACAACAGCTTCAGCGTGAAGATGGTACAATCCGAGTCACACCGTGTGACTCAGACAGAAGGCAGATTCCATGATTCATACTACGTGGAAGCACCATTGCCGCACCAAACTGTTCATGCATTGAAGATCGGTCAGTGGCATAAATTGCATAGATGAATCACTGGCAACCATTCGGAGAATGGCACCTAAAGATTTGATGCAAACAGAAAAAAACTTTTAAAGAGCTTACCAATTACACCTTTGACAAGAAAGAGCAATGTTTTCCCCCCAAAGACTGCTATGAGAATGTGCAAGAAAGGATTCAACCAAACACCCTTTTTTGGAAGATTATTGAATACCCTACAGATCATCAACTGCCGATGCCTCCAGCAGCATTCTCAGTGCAGATGCAAAGGACTATATAGGAATATTCAATTCCCCAAGGAAAGAACTAGAGCCAAAAAGAGCTCTCTCAAAGTCAGATAAGATCGCCCTCTACTGCTGGTCATCATGCTCGTTTGGCAGATCGTGGCACAACTCTTCTGAAGGTTCCTCATTTGTTCTATGTTGTCCTACCATTCCCGACAAATAACATTAAGGAATTGAGTCCTCATGTTCTATCGTAGACAATCACACCACCTTCTGATTCAGTTGGAGTTGAAACCGCCAGTAAGAGATCCCCGCATGCTGCACATAAGGTGCGTGCCATCAGACAAGTAAAGCAAGAAGCTAGGCCCCTTGATAGAAAACTCAGCTCTCCAAAAAGTCAAACAGTCATGGCAAACAGCACAGGCGATACTTTTGCTAGGCACTATTATGGAAATATCAGCACCAAGGAAATGCTTTACGGAAACCAACATGCCAGATCCCTTCTTGTAGAAAGTATGCTGATCAACAATGAGCATTCCTTTGCTGCTATAAATGTCATTGACATGGGAGGAATTTGTTTAAGGTCTGCAGGCTGAATTAATCGTCAACATATTTAATGGAACCCCTTATTTGAAAATGTCTGCCTCTTTGCACAGGGATCCCAGATAGCTTATTTCAGCTACTGGGTTGCTCTACACTGCCAAGATGCCCTAGGCCAAATGTTGAACCCCTGTACTTCAGTTATAAGACAGAAAAAAAGTAGTCCTTTTTTCCATAAATGGTGGAAATGGCGTCCTTTTGGGAGTGAAGGCCAGAAGTGTATTTCTCAGGCATTCAAATCTAGTCTTCTTCTAGTAACATCCTTGCAGGTTCCACCAGCTATCCTTCGGCTGAATGGATACAGGCAGTAGAGAATATAGCTACTCTCATTGTGACACAAGCGCGACCTACATATATCTGTTTCCAAAATGTATCTTCCCTTTTCCTTATAAGGATGAGACATATTCAGGAATGCCCCCAAATCAACAGTATCAAGCTCACAAGAACTATAAGTATACTGAAAGAATATCAGGACTTAAAGCCTCTTCGTTTATGGCTACAGGATTCCAATTTGTTTCAAGAAACCTCAGTCTAGAACATACCTATCCCGATTTAGGCCTATATTCAGGAGTTTCATGGACTAGTTGACGGGGCTGATAAGGAGAGTTATCGGCCCTAGCAAGATTCTTAGATTTGTGGTTTTACCACATACTTGTAAATATATGCCTTGGGACCCAGATTAGCCACAGCAACCATGCTAAATGAGTTTGCTTGCCTGCTTCATGTGTTTCTAGGACCTGAGCTTCTGCAGGCCACTCAGGACGGCCAGAAGGCATCCGTCTTTGAGACTTTAGCTACCCGAGTCAAGATGGCAAATTGCTGCGTAGGGAGATAAGCACAGAGTGACTTAGCCAGAGAACTGGCAGATCTTTGGCCCACAGAACATCCAGTGCCACAATCTCTCATACTTGATTGTGAGCAGTGTGGTTAAGACAGCTGCAAGGTAACATTGGGCTCAAAGGAGTCCTGGAAAATGCAATTTGATCAGATCAAGGTCAGAGATTGTACAGAAGGCGAAATATGCAAATATAGGCCTTGCTGAAACCTGTGATCATTCTTCAGTTTCAAGCAAGGAGCCCCCACAGTAACAACCTTGTTTTCTTTAAAGATTTCAATATTCAATTAATTCAGACTACACTTTATATCCCTTTGAAAAATAAACCGTTTTTCAATTATAGAATCATTTGACCAAACAAGAAGAAATTCAGTACAAAAAGGGGAGTTCCACCGAAAAATGTGTCAGGATAAAAAATGATCACACAACCAGTTTTTCTCGGAATCATGCTTATAAAGAACCCCACTTTCATTCCAACAACTGACACCAGGTGAACCCTGAAAGTTCTGACAACTTCCATGATGAACTGTGAACAATGGAGAGCAGAATAAGATTAAGGACCTAAAATAACTGTAAAGAGAAACTGCCTGTAGTAAATAAGGATAACCTAATACACTTCCCAAAATAATTTTACAAACAGAAATCAAGGGTACAAAATGCTGAATTTAGAGGGGAAAGCAATATTATAAACACTGGTCCACACAGATCTCTTGCTGACGGTATGGAGTGAGAGGTGAAAGGGCACACATCAGATAGGCATTTTCCAGTTTAGTGTGCATTGCTCACCCCCATCTAGGGCTTAGTTACAATAACACTTACATTTTTGGGAGGATAGTGGCTCTGGGTGGGAAGATTTGGATACACAATATCTTTGCTTGTTGAGTGTCCTCATACCTAAGCCCTTCCTGTATAAAGTCGTTGTGCTTGGCAAGTAACACTACACTCTAATTATTCCCGGAATCTTTTCAGTGTCAATGTTTTTTTGTTTTTTATAATGCCAAGTGCTAAAAGCCAAAGCTTATAAAGAAAGGATGAGGTTTTCAGTAGGTATTTATGTAACTCACAAAGTCCCCCTTTTAAACGGTAGTGAATATAAACTCGGCTTTACATCACCAGTCGAGAGAGATCTGGTATACTTCAGCGTATTTTTTACACTCAAAACGGGCTTAAAATCTCCCTTCTTCTGTACACACCCTTCTTTTTCCCCCTTTGTATTAAAGGTCTATGGGGTTGAGTTTCTGGTTTTGATTTTACTTGCTGGGGATGGCCTATCTTGTATGATTGGGTAGTTTTGAGCTTTGTTGCATCTTTTCTTTGAGAAGCTCTCTAATAAAATCTAATTTAAACAAGCATTGGCAAAGCCAAAAGGTCTTGCCTATGCAAGAGCTATTGGCTTTGCCAACATTTTTGGCAATGTTGTACACCAGAGTGACTGCTGTTCAGCATGGCTAAAAGTTAGTAGGGTAAAGGAGAGCGACGTGGAGTGAAGTGCTGTAAAGTGGAGCAGAGTGGAGTGTTATAGAGTGGCGTGGAGAGGACTGAAGTGGAGTGTAGTGTCGTGGAGGGAGTAGAGTGTCGTATAGTGAAAGTGCATAGAACAGGAGCACAGTGTCAGATTTGAGTAGAGTGTCGTGGAGTGGTGTAGAGTGGAATGGCGCAGAGTTTGTTGCGTAGAGTGGAGTACAGTGTTGTACAGTAGAGTGGCGTACAGCGCAGTAGATTGTCGGAGTGGAGTAGCGTGTCATAGAATAGAGTAAAGTGGCATGAAGTGGCATACAGGGAGTTGCATAGAGATTCGTATAGTGGAGTAGTGTAGTAGAATGACAGAGTGGAGTAGAGTGATGAGGAGGGGCATAGAGTAGAATAGAGTTTAATGGAATAGAGCATCGTAGAGTGCAGTATCGTGGAGAGGAGAGGAGTAGAATGCAGTAGAGTGGCCTAGAGTGAAATGGCGTTAAGTACAGTGGTGCAGAGTAGATTGGCATAGAGTGCATTGGTTTGGAGTATAGTGGTGCAGAGTGCATGGGCGTAGAGTGCACTGATGTAGAGTAGCATAGAGTGCAGTGGCATAGAGTAGAGCGGTGCAGAGTAGATTGCAATAGCATAGAGTGGAGTGGAGTGGCGTGGGATAGAGTGGCATAGAGTGCAATGGCATAGAGTGCAGTAGAGTGGTGACGGAGAGTTGAGTGGTGCAGAGTAGAGTGCAGTCATGTAGAGTAGTGTGTCAAAGTGCAGGGTCGTAGAGTGGTGACGTAGAGTACAGTTGTGCAGAGTGGAATAGAGTGGCGTAGAGTGCAGTGACAGAGTAGAATGTTGTAGAGTTTAATGGCGTAAAGTTCAGTGGTACAAAGTAGTTGGCGTAGGTGCAGTGGCATAGGGTGCATTGGTTTTGAGTAAAGTGATGTAGAGTGCATTGGCATAGAGTGCAGTGGTTTAGAGTACAGTAGCATAGTGTAGACTGCCCTGGCAAGGAGTGGAAAGGCGTACAGTGCAGTGGTGAAGAGTAGATTGTTTCAGAGTTGAAAGGACTGGAGTGGTGCAGAGAAGAGAATAATGGTGCAGGGTAGAGCGCAGTGGAGTAGAACAGAGTGGAGTAGAGTGGCAGAGCACTGATTGCAGTGGCTTAGAGTGGAATGGCACAGAGTGGAGTAGAGTGACGTAGAGTAGATGGTTTCAGAGTAGAGTGGAGTGGTGCAGGGTAGAATGGAGTGGTGCAGGGTAGAGTGGAGTGGTATAGAGTAGTGGCGTAGAGAGGAGAGTTGCAGAGTGGAGTGGCTTAGACTGGAGTGGTGTAGAATACAGTGTCAGTGTGCAGTAGTGCACAGTAGACTAGAGTGGCACGGAGTGCATTGGCGTAGAGTGTAGTAGAGTGGCATAGAGTGGCGCAGAACAGAGTGGCAAAGAGTGCAGTGTTGCAGAATAGCATGTCGTAGAGTGCAGTGGTGTAGAGTAGAGTGGCGTTGAGTGCACTGGCAAAGAGTGGAGTAGAGTAAAGTGACGTAGAGTGCAGTGTCAGAGTATAATGGCATACAGTGCAGTGGTGCAGAGTAGATTGGTATAGAGTGCAGTGGCGTAGAGTGTATTGGTTTTGAGTAAAGTGGTGTAGAGAGCATTGGTGCAGAGTGTGGTGGCATAGAGTGCAGCTGTATAAATTGAGGGGTGTAGTGTGGAGTGGCGTAGAGTGCAGAGTCGTAGAGTATAATGGCGTACAGTGCAGGGGTGCACAGTAGTTTGGTATAGAGTGCAGTGGCGTAGGGTGTATTGGTTTTGAGTAAAGTGGTGTAGAGAGCATTGGTGCAGAGTTCAGTGGCATAGAGTGCAGCGGTATAAATTCAGGCGCGTAGTGTGGAGTGAAGTAGAGTAAATTGGCACAGAGTGGAAGAGAGTAGTGTATACTGTAGTGACAGAAGAGTGGCACAGCATAGAGTGCAGTGGCATAAAGTGCAGTAGCATAGACTAGATTGTTTCAGAGTGGAGTGGTGCAGGGTAGAGTGCAGTGGCATAGAAGAGTGGCATAGAGCAGAGTGGCGTCGAGTAGAGTGGCGCAGTGTTGATTGTAGTGGCACAGAGTGGAGTAGAGTGGCGTAAAGTGCAGTGGCACAGAGTAGATTGTTTCAGTGTAGAGTGAAGTAGCGTAGAGTTGATTGGTGCAGGGTAGAGTCAAGTGGTATAGAGTAGTGGCGAAGAGCGCAGTGTTGCGGAATGGTGTGGTGTAGAGTGCAGTGGTGCAGAGTAGATTGGCATACAGTGCAGTGGTGTAAAGTGTATTGGTTTTGAGTAAAGTGGTTTAGAGTGCATTGGCGTAGAGTGCAGTGGTGTTGAGTGGCGGGCAATAGCGTGGCATAGACTGCAGTGGCAGAGTAGATTGTTATAAAGTAGAGTGAAATGGCGTAGAGTGCAGTGGTATAGAGTAGAGTGTTGTAGAGTGCAGAGAGTGGATTGGCGTAGAGTACAGTGGCTTAGAGTGGCATAAAGTAGAGTGGCAGTGAGTGCAGTGTTGCAGAGTATACTGTTGTAGAGTGCAGTTGTGTATAGTAGAGTGGTGTGGAGTGCACTGGTGTAGAGTGGAATGGCGCAGAGTAGAGTTACACAGAGTAAAGTGGCATAGAGTGCAGTGGCGCAGAGTAGAGTGGTGAAGAGTATAGTGGTGCAGAGTAGAATATAGTGGCGTAGAGTGCAGTGGCACAGAGTAGAATAGAGTGGTGCAGAGTACAGTAGCGTAGAGTATAGTGGCATAGTGATTTGTTGCGGCGTTGGATGGCGTAGAGTGCATTGGCTTGAGTAAAGTGTACAGTGCATTGGCAGAGTGCAGTGTTGCAGAGTAGGGTGGCATAGAGTGGGCAGTGGTGCCTAGTAGAGTAGTGTGGGGTAGATTGCATTGCCATAGAACAGAGTGGAGTAGTGTAGAGTAGAGGCAAATAGTGGAGTGGTGCAGAGTAGAGTGCAGTGGCGTGGAGTGTGGTGGGGTAACGTAGAGTATGCAGGGTATGGTAGTGTACTACCATTACAGACAACACATCTTCCATTTAAATGACCATTACATTTGCACTCACATACAGTTTCACTGATAAAAGTATACAGTGCACAAACAATAATGTGTGGAAATGTCATCACCCAATGTATCGATTTGACCGTCGGCACAGTTAATTTACAGACGTTTAAATTTTGTTTTGTGTACAGCCTTTCTCAAGCAGACCCCACTAGCCAGCATGAGTGTCACATAAATCCTCTCACTTTGATGTCAGAGTAAGAAAATTAAACACCAAGCTCCCTGGAAGACACAGCCCGACATTTGACCTCTGTCTTTGAATGCACAGCAAATGTGACGAGATAAGAACAAGATTTAAAGGCCTGTTTATAGAAAGCGAGTTCGTGGAAGAATACAGTAAACAAGATTTGGGCAACGGGAGGGACAAACTCGAGCTGGACAGCCCAAAGCAAATAAAGCCAGCAAATAGCCAGAAAATGTTGAAACGATTTCTTCTGCTATGCATGCATTAAATGGAAGACAGGAGAACATCCATTGCATGAGTTTTCCTCAAAAATGAAAAACTTTGTTAGAGTATATTGATCTTGGGACTCTGGATAACTGGTTTTAAAAAATCTACTTGACACTATACTCGCTCTGGCTAGATAAGATACTCACTGTTAGAGATCCTTGCTGCACTGTAGTTGGTAGTTCGATTTAGCTGCCTGTACACAAAACTAGAAGAGAGACAATTTCTTAGTTCAACACCTGGAAGTACACATCTATGTCGTTCCTTTAGAAGTGGATTTTGACCAGCCAATTGTAAAATTCTCTGTTACTCCATGGAAAATGACTGCCGGTTTATTAAAGGAATGAAACTACACTGTACACTGGAAGCACGCCACCAAACACACAGAGGGAGATCTTAAAAATAGTAATAAAAAGGAAAATTCCTAGGTCTACTATCCATTATGCAGTTACAACCTCACATAGCTTATATGGTAAAGAAACATAGTTCCCTTACCACTTCACGGATGCTGAGCCAAGTTAAAGGAAAGGTAAGCACTATGACTAAAATTTACAGCAGCGGACAAGCATTGGCAAAGCCAGTAGGTGTTTGCTTTTTGAACTTATTTGCTTTGCCAGCCCTGTTCGACAATGCTGTGCAGCTGCAGCAAAACAAAAAAAAATTGCTGGTTGTGTCATACTGTAGGTGCACACATGCATCACACACATGCACCTACATATTACGCAGGCGCCATTTTCTTTTTTTCTTTTTTTATTAACCAATTTAAGATGTCAGACACGAAAGAAATGTTAAGTGTACAAAAGAGCTTTTTAGGTCTTGCCTGAGCCAGCGCATGCGCTACTCTGGCGAGACATTTAGTGAGTGGGCTTTAAAAAGCCAACCACAGCTTTTTGTGTGGCCTAGAGCGTGCGGTTACGCGCACAGTAACGCGCATTCCTCGCATCGCTCGATCAGGCGCCATCTGGCTTTCCTCTCACTTGCTCTCCCAAGCGCGCGCTTCAACGCTCCTCCCCCTCCCCCACCACAGAGCGCGTCTCGTTTTCTCTCTCTCTCCTGGTCTCTCACTTACTGCCCCTATAGCTCTATCTCTTCCTCCCTTTTTCTTTCTTTCCCGGTCTCTCTCGATCTCCCTTTTTTATGGAGTTTTTTTTATATATATAGCGCGAACTCGACTGAAAGATATTGGAGCGCTTTACATGAGCGCCCAATTACATTACACAAGGTCACACACATTCATGTTTATCTCTCTCTCCTCCCACCTCGTCTCTTTCTCACACACACACCCACACTATCTTTCTTTCCCTCCCTGTCTCTCGTCCCTCACTTTATGCCTCTCTCCCTCCCTCTTGTTTTGTTTCTCTCTCCAAGTCTCTCCTTTGTTCCCTCTCTCATCTTCTTCTTCCCTATTCACCCCTCCCCTTGCTGTTTCCTTTATCTCACACTCTAAAATCCTTCACGATAGCGTCTCCTATGCCGGACGCACTTTCCTTTCTCCTTCACACTGTCAGCGCTCTTTCCCAACACCCCACCCCCACACCTTTACCCCCCACCCTCACCTGACTTTACTCACTCCCTATGTGATCTTCTTCCTCATACTCCTACACTCGCATTCAGGATTCTCACCTTCTCTACTTTCTACACCGCGGAGCTTTCAGTGTTAGCCCATCCAGCCGTTCCTTTCTGGCTTCATTTAATGTCTTCTGCACAGAACGACTTTCCTCTCACTGACATTGCTTTTCTGCTCTTCTCAACCTTGGTGCTAAGAACTAAGATGGTTGGGGAGAGGGGGCGCGTGAGGAGCAAGGCATGTTTTGTTCCCATTGAGAGCAGAAACTATGTGCTGACACTGTGCATCCAACGCATGTTTTTCCTAAAGACATTATGAGCCATAAGCTAACAAATGCCAAGGTCCCTCTGTATTTCTTAGAAGTAAAATAATCCTTTCCCCTAGTGTGTTCTGTTCACAGCAATATCTGTTGTGTTGATGTAAATATTTAAATAATGGAGAGGGAAGGAAGACCTAGCCCCACCCAAAGAGCATTTCTAGACTCAGCCCACCTATCAGCTCCTTTGCTGAGTTTAACTGCCTCGTGTTAGGAGTGACCTATAAGTGAAAGGAGGCTGTTGTATGGACACCACACATTATTGAAAGAGGTGAATACGCAATTAGGATAGACCCCTTTGTTAGGTCGAGCCTAGCAGACAGCACAGGGTGTCTGGCTGGGAAAGATGTCTTGAGCGCTTACAGTGGGCTTAGATCCGCCCATTTCTTACCGCTGGTTGGCTTTAGTGTCAGTCTCGTTGGCTTACTTCTCATTCAATGGCCTGCCTTCCTCTTCTGTTATATTTCCCTCCTCTCGAGCATATCCTCTTTACCATTCTTTTGACTGCCTGACTTGTATCGTTCCACTGCTCGCATATAAGGAACTACTTTTTCTTTTGCATTCAGCACTCCATAAGAGGGTTTTGTTTGCTAGGTCTCTCCTCTTCTGCTGCTGCGCTCCTCGCCATGTTGCTTCCTATACTTCCCAGCTTGTCTATAAAAGCTGAGCAACAGGGATATTTTTGCAGAGGTATGGCTAAAAGGCGGAGGTTAAGGGTTGTTTTTGTTTTATCTTCTGCATTCCACTTATTGCCAGCGCTTAATTTGTTCAAAATTAAGTGCCAGGGCCCTTCTTGGAAGGCTACTCCAGCCTGCACCACTCATACCCTGCCAGCGCGACTATTGACTACCAATATAACACCTAAGCATCGACGCCCTACAAGTTTGACAATTCAGACGATTTCAGGCTACACAAAGCTAAAATAATAGCATGAGAAGCTGGTTTGATTAGTTTTCAGTATATATTGACTTAATAAACAACTGCTGTGTTCATCTCAAAATGAAAACAAGCATTGGCATAGCCAATAGGTCTCGCTTTTGGGACCCTATAAGTATTTAGTTATGCAGCACAATATCCTTGGTGCAACAACATCAACTGTTGCATGGCTAAGCACTTATAAGGTCCCAAAGGCGAGACCTATTGGCTATGCCAATGCTTGTTTTTTGTAGCGGACTGCCCAGAAGCAAATGGCAGCTGCCAGGCCCTACAAAAACAATAATTTAAAAAATGTAAATGTCCACAAGGGTTTGGGGGGAGGAATGGGTGGGTGGAGAATAACCTGGAGGGGTTAGAAATAAAAATGAAGCTGGGTGGGCAAAGGAGGGGAAAGCAGCACACGACGAGGAGAGCAAAATAGAGCTAAGGCGGTGGGGGAGGAGCACACGAGAGAGCAATACAGAACACACAAGGGCAGGGGAAAGCACACGAGAGAACAGCACACAGGAGAGAGATCAACGGAGAGCTCGTGAGTGGGGTATGGGTACTTGAGAGGAGAGATGCAGCAGACGGAGGCAGCTAAAAAACACATGCACCGTTACGGAGTGCTGAAAGAAAAATAGTAGTTCCCTAAAAGCGAGCAGTGAAACAATACAAGTCAGTCAATCAAAAGGGACAGTAAAGAGGCTATGCACTAGGGGAGGGACAAACGTGATGGATAAGGCAAGCCAGTGAATAAGAAGCAAGTAAATGGGATTGATAGAGCCAACCAATGGTAAGCAATGGGCAGGCTTCAAGCTCGCTAGAAGTTTTGGTAAGCCGACAATTGGTACTTCAAAACCAGACAGCTTGTGCTGACTGGTAGGCAAGACTTAAAAATACTACTCAATGAAAAATGACAAATCAGGGACAGTCTTAGCTTACAAAGTGAAGGTATAGCATCAATAAATGGGACCTAAAAATATCAAGCAATGCCAATAAGTCTGGCTTTACAAGAATGATGTATGGCAATGTAAAGCATTACAAGCATTACTCAGCCCCCTCATTCCTAACCACTTGCCTAGCAACCTTCAAAAAGGACCTCAAGCTCCTCCTATTTAACAGACATCTTGGTTAATTCACCCTCGACCAGACCTAAATCCTCTCTCCACTGCGCCCTGATCTGCCTTTGTTATATGATCCAACCATCTAAATCGATGCTTCAACTGTGCATGTCCTCTTTCTAATTTTTGTAACTGTCTCTTGTGGTAACTCCTCTACACATCCACTGATGTAAACGTCCGAGTTTAACTACTATTACTGCAACCCGCAGTAACCCTGTATCCTGTGTGTTGTAAAGCGCTCGGATGCCTTCGGGCCATGTCCGCGCTATATAAAATTACAAAGAAAAACCAACAAAATAAAACAAGTAACAGCAGGGGAATGAATATGTAGAATAATATTGGCGTAGGTTAAAAGGCCAGGTGCAGTTGCACTGTCATGCCAGACCTAAAACTCCATGTAGGTTATGGACTGCCCATCTCCTACTTTAATAGCATTACAATGTCGTGTGTGCCCCTGAAAGTTCAATCTCAGGCTGTTGTATAAATAAACAAAATTATCACAGTTGTGTGGAGGGCAAGCACTTTTTTGTGAAAGCACATAACACCTGCCCAATCAAAACAAAACATGTACTCCTGGCTCCCAAGATGTGGGTGGAGCATTTCTAGAAATGCTCACATAATTGTCGGACGACCGCTGTACTGTCAAGCCAGACCATAAAAATGAGGGCTCTAGCAAAAGCATTCTCCACTTTGAGAAGATGGTACCAATGAGAAAGAAGCAGATACACATTTCATAGCTGTTCCTATAACTGTTCATATTCAGAGAGAATCCCAAAAACATCTTATGGGCTGTACTATTCAGTCCCACAAGACACAGACTGGTTCCCGTAAAGATGGCGGCTCACAGCTGAACCGGCATTGAGGTCCAGCTCCCCAGAGTCCTGAAGTCCATCTAGTGGTGCCTAGGTCGGCAAGGCGCCCCCCAGGCCCCTTCTGTTCATTACCTGTTCTCCTGGGGGTCCCATAGATGGTTCGCTGGTCCTCAGCGGCTTCCCGGTCTTTTGTCCAGCCGCCAGCCTCCAGGAAAGGAGCCAGCAGCAACGGATTCGGTGACTGGCTCCAACTGGTGTTCGGTGGCAGAGCGAGTAGGAAGCCTAGCTCTTTGCCTGTTGACGGCCAAATCACAGAGTCTCCATTGCAGAGGAGTAAGGCTCTGGATCCACAGTGGGGTGTCGCCAGTACTGTAAGAAGGATTCAAGCCAGGATGCCTGTGAGGGGTGCCCCAAACAAAAGGGTGGGCGATTAGGAGCAGATACCTCCCACGCCTCCCATACCTCCCCGAAATTGAAAAAGAGCTTGCTGTCCGGCAAGGTGGGTGATGGCAGCATGAACATCTGCAGTGGGCTAAAGGGGGAGAAAGTTGTCACATGCCCCCTACCTCTCCCTTAAAGGTTCAGAAGAGGGTAGAAGACTCCCCTGTGTTAACCACCTTGGAGATATCCTCGAATGAGAAGGTACCTGGGGACACTGCTGTATTAGGTTTGGCTGGACTGGGGAGGGACAGCCGGTTACCCCGCACCCAATGTACAGTGAATGCATTTCTGACTGTGGGCCCACCTCTATCTGCTGCAACTACAGAGCCCCGGTTAGGATAATGGGCAGATGATTCCATCGGCAGCCGCAACTCCTTCCCTCTGTTCAAGTGAAGCTACACCTGGCAGTGAGAGGCTGATTCCCTTCGATCCTCACCATACCTCCTTAACTGGATCCTACGAAGGTCCCAGTGGCTCACGAAGTGGAGCCTTCAGCGGTTCACTGGAAACCGCCAATCATGCCACAATCTCTTCCGGCTGTTCAGCTCTTGTGCCCAGGAAGCATGGAGTTGGGTGGGGGGTGGGGGGGGGCATGGGTAAAGAGACCTTTTTAACATTTTCAGATCTGTCTGACAGTAATTTGGACAAAGGTCTCGAACAGGCGACTTATTCAGTATTGGCCTTTAATGCCTGCAATGATCCCTCCACGGTTACACCTGGGCGCTCCACTCCCTCCACTATTCCATCCCCACAAAGGAGTAAGGGTGATGGACTGCCCGCGGATTTAGCAGAGGGCCTTGTGTCAGCAGTGTTCAATCAAGGTCTAATTGATCCTGTTGCCCCACTAGAGGCGGAAGATGAGCTCTTATTTGATCCTGATGGAACTGAGTTGACGCCTACAAACAGCTCTCCCTTGGGGGGGTTCATGCCTAGCTGCACAATCTTGTTCCAACGATTTGGCTGTTCCTCCACCCCCCTCTGGATCCCTACCTACTGTCTCGGTACAGGATTCCCCTATGCTCAGGGCCATCTATCATCTTCTCCTGCAGCACAGAGAGGACTATTGCAAGGACTCAAGGCATTGAAAGCTGCCCACCTTAAGACCCAAGTGGCTCTCGGGACGTTGTCAAAAAATATGGACATTGTCCAGTCAGGGTTGGGGATAGTGGAAGCCTCCCAGGTGACTATTCAAAAGGCAGTGGAATCTGGGGATGGCTCAGCACGAGCTGCAAATTACCACTCTGTCGTCAAGGATGGAGGACTTGGAGAACAGGTGAAGTCAGAATAATCTGCGGGTCCTGGGGGTCCCGGAAGGGGCAGATGGCAACGATCCTCGTGGCTTCGCAGTTCGCTTGTTCCGAGAGGCATTCCCAGCTCTGAGTGACTGGGATATGGATTGTATGATACAGCGTGCACATGGTTTTCCCTTTCGCCCTCCCAGCAAACCCTCCCGGTACCCTCGGGCCATACTGATTTATATTGGGAATTTCATTCTTCGACAAGAGATCTTTCGGGCAACAACTCCTAAGCTGCTGGCCAAAGCATGTGACGTTGTTTTTTTTGTTTGCTCAGACTTTTGTCATCAAACAGTCGTGAGACGTTGGCAGCAGCGGGGGTACATTCAAGCTCTTCAGAAGCTTGGTGCTTCTGTTTCCCTTATGGAGCCTGCAACTCTACGGATTTGTAAGGATGACCAGATTCTTTGTTGTTATGGTGGTCATAAAGTTCAGGAACTGCTAACCAAGTGGCAACTGATGGGTGGGTGATGACATTTTATTATTGATTTATGTATATGCTTGGTCAGAGGGGTTTTCTACTTATTTCTGCTTGTTAATTCACTTGGTCTTCAATCTGGGCTAGGAGTAATCACTCACGGGGGTTCTAGGGTTGGATCATTTCTGCTTGTTGTTTGAAAGGTGTAGTACTTTTGTGGTGGGGTGTCGGTTAGGTGGGTCAGGGTCTCTTCTTATGGTAGGCTTTATTTCAGGGGGGTGTCCTTTTTTCCAAGGTCTTGGACTCTCAGATGGCGGGGGGGCGGTGCCACCTGCTGAGCAGCAGTGGGCTTTTCTGAATAAGAACCCAGGTTCAGGGGTTGGGCCCTAGGTGCGCGAGGCATAGCATGGGGAGGTGGATTGACTCACCCACATGGGAGTGTGGGGGGGTGGGTAGTAGATGAGCAGGGGATGGGGATATTGTGTTTGTTTTTCAGAGCTTTTGGGGCATTTCTTCTGATGATTTGACTTGGAGCAAGTTTGCCACGGCGTAAGTAATATGTATATTTTGATCTGGCAAAAGATTCACAGAGTTGGTACATTTTATTTTGCTGGGAGGAGGAGAAGCCCATGGATTTCGTGGGGGGTAATGGCAACAGCAAGCTATGGCGGAGGTCCTGGTCAGCAGCTGCATATTCTGTCATGAAACATCAATGGGGTTAAGTTGCTACATGAGCATTAACTTGTACGAGAAGACCTGAACATTCTTAGGCCACAAATCCTATGTCTCCAAGAGACTCATTTGTCTCAGACTGAGGGCCCAGTGTTGAAAGAACTCTAATATCAGACGCTATCCCTTTCACGCTATACTTCTTCCCAGAGGGAGGTTGCCCTTCTGGCACAGGATAGTCAGTGGGCGGTCCTGCGTCAAATGGCAGATCGGGAGGGGGGGCAGTGGTTGGTGGAGACTATTCAGAAGGACAGGAATCGCTCCACCATTTGCGCTCTATACAAGTCTAACACGGATGACCCGAAGGTTTTGGATTTTCTTTTATCTGCGCCGCATCTGAGTCCCACCCTATATTGTGTGTGGTGAATTTAACGTCACACTGTGCCCCAAAAATGATTTGGTATCCCAGCTCATATCCTTAGACCACCCTTTTAATGACCTAGCCCGCCTGGGCAACCACCGGCTCCAGGGGGGAGGGGGGGCGGGGCTGTACTGTAGTTAATTTCCTCATATGCTTTGGTTGATCTCTGGCGTATCAAGCAACCTAGGGATCCGGTATTTACCTTTTATTCCGCTCCCCATACGGTCATGTCAAGACTAGTAATGTTTCTGGTCAGCAATACTCTGGTTTCCTCTTCTAGGATCACACGGAATCAGAAGATCATTTCGGATCGTAACACCTTATCATTGTTCATACAACTCGGCGGGTCTACGCAGGCATCTGGCCCTTGGATCTGGACATTCGAGCACAGGTTGCTGTCGGAAGACAGCTATGTTAGTTCCATGAATGCTTGCATAAGAGAGTTTCTCACATTTAATATAGGGACAGCATCACTCCCCGTGGGCTGGAATATCCTTAAAGCCTCATGCCGAGGTCAGACTCTCCAATTTGCCTCTTACCAATGGAGGACGGCACTGGCGGAGGAAACAGTGATCTGACGGACTCTGAGGTCTGTGGAATCCGATCTAGAAAAATGTGTTAGTATAAAGGATGGTCCTCGGGCCGACCGGCTTTTGGAGCAGTCCACCGTTTTCTGAGCCTGCCTTAGAAAAATAATATGGGAGAGGGCAGTCAAAAACGGAAGGGCCCGACAGATGACATATTTCGGGAATAGTGAGGAAATGAGGCAGATTTTATCATTTAGGCTAAGAGAGATCTAGCGCGAATAGCATTCAGCAAATCAGGGATGAGAACGGATTTCTAGTTGCCGATCCAGCTTCAGTGAGTGAGATCTTTCGTCGGTTTTATCGGACCTCTATTAGGAGGACTGCTTTTCTTCCACCGAGGATATCTCACGATTCATCTGTCTGTATATAGACCACAGGACAGTCTAAGCTAGAGGCACCAATTAGTCTCTGAGGTCAAAGATGCCATTAGTTCCCTGGCCAGCAGGAAGGCCTCAGATCTCGACCAGATACCATTAGAGTTTTATGTCACCTTCTCACAGACTTTGGCCCCGGTGCTAAGGGATATTTTTAATTCTTTTGATCTTTCGGATAGCATTCCTTAGTCTTGGAGAGAGACAAATATTGTTATTGTTCCAAAAAAGGGGAAAGATCCTACATTCTGTGGGCCACATCGCCCAATTTCCCATATCAATTCCGATTATAAAATTTATATGCATTTCCTCTCTAATCAGCTGTCAGTAATTATCTCAGAATTGGTGGAGCCAAATCAGCCTGGTTTCATCCCTGGCATCCCTACGTCGCATGTAAATCCGGTAATTACGACTTTAGAGGTGGCCTCAGCTGGAGGGAGCCCAGTAGGTGTGATCTGTTTGGTCACTAGGAAGGCCTTCAATAGGGTTTCCTGGCCATTCCTATTGGGGGGGGGGGGTAATGGAGTTCGCTGGCTTAGGTTCCATATTATTTTCTAGGGATAGGCGCCTTTACTCGGGCCTTAAGGCAAGGATATGCAGCGCAGGCCTATTATCTGACCCTATTGTATTCTTCGCGGTACCCGGCATGGGTGCCCTCTCTCCCCTTAGTTATTTGCACTCTATATTGAACCAATCATTTAATCTCTTGAACAGAATGATGAGATACAATCTTTGAGGCTGCACCAAAATGAAGTTAAACTCCACACGGATGACATTGCTGTTTTGACACCTGCCCCAATTCGAGGTCTAAGGGCAGTGGTGGCAGCAGCCCAATCATTTGGGGAGGTCGCTGGCTACGAGCTAAAATCAGACATGACCCAGATTTTATCCAGTGTGGATCAGCTTGCCCAGGATCCGATGTGGGTGCAGTCCTTGGTTTATCTCGGGTTCATCTCAACAATCAATATCCCTGCTATTCTGGAGAACAACTTTGGGAAGTAGTATCAACATTCTGCTTTTCTTAAATGGAACCGTCTGCATCTGGGACTTATAGGTCGCTGTAATCTTAGTAAGATGATTATTTTTCCTCAGTATCTTTACTTTTTCTGCTGTATTACACTTTCTTCCAGCTGCCTTTTTTTTTATTAGAGTTGAGGCACTATGACAGAAGTTTATCTGGTCCTACTGTAAACCTCGATGTAAGATCCAGTTCTTACAGCAGTCTAAGGAAGATGGGGCGATATCGCTTCCTATTCTTAGGTTTTACTTTCTGGCGTCATTCTTCACACTACTCCAGTCGGTGTTGGTGGACACCGTGGCCACTGTGTGGCAAGTTCAGAGTTTCTTCCGCTGGGCGAATCAATAGTCCCTGGTTTGGGTATTGTCGACACAATGTACTTTAAGAATACTCGCTTTAAGACTTTAAAAGTCTTCCATTGTGTTTGGTGTTCCGTTAAGAAATTATTTTCTGGTATTACCCTGTTTTATCAGTTTACATACTTGGGCTATAATCCTAACTTCTTTAATAGTGTCCGTGATGGTTTACAGGAGATATTCGGAAAGGTCAATATTTTGAACTTAGGACAATTTTTTATTTGGGATATCTTTTCCTCATTCGATAACCTACAGCAACAGGCTTCCCTTCAGTCTATGTTCTTTTTAAGATATTTACAGTTGAGGCATTTTATTTTCAGTCTTCAGGAAGAGGATCTGAATTGTGCCGATAATCCCTGCTTGGATCTAATTAGGAAAATGCCATATAAGAAATATTAGGTTAATTTACAATCCAATCTATATTGCTTCATATAATCACGTCGATGACTTGTTCCAGCAGAGGGCTAAGTAAGTGGATCCCTCGGCCTAAAGCGGAAGTTACTGTTGCTGATCTCCAGCGTAGCAATGTGTTGCCTCATTCAGTTCTGAACATATCTCGTATCAAGGTACATCATCTTAAATTTATCAATAATCTGTATTATACCCTGCATCATCTTTTTATTAAGAAGCTACGGCCAGATCATCAGTGCTTCCGCTGTGGGCTGGCGGGAGCAAATACGGTTTATGTTTTCGCATCTTGCCCTGCGCTATGCCTGTATTGGCAATTCTTTTTTGGTAAGCTAGGTGGTATATCTAATCTGGTGGTAGCTGGAGATCCAAAGCTTATTATGCTGAGACATTCACCAGTTATTCCCCCCTTTTTATCAGGCATATATTTCTTTTTCATCACCTAAGCTAGGCTGGTTCTGGCACGATTCTGGCTCGCCAGCGAGTCACCCGATCCATGGATCTGGTGGCATAAATTCTTGCATACGAGCAGGCTGGAGAAGGTGTTAGTCAAGAAAGATCCTTGGAGGAAAAAGATGGGTCGGATCTGGGATCCTGTTCGGGGCTGGTTGGCCGAGGTGGCTGCTTCCCAGTGCTGGCTCGCCTAGTCTAGAGTACTGGTCCTATTTGTTTTTCCATGGTGATCTTGTTATGTTTCATATAGGTACCCTAATATAGGCCCGGGTAATATCTTACACCTTCACCTAAATTTCCCCCCATTTACTACACAGTAACGGACCTTTTAGGATTGAACCTTTACCTAGTTCTAGTCCTGGGCACAGAAGGAGGGTTTCTCCATGAACAATAGTGTCCTGTAACTTCATAAATAGACTCACACAGTATGAATGAATATTCATAAGGGTTCTGGGAAACCAGGCTGGGGCTACACCACCTGCATAATATCTACGTACAAGGTTCATCCCATACGTCATCCTTAAACCCAACAATGGCTAACACAAGAAACAAGGGACAAAGGAACCCTAGATACTTTCTGCATAAATACCACACATCTTGCTAGTGTTAGTTAGAGGGAACCGAGACTTCCAGGCTGACACACTGACCAGAGACGCTGAGGCTCCTGCATGCAGACGCTCCAGCTGACAGTGGTCTAACACATCCCTTGCAGGGTGTCCAACTCGAGACCAGGACGGGGTCCCACACTCTCTCTCCAGGTAATGGGGTTCGACCAAATCCTAGAGGGATTCTTGGCTTCACACCTACTCACATGCTAGGTACACTTAGGTACATCTATATAGGCATCGTAGGAGTACGCGCTTTCTTTCATCATGCATTTTATATCCATGTATGCATTTATGATTATTGCAAAATGGTAGAACTGTACTATCCATCTGTATTCACTATACTGCTGATTATATATATCTGCTACTGTCTCACAATTATTGCAGCACATATATTTTACACTAGAAGAACTGTACAATAAATACTTATTGTAACACGCCCGACTGCTTCTTCTGTGTAACTCTCTGAGACCGAATAAGTGAGCACGAGTGACTGAGCGAAAAGTAGTATATTGTTTCCACGATCTGAGGGATCAGGGTTGTCATGTTCTAAGGTTGCCAGAAACTATTCTCTCCCTGATAAGAGGAGACACTAGTGGCACTGTGAGCTAGCTAATGCAAACAGGCTAACATTTTCGGTGTGGGTGTTCAGAGTCAGTCTGCCACCAAGCCCACAGTTCATGTTATCCGAACGCGCAGATTCTGTATAGGTTATATATAGGAACTACACGACATGGCACCGCCAACGTTGGTTGGGTACTTATTTTACAGTAGAATCTGAGTAGTTCAGTCGTGCTATTCCCAGAGACCCCTGCTCACAAAACGCCAGAGACCTCTGGAGGGGGTAGGCACAAATTCCGCCACAGCTGAGTAGGCGAAAACATCCTATTTATTAGCTATTGGTTAATCAAGCTTGAAGGACACAGTGTTCCTAAAATTGTGCATAACACCTTATCTTAGTTCCCTTGAACAAACTTCTTCTTTACAAAAATGACTGAGACAGGAGATGACCCAGTAGTAAACCTACACATCTCAGACGAAGAAGATTTAAACGCAATTCAAATTGCACCTAAATTCAGACGTACAATCACCCTGAAACTGTTAGACAATGGTTTACAAGCTAGGGGTGGCTTAGTAGTCGTCGTGATTGAGGCACACGAATCAAACAAAACAGAGGTATTTTATTTGTGGGTTACATTCCCAGCAGCAAATGCAAGGACACAGACATTTCACTACTATACAGAAGGAGATGCACCAGTGGAATATTGTCAGTTCGAAGACATAGAGATTCCACTCACGTACCAGGAACACTTATACTGGTTTAAAGGCGCCCTACCCCACATATGAAATAGAGTAAGATTAGGCCCGCTCGGAGGAGAGGGGGCAACATGGCCGATATTAGCGGCCTACACACCACATCCTGACATTGACACAATGCCACAGGTAGACTTACTCAGACAACACAAGGATTTGATTAAAATTTACAGAAATTTGACACAATTTGTCATGAGGACTTTCACAGTCCAACCAGCAACAGTTGCAGCAAATGGTACCCAGTCTCAGGGTACAGCAACTAAAATCACACCACAAATATTACACGCAGTAATGGGCAAAATGCCCACGAAACGTGAACAAATACCATTCTGGGTAGCTCAGAAAATAACGCAGGTAGAGGCAGTATTCCAGAATACTACCCCGTATGAAAAACACAGAATTCTGACAATCTGCTTGCCTATGGGGATAACACCACAATTAGAGGATTGTACCACTTGGGGTACAGTCTTTGCTTCCATTTATACCACAACTCATGGTATCCCGTCATTAGCAGTAGTACCTGATGTATTAAGACAAATACAAAACGAGTACGGAGCAGAGCCTGCCCTAATCTTAGGGATGAAGTTACTAGGTAACTATGACCAGGTATCAGCCATAATACTAGCTAACATTAAAGGGGAAGCAGCTTCAGTGGCTATCCACCAACGCCTAAGGGAGTTCAGTCCGTTAGACCAACAACACGAACAACCCAAAATAATTGAAACTGCACATGCAGAATTAGGCAGAGACAGTTTAGGTGGGAAAGCATTAAAACCACAACTGATGGGCAGTTCTGAAAAGGACACTTCCAAGCAGACACCTGCTTCTTCTAAAAAGAAGAAAGATAATAAAAAAGAACAAAAGTTTAAAGGAAACAGATCTCAATCCAGAGGCAGATCTCCTCCACAGGAGCCCTCTGAAAAGAGGTACAACCTCAGGAATAGGGATAATATTAGGAAACCTGACAGGTATCAGGATACTGATACACGTTCCTCTCGTTCCTTTCAGGGCTCAACTAAAAAACTCAGAGAGAGAAGGACGGTCAGAACACAAAGAAGAGCGTACAAAGTCCAGAGACAAGCAGCACGCTCAAGACTATACTTCCAAACAAGCATTGGCATAGCCAATAGGTCTCGCTTTTGGGACCTTATAAGTGTTTAGTTATCCAGCACAATACCCTTGGTGCAACAATATCAACTGTTGCATGGCTAAACACTTATAAGGTCCCAAAGGCGAGACCTATTGGCTATGCCAATGCTTGTTTTCCTTCTTATGATCCATTTTTCTAAATCCAGCATTGATAAATGTGAACGTATCTAGGTAAAAAAATGTATGGCCACAAAGTCTCACAAAATATGCAAATTTCACATCATGTGAATTTAACATCACTTTAAATTTTGTGAGACTTTATAAGTGAAAAGTTTTGCTCATTTTGACGCATAGCATATACGTTGGATAAATAAAATGCAGTTAGACAAGGATGTGGATCTGCTCTGAAAGTTTTGTAGTTACATTACATCGGAAGGAGGTGCACTGACAAACAGTTGTCATTTGCTGCACATTGCATAAGCTGCAGTTCTCAATACTTCTAGCAGTATGCAGATGGGAAGCAACAGACACTGCTAACCACAGACCCGAATCCTGCGCATGAAAGACCAGTACCCACCTGCCAATCTGAGAACAAAAAGCAATCAAAAGACCACTCAGAGTTTTACATGGTAAATGAGAAAGTAAGTACCAGATTAATCACCGTCAGCACACAGACATGCCAGACTCCATATCTTTGCAGCTGCCATTTTGTGGTTAGTGTTGAAACAAGGTAAGGTTACCTACTACCTGAGCTGATGCAGTCACAACAGCGAGTTTACAGGATATGAAACCATTAAACTGATTAGGTAGATAAAATGAAATTGGTTGAACGGTTCTGGCTGACTACAGGGTCAGTTTTCAAAAACGAATAGTTTCTTACCTGTCGGTATAGTTTTGCAGCTTGAAGACTTTCTGGATTCACTATGCTGTGCATTATTCCGCGGTCTAGTGGTTGGGTCCGGAATCGTAGTCTTTTTTCTGTTTGTTTTTTTTTTTTTGTGTAGCCCAGGTGGGCGTCGACGCCCCACCATTTGGTGTCCTTCCGTGACGTCGGCGCGCTTCCTCCGGAAGCTCCCACCCTTGGGCGCCATCTTCGGATTCTTTTTTTCTTGTCTTGTGCTTGTTGTTTATCCTTTTACCCTTTTAAAGGTGTTTTCCATTTGTTAGTCCCATCTTCCTCCTGTCTCATCTTTCTGGCGGAGGCGGGTGGGTTCGCTAGTGAATCCAGAAAGTCTTCAAGCTGCAAAACTATACCGACAGGTAAGAAACTATTCGTTTTGCAGCGTGAATCTTTCTGGATTCACTATGCTGTGCATAGATTTTGTAGCGGTTTGCTATATTTGTGGCGGCTGGGTGGAAGATGAGCGTTGGTTGTTGAATATATGTTGAAGCACTTTTTGACCTACTTGTGCTTCCTTGTTCATCTGTATATCCACGCAGTAGTGCTTAGTGAATGTGTGCACTGAAGCCCATGTTGCCGCCAGGCAAATGTCTTGGATAGGTGTGTTTGCTAGGAAGGCTATTGTTGCTCCCTTTTTCCTGGTTGAGTGAGCCTGAGCTGCTCCCTGTAGCTCTTGGCCTGCCTGTTTGTGGCAGTATTGAATTGTTTGTGCGATCCATCGTGCAATGGTATTTTTAGTCACTGGTCTGCCCAGGAAACTGCTTGCGAAGGACACAAAGAACTGCTTTGTTTTTCTACAATCCTTAGTCCTTTCGATGTAATGCATTACTGCTCTCCTGGCATCCAGAGTGTGCAGTGCCCTCTCAGCGCTGGTGGATGGTTTCTGGAAGAAACTGGGAATTTGTATAGTTTGGTTTATATGGAACCTGGACACCACCTTTGGCATGAAGTGTGGGTCCGTCCTCATTACCACCCTGTCATTGTGAATCTGAATGTAGGGTTCTTGTAGTGTGAGTGCCTGCAACTCGCTCACCCTACGTAGCGAGGTAATCGCTACCAGAAAGGCCGTCTTTATTGTGAGCATATGTAGCGATGCCTTGTGGATGGGTTCGAACGGTGCTTTCATAAGCTGTGTTAGAACTACATTGAGGTTCCATGCAGGCGGTGGCATCCTCTTTGGCGGTGCTATTCTTTTGGCTCCTTCTAGGAATCTTTTTACTACTTGAGATGTAAAGAAGCTTTTCCCTGTTTCTCCTCTTGTATAGGCTACTATTGCTGCCAGGTGCACTCTTAGAGAAGTGCAGCTTAGGTTACTTTTTAGTAAGTGTGTTAAGTATTTTAGCACAGTTGATTCTTTAGTGATTCTCCTGTGGAGCTTTTTGTTGATGCACCATTCAGTGAATCTCTTCCACTTTGCTGCATAGCATTTCCGTGTGGTGGGTCTCCTCGCTTCTCGCAGCACTGCCAGCGTGCTTTGTGGAAGCTTGAGGTGAGCGAACTCTAAGTCCTCAGGAGCCACGCTGCTAGGCTGAGGCTCTCTGGTTCTGGATGGAGTACCCTTCCGTTTTGTAGCGAGAGCAGGTCTTTCCTTCTTGGGAACTTGTGTGGTGGTCCCTGTGCCATCTCCACGATCTGCGAGAACCAGGACTGCCTGGCCCACTGTGGTGCTACCAGAATTAGTGTCATGTTGCTTGTTCTGCATTTGCTGAGCACTTTGTGTATCAGCGGTATCGGTGGAAAAGCGTAGGCAAATGTCTTTGACCAGCTCATCCATAGGGCATTTCCTTGGGATTGATGGCCTGGCTGCCTGGATGCGAAGTATTGGCATTTTGCATTCTGGTGTGTTGCAAACAGGTCTAGTTGTGGGGTCCCCCACTTCTTGAATAGTTTTTGCGTCTCCTGCGCGTTGAGCTCCCACTCGTGTGAGATTGACGTCTGTCTGCTCAGTCTGTCTGCTTCCACATTGTCCTTCCCTGGCAGATGTATTGCCAGGAGGTCTATTTGTAATGGAATTGCCCATTTCCATATCTGTTGCGCTAGATCTGAGAGCGCCACTGAGTGTGTTCCTCCCTGCTTGTTGATGTAGAACATCGTTGTGGTGTTGTCTGTTTGTACTAACACTAACCCTGGGCGGCAAATTCCGTTCCGCTCGCGGAACTTGCGAAATTTCGGCATTTCCGCGTTCCACGCGGAACGCGGAAATGTCGAAACTTCCGCGAGCGGAACGGAATTCGGGTATAAATAAAGCAGGTGCCCGAGTTGAAGCTCAAATTCTGTGAGCGAGGTTGTGGCTAAGCAGATGTGCCTTCTCTCCATTTCTACCCTGAAAAGTTAGCTGTAATCCTTGATGGAGGTCTTTGCATCCTTGATTTTCTCGAGCGCAATCCTCGTGTAGTTCCTGTGTTACCAGGAGGTTCCTTCTCCTCGTCTGCCGCTGAGATCCTGCTCTGACCCTTTATAAACAAGAGGCATGTGAACGGGCCTAGAAGCCCCGCCCACATACACTAGCGGTATGTAACATCTACCCGCCCTTTGCCCAGAATGAAGGACAGCTTAATCGAAGGACCCCGGTGATTTTCTCGAGCGCAATCCTCGTGTAGAATTCGTGAGCGTGGTTAAGCAGATGTGCCTTCTCTCCATTTCCACCCTGTAAAGTTAGCTGTAATCCTTGATGGAGGTCTTTGCATCCTTGATTTTCTCGAGCGCAATCCTCGTGTAGTTTCCGTGACCAGGAGGTTCCTTCTCCTCGTCTGCCGCTGAGATCCTGCTCTGACCCTTTATAAACAAGAGGCATGTGAACGGGCCTAGAAGCCCCACCCGTTTGGCCTCGCCCCACATACACTAGCGGTATGCAACGTCTTCTCTCCCTTTCCCCACTATGATGGACAGCTTAATCAAAGGACCCCGGTGCTTTCGGCGCGGTGGCAAAGTTACAGACACACAGGTCACTGGGGAAAATTCTTCAGGTCCTTTACGCAGCTGTAGTGTAGGAAAGGCACTATACATTTACCCAACGAGGTAGCACTTACTGATTAGCCAGTAGAAAGTACTCCAGCTGAGTAGAGGTATTGCACAAAACGGAGGCATCTTCTTGGATAAATATGCAGGGTAGGTGTGCAGAATTCGTGAGCGTGGTTAAGCAGATGTGCCTTCTCTCCATTTCCAACGTGAAAAGTTAGCTATAATCCTTGATGGAGGTCTTTGCATCCTTGATTTTCTCGAGCGCAATCCTCGTGTAGTTCCCGTGACCAGGAGGTTCCTTCTCCTCGTCTGCCGCTGAGATCCTGCTCTGACCCTTTATAAACAAGAGGCATGTGAACGGGCCTAGAAGCCCCGCCCCACATACACTAGCGGTATGCAACGTCTTCTCTCCCTTTCCCCACTATGATGGACAGCTTAATCAAAGGACCCCGGTGCTTTCGGCGCGGTGGCAAAGTTACAGACACACAGGTCACTGGGGAAAATTCTTCAGGTCCTTTACGCAGCTGTAGTGTAGGAAAGGAAAGGCACTATACATTTACCCAACGAGGTAGCACTTACTGATTAGCCAGTAGAAAGTACTCCAGCTGAGTAGAGGTATTGCACAAAACGGAGGCATCTTCTTGGATAAATATGCAGGGTAGGTGTGCAGAATTCGTGAGCGTGGTTAAGCAGATGTGCCTTCTCTCCATTTCCAACGTGAAAAGTTAGCTGAAATCCTTGATGGAGGTCTTTGCATCCCTTGATTTTCTCGAGCGCAATTCTCGTGTAGAATTCGTGAGCGTGGTTAAGCAGATGTGCCTTCTCTCCATTGCCACCCTGAAAAGCTAGCTGTAATCCTTGATGGAGGTCTTTGCATCCTTGATTTTCTCGGCGCAATCCTCGTGTAGTTCCTGTGACCAGGAGGTTCCTTCTCCTCGTCTGCCGCTGAGATCCTGCTCTGACCCTTTATAAACAAGAGGCATGAGAACAGGCTAGTAGCCCCGCCCACATACACTCGCGGTATGCAACGTCTTCCCGCCCTTTCCCCACTATGATGGACAGCTTAATCAAAGGACCCCGGCGCTTTCGGCGTGGTGGCAAAGTTAGACACACAGGTCACTGGAGACAATTCTTCTGGTCCTTTGCAGCTGTAGTGTAGGAAAGGCACTATACATTTTCCCAACGAGGTAGCACTTACTGATTAGCCAGTAGAAAGTACTCCAGTTGAGTAGAGGTATTGCACAAAACGGACTCATCTTCTTGGATAAATATGCAGGGCAGGATTCATTCTGGGCTGGCACGATGCTCCTGCCACAAAAATTAAACCTCAACAGGAAGCACTTACAGATATAAAGGGGCGCAGCAAAATCTCCGCGAGCACGCGAAATTCCGCGTGCTCGCGGAGATTTTTTGCCGTTTCGCAGAATTTCGCGGAACGCAATTCCGCAAATTCCGCCCGCCCTTAACTAACACCCTTTGGCCGTACAGCTGTTTCTGGAACGCTTTTAGGGCAAGGAACACGGTCTTGAGTTCTAGGTAGTTGATGTGTTTGACGGCATCTGTTTGTGTCCATAACCCCCTTACCTTGAGCAGTTTCATGTGCGCTCCCCACCCCATCTGGGATGCGTCTGTTGTGATGGTCACTGTTGGAGTTGGTGGTGTGAATGGGTTTCCCCTTGTTATGTTGCCCCTGTTCCACCATGCTATCTCTTCCTGCACTGCGTGCGTTACAACCACTAGATCTTCCCAACTCCCTGTTGACTGTGACCATTGCTGTTGCAGCCATTCCTGGAATGGTCTCATGTGTAGCCGAATATTGGGGACTAAATGTATGCAGGATGCCATCATGCCCATGAGCTTGCTCACTGTCCTCACTGTCAGACGTTGCCCCTTCAGGTAGCGGCGAGTCTCCTTCAGTAGTGCGAGGATCCTTTTCTCGCTGGGGAACACTCTCCCCTGAATGGTGTCGATCTTCGCACCCAGGAAGATCTTCACTTGTTCTGGTTCCAGCGATGACTTCTCCTTGTGTATGGAGAAGCCTAGTTTTGTCAGCGTTTGTGTGACTTGCTGAGTATGTAGTTTGCATTGGTTGTAGGAGTTCGCTTTTACCAACCAGTCGTCTAGGTAGGGGTATACGTGTATCCCCTGTCTTCGCAGATGTGCTGCTACGGCAGCTAGGCATTTGATGAATACTCTTGGCGCTGATTTGAGGCCGAAGGCTAGGGCCGTGAACTGGTAGTGCGTCATGCTGATGGTGAATCTGAGCAGACGCTTGTGTCCTTGGTTTATGGGGATGTGTAGGTAGGCATCCTTGAGGTCTATTGTGGACATAAAATCCCCGTGCCTTATTTGAGGTATGACCTCTTGTAAGGACGTCATCTTGAACTTTTGAGTTTTGATGTATTTGTTTAGGAACCGTAGGTCCAGTATGGGCCTTAACGTTTCGTCTACTTTTGGTACGAGGAAGTAGTTGGAGTACACTCCTGTGCCCTTTTCTCTGTACGGCACCTTTTCTATAGCCTGTTTGTGGAGGAGTTCTTGTGCTTCCTGCCACAATAGTGACAGCTCTTTTGTTGAATGTTTTTTGTTTGTTGGCCTCTTGTTTGGTGGCCTCTTTACGAGTTCTATGCAGTAGCCGAACTGTATGATGTTGAGTATCCACTTGTCAGTTGTTATCTTCTCCCACTCCTGGGAGAAGTGTTTTAGTCTTCCTCCTACGGGCGTTGTATGATGGTAAATTTGTAAATTTTGTCTGTGTCCTTTGTTGTGCCGCGGCACTAGCGATGTTGGGGGTGCGGGCACGTGTTGTAGTGTGGAGTCACTTGGGGGCGGGCTGCTGGCCGCCTCTTCTTGTATTGCCTCGTCCGTTTGGTAGGCTACGAAAGGACTGGCCCCTCTGTTGGTTCTGCCAGCCTTGTTGCTGCTGACCCTGTTGTGCCTGGCTGCTTCCCTGAAATGTTTGCTGGAAGGCCTGGTGCGATGTTCCCGGCTGGTTCCACCTCTGCCGTTTGGTCTTCGTGAGGGGGTGCCCCTTCTCATACCCCTGAACTGTAGTGCTCCCATGGACCTTGCCGTTTCGTTATCTTTTTTGAGCTGCGTCAGCGTCTCGTCCACGGGCGTGCCGAACAGCTTTTCCCCGTTGAAGGGCAACTTCAGGATGTTGTTTTGTACCTCCGGCTTGAACCCGGAGATCCTGAGCCAGGCATGTCTCCTCTCTGTCACCCCGATCATCATCAGCCTGCTTGATGTATCAGCTGCGTCTAGGGCCGACTTTAGGCAGGTGTTGGCCATGTTCTTCCCCTCCTCCACCAGGTGTGCCGCTCTCTGCTGGTTTTCTGTGGGGAGCAGTTTGAGCAACTGCCCAACTTCTTCCCAGTGCTGGTAGGCGTGCCTATTTATAAGGGCGTTGGAGTTGGCAATTCGCCAATGTATTGCCGCATTCCTTTCAATTTTCCTCCCTGTGAGGTCTATCCTCTTGCTCTCCTTGTCTGGGGGCGGACCGGAGTTTGTGGGAACGTTGGCCCTCTTCCTGGCTGTTGCTGTTATTATTGAATCAGCTGGCACAGATCCCTGGATATATGGTGGATCCTTTGAAGAGTGTTTATATTTTTTCTCAGTTCTGGGTGTGACCGATCTGCAGGTAGATGGCTCCTTGAAAGCTTCCCTGCCTTGGTCTAGCACACTAGGGAGCATAGGAAGGAATTGGCTCCTAGTTTGTGTTGGTAGCAGTGTTTCCAGGAGAAAACAGGCTTTAGGCTTTTCCTCCTCCATTTCCACTCTATAGGTGGCTGCCGCGTTCCTGGCGACCATGTTGTACACTCCTATGTCGTCCGGCGGCGAAGGCCTCGACGGATATGTCTCCACGGCCTCCTCCGGGTCTTCGGCGTCGAGATCCTGCCATTCCAGGTCTTGAGCCTCCGAGGGTGTCGAGCCGTAGTGCTTCTGCTGGTCGTCAGCACCCTCCGTATAATCGTACAGGACCTCTTCGTCCTGTTGTTCCGACGGTTCGGGAGTTTTCGGCGGCTCGGTGCTGTCGAACTCCTCTTGCGTTTCCGCTTCGACGACCGTCGAGGGCTTCGAAGGGATGGTGTATCTACTCATCCGGTCGCCGAAGTCCTTCTTCTTTTGGATGATACTGGCCATTTCGGCCTCGAGCCTTTTCTTCTTCCTCTCCATCTCCGCCGCTTGATCGGCGTCGAGAGTTTCGGCAGTTCTCTTCGAGGTCGTAATTGACGTCGGAGGTGCCTTCTGCTCTTTCCCTTCGGCGTCGAGTGCGGTTTCTCGGAACCGTGCTTCGACGACCTGGGTGTGTCAAGAGCTTTCGCCGACCGGGAGTCCTTTCGAAGGATCCGCTGGGCTGTTTGTCCCTGGATGCAGCTTCGGTCGTCGAGTGCTTCGACGCCGGTGCTCCTTTTGAGGACTTTGGCTCGGATTTTCGAGAGTCTGTCGGGGTTCTTTGGGTCGACGTGTCTCTTACCTCCTTCCTGGAAGTGTTATCGGTCTCTACGACGTGCAGTCCTCTGGTCCCTCGGCGATGTTGTCCTCTTCCCCACTGGAGAGGCCCAGGTCCCGCAGCGACGGAGGTGGCCCTTGGCCCTGCATGCTGTAGTTTGCTGTCCTCTGTCTGTCCCTCACCCTGAGGGTCTTGGCGGCGAATGCTGTGCAGGCGTTGCAGTCGTCGCTTCGATGGTCGATCGGTAGGCAGAGGTTGCAGACTGGATGTTGGTCTTTCTGTGCGAACTTGTGGTGGCAGTTACGACAGAACTTGAATGGTGTCTTGTCCATTCCCGCGCTCAGGGAGCCCCCTGTGTGCGCATTCTCCGTTGGACGTCGAAGTTTCTTCTACCTCTCACCAGCTTCGTCGTCCCGGTAGTATGTTCTTTGTCTTGTGATGAAGATCTCCAATTTTTCTCGGTTCTTTCTGCTTTTCTCTTACTTCTTCTCTCCTCTTCCAACTCTGGAGCTCTTCACGACGATCCAGACCCAACGGCGGAAAAAAGAATCTGAAGATGGCGCCCAAGGGTGGGAGCTTCCGGAGGAAGCGCGCCGACGTCACGGAAGGACACCAAATGGTGGGGCGTCGACGCCCACCTGGGCTACACAAAAAAAAAAAAAAAACAGAAAAAAGACTACGGTTCCGGACCCAACCACTAGACCGCGGAATAATGCACAGCATAGTGAATCCAGAAAGATTCACGCTGCAAAACCACATTTCCATTTAACTCAATGCCGTACTACACTATATTTTAAGAACTTCAAGGAGCTAGACAGCGCTTTATTCCGACGGTTCAGCTGGTAGCCCGGCATCGCGCTCAAGGCTCAATATGTTGCGTCGGTCAATGGGCACGTTGGCGAGTGCACAATGTATACCGTCTCATGAGCATAAAGGCTGTGTCGTCAATGGTTACCTTCATTGAAACCCGCACAGAGGAGTCTAGTGAGCATTAATTGTTCCATAGTCTTCCGCGACGGGGAGAGAGCAGCCGTCTTACACCAAGATACACACACCGAGGACTTGCACTAGGCACCGAAGAGAGCATGGAGTGGGGAAGCCAACCAGAAGGTAGTGGTAATGATCATATATATAAAATGAGAAAAACAGCAATCCAGTCTGAGTACAGAGATGGCAGGGGGAAGAGGATAGACACCTAGCAAGATCGAAGGAAGAGAGAAAGTGGGAGGGGGAAGAGGAGGTGCCGTGCAGAGAGAGGAAGAGGAGGTGCAAGAAGAGGCAAAGGTAGGCGCCGAAATCGAGAACATGGACTAAGTAGGCAAGAGATATGTAGGAAGAGGAAAGTAGTAGCAGAAGGGGAACAGTCAGGCGACGGAGGGATGCAGGGAGAGAGTAGTAGTGGATTTAAGGTGGGGACAGGGTGGTAGAGAACAAGAAACAGGTGAAGCACAGATGAGAACACAGGAGAGGGCAGAAAGAAGGCAGCTAAGTTAAGGCTCAGAAGCGGAAGGGGGTGTCGGTGGATGAGCCAGGAGGAGGTTGCGAGATGGGAGAGAGGGGGAGACAAGACAGGGAGAGTGAAGGAGAGAGGCAGGGGTATAAAGCAGAGATGAATTAGAGAAAGAACGACGCAAAGGATAAGGTAACGTGGCCGGTTACTGCAAACGCTTGTGAGCATGCGCTGGCTCAGGCGAGACCTAAAAAGAAGAAAAGCCAAAATCCAAACCTCAGTTTAAGAAGAAGAAAGTTGCAGGTATAAAGATCAGACATGCCCAGAATTCTGAGGACACAACTTCTGAACGGGGAATGGGCTCAGACGATGCTAGACAGCGCGGCAGAAGTAACAATAGCTTGCCAGAACCTGATGGAATTTCTGGTGACAGCGGACTTGAATGATTACATCACAGTGGAAACACCAGATACAAGGGTGAGCGTCCCACATAAGTTACACAAAATAACACTCCAAATGGAGGGGGACAAGCCCAGGAAAGTTAAAGGACTCTTTTGGGAAAACCTATCATCTGGTTATGATATCCTATTAGCTGAACAGGATTGGCCGCCAGCATTCGTTATGGAGTGCCCTAGGGGGTAATTTTTCCAGCATTTTCCGACCTCGTTCCCATTCATCTTAAACATGCATATGCTCAGGAGTGGGCAGTTGCCCTAGCTCCAGCATTGTACAAAATCATGCCGGATGGGATGAGGATTCAACCCGTTAAAAGTTTCACCAAATGCACAGAAGCAATATCCAATAAAGCAAGAAGCTACAAAACAGGTCAGGGAGAGCTTAGATTAACTTGAATACCAAGGGGTGATTGAAACATGCACCTCACCAATGAACAATCCTTTGTTTCCCGTATCAAAACCGGACAACTCATATCGTCTAGTTTTAGATTACAGACATTTAAACGCTTGCACTAAGACGTTCGCTGTCCAAAATGCACACAGTGCCGCATTAATGAATAACATTGTGCGGAAGAAATACAAAACTACACTTGATATCTCAAATGGATTTTTCTGCCAAAATATAGCGCCTGAAAGCAGGTATTTGACCGCATTCTCAGCGTTGGGGTCCCAGCGACAATTTTGTCATCTCCCTCAAGGGTATAAGAATAGCCCGGGGGTATTTTCAGCAAGAGTAACTGAGTTACTCCAAAATTTTGATGAGGAAGCATTGTCCTATGTGGATGATATTTATCTAATGGACGATGACTTAAAAAGACACTTGACCAGGGTAAGCACCATAATTATGAGATTCGCCTCTGAGGGCTACAAATTTAATCTTAAAAAATCAAAAATCGCCCACCTCAATGTCCTGTTTTTAGGATATGAGCTGTCAAGTGAAGGGAAAAGTCTGGTAGCTAACTTTTAGAAAAGTGTGCGCTCCTCCAAAATCATTAAAAAATTTACAATCAATACTGGGATTCCTAAATTTCAGCAGAACATACATTTTGGGTTACGCAGAAAGAGTAAAACCTTTCTACAACTTAATAAAACCTGACTTTTCAGTTAGACAATGGACACAGGAACACACAAACATCCTACGTTCACTACAAGAAGACATGATAGCTTCAAAACTCCTACAGACGAGAGTAAACGTACGCAATTTAGTGATCCGTGTAATAGCGGGTCAATACGGGTACACCTACTCAATCTTCAATGAAGGCGAAACAGTACCAACCGCTTACAAATCACACCTGTACACAAACGCAGAAATGCGTTTCACTTCAACAGAAAAAATCCTGACAGCAGTTCAGACCGCTGTAGCAAGAGAAAGAGCCCTGGCCCAGGGAAAAACGCATAATAGTCGTGACCCCAGTACCAGCTTTAGAAGCGGTTACAAAAGCTAGCATTCCAAATGCTAAAGCCTTACATCTGAGATGGATACAATGGGCTAATTCCCTTACTGCAACGGATGTTGAATACAGATTTGATCCAAGTCTAAAAACACAGGCATTCCTGCAATACGAACAAGAATATCCTCTACCAAACGAAATCTTGCCTCTAGATCAGTATGAATATATTATTTACACTGACGGATCTGCTCAACCGGCCATAGGGAGTAAGTAACAATACAGCGCAGCATGTGCAATCGTTAAAGGTTGCATGCAGGATGGAAAATTCCATCCAAGTTACACCAAAACGCAATCTCTAGGAGACTGCACGGCTCAGTTGGCAGAGTTAAAAGCACTAATACTAGCACTGGTGAATACGGATCACGAATTCCCCACACTTATAGTGTGCGATTCCTTTTACTGTGTACAATCATACAATGAATATTTACATCAGTGGGAATTAAACGAGTTCAAAGACGCAAAAGGTGGCACAATTAAGCATAAAATGCTATGGGAACAGGTAGTTGAGTTGAAGAATGAACTACCAAGGGCTCACGTGATTCATACACTGAGTCATCAACGTGATGGCGTTCACATTGAAGGGAATTCATTGGCTGATTAAGCCGCGAAGGGGGCTGTACGAACGGCTTCCGTAGCTGCAATCACTCGTTCAAAAACGAGGATAGACGGTGAGATTATGGTCGCTGTCATTGCTTCAAGCAAAAACAGCGGAACAGTACCAAAAAAATGTCCACTCAAGTACTCCTACAAGTTAGATGCAAACAACATTCCATATGCTCATATTCCTGGAGTGGGGGACAGAGTAATACCAAATATGGATCGTAGGCAAGGTTTGATTTTTGCAGCACACAAGGGTTTGAGCTCTGCGCATACAAGCGCTACAGCGACTATTTCATTGTTGAAACAGCGCTACTGGTGGCCAGGTCTAACAAAACAAACTAAAGATTTTGTCTTGAAATGTGACATCTGTCAGCAGATAAAAGGCTCCACCATAACACGTCCAGCGCAGACACCATTGCTGATATCAGACAGACCACTCGCTTGTGTATATCTGGACCACTGCGGCCCCTTACAATCAGACAGGGTTTACAAGTATATCATGGTTGCAGTGGATTCCTGCTCAAGATTCCTATGGGTTAGGCCTCAGCGCTCGGCTGACGCTCGAACTGTTATAAAAGATTTGCGAGTCTTTATCCGGACATACGCAGTTGGCACGTTACATTCTGACTGTGGCCCGGCGTTTAGCTCTCGGGCTTACAAAGAGGCCATGGAAAGTATGGGCGTAGCATTGCGGTACTCCTCTCCGTACCACCCTGAGGGAAATTCGGTTGTGGAGAGGAAGAACCGGGACCTAAAGCAATCTTTAACAGCTAGGGTATTAGGCAAGGGCGGTAGTTTGGTCAACCACATATTTGGGGTACAGCGAGCACTCAATAACCAGCCAAGAAGTTCTCTAGGGGGGTGTCACTCCTTACGAGGTCCTATTTGGGACAAGAATGTAGGTACCTGATCTTGATTGTGAAGGTATAGTGGCGGATGAGAAACCATTTGATATCCATGATCGTTTGGCTGTTTTACAGGATCTAAATGAATCCAGGACACAACAAAGTAACGTCCACCTGAAACAGACCGCCACTGGGGAAGTCAAGGCAAACACGGCAAGACCTGTCTGGGTCCCAAAGGTCGGGGATCTAGTCAAAGAAAAAATAGCGGACAAATAAGAATTTGGACCATCATACAGAAAGCCTGTACCTGTCCTAGCAGTTCAAGGAACAAGAACTGTACTTTTGCCGGCTCTTGCCGGGAAAAAGGAGAAAAGATTTCTCTCAATCAACTTAATCAAACCACACTATGTGGCCGATACTGAACAGTAGGCCTCGTGGACTCCACAGTAGCAGACGCCTCCTCTAGCTACAATCCAAGAAGTTCAAACAGAAAGACTCATCACATTTGAAGAGTCTCCGGTAAGGAATGAAGGACTGAGCAACAATGCTATGGAACTCGTTCCCCTTGAACCAGAAGTTCCTCTTCAAAATTCAATTCAAAATAACACACAAGTTGCAATTAGACCAAATACAGAAGTCTACGTCAACATGCCTCGACAAGAGCAAAATGCGATTTCAACAAATCCCGATGCAATTCCTACAATTGATCGAACTGCTTCTGGCTACTTCATGAACTTTGATACGTTTTCTTTGGATCCAAATGAACCTGAAACGATGCCAGCCCAAAAATCACGTAAACAGCAAGTTAAAGACTTTCTGAACTTTCTCAAAAAGACTTACCTGTTATCGCCTTGGGTAGAACTATGGGTAATTACTGGGATACTATTTTTTCTTTTCTGGCTAGGCTTAGTTATAACTTTTAGCATGCTTATTAATGGACGATATCTTCAACAAAGCTCCGCAACACAAAAAGTCAATTTAATTCTGAAGCCACATCAATCGTCCCATCGTGAGCAGAGAGACTTGTCATCAGTGAACATTACAGCAGTTCCTATACCGGATGGTATAGTTTGGGACAAGGTTGATTTCGAAATATTCGGTCCTACTGAACTTTTAAAAATTTCTCATGTATTTAAAATTTCATTAAGTGATATCATTACTTCCAGTACATTTTCTGATGATTGGGACTCTGAAACTGTTAATAACATGTTGTCTGACTTAGAGAAAACTGCTGCATTTCCGAACAATGAAATGTTAGAAGGTACTTCAGACTACGACACATTGTACTGTTATCAACATTATGGTCATCATTTTCTACACAAATCTATATCACCTAGAAATGTTTTTGAATACCACCAGTGGGAACATTGCCCTACACCACCTAAAAGTAGTTCGCAAACATTTGCACAGAAATTTTCATATTTTCTGGGTTTAACACCACTGACCCGACCTCATATTATTATAAGGTTACACCGACATCGGCTCTGAAAATTATGTTAAATACCAAACAGATATACTCTGTTTCCTTTATCACCCAGTTGTCTGAACAAGGGTTTGACCTATGGAAGGACACAATAGACTTAAAATCAGTCTGGAGTTCTAGGGACTGGCAAGTCCAGGGAACAGAAGCGCTATTTAGAGCGTGCCTCATTCCATAGCAGATGATATTTCTAAATGACACTGTGCAACAGACGTCCTGTCTTGGATTAGCCAAAAACAAGGACCTGAACACACCTCGGTTTCCAACACCATCACAGATGGAGGGGTGGCAAAATTTAACTTCACAAGTTGGGGCAACACTAGATGACATTTTACAGTACAATAGAACAGACCCCGATTGGGAAAAATGGGTGGTTTGGCCCATAGACACGAACACATGTCAGAAAAGATTCTGGGGTATAACCGAAGGGTTTAAAATCCACAGGCCAGACCCACGCTATGTACAAAGAGAACATCCAGGGGTAGTGACATCCTACAGTGTTGGGAAGTTGTGCCTTGATTGGCTAGAGACCTCAACACTCACAGAAGTGAAACAACACTTATCCTTACTCACACAAGACATGAATCTTAGGGATTTTTTATTAGGTCCCAGGAAACCCCGTCAAAAACGTTTCATATATGCTGGCATTTATGCTGCCTACAATGAAAACTGGAAAATATCCCAACAAGAGGCCGCAGAGAGGATACGGGAAATAGACCGTATTAACTTAGAAAAGGCATTAGCAGTAGTGGATAATGGGTTAACAACTTTAACCTCCAGGATATATTCCTTGGGCAACATTGTATCTTCTGCAATAGACATACTGGAACAAGATTTGGCCATGTTACAACACGGGCAATCTCAGTTACGTTCTATTATGTCGTTAAGCTGGACACTGCAATCTTTGCATGAAGGCTATGTGCCTTGGCGTTTTATCAACAGGACGTCTCTGTTTTCTGAATACAATCTAACAGATAAACAGATAGAAATGGCACAAAGGGGAGCTAAATATACAATGTTGCGCATTGAAAAGCTGGATAGACTACCATTGACGGTAGTAGAATCACCATCAACGGAATGGCTAATCCATGGCCATATAACTCTACCGGTCACTACTTTTCAGTTTCAATATTGCCTTGAGCAAAGGCAGGCAGGCAAATATGAGAAAATGGGTAAGGAATACATTAAGGAATCTTGGGAGTTACCATACAGATTTCGATGCCGGAGTGGGGATCGAGAAGTGTTTCTAAGCGGTACAAATTGCAAGAACGCTTTAAGCGGTTCTCTCATGTGCCAGGATATTTCCCTGCACGGAGCTTGTAATGGCTCAGTGGCCAACTTGTCCTGCCACATGAAAGGGACTCCAGCAGCTGTGATTACACCGGTATTCGAGCTGCTCTCGAATGGGAGTTACTCGATGCTGAACGATCAAGGTTGCTGTGGGATGCTTCCGGGCATTGCCTATCTGGTCACTGTGAACTCCAGGGTTACTTGCTGTATGCAAGTAATTTTCCCCCAATAAATACAGTCAGGGAGGCGCCGTTATGGCCTTCGTTAAATGTTTCCTTTATACAGTTTGATACTTTGAGCAGACTGAAAGCCTTGCTTTTACAGCAAACCGTACCCTTAACCTCCGCTCGAGAGACCTTTGATCTTCAAATCGCAAGGACCTCGACTGAGATACAGGCACTTATACGTACAAACTGCCCCTTTCATTTCGCAGAAATGGTGGGTCGTATCTTTAACATGTCTGATACGAGTGGTATTGTACACCTATTTAAGACCATAGGGTCAGGATTTCTAAGCACCTTTCAGACAATCCTCAGAGTTATTCCAAATTTTATACACTCCGTATTGGGAAGCGTTTTTGGAGGTCTTCCGCTGATCCTGCTTTCTATCGCAGGAATCCTGATTGTCATTTTTCTGCTCCGCAATGGACGGCCCAATTACCAACGAGATGGCAAAAGCGCTCCTGGAGCGCAAATACCGTGAGCGCATGGTAAAGCATCTGGGCACACCTCGCCTATGGGAACTGAGTGCCTCTTGGTTCCTATCGTTTAGACCAGTCTGGATGGACTGCATCTTACCTGTTCTCCGATGCCTGTTTTGCGGTGAAGAATGCGTGTTGGATCTCTATCTGACACTTGCAATGGACACGCCTGCGGACTTGAATACCAGGCTGGAACCTCTGAGGGCCCATGCTCGGCAATGTCCCGAGCGTATTCCTATATTAATGGCTGCATTCCTCGAGAATCCGCAGGTGCCTTTTACAACCGGGTTGAGCATCAGCTCCTCCACTAGCACTCAGGTTTCGACAACAGCACCGGCTGCCTCTACACCAGCTATTGGCAGCTCTGAATATCATTTATGCTCCATTGACATACTCTGCGAGGTGTTGCAAGGACCGTCCCCCGCAGCGGCAAGCAACGACGACGACGATGTTGCGTCTCCCAGCCAGGACACTTAATCTATAATTGGCTCATCGTGTGCTAGGAAAGAATTCAGTTTTTCTTTTTCTCCAAAACTTGACAAAAATTTGGAACATTTCCTTTAAATTGACACTTTCACTGGAAAAGCATGGCCTTCTGACGCTTGTAGTGGTTCGACTTATATAAACGAACTCAATTAGGACTTCGGCTTAAGTATCAATCCCAAAAAACAGATTTTCGAAGTAAAGGATTTTCTATCTTCATCTTTTTCCACCTCTTAAAACTGTTTTTAAATGATTTTACGGAAAAATGATTATACATTTTATGCGCTTTTACCTTGTAAAGTGAATAGTTCAATGGCATTTTTATCATTGTTGACTATTTGGAAGAGGAGTGGGTGTTATGTTTCATATAGGTACCCTAATATAGGCCCGGGTAATATCTTACACCTTCACCTAAATTTCCCCCCCTTTACTACACAGTAACGGACCTTTTAGGATTGAACCTTTACCTAGTTCTAGTCCTGGGCACAGAAGGAGGGTTTCTCCCTGAACAATAGTGTCCTGTAACTTCATCAATAGACTCGCACAGTATGAATGAATATTCATAAGGGTTCTGGGAAACCAGGCTGGGGCTACACCACCTGAATAATATCTACGTACAAGGTTCATCCCATACGTCATCCTTAAACCCAACAATGGCCAACACAAGAAACAAGGGACAAAGGAACCCTAGATACTTTCTGCATAAATACCACACATCTGGGGCGTGGCTTGGCACCAGCCATGATGGCGGCTTAACACCTCGGCTCCGTCTGGGCCCGCGATAAAGCCTCGTATATCCAACATTTATCCTGCAGCTGGAGAGGAGATTTGGCCGGCGCTGCTCTCCCGGTCAAGTTCTGAAGCGGGGGGAGTGTCTATGGCCCCCGGTGATGCAGCGCCTTGATCGTGGCGAAGACGGGCCCTGTCGGTGTACGGCGGCGAGCTCCGGGCAGAAAAGGGGCGGAGTTGTGTAATCTGCCAGCCCAGACGTCGATCGAGCACCCAGGCTTCTCGCTACTCGAGGCCCGGGATATAAGGCCTGAGACATCTGCTGACCGCGACGGGCATGGCGTGCGGCCCGGGGGCACCATAACCCACGCGACACCAACGACGCACCCCCTGAAATCGGCGACGGGCTGGATTGCCCCATCCCATACGGGCGATCGCTGCAGGGTGACAGTGGACCCACGTCTGTGGAACCAAGCGGGAGGTGCCCGGTGAGTGGACCCTGTGTGGGAGCACGCAGCATTGACGGGTGTCACCTGTGGGTCCCCCTCCCCTGCTCGGCGCGGAGGGGCCAGCGACTCAGACGCACTCTCCCTGGCCCACACCTGTGACGTCTGATCCGGACCTGCTTCGATTTGGGCCCCACAGTCCGGGGTCCAGGCTCTGTTTAAAGCGATAAACGTGGGGCGCAATTACAGACGACTGCGCTGACTGTAAGCCGTGATCCCCGATCTGGGAGGTGAGGCCGGGTGAGATGTGCTGGACGGGGGGCCCTTCAAGACCGGATGGCCCGATCGGACACTCAACTGATACCACTGTGAACAACACGGGGGCCCCGGTCAGAATAACCGTCTACCAGAGAAGTATCCTGCGGTGACGGACTTCGCCTGATACACCCGCCCCATCTCTGGGCTCCGAGAACTGCAGGGGGTCTACCTGGTGGCGTACGAAGTGGGAGAGACCGCAGCTTGGGATTGTGTGCCGGTAGCGCCCGGTGGAGTGTGAAAAGCCGGGTGGTGATACGAGGTGACCGGAGGGGGTGGGACAGTGTCCTTCTGTCCCCCACTAGAGAGTTCCCCACTATGACTAAACCGAAAGGGGTCCCGGCCACAGTCCAATCTAATAAACTAGACAAATACGCTGTCCCGCGGCACCTGAACTCCGAGGAGCGGGCACATGGCGACAAACCGGCCGGAGAAGAGACATCACTTGGCTCAATCATGGCGGCAATCCAATCGGTGGGCACAAACCTAGAAACTAAAATAGACAAGGTCACAATTGAGATGAACTTAATGAGGGCGGACATGCGGAAAACCTCGGAGAGGGTTACAGTGACCGAAGAGAACGTTGGGGAGCTCCAATCGGCGGCACGCAAGTTGGAAGAGCGCATACAGAAACTGGCACTCCAACACAAATGCTGATGGCGTTGCAGCTGGATGACCAGGAAGGGCAGGCACGCCGGAACAACATTCATGTGGTGGGAGTGCCAGAGGGAGCGGAGGGCCCCAGTACCGACCTCTTCATTGAAGAGCTCATTCTAAACCACCTTAAGCCCAAGCGATTATCCCCTCTGTTCTCAGTGGAAAGGGCGCACAGAGCTCCGATCCCTAAACCAAAACCGGGCCTCCCCCCCCCCCCCCCCCACGTACAATTATCGTGCGAATCCTAAACTTCCGGGATCGGGACACAATATTGCAGGCAGCCAGAGTGAGAGGCGACCTTCCCTACGAAAACGCAACAGTTCGGTTCTTCCCAGATTTTACGCTGAAGGTGCAGCAAGAGAGGCGCACATTCGACGGGGTGAAACGCGCCCTTAGGGAGAAAGGACTTAAATACATGATGTTCTTCCCGGTCAAGCTTAAGGTCATAGAGGGCGATAAATCCATGTTTTTTCACGTCATCTGCGGATGTTCAACAATGGCTGGACGGGGGTCTTCCTCGAGGACAAAGAAGGCGAGAAGAGACAGACTGGCGTGGGAGTCGCTACCGTAGTCTCGAATCGCCGAATCATCGCACAGAGAGAGTGAGATCGGAATCCAGATCCAGGAGCTCTCGGTCGGGGAGCCCCATGAGCGAAGCGCTCCGGAAAATGAGAGACTGGACTCCTCTCAGGGATTTGCTACATGGTTTGTGCAGAACTTAAGGTATAGCTACTCCTTATTAGGCCGGGGACACTACACACGTTTAACTGACACTGGGACCCGAGATATGGCCGGACTGGCCAGTACAGTGTATGCTCCAGCTGTCCTTTGGGTGGTTGGGTGGTTTTGCGGGCCCGGGGGTGGCCGCTGTCGGGTGGTAGTGTCTAGCAACCCCACATTAGTTTCCTGTTCAATAGGGCGACAGGCGCTCTGCTATTGGGGATGTGGTAGTTTCAGACCTACAAGGCAGGGTTGCAGGGTGGGGGGCTTTGTTATGTTTTTTTTTTTATTGTTTGTTGGGTTGTTATTGCTTCAGGGTCATTGCTTCGTCATGTGTGGGTCGCGACCCGGGACCCTATGCTGCACACTTCGCTTGAGGGGGGAGGGGTTCTAATCGGGGGTGGGATTGGACGGGGGGTGCGACACACGGGGTTCCCAAATGGCTGCACGAAAAATTAGACAGCTGACAATCCTCTCCTGGAACGTGAATGGTCTGGGAGACAAGATAAAACGCACTATGGTTCTACAATACTTGCGTAGGCACTCCCCAGACATAGTGTTCCTACAGGAGACACATCTCCACGGCACTAAGTATTTGGCACTGAATCGCTTTGGTTATACACTACGGGCTCACGCCGGCTTCACCACGAATTCTAGGGGCACCGCCATACTTATTAAAAACTCAGTACCGTTCGTTGTGCACCATACTTGGTGCTACCACCTGGGACGGTTTGCTGCCTTGTCAGGGAAATGGGAGGGTCAGGTGGTAAATGTGTGCTCGGTCTACATACCTCCACGACTACACAGGATTACACTCCCGACCTTAGTAAGCTGCTACTGGACCTACTGCATGGAGCCCTAGTTCATGGGGGGGATATGAACGATACGATGTCCCCGGACATAGATAGGGATGTAAACTCGCGCGGGATCCCCGACCTCTGCACTCATTCGCGGCAGCACTGGGACTGACGGACCTGTGGAGGTGCCACAACCCCCATTTGCGACAATTCACACATCTCTCCGCAGCTCATGGGAGTGGGGCACGATTAGACTATATTTTCACACATACAGCCTCAGCGGGGTTATTTCGGGGGGGGATGTCACAAGGCACGCGGAATATCGGACCATTCGCCGGTGGAAGTGCAGATGTGTGGGCCACGACGGGAATGGTCTCTCCCGCCGAGATTGGACCCCTTCCTGTTCCGAGACCAGGAGTTCAGGGAACAGTTTGAGGAACGCACAGAACAGTACTTTGCCAAAAACGTGGGCTCGGTACAGTCCGACTGTATACTTTGGGAGGTATATAAAGTGGTGGCTAGGGACTTCGTACAGGCGACCAGTGGGGCGAGGCGTAAGGAAAAACGTGCTAAATGTGAGGCCCTAGAACGGGAGATACTGACTCTTGAACGGACACTAGGCCCCGGCCCCATGGGGGACATCAGCCGCACACACATACTCCGACTTAAGCAAAAAGAACTTAAAGACTTAGAAGAAAATGCTGCCCGTACCCATGCGCTAGCCACGCAGAGAAAGATCTATGACCTGGGAGATAAGACCAACAAACTGATTGCCTGGCTCGAAAAGAAGGATAGAAGCCGCAACTGGGTATCCGAAATTAGAACGGATACTGGTACACGGGGAGGCACAGGGACAGACTTGGCGGAGATCTTTGCTGAGTACTACGAGAACATATACCAATCACAGACTACGCGGGGGAGGGAGGAATCCTATGAATTGCTAAAAGATATGAAACTACAGACGCTGGGGAAAGAGGACAGGGAGACGCTGGACTCGGACTTCACCGTAGAGGAAGTAGAAAATGCCATACGGGACCTTCAATCCGGAAAAGCGGCGGGCCCCAATGGGCTCCCCACAGAAATGTTTAAATGTGTGGCTGACAAACTCGCCCCGCATATGCTAAATATGTTCCTCGGTGCTAGAGTGGCGGGTCAACTCCCGGAAGATTTGCGGTTGGCAACCATAGTGGTCATCCTCAAGAAAGGGAAACCCCACGATCTCTGTGGCTCCTATCGGCCTATCTCCCTCCTGAACTTCGAGGACAAGGTTTTAGCTAAGGTTATCGCCAATCGATTGAGCCCGGTTATTCAATCCCTAATCCATCCCGATCAGTCCGGCTTCATGCCCCATAGGAGTACCAGGCTTAACCTGCGCCGGCTATATGGCGCAATGCAGATGACCAAAGGTCAGACTGACGTGCCTGCCGCTCTCCTGTCGCTTGATGCGAAGATGGCCTTCGACAGCATAGAATGGGCATACTTGTTTGCTGTCCTGGATAGAGTCGGGCTGGGCCCTGCTCTGCAACAGTGGATACGTCTATTATATACTGCCCCCATGGCACGAGTTCGTGTCAATGGGAATATATCCCGAGCTTTTATGCTTCATCGGGGCACGCAGCAGGGATGCCCGCTGTCACCAATGCTGTTCGCGTTAGCATTGGAACCATTAGCTGTATGGATACAGGGAGACCCGGTGGTGAGAGGCATTGATCTTGGGGGAGGGTGCGAAGAGCGCATATCTTTATATGCTGATGATATTCTGCTGTATGCCCACAAACCTCGACAAACGTTCCATCGGATTATCCATATAATTCAGTCATTCGGTACATACTCTGGATACTGTGTCAACTGGGACAAATCCCTAGTGTTTTCGCTAGCGGGTGGACCCCCGCCCCTGACGTCGGTGTGCTCGGAACTGGTACACAAAGATGTTCAAATATCTGGGCATATGGATAACAAAATCGGAAGAAGAGTTCCTGCGATTAAATGTGCAGGCTCAGTTAGATCGCCTACGAGATGACGTTGCCCACTGGAAACGGCTCCCTGTCTCCCTTGCTGGTAGAGCGGTTCTTTTTAAGATGATGGCCCACCCACGCTTGCTATATGTAGTCCAGAACACCCCGTATCGGCTACAAGAGACATTCTTCCGCGCGGTGGAGTCCGCACAGCGTACGCTGTGGGGGGGGGGGGGTGGCAGCCCCAGGATTGCGCTTCGAAAACTCCAGAGAGGGGTATATGATGGAGGGTTGGCCTTCCCTGATCTTCGAAAATACTATTGGGCCTCCCAGCTCGTCAATGTTAACGGGTGGGTTTTTTGACCGCTAGAGGAGCCGGCGTATAGAGTGGACCGCCTAGCGATGCGCAATGGAAGCCACTTGACAGAGCTGTATCGGAGAGGGAGAGGCAATTCACTCCTCTCGGTCCACACTAGAACGGTCATTGACGTGTGGCATAAGGCAAACAAGATGACAGGATGGGAGGCCAAATTTACGGAGCAGACTCCTCTATGGGAGGGAGACTACTGGGAGAGCTGAAACGCCTGCAGGGCTTCCAGAAATGGAGCCTTATCGGGATTGACCTACTGGGGGATGTATGGAAGAGAGGTAAAATGATAGACTTTGACACATTGCGGGAGGGATTCCAAATAGGAAAGGGAGAATACCTTCGATACCGCCAGCTGCGCCACGCGCTCCACTGTCACCTGAAGGACGGAACTCCGCTTCCAGAGTACTCACCGCTCGAGGATCGTCTCCTCCTAGACCCCATGATAGATAAAGCAATATCCCTCACATACAAAAAACTTGTGAATAACTCCCCAGATTGCATGGGCCCGCTGCGAGAGGCCTGGGAATCGGATGTGGGCCTACTCGAGGATGATGACTGGGCTGAAGCCTTGCAGAGCCCCAGACACATTGCCATCAGGGCACGCTTCAGGCTGGTCCACCTCCGTATCCTCCATAGATCATACGCATCACGAATGGCTCAAGTACGGATGGGTAGCTGCATGTCCGATGAGTGTATTAGAGGGTGTGGTGGGAAAGGTTCCTTCTTCCACATTTTGTGGTCTTGTCCTATAATCCAAAAGTACTGGGAAGGTGTTGCCCGAGTGATGGAGACCGTGTTGGGGGAAGATGTCCCGCTAGAACCGAGATGGTACATACTGGGAGTAACGGGAGAGACGACGTGGCCGCAATGGGCCAAGACTTGGCTGGCCCTAGCAGGGGGGGTGGCCAAGAGGAATATAGACCAGGCATGGGGGGTAGGTGTGGCCCACACGCTGAAGGCCTGGAAGAAAGACTTAGATTGGTGCCAGGGGGCGGAGCAAGTGATTTTTCAGAGTCGGGGATGCCCACGTAAAGGAGAAAAGATATGGGGGGGCGTGGGCAAAATACAGAGGCCACTGGATGCCGTTATAAGGAGTGTTACAAAGCTGCCGGGATGCCCTGATGTTTGCATATCCCCCGAGTGTATAGATGTCACCAGCTAGTACTTAATTTAGAAATGTGCTACGCCTTGGGTTACCGGTGTCAAATACGTATCCTGTAATATATCTATGCATATGATGATTATCTGAAGCTTGTTTTTTATGTTTAATAAAAAGAATTTAAAAAAAAAAAATACCACACATCTTGGTAGTGTTAGTTAGAGGGAACCGAGACTTCCAGGCCGACACACTGACCAGAGACGCTGAGGCTCCTGCATGCAGACGCTCCAGCTGACAGTGGTCTAACACATCCCTTGCGGGGTGTCTAACTCGAGACCAGGACGGGGTCCCACACTCTCTCTCTCTCCAGGTAATGGGGTTCGACCAAATCGTAGAAGGATTCTGGCTTCACACCTACTCACATGCTAGGTACACTTAGGTACATCTAGATAGGCATCGTAGGAGTACGCGCTTTCTTTCATCATGCATTTTATATCCATGTATGCATTTATGATTATTGCAAAATGGTAGAACTGTACTATCCATTTGTATTCACTATACTGCTGATTATATATATATCTGCTACTGTCTCACAATTATTGCAGCACATATATTTTACACTAGAAGAACAACTGTACAATAAATACTTATTGTTACACGCCCGACTGCTTCTTCTGTGTAACTCTCTGAGACCGAATAAGTGAGCACGAGTGATTGAGCGAAAAGTAGTATATTGTTTCCCTGATCTGAGGGATCAGGGTTGTCATGTTCTAAGGTTGCCAGAAACCATTCTCTCCCCGATAAGAGGAGACACTGGTGGCACTGTGAGCTAGCTAATGCAAACAGGCTAACATTTTCGGTGGGGGTGTTCAGAGTCAGTCTGCCACCAAGCCCACAGTTCATGTTATCCGAATGCGCAGATTCTGTATAGGTTATATATAGAAACTACACGACAATCTCCTCCTTCCCTGGTCTCATGTTGCATGTCTATTTTTATGTAATTATTATGTCTGGTATTCCTCAATTGGTTTATGAGTATTAGTTTGCTTTTAAAGCATGTTTTTTTCTTTTTTCCTTCGTTTGCTGGAAATTTTATTTATTCATATTCCCGTGCACTGAGAATTGGTTGATTTCTTGCTACTTAAAAAATCTAATAAAAAATACTTAAAAAAAGACAAGACATCAAGACTAGAACTCTTGGCAGAATTTTACTGAAATCTTAAAACGTTGTTTTTAGTCCCTGCAGACTAAAGCACCTTACATCCAATTGTAGCTAACCGAAATATCACAATGAGTACTATGCATTTAGTGCTCATTCTGCAAACCAGCCGCCCTCGTCAATCCTTAAACTCTTCACCAAGGTATAAGCATACAGACTTCACAGGCTGAAGTTCGATCTAGTAAGACACTGCCATTAATCTAATATTGTACTCAACGTTGACAATACAGGAAAAGTCAACAGTTTACTATATGGGAAGGACATAGAATATGGTGTTTGTAGATAAATCTGACATAAAAAATAAATTTTAATTGGGTTCACTATACATGATAAAGACACTAGAGAGGATATCCCCTCGCTATTAAGATAGAACGAGAATATAATATCTCCCAAAAATATAAATAAATAACTACTAATCAGATATTGCAAGTCCATTATTCCTTCAAAACACCATTGATGACCACTTAAATAATCTCACTTTTCAATTTAAATTTCACAATCATGTAATGGATGTTTAGAGATTAAATCATTAGAACACTCTCCTCCTCTCATTATCTACAACAAACTTTGTGTAAACCTTCTTTAAGTGCCCCTGTCTATATAAACTACCCACTCAAACCACCATTCATACACTTGCTAAAGTTAAGAGCTATCCATACAGAGCACTAATACCCTAATGTTATTCGCTAATTCTTGACTATATACATTTGCCACTTGTGATGTCATTGTGAGAAAATGGCAACCCAAATGGCAACAATCTTATGTAAAGGATCAATGAAAAGCAGAGATTACAGCTTCTCAAAATGTGCCATTATATAGCCTTTCAACCCAGTTTTAAGCAGTGGATTTATATAGCCTACTTTAATCATTCTTCATACTAAATCCACTGATCTTCTCTTAATTTTATATATCTTCTTTGAATTTTTCTTTTTTTGAAGTCTGGCTTCACAGCGCAGCCAGACTTATTGTTAGCAACTCTTTAAAAGAATACAATGAGTGAGCTGCGGCTCCACCAAGACGCATATTTCTCCTTCATCACATGCCATGAAGTGCTTGCACTGCAATGCGCGAGGGACTGTTTAAAATCTCAAAACTGTCCTGAATCATCACACATTTAATTCTCACTCTCATTGATACACACACGGTGTTCTCAGAACAATCCTTTATTTTATTTTATTGCAGAAGACTTTTTTGTAGTGTTTTATGTGCAAGACATTACAGACAGGCCTATCTTAGATCCTTACTGTGTGAAGAAGCAACAATGATTTAAGTAAAGACGCAAGAGCTACAGGTTATAATTTAAAGGAGTTTGTTTTAACATACTGCATGTGTCTTCAATTAACTTGTACAATAAAGAATTTACTAGTGCTAAAGAGGATCTTTTTCAAATTTGATAATGGACAATTACCAGACTCCATTAATTGTGAGAACAGGATAACCTCATCCCTCTTGAAAAGAAAGTTAGGCCAAACCAGTACAAGAAATCCTTCACATCCCCTGAAGATGTGTATGCTGAGGGAGATTAAAAAGAGGAAGCTTTTGAAGCTCAAAAGTCCCAAAATGTACAAGTTAAGCCACTGAAGCAACTTAAATGCACAATCGCCCGCACCCTCCTTTAACCATAGGTTCAAAATTTGAAGTCCTTAGACTAACAAATCTTCCAACTTTTGTGGCTTTGTAACCTCAGCTAAGCATTTTCAGAATCATAGATATCACTCAACAGATAAACATATATTAAAATGTTTTGGTGTCTTATAAAAACTATCCCCCTAATTCCTAGTAATTATGGTTATTTTGCCACCTCTACTCTAATGCACCCCAAATATATGCTTCTCTCGGTTTTGTAGTTTGCCCGTAGGTGTGTTATTGGTTCAAGTGGTGACCATTAAGAAGAGAACAGTTTCATATGTTTTTAGCTTTTATAATGTAAACCATTTAATGTAATGAATAAAGTGAATTTTAGGGATCGTTATATTGTTTGCTTTTTTTTTTTATCAGCCATTTTTCCTTGCCTTTCCTTCATCCTTTTTCTTGCGTTTTCGAATCATACATTTTGGTTTGTAAAACATAAATACACTTAGGGCCCCGATTAGGAGTTTCGGCAGTGCGGGGGCTGGCAGTATGTCACTGCCGCGCCCCCGCTCCACCGAGACTCGCTTGCCAGATTACGACTTTAACGTGGTCTGGGCGGTGTGGTGGTCCCAGGGCAGTGCCTCTTTCAAAGCGGCGGTGCCTTTGAAAAAGGCACCAAAATGGGAACGCCTCACAAGGTTCCTGCACGGCCTGGACTCGAAAGTCCATGCCGTGCAGGAACTGTTATGCATGCATACAGGGGGGCCCCTGTGTGGATCCACTCGTAATAAGTTTGGCGGAACCACAGCAGTCTTGCCAAGCATATTGCAGCCTCCTGACCGCCACGCCACCTCCAGGGAACGGCGGTTCCCTTGCGGCGATCCAACCACCCAACTCATAATGGGTCGGACCGGCGGTGGCTGGACCGCCGATCCTACGCAAGTCTGGCGTTCCTCAGACTGCCAGACTCGTAATTAGGGCCTTAGTAGGTATTCAAGAAAAACTTACTTGGTTCCCTAAACTTAACAGGCTTTGGTTCTTGAATCAGGACCAGTAGCCTCTTGAAACTAGTTTTTTTTAGGGGGGGTAAAGAATGATAACATGTTCGATAACATGTTCGACTCATTTGTGGCTTGCTATTATACCCTCTATAGTTGAGGCATGTTCACAATGAAACCTCACATTGCTCGTAAATATTTTTGTGGAGTGATATTCTTGAATCAGACTCTGTGTTTCCAGATACCACATAATGGTGGCCACGCTGAAAAATATAATTCTTAAGTAACTAAGACACGTTTGATTCTCATTTTTTAACACATAAAAGCTTTTGTTCAGAGGTTCAAATTCACAGGGAAAAAAGTAATTGTCTAACACAATAGTACAGTTAGTGCTAAGGTAAATCATTTCCTAGGTTTCTGATGTTCACTTTTTAAATTGCTTCAAAATGACTGTACAAATTTAGACCAAACCAAAAGAAAAAATAGTGCGAGCACCAACTTTGGAAAATTTTAAACAGGTGGAGCTAACGGGGCATACATTGTGAAGACATTAAAAAAACGTTTTTCCTGTGCAAGTTCAACTTAATCATAGCTACACAAGAGCTATTGTTCTTCTGTCTGGTAAAAAAAAACTAAAGTTAAAGAGAAGTTAAGGAGGATAGGGTTAGTAGTGGCTAAAAAAAAAATGTTATTTATGTAGACATAGACACAGTGGCTTTAAATACAGCCTCTTTGTGCCACAAAATGGTTACGGCCAAGCAGTTCCAAGGCAACTATCATGGCCCTCTGTGTGCAGCAGCATTTTGCAATCCATCCAAGCAATGGAGTGCAACTGTCAGCTTTCACAATGCCATCTTTGCAACCTCAAAGACATAGAAGGGGCACCTGACAAATCCCCGCCCCCCCCCACAGCGCTTACCTCACCCTATTCATAATTGCCACTTTAAGACGGCATCAGTCCAGCTGTCCCGACTTCTTTTTTTTTTTTTTTTTTAACCTCACTCGCCTCATTTTGATGCCAGCTGCCACACAACCCTCCTTCGGTCTCGAAAAAATGAGACCCTGATATAGACCAAGTCAGCAGTTAGCTACGTAGGGCCGATATTGCCCCCAGCATTTTGCGGCCCAAGGAGCAGTATGGCAGCTGAAAACGTCTCCAGCACCACCTTGGCTATTGACAGCACGGGGTCAGGTCTGAGCTCCCCAGCTCATGATTATCTATATTTTTCTGCTGAGCACAATGTACAGCAAAGATGCATGCTGCGCACTGGGCATTTGGTCTTTGCTTAGTAACTCCAAAATGGCTGGATGAAAACTGGCCAAACCAAGACAAAGGCCACCAAACACAATACATTAGGTGCACTTTGTGTAGCTGTTTTTGAGCTGCTCGCGATGAAGGTCATTAGCAGTAAATTCCACGTTAAATGGAAAAGTGACCTATTTTGGGACCACCCTCATAATTTCTGATCCCTTTGATAAATCTGCGCCAAATTGATCGAGCTAAAGGGTTGAACTTTGAAGGGTTCCTCCCCCATGTGTGGTGTAAATTGGTGAAAAGGGCCAAAAATTGATTTTTCCTTTAGAGAAAGTAACCTTGACTACAGAGGTATGGTCACACCTCTATAATACACACAGTATAAACTTTATACAGACAACAGCTATTGGACAAACCAATCTTTGACCCCTGGGACTAGCCACAGACAAGTTGTTAGTACACATGCTACTCACATTTGCTCAAACCCAATGAGTACTGAGCTCCATTCATCTGAAAGCAATAACAGGACAACCAGACAGTCCCCGCATAAAGGTGGGGAAAACTGCTGAACAGGGAAAAAATACATCATTTTTTGTAGTCTGCCTGCAGAGAATTTTTGGTGAACACTGACAAAATCTGATCTACTGGCAGGCAGGAGAATAGGGCGGATTTTATGTCTGAAACAGATACACTTTGTTTTCGGCTGCCCACACTTCCCCTGCACTGCAATATGCGGCTCAGGGAGGCACCAGCAATTTTGATTGGCTGACAAGCAATATGGCCTAACATGGACGTATTCTTATTGGCCGAAGCAGGAGGTTTCAGCAAATAGACAGGCCACCTTTCCAACAAATCAAAATAGCGCCTGAAACTGACAATTCTGATAGGCCTAAATATGGTCGGGTAGAAGGATATTGTGCTACAGTAGGGGCACGTTGTGGGGGACTTCAGAGACCAACATCCCTAGTGCCAGAGGAGGCGACGCCGACACGCCCACCTCTCCAGGCCCCAAAAACGAGCCTGCTTCTCCCGCTGCACTGGAGGCGCCCGTGCGCTGCTTGGGCCAAGTGTGGGCCTGTCCCTGCCCGTCGGAGTCCGGAGGAGATTGGGCTGGGCAACCCCTCTAACGTTTATTTCTAGACCATGACTGGTATTTGTCCCCTTAAAGTTCAAAATGTTATTTACTTCTTGGTTTTAATTGTACCTCTCTTTTAGAGACTGTTTATATTGTATTTGCCAATCTCGTAATTTTTCCGCCGCTGAAGTAGAGGGAAGGGAAGGTTTGGGTACTCTGTGGTAAATAAGTAGAGCCGGAAGCTTCAGCGAAGGTAAGGAAACCACAGGTTTATTAAGACCAGCAGCATAACGGACACTTCCACGGCTGGCCAGGGATCAACTGACTAAACTAGAACGTCCACGCAGGGACCAACCTAGAATGTCAGTGGAGAATTCCAAGGGAACAGGGAACAGGAGACATAAAGGAAAGGCTAAACAGTCAACAGTAAGTACAACACATCTTCTCCCTTTATCAGAACAAAGAAAACAAAGCCAATAAGCAAAGGCATTAGCAAACAAAATCATTTAAGTACACAGGAGGCCTGCGTCTTTTCAAACATCTGACAGCTTGGGAACTCTCACCTCAATCATTGGAAGAAAGAGTGCTCCCGTTGGCAACAGAACCAAAACAGCATCACCATCACCACCCCTCACCCTTGGGTTTCCATTGAGGGGAGGAACAGTGGTACCGACATCCAGTGCCAGCATGTAACCACTGTTCCCACTCGAAACATTGTCAGAGGTGACAGAATTATCATGGTGAAGAATGGTAACTCCAGAAAGATTTGTTTTTTTGATACAAAGCCACCCGCCGAAGGTTCCATTTCTCACCATTGTCTAGGATCACGAAATGTGGAAAGGCACGTTTGACCCTGAAAGGACCCCTGAACTTGGACAACCCTTTGGTAAACCTACCCGACTTGACTTTGACTAAATCTCCAGGACAAATACGAAGGGTACTAGAAACAGAACCACTCAAAGGAATGGTAGACCTCACCCCTCCACTAGCAACCCACTCTTTAATCCATGAAGGGACCAATTTGGAACCTGGGGGTCTCCCTCGCATCAATTCAAAAGGCGACATACCACTCTGTTCAAGCTTGGTAGTGTGGTAAGCACAGACCATTTCCTCAACCATAGTGTGGGCAACACCACCACTAGCACACGCAATTTGAATAATGCCCTTGACAACACGGTTGGCCCTTTCACAAAGACCATTCCCTTGTGGGTTGTAAAGTGAAGTGCGATGGTGAGACACACCACACTTAGCAAGGAACTCCTGCATGGCATGTGAAATGAGTTGTGTGCCATTATCGGTAATGATGACAGAGGGGAAACCTTCAGCATGGAATAAGCTATTCAAAAACACGATAGTGCTCTCAGTAGTGATGTCTTTAACAAATTTCACATCTAACCATTTGGAAAAGACTTCAACAACAACAATAGCAAATCTATTGTAAGCAGGTAACTCGTCCATGGGTTCGATGAAATCTATACAGATACTGTGCCAAGGCTTGCCTGGATCAGTGATATGACCCATGTTCGTCTTGGAACCCACTTTAAGTCTCTTCTCCCCTTCCTTGCAAACTGCACAATTCTCGACCCAGGAAGTAACCTGATGGTACATGCCAGGCCACCAAAAGTTTGCTTTGAGGCGACGTTGGGTCAAAGTTTGCCCCAAATGTCCCTCATGAGCAAGAGCCAAAAGTTTGGATCTTGGCCAAAAGGTGGGACAAACTTGTCTCCTCTCATGAGGACAAAAGTTCCACACACAGATAATTCTGCTAAAATTTTGATGAAGGGTCGTACTGAGACTTGTACACAACTTTCACGTCTGGTTCCTAACTTGAGGTCCATGACAGATTTAAGGACATGATCTAACTCCATTTCCTTGGACCATTCCTCTGAGGTGAACGTACCCTCACCAATTAACACCACATCATGAACAGAGGCAACTGCACCATCATCGGTGGCAAGAGAAATGGGAGGACCGTCAAAGAGACAGTCTGGAAAGGCAATCAGCCTGGAGATTTTTAAAACCCTGAATATGTGTAATCTCATATTGGTACTCTTGCAACCTTGCCGCAAGTCTTGCTAACCTAGCAGTACCTTTGCCCGCACCACCAGGGGACAAAATCCTCACCAAAGGTTTATGGTCAGTCTTGAGTAAGAATCTTGTTCCCCAAAGGTACGTGCGGAAGTATTCAACTCCACATGCTGCAGCCAGAGCCTCCCTTTCTATAACAGAATAATTCTGCTCAGAACTCGTTAACGTCCTAGAAGCAAGTCTTCTCTCCATCAGAATGTTTTTGGGAGAGAACAACCCCTAGACCTGTGGCACTAGCGTCTTTCTTAATGTTGTTAAAACACATAAGTTACTGTTCACCCCACACAAATGTAGCACCTTTTTTAACAGTTGTCTTAAACACAAAGTTTTGTCTGAAAAATGTTGAATGAACTTAGAGTAATACTCTATGAGGCCCATAAAGGACCTCAACTGATCCTTGTCTGAAGGTGCTGGAGCGAGTTCAATGGCACTGAGTACGTTTTTCTTCGGCTTTATGCCAAGTACAGAGATCTCATGACCCAAATACTTAATCTGTTCTACTAAGAAGGAGCATTTGTCCTTGCGTAAGGTGAGACCGACCTCAGCAATTCTATGCAGCACAGACTTTAAGACTTGATTGTGCTCACAAACAGACTTTCCAAACACAAGAATGTCATCTTGGAAGAAGACAGCTTTGTCGATGCCTTTGAAGATTTTGGTGACCATGCGCTGAAAAACACTGGCTGCCGATGACAGCCCAAAGGGCAAGCTCGTAAACTGAAATGTTCCTTCCGTGGTAATAAAGGCTGTCAAATGCTTGGAGTCTTGATGTAATTTTATTTGATGGTACGCACTCTTTAGGTCGAGCTTGGAGAAAAACTTTGCATCTTTTAAAGTAGAGATCAGTTCACTTATGTTGGGCAAAGGAAAGGTATCTGCAACTACACATTTGTTTGGGGACCTTAAATCCACACAGAAGCGGAGTTTGCCGTCGGCTTTCTTGGTGATAACCACCGGAGAAACCCAACTGGAGGCCTCGACTGGTTCAATCACCCCCCCTGCAACATCTTGTTTATGCGAGATTTGACTTCATCCCTAACCACTAAGGGAACTCTCCATAATTTGTGCTGCACAGGTATAGCATCCTTCCTCAGTAAAATCTTGTGGACATATCCTTTGAGTTGTCCTAACTCTACTCTAAAAACAACCCCTGCTTCTTTGAGGATATCGTCTAGGCTCTCGTCTTCTACCACCATGACCTGTGAGGGAGCTCTGGGATTCACTATGATGTGAAGGTCATATTGGTGGATCAAACCAAGGATGGGGGGTCCTTCTTGTGCTACATACACTTTACCTCTAGTGGACCTATTTGAAAAAATTATTTCAGCCTCAAAGTAACCTAACAAATCAATAGATTCTCCCTGATAACCAGCAGGTGATATATCTCTAGGCAGCAATGATTTGTTCGCCCACTCACCTTCAAACATGCCTTTGGGAATGATGGTATACCTAGAACCAGTGTCAACCATTAGAGAGACCTTTTCACCGTCAATGGTAAACAGAGCTTTTGGTCTGTTCCTCCTTCTGTCCATATCAGAACTATCATCAATGCTAAAAATTCTGTCCTTGTGGTCTCTTTGCCAAACTCCAACTTCTTGAACCAGAGCTACCCTAGGTCGTGACTTAGACCTGCACATCCTTGCAAAATGTCCTAGGCGACCACACTTGAGACACTCCTTAATAGTGGCAAAACAGAATTTAGACTCAGAAGTATGCCCACTGCTACCACATCTAGAACAAGGCTTAGGAAGCGGTTTATTTGAAAAGTATGTTTTGTTCACCACCTTATTTCTGTTCTTGAGAAGTGCAACAGAACTGGGATCGACATCTAATTGGAAACTACCTTCACCAGCCACACTATCTGAAATTTCGGCAATTTCATGACTGGAATTTCGCTTTTGGAGTTCTTTCATGCAGGACTCGGATTGCTCTACGACTTTAGCTAGGTCGATAGCTACTTTAAGGGTAGGCTTTTTTGCTGCCTAAAGTCTTTCCTGAATCTTTTTATTATTACATTGGACCATCAATTGGTCTCTTATCAATTCATCGGCCATCGCGCCGAATTTGCATTTTATCGAAAGTTCTCTTAACCTAGCGACAAACTCATCTATAGACTCTTCGTTCTTTTGGTGGTGGGTGTAAAATTTAAAACGATTCATGACCAAATTCTCCTCTTTAGCATACCTGGCCTCAAGCCTACACACAGCTTCTTTATACTCATCAGGTACTGGTTCACCATTTGCTTGTAAAGCGTGGGGAAGATATCTAAAAATACGCTGGCCCTCTTTCCCTAAAGTGCTGAGCAAAAGTGCTTTTTCCTCTTGGCACTGAAGTCCTGACCATCTAGGGCATCTAGATAGTTCTCAAAAATAATGATCCAATCCTCCCAAAGTATGGGAGGGATGCCAGGTTGCTGGAGAAATTGAGGCGGTGGCAGCACAGAAACTTGTGGGACAGACATGCTAATAAATGCTCACTTACATTTTGCAGTAACTGCGTAAAGATTATTAATTATACAATAGGTGTGCACATCACAGTGAATAATGTGCATAGAGGTGAGTGTGTCACCGACAATGGAATATAAACACTGAAGTGACACACAACTGAAGTAATGGTGTGCGTGTCACCGAAGAGTGTGCCCAAAGAAATCTTATATTTTAAAGAAACAAGGGAACCCAAGTAAGGTCTGCCAGGGACCTTGGGAATCGAGCTATTTTTTAAGAACAGTGGTCCCTAGGAAAACGACAATAAAGAGGTGGGAAATGAATATAGACCCAGTCAGTACTATATTTGTATAACTTGTCCAGCCGGACAGAGGTCAGATATTTAATATTTTAAATTCAGATGGGAATAAAACAGACAAAACAATTTTGTAAGTGGGACACAAGCCTGCATCCTACTAAACCAAGAGGGACAAACAATAGAAAACACAGAAGGCTCAGGCAAAGCTATAGGTTTGTTAAACACAACATTTCTCAATGTAACAAATCGCAAGGAACCACCTTTACACATTAAATAACAATTTAGAGCAGTGTATAAGGTGTATCGGGTGTCGACGGCGTTTCGATCCATATAAATAATAAATGGATCATCATCAGGACATTTAGAATAAGCATGCCTGTGTGTAATTGCCTGTCATGAGTGTTGGCAATTCCTGCATGGAAAATAACCAATATATAGCTGAAGGCACAGATGGCGAGCAGCCAAAACCAAGAAAGATAAAATCAGAGGTATGGGGGAGCCGGACCGGCTAGGGCGTCAAAGGCAAGGTATAAATGTAGCGTGACCCATCCAGTGAGGGGAAGGCACGATGGCTTATGTATCCAGATAGAGGAGGGAGCTGCAGCCACGTGCTCCTGATTCCAGATAAGGGGTTATTCTAGGTCCGTGTTCCTGGGTGGCAGACAGTGTGTGCCGGCTTCCGAAATGCGGGACAAAGAAATCTTATGACAAATTTAACAAGCATACCAGAATGAGAAATTCACGAAGAGTACCTGAGGTGTGCGTGTCACCGTTACGGCACGCTGAAATGGTGTCAAAATGAAGTAATGGATCGTTGGAGGTGTGCATTTCACCGTAGGAGGCGCGCGCACGATAAAGAATGCGGCAAAACGAAATTACGAAGGACAGTGTGCGTGTCACCGTGGGAGAGCACGCATCGACAAACTAAATAAATGAGATTGAAGGGTTCCGAAGTTGAAGTAAGATGGCCGCCTACGTGCTACGTGGTGCGTTCGTGAAAAGCTGCACCGCAAACTTGTTTGAAGAAAATATGTAGGAGTAAGATGGCCGCCTTGCGTGCTACTGTGCGTGCGTTGAAAGCTGGAACGCAGACTTGCTGTTTAAGATGGCCGATTTACGTAGCGTGTAGCAACGTTGCGTGTGAAAAGCTGAAGCGCTGACTTGCCTGTTGCAGATGCTGAGGACGGTTGACATGCGTGGTCACGTGATGACGTGAACGAAGGCAGGCCAAATGGATGTGACGTCACCGGATTGAAGAAGGCTACCGGAAAATCTTCTTTCTTCTTAAAACTTTGCCGACTGGGCCAAGGATGAGGCCACCACCACCATGAAGGAAACTAACACTGTTACATCGAAGTGTCCGCTGCTGGGCTCCGCTCCGTCTGCTCCATAGATGCAGAAGATGCCTGCTGAAGGGGAAACTTCGACAACTCTCCTGGCCAGCGCTGAGCAGGTAAGATCGTCGCCAAAAACGGTGGTAAATAAGTAGAGCCGGAAGCTTCAGCGAAGGGGAGGAAACCACAGGTTTATGAAGACCAGCAGCATAACGGACACTTCCACGGCTGGCCAGGGATCAACTGACTAAACTAGAACGTCCACGCAGGGACCAACCTAGAATGTCAGTGGAGAATTCCCAGGGAACAGGAGACATAAAGGAAAGGCTAAACAGGCAACAGTAAGTACAACATACTCCCCGTTTCTCAGTAACCAATCGAGGTGGGATAGGCCCTTGTAGCACTCCTGCTCCTAATGCGTTTGCGCCTCTCCTGTGAGAATATCATCGTAGTGATAACTGATTGTTACTAATCCCAAACTATGGGCAAAAAGAAGGTGACCGAAGAGGCACAGCGCCCCAGTAAACCTAAAAAGTCCCTGAGGTCGGCAGGTGATAACTGCGTAACAGAGGATTGACACCCTGCTTGTTGATTCTAATGAAATTTATTAATTCTTCTCCTCCAACTGTTTACCGCAATCTCACCTCCCCTCGCCCATCAACAAGTAACAGCAATAAACGTATCCCGCTAATGTTTGAGAAAGTAACAACCCATGCTGCCACAGAAACCCAAACTAGAAATGTTCAGAAGTCACATGCTCATGATGTAGCTACAGGGGCTCCTATGTCGGGGCAGGTTAATCCAGTAGTGCAGTGCCACAATCGCTAGTTGGCACTATGTAGCGATGAAGTAAACAATGAAGTGAGGGGTATGAGTGAGAAGTGTGGTGACATCCAGGGAGGTAAGAAGATAATATTAAGTCTTTTGGACATAATTTGTGGGTTGAGAGAGGAAGTCTCCTCCCTCAAAAAAGTTATGGACGGTGTGGAAAAGAAAGCAGGGGAAGTATTGGCTCTGAACTCAGAGATACCAAGGGAGAGACACAGGAGGGAGTGACTGGGGGTTAAGCAAATGTGTGGAAAAAGGCCCTCGAATTCTGGACCTACAGTACCCTGTCCTATAGCCCAATCAGAGCATATATCCCGAAAGCCTCCCATTTTAAAAATCTCCCGCACATAATACAGTTGAAGTGCTGAGACATGAGGGTGATTATTTGAAGACTTATGTGACAGAATATATAAAAAGTGATCCTACCACGTGTATGGAGAGGGGGCATAGAGGCTTTAACCAGAGAAGACATGACCCTGTGAGTCCGCATCCATACCCCCCACATTCATTGAATACTAGGGGGAGGGTACACAAAGGTATCTATTCCAGAAACCTCGCTCACTTAAAACAAGCTGTAGTATACCTAAACGAGGTTCCAAAGTTGGCGGTTGGTGTTAAAGAAAATCAGGACTCAAATAAAGTGATATACTGGTTTCAAGACGTTAGGCATTGCTATTCCAACATCAGGAGCGATATTACTAGTGCTGAGAGGATTTTACTCACAGGGGAAAGTTCCTTCAATGTGGTGAAGGTATCCTTTATACATAATGACATGGTGGTAGGCCTAATGGCAAATGATGCACAATCAATTTGTAGTGCGAAGCCAAACACCCAATCGGGTACAGAATAGATGCTGATTCAGAAGTCCAACCTAATCCAGTAAATAATGCCAATCCTGAAGTAAGAGAATCCAACTGATCCAACTGACTGGGAGGATTGAGCATATCTAAATCCACTGAGGGTAGGAGTACCCATTAGAGGGATACGGAAGGTACTGAATATACAGCCCTAAATAAGCCCTCCACTGATATAATTGAAGTTCCCAAGTGCTTTATGGAAGGCAGAAAGGGTGATGGGAATCACATTGAAGGTCCCTCAAGTGAGATTAAAATACTGCCATAGAATGTAGCTGGGATTAGAAAAATGTTGTCTGAAACAAACTAGGGGCACTTTATAGATGCCCATGTGTCAGTCTCTTTCAAGAGACGTGGTGCATCAACCCTATATAAAGGAATGGGTTTTCATCTTATTGCACTAATGCAGTAGAGCCAGATAAGGCGAAAGGCCATTGGGGGTCCAGCAGTCTGGGTCAGTCTCGCTCCAATGTACAATCAGCCATATAACCATTGATTCCACAGACATACTAGCAGTTAGTTTAAAGCTTTCGCCAGATACGACCCTGAAGATTGTTAATGTATACAATTGGGTTGAGGCCTGTATTGCAGAATCTAGGGTGATAAACGTGTTCGAGAACACACTTTCTGAGTTATCTGGATATAACTACATAATAGTAGCTGGGGGTTTTAATACTACTATAGAACCACTAATAGCAACCGTTCCTAATTTGATATCGTAACAAAACAGCCAATGGAAGATTCCACAAATAGAACTTCCCCTTGTGAAGTGGTCATCCAGAGCGGCGCAGGTGTTGGCATTGACATTCAACTTCGATCTTTGAGCGGCCAATGGAAGGACCCTATCCAATAGAATGAATGAAACGGGCTCTTGTATAGCGCATGGCTACCCGGAGGCATCCCAGCGCTGCGGAGGTGGCTAGGAGGATGGGTGAAGTCATGGGAATAGCCAAGTTTTCAAATGTCTCCGAAATGTCCGATGGTTGACTTCCTTGCGGATCGGGAGCGGCAGGGAGTTCCAGAGCTTGGGGGCGTTATGGGAAAAGAGAGGGCAAGATTAATTTAAATAGACCGGGACATACGAGTAGAATTGACTACTTTTTAAATTGATTTAAGCCTTTGGCGCTCTTTAAAGGATATGGTAGTATTGGATAGAATGGACAGCAACTACAATGCGCTGGGTTTGACACTAGAGGGTAGCATGGCAGTAAAACTACGGATTAAAGGTCGACTGGATATTGGTGACATTTCATACACAAACATTGGTGAAGATATTCGGTGGGACTTGGTTGTTAGAAATTGCAATGTTTTGGAGACAGTCTTAAGGAAGGCTAAGGAGGAAGTTGAGAATCTAGTTGTTCTCTCATCTGAAAAAAAATAAAGGTATTTCAGGAAAAGCATGAATTGCTCTACACACAGATTAGAGATGCCCTAGCTAATGAGAAAAGAGTTGAGAAACAAATAGTTTAAAGGAGGTGGTCTGGTACAATAAATCATGTGGGGAAGCCAAATCAAAACTGCTAGTAGCAGCCAAATCCAAATGTAGGATCGACTTGGTGAGGTGTAGATAACTATATAGGAGTGAATTGGCAAAGGCCAAAAGAGAATGGGAGGGTTCCTTGTGGGAAAATCTGCATGGCGTACTGACGGCTGAAGATTTTAAATCCTTCTGGAAATTAGCTGCAGTTTGCGTCAATGGATCCAAGAAAAATTTGGAATATTGTGATCCACGCCAAGACGGAGTTACCCACTTTAGTAACTTATACTCAGGTAGTAATGATTGAGCCCAGGATGATGAAGACCTTCTTTCAGATTATGAATACAGTAACCAAAGTAACTCAAGAAAATTAGAATTTGATCTAAAAGAAACTCTAGTAGCAATCAATTCCTATCTTACGGCCAGAGCTCCAAGGCCTGACAAGATCCCAAACGATTTATATATGGCCAGAGTGGAAGTGTGGGGTCCGTATATTAACCTTCTTTCCAATGCAATCTTGTCAGGTATGGCGATTCCTCCCTCTTTGAAAATTGCAGAGATTATACCAATCTTTAAAAAGGGGATTCGCAACAATCCGGGCAATTACAGGCAAACAAGTGCTTGCCCATTTGCAGGAGTGGATCCAAGAACACGATGTGTTATCTGAGTTATAGGCGGGTTTTAGGAGCAACTTTGGCACCATAGACCAGGTCTTCCCTTTTACATGTATTTTTTGGAAGACGACGGTAATCAGCAAGGGCAAATTGTATGTTGCCTTTGTTGCTTTGAGAGCTGCCTTGGACCTGGTTCCTAGATCTAAGCTATGGAAGATCCTTGATGAAATGGGTATCCCTGCAAATGTACTGAACATCAGTTGATCTAATTTGCTTCTCTTTATGCCTCTCTATAGTGTATGTTGCACGCCAAATACACTGTGAATATCGAAATCGGGGATCCCAAGCGAGACATCTGCCACAGCATTTTATTTTTCTTTGTATATTTTGAAAACGAGAGCAGCAACTCTTAGTTAAATAAGTTATTCAGCTAGAATGAAATGAAGGTAGCTCAACAAATGTTCATTTGGGTGCTGTTGGTTCTAATCTTTGAATTTTTTAAATACAATTTGCAGCCCAACGCTGGTTGGGGCCTGTACTTTTCCATTTTGTACTCTGTCTATATGTTCCATGAAAATGAATTTCTCATGCACTTTTATGGCTTTAATTGGAATTCCACCTCCTCTGAATTTGCACTTTTAAAGGACGTTATTGTATTTTTTTTTAAATGTATGCTTTAATTCAACCCAAAAAAATGTTTAAGGGAAGGTTAGTAATGTTTCCTGAATCAGCAACAACCATTTAGCTCAGCCATTGATTTGCGATTGGATTGTGTAAACTACTGGGTCTTGTATTTGTTTAACCTTGGGAGTCCCTTTCCAAGAAACGTTGTTGATGTATTACTTGAGTGTGATATGTGGAAAACTATGTATTACTGGCCTTCGATGCTTGGATTTATTCATCTGAATAATATGTTTTTCTGTACTTTTATGATCCTGGAGATCAGAAATAAAGTTATGAGGCTGTTTTTAGGACGATTCTGATTCCATTCAAAAAGTCTAAGAAATGATTGCTCATGCCCATTGTCCAGGCTGGCAATTTTGCAGTGGTCTGTGGGCCCAATTTCGAAGCAGTCTATGGTTCGTTGTAGTATACATTCTCCTCTTCCTTCTTTTGTTTCCCAGAGTAGATTTGACCTGGGATTTGGTTCTGCTTACAGATAAGGAAAAAACTATCCTCTCAACTGTAATCACAGACCCTGGACTGCCCCAGTTACTTTTTTTAACCTTCTAAACAGTTTGATAATGTAACTGGGCAGCCTTTGGAAACTTTAAAGATTGTATTCTGCAAACTTTAGAGTCCAAGTTCTGGTTTCCTAATTACATCTACCTAAGCGAAGAATTCTGGCTCTTTGTGGCTGTGGAAAGGAACAAAGCTGGTCTAAAATGAGTGCCAGTAAAGATTGTACGCCTCAGATATACCTGTATTGAATAAACCTGTGTTATCTGTAACAGGATAGCTCTGCTGTCTTATCTTTGTTGAGCTGCATAACCTGAGGACCTCGCTCCTAACCAAATCTTTAAGATATGTGTGACCTGCGAGATGCTCTGGCTGTTTTGAGGTCTGAGCCTTCGATATCAATGTACTTGACGGCTAGCTCTGCTGCTAGAACATGTGAAATGTTTGTAAACAGAGGGATGGCACTTCAGCCTGAACCTCTAAGATCTGTGTAAACCGAGGGATAGCGCTGCTGTCTAATTTTGTAAGATATTTCAGTTAACTCTACTGACCCAAGGCCTGAGCCTTAACACTCCGGCCATAAAAGGCCTTTGGTTTTACAGTGTACAGAAAACAATTAAGGGGCCTAGTTGGCCTGTGGGTTAACAATCTGATATCACACAGTTAATAGGAACATATCTGTATAATTCCTCATCTTCAAGGGGCTTATTGCAACTTTGCATACTTCATACTGGAGGTAACCCATATTATTTGAGACAGGTCTTCTTGCTATCAAAAATTGTAAAAGGAGGAATCTAGTCTTTGGGGTTCTCCATAATTTGTCCTGCCCCCCCTCAAAAAGGAACACACTTTATTCCTTTCCCTGCCTTATTGTAGTCCTTTCACTTACGACATTCAGGCAGGTAGTCTGTATCTATATTGCACGCCTTTCTTGTAGACAGTCTAGAGAGGAAGTGACCAAGAACCCCGATATTAGCATCATTTTTCCACCGAAGGTATGTCATTTTAAATAACAGTGGATCTCTGCGCAACTTAACTATCCTGTCATTCAATTGCACGAAACAGGTTTTTTTTAAAAATATATAATTTCAGGTATATTGCAGGTCGTGGCAAGTAGTTAACAGTTTGCTGACTCTTAGGGAGTGTCCTCCAAAATGTGGTTCGCGTGAAACTGCCGTAAAGATTAAAAATAGCAGTGAAACATATCAACAAGCTCTCTTTGAAAGTGTGCTAACTTCCACCGTAATAAAAGTGGGAGTGTAGTGTGAGCACCCTTTAATATCCCCCAAAAGGGTTTATACTGGGGGCACACACCGTAGTAAGTAGGGCCGGACTAGCCGAATAGGGCATTTCCCCTGGAGACTGGGGGCCGGTTTTGTTACTGGTGGTCGGTTTTGCAGCGGAGCTGCAATACCGGCCCTCAGTGACAAAAGCAACAGTGCTTTACACTGCCCACCACACGGGGGGCGGGGCTTGTCCAACAAAATTGCCAGGGCTGCTGTGGGTTCTCAATCCTCCCCCCCCCCCTTCCCGTTAGTGCTCCTATAAGCGTTGCCCCGTTCCCTGATTGCAGTTCATACTAGGCGGCAGCAATCAGAGAGCCTCAAATAATGAGGTTTTACAGGCCTGTAAGACTGTTGTGCCCCCTCAGCATTCAGGGTTGGACTGGCCTATAGGGCAATCAGGCAGTGCCAGAAGGGCCGGTCTCCCGGGTCAGTGTGTGGGACGGTTTTTTGGCTGTTTGTGAGCTTGTTTTATGGTCTTCTGGCCAGGTTTTTACTGTTGATTTCCCCGATATTAAAACAATAGTTACCTGCAGTAAGCTCAAATCCATGTAGCCTTACGCTTTTACAGTGTCTTTACAAGTTCAAAATTGCCCCAATTTGAAAATATGAGCCACTTTTTTTTAGCGTTCTAATTCACTAATTGGGGGCACTTATTTCGGTGCCCTAAACTATTTTCTGTGCTGGTCGGACACTGCCCGCATTAGACAGAAACCAGTGCTCTCGGGAACAGTCCCTTGTCGCTGGTTGTTCTCGACAGCCTGCCGATGGGGTGGGTGGCCGCCCAAAATGGGGGGACTGTGTTTTGCTACCCTCAGGATTAACATGCGTGAGGCCAAGGATCGTAAAACCCAATCCCATATAAGAATTCCCACTGTGAGCTACCTTACAGTCAGCTAAGCGCCTATGAACAACTGGAAACTGAACGAGGAGCTCTATAAAAACCATGTCCATAACACAACATAAACCTGACAATCGTAACGCGACATAAAATAAAAGTGTCTAGGGTTCGCCATGTGTCAGGCACAGTCCACGTTTACAGTTGGTGTGGAGGGGGAGGGTGGCTGTGGATTGGAGGTACACAATAATGGCGCGACTCGCCCCTCCTCGCTCCTGAACAGAAGAGGCCCCTGCCCCGCGCTCTCCGCACACGCTCCAAATGGTGACCCTGTTTCCCCCATCGCGCCACCTCCCAACGCTCAGCACCCCGCCCTCTTGTCACACACATTTCCACTGGCCGCTCCAGCCAAGCACATTCTGCTACAGCCGATAATCCCCTCTGCAAGAGGCCACGGGGTTCACCATAAGCCCTCCTCCAGCAGCAGCCCCGGGGTCCACGTTCCTAAGCCCCCCTCCGGAGGGGAGCCCTGTGGTTGCTGCCAACCATGCTTCTGTAGGAGAAGCTTGGGGTGCTCCTGCAGGAGCCAGGAGATCTTTATGGACCTAGATTTGTATGTTCCCCACTCTCTGCAAGAGGCAAAGCATTCAGTGGTAAACCCAGTTCCTGCAAGAGGCCTCGGCATGATATAGCTCCCTCCCCCGGAAGGTCCTCAAGTTCAGGATGACCCATTCTTGTGCAGGAGGGACTTGGCTCATGCGGATCCCCCCCTCCCTTTGCAGGAGGTTATAGGCATCCAGCTGATAAGCCCGTCTGCACGAGGCCTAAGGCTCGTGACCCAGCCCTTTTGCTAACAGAGACCCGTGTTTGAAGAGAGGTGCTTCTTTATAAGAGCCTGGACTTAACGTAGACAAGTCTACCTCCCTAGACAGGCCCGAGCTGAGGAGGCATTACAATCCCTTCTCCCTGCTGGGCATACCGAGGTTCCTGCTGATAGGTCTTTCTGATGTGCACGATCAGGCCACAACTCCATGCAGTATTCCCTAGGGTTCCTGTGTGTTTTTAAGGCTGAGAATTTAAGTCCTGTGATCTGTCAGTAATGTCTCCCCGTTCGCAGGTGAATCAGAAGGCACAGCCTGCCCGCAAAAGGTTGCCGAGGACCTAACCACCCACACCCCCCCCCCCCCACATAAACCCAGGACAACCCCTGTTCTGTTCACAGGACAAAGCTCACATCCGGCCATGAGGTCGGGGCCCTCTGGGGCTGGCGGTGCAGGGAAAGGCGGGAGTGAGGAGGACCATGATGCCACTAAGGAAGGACAGACAGCGCGTTCTGGAGCGCAAGGGGGGGAGCTGGGCCCGCTGCAGCTGGCACTGCACGGGAGGCGGTGTGCTGGCCAGAATGCTCTTCGCACAGGACTGGATCTGCAAGCTGCGGGGCGTAGGTCTGTGTCTCTGTTGTACAGAGCTGACACTGCAGGGAAGGGTGCTGCCACTGAGCAGAGAACCTTCTGGAGTGAGCAACACAGGAAGGGTAGGCCCCTGTCCGCACAGCACCTCGCGGAGGAGTACTGAACTGCAGAGTGGGGTATGCCGTCGCCAGCACCTCCTGGACCGGTACTAATTGGAGGCAGCAGGCTGCGTGAGCCCAGCACCTCCTGTGGCCGGTAAAATATGGAGGGGGCAGGGCGCTTTGAGCACAGCACATCCTGTGGCGTGTTCAATAGGGAGGGGCGGGCTCGTGAGGCAGAGCTGTTCCTGTAGCCGGTTACAGAGGAGGTGTGAGCGCTTTTGGAACAGCACTCCGTGGCCGGATAAATAAGGGAGTATCGCGCCTCCTGTGGCCGGTACAACAAAGAGGGCGTAGACTGCTCGAGTACAACACCCCATGCAGCCGGTATTACAGGGAGGTGGGCTGGATGCTTTCAAAACAGCACCCCACTGTGGGAAAGTGCAGTGTAAATAGGGATATGCCGCCGCCAGCACACCACCGCCGCCGCCAGCACACCACCGCCGGTGGCTGTAAAAAGGGAAGGGACAGCGCCTTCAGCACTGCGCCTCCTGGGGGCGTACAACAGGGAGGGGTAGGCTGAGTGAGTACAGCACCTCCTGGGGGCGGTAAAATAGAGAGGGAGTATGGCGATTTCAGTACATTCTCCTCCTCCCCCCCCCCGTGGAGCCGGTAAAATAGAGAGAGGTGGGTTGTGGGAACACGACATGCCCTAGAACCAGTACTGCCGAAAGGCACCATGACGCTTTCTCCACCTCACTTCAGAGTTTTTGCTGTACAGATGGGTAGGCCGCTGTCAGCACAGCACTTCCAGTGGTCGATAGAAGAGGGAGGGGGGTAGGCTGCGTCAGCACACCCCCCCCCCCTCCCCACCTCCGACAGTGCTACAGAGAGGGGGCAGCCGGCTTCCAACACAGCACCCCATGTGGCCGGTAAAAACGGAGCGATCAGAGCGCTTTCAAAACAGCACCACTTGGAGTGGGTACAGGGCGGAGAAGGGGCAGGATCGCGAGCCAGTGTGTGGCTGTTATAACAAGGAATGGACAGAATGCTTTGAGCACAGCACCCTCTGTTGCCGGTAAAATAGGGAGGGGGCGGGCGCTTTGAGCACAGCACCCTTGTGTTTTGGTAAAATAGGGAGGGGAGGGGCGGGGCGCTTTGAGCACAACACCTCCTGTGGCATGTATAACGGGGGAGGCTACGTGCGCACAACATATCATGGAGCTGGTAGGGAAGGGGCAGTGCTCTCAATACAGCACCGCCCGCGCCTGGCATAATAAGGAGGGATAGAGCGCTTTAAACACAACACCTGCGGAGTCTGTACTACCTGGGGGGGGGTCTGAGGGGGCCGCTTTTCCACACTGCACCTCCTGGAGCCGGTGCTACGCTGAGGGGGGGGGGCAGGTCTCTTTCAGAACAGCACCTCCTCTGGCAGTACGTAGAGGGAGTAGGCCGCTTGCAACAGCGCCTCTTGTGGCCAATACTAAAGTGAAGGGCCAGGGCAGTTTCACACACCCTGTGGCCGGCACGGGCGCAACGTAGGTCCCTGCAGCAGGGGAGGGGGCAACCCTCGGGGGCATTCAGCCTAAGGCCAATGAATATCTGAGGTACGGGAGACTCGGGGGGGGGGCGCCTCACTACAATCTGTAAGGGGGCATCATTTTGTATTACGCCACTCGTGGCCGGTACAATAGGGCGGGGTTTGGTCGCAGAGCGCACGTGGCCAAGAAGGCTTTGGCCCCTTACAGCACCATTTGTGGCCGGGTACTGCAAGGAGGGCGCTTACAGCACACTGCCCTCTGTGGCCGAGGGGGGGAGGATGTGTGCGCACAGCACCCCCTGGAGTCGGCACTACCGAGGGGGCAGGGCGGCTTCAGCCCAGTACCTCCGGTGGTCGGTACAGTGGCGGGGGTTGTGGGGAGGCCGCGTGAGCAGAGAACCCCCTGGAGCTAGCTCCTCTGCAGGGAGGGGTTCAGACCGCCGAGAGCACATGGCCGTCTGGAGTTAGCACTGCAGGGAGGGGCGCATGCGGCTTTCAGCCCAGATCCTCCTGGAGCTAACACTGCGGGGAGGGGTGAGCAGGTCGCTGTGAGCAGAGGGCACACTGGAGCAGACACTGCAGGGAGGGGGCGCGGGCCTCTGCGAGCACTGCATCTCCAGGGATGGCGTTGCACAGAGCGTCTGTGTGCAGGGCATGGGAGGGGTGAGCCGACAGGCCCCTGAAGCTGGTAGTGCAAGGAGGCCTTTGTGATGGCGGGGGTGGGAGGCCCCGGCAGCTGGCCTTCTGCCCCTCCTCCCTGCTTGTATGTCTATGCTAGAGACGTATCCTCTGGAGCCTCATTTTCAGACAGCCCCAGGGCACCCCTACACATCTGCAGTGTTCCCTTGAGATCCAGTAATGTGACCGTACACTCCGGTACCAGCAAGATATACTAGAATCACACCGAAAAGAAGCAGAAGGGAAACGAGGAGCAAATATACAGTTACACTGGGAGTGAGCCCCGACATTCCCGCTTTCCCTAGGTCACACAGCCCCCGAAGACGGTTTATTTAATGTGCTTCTTGTATAGCGCCACCATGACTCTATACGAGAGGCGCTGGAATTAGAGGTGCGGGTGCACCCCTAAAAAAACACGAGGTAGTCTAGATGGTGAATGGACAATAAAGGGACCATTCAAATGTTTTCCTCTGGCAACATTTGGTGTGTTTTCAAAAACACACACTGCCTCATATCCCCATGCCTTTAGTGAGGTATGGTTTACTGGCCGTCCGCACTCATCGGTGATCATGGGAGGTGGACTTTTGGGAGATGGGATAGGCCCCGTCGAAACAATTCAAGAATCCTAGATCACACAAAAGGAACTCCGTTTATGGGCACCCTCTCCAATCCGCCCTGGCACAGCTGGGTGCCAAACAGGCTGCCAAGCCCACTTATCAAGGAATTAATCTCAGGACAGCCCTTTTGCCCACCTGTTTCACCCCTGGACTTCTTCGCACCGAGTAGGGTTACAACCAGATCTTAAAGCTTCAGCGCTGCCAGTGACAAAAAGAGCAGGCCCGAAGAGCCTCATTGGGTTTACCACTGGCATTGGTGCAAGGGTGTAGTCATACTGCCAGCGAGCGTGGCCTTTCACCACTGGTATTGGTGCAAGGCTGTAGTCATACTGCCAGCGAGCGTGGCCTTTTACAAGCTGAGTTTAGTTGTCAAGTGCACGGCAAAGCAAATAGTGATAGTATAGTGCACACAAAGCAAAACCCTGACTAGAGGGGAGGGCGACTAGGTATCCCCTAACCAGGCTACTGGTTACCTGGCGGTTGGCAACAGACAATTACAGTATCAGGAACAGGCGCGCAACACCCATTGGGCTCAAAGGGCTTCCGCCCCCCCCCCCGTCGTGTGTCAGCCCGGCTGAGACAGCTTCCCGGGCGCACACACAGCCGCACCCGAGTACTTCACAGGTCTTTAAAAGACCATTTACTTGCTAACGAGGCTTTGTTGTGTTTTCACCCCTTCTTTGAGCCCCTGCACCTCCACTCTGCATACTGCTGGAAGAATCAGCCGCCCCCCCCCCCCCGAAATTTGGCTCTAGTTGCGCCTCTGATCAGGAACACAGGCCTCTAACCCATGTTGGGAGAGTGCCTTCAGTCATACACCCGTATGCCCACCCACAAATTGAGTCCTCACTTTGCTCCATGTCATGCGGTGCTTTGTTTACCGTATGGTTCGTTTCAAACCAGCCTGGGACTGAGAATATATAATACGCTCTTGTTCAAAAAAGGTCTTCCTTTCAGCTTCTTTCCCAGCTTCATGGTGTGACAACCTGTAGTTGCATGATTCCCTGGTCCCTGTCGAAAACTCCAAATGTGTGTTTCGGGGAGACTAGACATCTTCTCTCTGCCAACCATAGGATCTGTGCTCCCAAGCTAGCCCTACCATACTTCATGTCCTGTCACAACCTTTCAGCTGTTCCTGCCTGGTATCCATTTGGGGCAGTTCACAAAACTGTGCCCAGTGCCTACCACCAGCTTCAATAAAAGAGGGACGGGGAACTGTGCCCCGAGTGGAGCGCGGTCAGATTTTGATGGTAGCTCCCCATTGGTTGGTCATAGCTTCCAACCAACACACCTAAAAGTAAGATACTTTGAGTCAGTACCTCATGTTTTGCCCTTCAAAAGAAACTCTTCACCAACCCAGCCAGTTGTCTACCAGAACAGAACCCTGCTGGCTTCTTTTTCCCTTCAAGCTCAGACTCAGGAGAAGTCCGGCTGCTTACCCACTGTCTGCAAGAACAGGAAGCTGGACTACCTGGTGTTAGTGGGAGAAGCTTGCCCCTTCAGGAGGATAAACGGCAAGGGCCAGCTGAGTGAAGCATCTTTTAATGTTATCAGAAGGGTGTGTGCCAAGGACTTAAAGCTTGGCTGACTAGGATCACCCATGAAACATCAGTGTGACCAGAAGCTGAGAACCTGTCAACACGGGCACTACTCATTGAGAGAGCGGTAAGCCTGTGTCTCCGTTTTCAGCCTCAGGAGGACAGTGAGGTTTTTCCTTGCCAACTCAGACCTTGGGGCAGCGTCCAGTTGCATCCAACCCGTTGTACTGATGCGAAGACCATTTGGAAAGTCTCTTTAGCTCTTACCATTCTGGAGTTGCTTCCAGGTAACTGTGTGGTTGGCTCACAATCCTAAATACCAGTTCCCAACTGGTGGGTCTAGTGAATGCCCTAGCGAACCAAAAAACTTGATCACAGCCTGACATTTCTGGGATAATGATCCCTTGATACTTAATACAACTGGGGGAGCTCTTGTGGGTGCGTATACAACAGTAGCACTATCACAAAACCAGGAGAAGCTCTAACAGACCCTCTCCTGAACCATGTCCCGGAAGATACTTACTATCGGACCCCTGGTATTCCCTTTAACAGGACACCAAGACATTGTGAGAAGTGACATCTGGCACTCTGTAAACATTTTTGGACTTGGGTGGGATCCCTGTTCCAGTAGGGGCAGAGGGGTTTTTGGGCTTCATACCTTTTAATTTTTTATTTTGCTGGAAACTCACTCAAAATCGCCCAGTGTTCAGCTTTGCATCCAGGGATACCAGAAGGCCATGGTATAGGGATAACATATATATCATTACAGACATGATGCGCTGTACCATACTGTCTGACAGGTCGGTCTCCAGTCTTTTGAAACACTGCCCAGTGGTAGAATTTAGGAGCTTATCTGTCACATCAGTCGTTATAAACTTCTAGATTTGCGTACATCTGTAGTTAAACTATAGGCATCTGAAAACCTCTGCTTCTGGCCAGCCAGATATTGAGTATGCAGTATAATTACGCATGCCATGCAGTATCAGAGTTCCAATGCCCTACACCTTCCTTCTGAAACAAGCCTCAACTTGCTACCGAGTTAAGTCATGTGTAGTTGATTAGCCAATAGTACCAGAGGCCCTTTGACACCAGTGGTAAAGACCATGCATATTGCTCTGAAACCATTGACGAGAGGGGAGGCAGGCTGCGTCAAAGAAAGTGCAAAATCTTGAGCCCCTCGGGGAGCTAATGAACATTTTGTGGCTGGTGGGACCAGAGTGAACACAGGCAGATGAAACTGGGTGGCAAAGAAAGTGGTGGCTTTGGATATGGCCACCACCCCTCCCTTTTGGAAAATATCCATGAATTTCCACTGGACATGCTTCCCCTCCAGTCCCTGGCCACCCGACCTCCACACTTACACCCTGGAATAAGTGTGGCCTACATGGATGCCTACCTGCCCTACAACCCCTGCTGACCTACAGGAAGACTTCAGTCCCTATGGACAATGATCCGCTGTAGCAAGGCAGAGATGAGAAACACTACCAGGAGCGCCTGAACTACATGGTCAGCAAAGAGAGACAAGGTGCCCTAAGATTTACTAGGAGGTCTGGGACTTGGAGGCACACCCAAGGACGACCTGTCCATGAGGACCACCCCATTTCCTACAGGAAGTGGAGATACTGAGAGCGAAATGATCCAGCCCGGATAGGAGGGATGTTAAGTTGTTATCCAACTTATCATTGAAGGGTCACGTGAGTAACTTCCTTATGACTCTTAAAGTGCATAAAAATAATTGTGACCTCCATCCAGGGATTAACTGACTTTACTACCTCTAGTACTCACTGAAAACAGACTAGAACTAATTAGCGCATCGCAGGATGACATGAATAATGACCGAAATCCCTTGCTTCTGTCTTGTATTTGTAACTCTTAAGTTTGAAGTTTCACGAGGTTAAGAACGAGGATGCTGTTCAGAGAACATAGGAATAGATGTTCTTTAAACTCGGTCGTTCCCCATGTACTGATCTCAGATTTACATCAATTTGCCCAAGTGTTCACAGGTGGTGGGCACCAGCATTCATTTTTGAGGCGCTTAATTTCATTGGTCAGATTTTGACACAAAGCAAAGCTAGGAAAAGAGTGACATTTGGTGAAAGCAGGGATGAAAAAACCTGGAAGAGTGAGATAAGAGACAGAAGTGAAGGGTAGTGATAGAAAGAGGCAAGGTGTTGACTCAAGACTAGGCAGCCTTGGTGTACAGTAACCAGAGCATCCGGTAGTAATGACAGCAGACTCCTAAGAAAAACTTTGGGGCCTGCTCTCGTCCTTTGCATTTTCTTGTTTCATCTAGATCTCGTCTCTTTCAAATACTGAGGTGCTGTTCTGCCTACTACTTTATAGACCAGTGCTTAAGGTTTAAATTGTGATTGTTTCCCTGACTGGCAATCAGGGCATTTCTTTTAGATCTAGGGAGACAAGAACGCTTTTGGGGTATGTCCACCATCAGCATTGCTCTTGTGATCTTGTAGTTTCAGAATGTTTGAAGTGGGCCTGCCCACCTGGAAGGCCTTGCTACAATCTAGTTTCGCTCCAATTATACATTTGGAAATGAAGGCCCCATATTTTAACTCTAGGATTGATATCTACCATAGTTTTAAAATGGTAGCTAGCTGATAATAACAACGAGTTGATACGGTTCCCCAGAGACAAACGTATTGAATGTAACCTCAAGACGTGTTGATCTTGGGTCCTCCGGTTATTCGCTTTCACCCATCTTTAAGGCAGGCAAGTGATCCTTCATGACTCTAAGATGATCACGAGCTAAGTGAGGGGTTATTTAAAAGGTGGAGAAGTGGGAAAAGATTTGCTTGGAGGATGAAGGTTCTCAAGCCGGGCGATGGAGTAGTAGTTGGGTGCTGGGTCACAGAAGTTGTCACTGCTGTTATTTCAGTTGTTGGGCAAAACTCAGGATCTAATACGGTTCAAGAGAATTGTAAGACTCAGTAGTGAAGGGCTAGATGGGTCAGGACAGGTCAGAAGAGGAGTGCTGCAACTAAGTAAATCTCATATAGTTATTGTATCCTACTAGAACACACAGCACATGATAGGAAGCGACAAGGCTCTGAAGCAACCACGATGAATTGACCAAATCCTCACATAGACAGCCAGCCATGCTGGAACGGTATATCAGAAAGGAATGATCGAAAGAAGACTCACAGAGAATGGTATCCACTTTGCTACAGGGCAAGCGATGTACATTTCAGCAATCCCACAACTGCCATAAGAAAGAAGCATCAGGAATATCCCATAGTAACCATGTGGTGTGGTGTGAAAAGTGGCAAACTGTGTAAGCATTCATGGAACCATGGATGCTTGCTCGCCTAGGCATGAGTGCCAGCCACAATCAAGTGGGTCATTGTACTGTGCAAACGCCCAAGTGAGCACAAACCTGGGTCCTTGAGCGATTCACCTCCCATTAGTAAAATGGACCCGACCATCAGAGTGCCCAAGCAAACGATGACTGCATCGCAGTAGAGAAGAGCTGAGTACCTGCACGTAACCCCAGAAGTGCCTTCTGTGGCCACAGGAGAAAGGCAAGGACAACATCCTAGCCCTTGCAGCAATTTTACTTGATCAACATTTTTGCAGATGCAAGACCTCGCTCCCAGACATGCAAATCTAGCCAGCAGTCAGGCAAGTTTAAGGGGAGACCAGAATCCTTTGGTTCCATCTCAACTGTGGATACATGTTGCAAGGTGAGAGCAGATCGGTCCAGTTTCCTTCAACCAGCCAGTGGTAAGCAACACAAACTAGATGGCCCTGGATCATGCCACCTGGTACCCAGTAGAAGTGCAGCAGTGCTATATGACCAGACAGACAGCTAATGCTTTGTTGGCTGCATCTTAGCAGCAATTATCAGAGATATGGGGATCTCATCTTCTGAAGTGCTCCACACAGTTTGAGAAATACCTGTGCAGTATCTTCTTCATGCAGCACTTCTTACCACCCACAGATGAATGGCCTTACAGAATGGCTTAATTCTTCTAGGAATCCTGTGTTCTGTTTTAGTGGTACGTGAGAGGAAGACATTTCATTTTCTCTCCCCATGTTATTAGTTTACCAAGAGAGCCAGCTTGGGGTTCACTTCAGTTCACTGGAACCCCTTGTCCAGCCCCATGGACATATGTAGGGATGATCAGGGAAATGACGGAACAGTCGACCAGAAAACGTCTGAGGTCCCCTGCATCCTGCACTTCAAGGAGATGTTGGGATGATACATGTATCTGTCTATCATTCAGTTTGGTCTACTAGTTTTACTACGAGAACCCCTCTCTGTGGGATCAATTCCCACAGAGAGGGGTAAAAGGCAGTTTTGTTGATCCAAGGTAAACAATGTATTGACTTTGAGGACGATTCAGGACTCATCCGACTTTCCATGGCAATCTTATGTCATAAGAATGAAATCCTGTGTTCGAGATCCTCCTGGAAAGGATTAGCTCTTACGTGGGGATCAGAACCTTAAAATGTAGCCATCTACTTAGGAAAGAACCCAAGGCAGGTCTAGAGATTGGAACTTCCAGTTCAAAAACAATCCATTGCTATTGGGTTAATAGGTCTGATGCAGTCAAGCCATGGCACTCCAACTCAGTCACTCCCCCATCACAAACGTACTAATCAGAAGTGCAAACCCCTTCAACAGGAGATGGAGGTGACTGCAACCCGTAGCAGCTGCACTAGCACACATCAAAGCTACCTAAGCACGTGTAAAATCCTAAACAGACTGGTGAGGTGTGGATACCAATGTTCCCTTACTGCAGGGCCTTCCTTGGGTTCCTTCGACCGAATTGCTAAAGAGCACGAAACGAAAGCCTGAGTTTCAGACTGGCCTTGCAAGGCCACATTTCAGGGTGTAAGCTAGATCACTGTTCTCTGCTGTTGTCTGGAGTCTAATACACTGCACCTATAAGTTGCACAGATGGATGATGCATCAAGCCATAGATTGGGGACATTTTCAGTGTAGTCAGAGACTAGAATGGAGAAAGAACAGAAATGTGCCTCCATTGAGACATAGCTAGGGTTTGCGCCCCCCTCACACACACACACACATTCTCCAAAGGCATCACAGTGTGGAACAGGAAAAACACTCCAGACCCCTGTCTAGGCGGAGATCATTACTTGAGGCCACCCACAACTGGCTGTGAAATGCTAAAAGTAGGGAAAACAACCTCCCAGTAGCAGCTCACCCTGCTAAAGCCAACTATTCCAGGCTCCATTACATACCACATAAAACACCCACTCCAACCCCACTTCATAGAGAGAAGCTTGGAGGAGACAGCCGCTCTGTATCCCCAGTAGGACAAGAGGCTTCAGGGGGGAGACAGTCGCTCCAAGTCTCAAAGGAAGAACTATTAAGACCCCTGATAGTGCACAAGAGTGAGGCCACCACTGCCCGCATCAGTGAGTTGGACACAATCCTGCCACATGAAGACATCAAGAGGCCTTCAAGCCAGACTGACCACTGCAAGGAAATAAGAGCCTACCTTGGAAGTGCTCCTCTTCGCTGCTGTCCTCCTCCGAGTGGGGGTTCGAGCCGTTGCTCACCGTCTTGGCCCGGCTTCGGGACAGGATTCCCGAGGTCACCGACTTCTCCATCACCGACGGCATGGCGTCGTCGTCAGCAGCACACAAAAGCCTGCAGGGACAGTATCAAGCACAGTCCTCAGCTTCCACTAAAAACGCTCATAGCAATTCTTTTGCAGTTCCAGAGAACTCTAAACCAGAGCCCTAGTAGGCCTCACCAAAACCTGCAAGGGCATATCAGCCAGAATTCTCGCCCGCCACTAAAATGCCCGCAGGGACAGTCCCAGCCACAGTCTTCGCCTACTTCCTTCCTACACCCTCAGAGGATATGACCCTAGCCATTCACCCATACACAAGAGTAGGAAAACCTGGAGGTGCAGAACCAACATCCTCACCTGCCCCACAATAGCTGCAATGAAAGTACTGACATGTCTAACATGAGCCTGCAAAGCCAGAACCATCCATCACATGACTACATTGTCCCTAGCCTGCCCCCTCCTCTCAAAAATATACAGTAGCAACTCTACATGTCTCCTCCACCTTTACTCCCCCCTCCCCATGAAGAAGGAAAAAAAACATTCAGGAGCAGATAAAATGTGACCAGGCACTGGTTCTTACACCCTCTATGGTAACATCTAGTTACAAGACCTGACCCCCCCAAAATAACTAGCTGGAGCAGCCACAAGAAATCAACCCCCCCCCCCATACACCCACACCACCAATAAATAAATGCCAAAGTGACTGCTGCAAGAAACCAGAGTCCCCACAACATTTTGAGGACATCTAGCGCACGCCAATGTGTTCTACATCAAAAACCTACCGGGGGTGACTACCAGAAATCAACCTACCTCAAAAAAACGTGCAAGGGTAGCAGGAACAACGGCGGCGTGCGGCTGCACCAGAATGGGGAGCTTGGGAACAATTATGGGCTGTAGATTGCCCTCCCTGAGTGTTGAGGGGTCAGTGCCCCGGTCCAGGCACCCCCGCACAGACAATGGTCAATAGGTAAAGTTTGCACGGGGGGGGGGCTAAAGGCAAACGGCGTGAGGCGAGATGAATAAAGAAAATAGTGTGAGATATCCCTATGGAAAGGTGGGGGCTCCAGCCCCTTGCAGAATGAAAAGTGGTGTCCAAAAAGAGGGCTATGAACCACTCTTGAGGTACCAAAAGATGGTTAAAAATCTAAAAGCGCCTATTTCCAGGAACCGCTGCGCGAAAGGCGTCTCCGGGGGATGGAACGTTTTTGTTGAAGGGGGGGTCTCACTCTGCCCCGGCGATTGTTCCTGATAGTGGGCCCCTGAGCTCAAAATGTGAGGGTCCCGCAGGCTCACCCTTTCCTGGAGCGTGCTCCCTCTCCTCCTTGGCGGTGTGAGACTTCACGTGTCTCTTTGTGCAGGTAGGGCTGGGGAGGGAAGGGCAGTCGCTGGTGGGAGAGTGCCGACTCACTCTCTGCCTCCTGAGCACACAATGAGGCTGGCGGTGTGGAGAGAGGCAGGCTGCTGCAGGGAGAGGGGCCGGACCCTGCCCCTCCTTCTTCCCTCCTCCTCCTTCAACCAGAGCTGGTGAGCAGTATCTCCCCTCCCCCTGCTCTCTCTCACCAGTCTCCTGCTGTGCCCTCCTATTCCCTCCCCGTGCGCTTCTCATCAACTTCCTGCTATGCCCTCCACAACCTCACCACCAGCCTCTGTACCTCCCTCCTCCCCAGCCCCTTGTGCCCTCCACTTCCTTGTGCTCTCTCACCAGCCTGTGTGTGTGCCCTCCTCTCCCTCATTCGACTCTGCGTGTCCTTCCTCCCCTCCCGCTGCTCCTTCCTCTGTCCTCTTTCCCCTTGATATCCCTCTCCAGCCTCGTGGGCGACGGTCACCCCCCCCTCCCCCTCCCCTGTGTGTTGCTGCTCTTCCTTACCAGCCTCCTGCTCCCACGTCGCCCCTCACGAGTCTTCCTCTGCCCTCCCGTGCTGCCCCTCACCCGCCTCCCCCTGGCGCACTCTCTTCATGCCCTGTATGACACCCCCCTCATGTGCCCCCTTCTTCCCTCAGCAGCAGCCCCGTGTGCCCTCCCTCACCTGCCTCTTCATGTACCCTTTACCGTGGGGTATAGCCACATGCCCTCCTCTCCCTTTACGGGGGGCACTCAATATTATTTTGCGCCCCCCCCCCGCTTTTCCACACCAGCCTCCTCACGTCTTCTCCCCTGTCCTCCCTTGCACTCCCTCACCAACTCCCTCCTGTACCTTTCTCTTCTCCTACCTCAGAGCGTTCTCGTATGCCCCCTCCCGTTGCTGTTCCACGCCACCCTCCTCACGTATCCTCCTCCTGCCCTCCCTCTCCAGCTCACTACTGTACCTTTATCTTCCTGCCCTCCCTCGGAGCCACCTCGTTTGCCCCCTCCCCCGTTGCTCTTACGCAACAGCCTCCTCTGCCCTCTCTTGCTCTCCCTCACCAGCCTCCCGCTGCACCTTTATCTCCCCCCCACCCCACTCCTTGTTTGCTGATTACCCCTGCTGCCCCCTTGCGGTTCCTCTTCTGCGCTCTCGCGCTGTGGCAGTTTCTCACTAGCTTACTCCTCTAGCTTTAGTTTCCTGCTCTCCCTCAGAGCCTCCTCTCTGCCCCCTCCCCTGCTGCTCTTCCACAACAGCCCCCTCGAGGCTCCTCTTCTGCACTCTCGCGCTGTGGCAGACCCTCACTAGCTCACTCCTGTAGCTTTAGTTTCCTGCTCTCCCTCAGAGCCTCCTCTCCGCCCCTCCCCTGCTGCTCGTTCACACCAGCCACCTCACGTGCTCCCCTCTGCCCTCCGTCGCAAGCTCACTCCTGTACCTTTATCTTCTTGCTGTCCCTCAGTGCCACCTCGTTTTCACCCTCCCACGTTGCTCTTCCACACCACCCGCTCACGTGCCCTCCCTCGCCAGCCCCCTCTTGTGCCTCATCTCCTCCGTTCTATCCCCGGAGCCTCCTTGTTTGCCCCTTTCTCTCGCCAGCCTCCGCGTGCGTCTTCCTCTGCCCTATTAAGCTCTCACTCACCTGCCTCCTCCCGTGCCCTCCACCCCCGCCATCTCGCTCGAGCTGCTTGAAATGCCTCCTCTCCTTCACCATGCGCTGTCACAAGCCTTTTGCCCCCCCCCGCGCAGTGTCCTCCCTACCAGCCTCCTCCTTTTCCCTCCGCTTACTCCCCCACCTCCTGCGCCTCGCTAACCTCCTCCTATGCAAGCGCCCCTCACCATCCTCTCCCATGTCGTACTCTTTCCTCCCACTGCTCTCCCTCACTAGCCGCTCCTTCTCCATTTACCTCGTCCACTGGTTTTCTTCAGTAGCCTTTTCCCGAATCCGTACTTTTGCACCAACCCAGACCTCCCCGTATCTCCCACTCCCCAGCCTTCTACTTTGACCCCCACCCCGCCTCTTGTGCACTTTCCCCTTTGTGGCTGCCCCTAGCAACCCTCCTGCCCAGACCATGTCAGTACTCATCTTTATCTCTCGCCTCAAACCGCTTTTCCTCACAAACTTCGTTAGGACCACCTGCTCTCTCATTTGCCCCCGTCACGTTCCCCGTGGTAGAACCATCTATTCGCTAACCCCGCCCACCTCAACACGCCCTCACCTTCACCACCCTTCACTCTATTACCAGGTGTTAATTTCCCTCTTGTTTTACCAGTAGCCTCCTCCCTGGTCTCCACCAGACCCCTATGGCCCTCTTTTTACCCTAGCCTCTTTGACACCTGTCGTGCCCTCCTCCACTACATTTCCTCAGCCCCTCCTCTTTTTGACACCCTCTCCCTCAGGGGTGGGTCCGCCGAATATTTTCTGGCCCATTTTATTTATATTCTCCCTCCCCCTTTTCTCTCCCTCCCATCTGTCCCCTTCACCAATTTTGTCCCCCCTGACGTCTTTACATGCACCTGTCTTTTGTTATCTCTGTCTCTTTGCTTCTCTCACTTTTCGTCTCCCCTCGATTTTTACCTTTCCACCCCTCCTTCAATAATGTTTCCATTGTCTCTTAACTCACTCCTCCCCACCCCTTTCTGTCCCCTCTTCCTTCGATCAACTCCCGTTTTACCTCACTCCTCCACATTTTGTACCATTCCCTCCTCGATCTGTGCCTTTTTTCGCGCCCATCCTTGAATCGCCCCCTCCCCACTCTTTTGCCTCCTTCCTCAGCTTCTCAGCTCTTTTCTATATCTCTGTCCCCTCCTCTATACCCCCTCTCTTCTTTAGCTCTCTGTGGCTCTCCCTCCACCACCCATTTCTCCCTTTCTGTTACCATCGCCTGTGTTTATCCCACTTTGTTTCTTTCTCTCTCTAGCCTTCTCCGCCTGTGTGCCCTGCGTTTTTCTCGGCCAACACCCTTTACGCCCCATTATGCTCCCCCTTTTTTACAGCCTACACCTGTCCGGTTTCCTCTTGTCGCACTCCCTCCTTTGCCTGCATTCTCTCTCCTCCTTTCTCGCAAACCTTCTCCAGCAGTTTCACATCCGTATTCTCTCACTTCCACCTCCTTTTCTCGATTTGATTCCCCTTTACATCTTCAATTAATGCCCCCATACGCCTTCCCCTCACCATCATTCCGCCTGCCCACTCATGTTAACCCAGTCTTTACCCCTCACCCTGAAAATGTTTTCTAACTCTCTTCCACACCCCTTTCTCTGCCCTCCCGTACTCATTTGCCCCGACACTGCAATTCTTTGCTTGAGTCCTATCTTGCCTCCACAGCCCTCACTGGGTCCCCATCTCACTTCCACGCCCCTCATACGCTCCTTCCTTCGTGCATTCATCCCCTCTTTTTACTACCTGCCCCTTTCTCACCGCCCTACTTCGCCTCCTCATTCCTCGTCTCCTCCTTTACCACCCCCACACCCTTCATAGCCACGCCCATTCCTTCACTCACCTTCACCCCTCTTTACTCTCCATTACCTGTTCCACCAGCCGTCGATCACACCTTCTTCTTGCCCTCTTTCTTCCCCAGCTCTCTCCCACTGAGATCTTATCCCTCCCCCATCATACTAACTTACTCCACGCCCACTCATTCCTTCACCCATTCTGTGTCCTAGGTGTTGTACGTGTAGCACGTGCTCTGCATTTACCTTGTATTGTGTGCTTTACTCCGTGTACTCTCTTCTACTGGTACTTGATTTACGTGTAGTACTCGGATGTTTGTATGTCTTTTCACCATTTTTGGAACGCGCTAACAGCACCTGAATGACTTCCATATCGACCTTACTTGCTGTACGTGTACTCTGTGCTGTATGGCAGTCGTGTGCACGTGCTTTGTGCGCAGCATGTTTTCTGTGTAATATAGTACTACCCTGTGTTTCGTGGCCTGCCGTGTTCTGTGGTCTCGGTGCTGTACATCTCCTACCACCCTCTTACCTGTGTTTTACATGCACCCTTTTTACCCTGCGCTTTGCGTACACTAAGCTCTAGGTGTGTATTACCACAACAGGGCCCTACAGTGAACTCTGCTGTGCATATGTTTTAGAACATATTGCCATGCGCTCCATGTGTGGTGTATATTCTGTGTTCTACACTTACTCTGTGCTATACACACATGCACTCTGCCCAACTTACACCATGTTCCCGGGGTTTACATGTATTTGTGCTCACTGCAGGGGCCTGTGTTTGACCTCATGGTCACAGGTTCAAATCCCGGCAGGTTCACTCAGCCTTTCAGCCTTTGAGGTCGAGAAAATGACTACCATTGAGTTTGGTAACAATAAACATCTGCTATTCAGCGCCAAGATTCCCCTTTGCGGGTGGACGTGCGCTTTAATGCACGTTATGTTACAATGATGAACTGCCTGTATTTGAGTTTTATTGTTTTACGTTTCTTATGTGCTCTGTGTGTCGTCTGTGCGCTCTACTCTTCGTTTATTTTTCTACGTTTATTCATCGTGTACTATCTGCACGTTAAGAACTTAGCGTTGTAGTCATCTTGTACTTCACTCTGGGTTCTGAGTGTTGTCATGCATTCTGCTTTTTTTTGTATTCTGCGCATGTGCGGTAGTTTACGCCCATTGTTATGCTCGCTATGTGTTTTTCGCTTTACCAATACTATCTGCTCCAGGTGTGCATCGTTCTGCATACTCTACGTGTACTCTCCACTGCTTGCACTCTGTATTTCTGTTCTTCGTGTACTCCGCCTTTCACCTACGCCTATGATCGACGTGCGTTATTGCTCTATCAGTAATCCATATCGGTTTCCTGTTGTTTACATGCATGGCTGCTGCCTTGCCTGACCTACGAGGCCCCTTGACAGCAGGGCACAGCAGAGCACGGACCCGGACTTAAAGCTTTCTGGTTCCCTTTCGGGAGGGGAACATTAGGACAGCAGCGGCCAAGTGCTGACAGGCTCACCTGCCCGATTACGTTACGTGTGGCCGTGTTTGGGAGTTTACTTGTGAGGCCTAGCTCGAGAAGCGGTTGCAATTTCCAGGTGGCCTGGAGCTTCGATAGCGCCTCCGAGGCTTAATGAGATGCACGAAGCCCGGAGTCAGAGATAGCACGCTACGGGGACGCCATTTTGGGTGTCGGGTAAACATCAGGCAGAGGGCACGACTGGTTTCTCCAGTTGGGAATGCCAACACTCCTCCCTAGATTCTCGTCAGTAGGAAGGCTTGTGAATATACACGAGCTGCCCCTGCGCCTGAGGGGGGCGGCCCCCCCAAGTGAGATAGAAAAATAGTGGAGGTTAAGCCTGTAATTTTAGACTGGCCCGGGGTCGGCGTTGCCCTCCAGAGTTAACGCACGAGCTCATTGGAATGCAAATCACTGACAGTGCCTCTTCAGTCACCCGTGAGTTTAGGCACTCAATAAGTCATTATACATGCACTCATCCTATGCAGTTATGCATCCATTCACACGCCCACTGGCTCATTCTTCCATCCTCCCACTCAAACTCAACAAGTACATCAAGATAAATGAAAATAATAAAATTAGAAAAAAGAACACGAACCTCTGCCTAAACTTGGAAGGCATATGCTCCCAATAAAAAAAAATGCAATTAAACATTGCAGAAGGTAGCCATCTTTCAATGCTATCCATTTCATCTGCAGTGTGCCGCATCCATTTCAGCCAATATTTTTAAACCTAGTGGCCATTTTACAACATTGTTTTAAAGTTCCCACCCGGCCACCACTTTTAGCAGCCACATGCTGGCCACATTTGAGTGGTAAAACGATGCAGTCTGCACAATTGCATTCCAAGATGACCTCTAAGTAAACATCACTCTAGGTGACCCTCATGGAAAGGTATTGTGTATCATTTTTACTGTTCCAAGATGGCCGACATACTGCTTCTACACCTGGCGGTCATTTTGGAACGGTAAAACAGTGATGCACTATGGACAATGCCATTCCAAAATGGCCACACAGTAAAAAAGCAGTGTCTTTCTGGGATGTAACAAACTGCAGGTGAAAGGACCAGCAAGCGAGTGGCCTGGTAGCACTGTCTGAGGCAATACTGAAAACCTTCTACCCCGTGGCTTTGTCAGAGGAGGTTACCAACAACATAAGATTTACCTAGTACAGTAATCTGTGAGGCTCCGTGTAACAAAATACCTGCATACAGACCATTTCATAATGTTATAATTATACACCCGAAAACTGGCCTTAACAGAATATGTTTAAAAGAGAGCACAAGCACTTAAGCACTGGTTAGTAGTGGTAAAGTGCAAAGAGCCTTAAGAGCCAACAATAACGGGTTCAGAAAAGAGGAGGGGTGATGGCAACATTTTGGAGGTGACTTTGTAGAGTAGGCCAAGTCCAACACGACCCCTCTCTAGCCAAAAGCCAGAGTAGACTACTCAATACCTTGATGTGCTTCCCTGCTTAGGCGATAGAACATGGACAATGGGTGTATTCTACAGTGGCGCTTGTCAGTTCTATGCCCTTGTGAACTCAGTTGGATCCCTCTGTCAACACTCTCCTGAGCCACTGGGCTGACGCATGGGAAACCCTTCTCCTAATCTGTCGACCTCATCTGAGAAGCTCCTAACCTTACTTTTTTCACAGATGCACCCCAGTAGGCAGACAGCACCACCATGGCCAACTAAGTTATGTGGCCCATCCTGCCCCTTGGATCAGACTTCTGTTCCTAACCCAAGGAAAACTCTTCCCATTAAGACAGCAGCCAGAAGAGGTCACTAACAGCTGTCAGTGTCAAAAGCCAGGCCTCACACTGCCAGGTGGAGGCTTCAAGCATGGTCCTTGGGTGGGAATCACTTTCAGGGTTAGGGCTGGTAAGGAGTATCCTAACTGCTCCTAAGGGTCCTCTGAGGTTTCTGGGAGTGGGAGCATCTGCCCCGGGTGATAGGCACACTCCTTCCACTCTCCCTCCCACCAGTCAAGGGCCTGAGACTGGTTCTCCAGCTCAGAGTCTGTACCCTGAGGCTGAACAGGAGAGTGGATGGGGTGGTCTTTGCACTCCCTACCCCTCCATCAGGGCTCCTGTATCCCTAGTTTGGGAGTTGTACCCCCAGAAACCTGAGCTTTCAGGGCAACTTGGGCGGCCGCCGCTTCTAGGTTTTCTAACACAGATGATAACTAATTTCCCAGAGCGCTGTCATTGGGCATCTGGGGTCTAACTATGACCCTCCTCAGGGCCACTTTCCCATCTCATTCTAGTGGTACCAGAGAGATATTGTGGACAAAGTCCTGCCTAAGAGCCTGGCTTACCCTACACACCTGTTCAGTGTACTGAACTGGCGAAACCGACCTTTCCACCACCATGGTCCGGTTGGCACCGGTATCCCTCAGAGTTGTGACGGGGATCCCATTCACTGTGATCTGATGAACGTGGTGACTTCAAACCTCAGGGATCACAGGTCTACCCTTTGAATCTATCTCCCAACTAAGGCAGATCAGGGATGTTCTGCCTTTTGCTCTTGGGGACTACATACCCTTAATCATATTCTACAGCAGTTATTTAGAAAAGTCAATTTCTCATACAGTGGGAAACGCATCCACAATACACTATGAAACTTGGTCTTTCCACAACTAAATGGTAGACTTTGACCAGACCAACCTGTAAAATCTACATTTAAATCAGCAGGTAACACCACTGTCATCGATTATACTCTTATTCATGTGTCAAATAGTGATTTTATGTTCAGACTTTCAAATTATTAAAAGACCTGAGAGCAACCATGAACCTCAGTCTATTTCTCTAGCCTTGGGCATTAGTCTGTATAATAACTTGAGACAACTTGAAGATAGTACTGAGATAAGGCATAGAAGAATAATCTGGAACAATAATTTCTCAGTTCGTTTAACGAAAATTTGAGCTGAAAACTCAGTTCATGCAGCAATAAGAGAGATTCTCTTTACACCTATGCAAGGTGTAAACTGGTGTGCGAAATGGGATTTACTGTGGCTACCATTTTTTTAGGTCTCGCTGAGCCAGCGCGCATGCGCTGCTCTGCGAGACATTTAGTAAGGGGCTTTTGGAAGTGCTACCAGAGAGGCTCCCAGCTTGCGTTCACGATGGCGTGCACGCGCGCAGCTGCCATCTGGGTTTCCTATCTCTTCCTCATTTCCTCGTCATGGCTCATTAACTCTCTGGACTCTGATGTTTCAATCGCAGCAGCAGCTCACATTACCAACTGACAGCCCTGGACTACAGTCACATGAAAAACAACAGCGATTAGCATTGAAATGCAAGCTTTTTTTGTCTAGTTAGAAATATTGCTTCGGTGGGTTGATTTCACCTTATATCGCTATTTGTTTTATATTAGGAGTCACAGCCTAATTACCAGTATTTTTGTCTCACTCTGTTTTTTTTTTATATATTTATTCGCGCAAAGCACAAAGCTATATTTAAGGTTACTTTTTCCGCGTCACTTCTTCACTCTATTTAAACTCCACACCCCCCACTCTTATTGTCTCTCTCCTTCTCTCTCTCTCCCCTCTCTAATTCTCTCTCTACTTAATTAACTCTCCCCTCTCTATGTTTTTTAGCCTTTCATTCTCTCTCTCACCCCTTTATCTGTTTCTCTTTCAAACTCCTTCATTCACTCTCTCTCCCCTTCTTTCTCTCTCTCTATCCCGCTCCACCCTTTATTCTATGTACACCCTTTCTCTCTCTTTCTCTCTCACCACCCTCTCTAATTGGGCATTATATCTTCACTCTCTCTCTCACTCGGCAACACCACAGCATCACTCAGCATCACCACAGCATCACTCAGCGCAACCACAGCATCAATCAGAGCCAGCACAGCATCAATCAGAGCCAGCACAGCATCACTCAGCACCAACACAACATCTCTCAACGCCATCACAGCATCACTCAACGCCATCACAGCATCACTCAGCGCAACCACAGCATTACTCAGCACAACCACAGCATCACTTAGCGCCACAACAGCATCACTTAGCGCCACAACAGCATCACTCAGCGCCACCACAGCATTACTCAGCAGCACCACAGCATCACTCCGCGCCACCACAGCATCACTCAGCGACACCATAGCTTCACTCAGCGACACCACATCATCACTCAGCCCAACCACAGCATCACTCAGCACTACCACAGCATCACTCAGCACAACCACAGCATCACTCTGCACCACCACAGCATCACTCGGCGCCACCACAGCATCACTCGGCACCACCACAGCATCACTCAGCACCACCACAGCATCACTCAGCACCACCACAGCATCACTCAGCGCCGCCACAGCATCACTCAGCGCCGCCACAGCATCACTCAGCGCCGCCACAGCATCACTCCGCGCATCACTCAGCGCCGCCACAGCATCGCTCAGCGCCGCCACAGCATCGCTCAGCGCCGCCACAGCATCGCTCAGCACCGCCACAGCATCGCTCAGCGCCGCCACAGCATCGCTCAGCACCGCCACAGCATCGGTCACCGCCGCCACAGCATCACCCAGCGCCGCCACAGCATCACCCAGCGCCGCGACAGCATCACCCAGCGCCGCCACAGCATCACCCAGCGCCGCCACAGCATCACCGAGCGCCGCCACAGCATCACCCAGCGCCACCACAGCACCACTCAGCGCAAGCCACAGCATCACTCAGCGCCGCCACAGCATCGCTCAGCGCCGCCACAGCATCGCTCAGCACCGCAACAGCATCGCTCACCGCCGCCACAGCATCACCCAGCGCCGCCACAGCATCACCCAGCGCCGCCACAGCATCACCCAGCGCCGCCACAGCATCACCCAGCGCCGCCACAGCATCACCCAGCGCCGCCACAGCATCACTCAGCGCAAGCCACAGCATCACTCAGCGCCGCCACAGCATCACTCAGCGCCGCCACAGCATCACTCAGCGCCGCCACAGCATCACTCAGCGCCGCCACAGCATCACTCAGCGCCGCCACAGCATCACTCAGGGCCGCCACAGCATCACTCAGGTCCGCCACAGCATCATTCGGGGCCACCACATCATCGCTCAGCACCACCACAGCATCATTCAGCACCACCACAGCATCATTCAGCACCACCACAGCATCATTCAGCAGCACCACAGCATCACTCAGGGCCACCACAGCATCACTCAGCACCACCACAGCATCACTCAGCGCCAAGACAATATCACTCAGCACCACCACAGCATCACTCAGCACCACAACAGTATCACTCAGCAAGACCTGAGTATCATTCAGCATCACCGCAGCATCGTCTCCGCACCAGTCACCACCACCACCACCACCACCACCTCAGCATCACTCAGCACCACCTCAGCCTGCTCTCGGAATCTGGCATCTGTTGATTCTCCCCTAGCGTCTGGCCGCTGCTAGTGTTATAATACAGGTACTAGTTCCCAACCTTCACCCTCCGATTGTTTATGCCCCCTCAAAAAAAAAGCTTTAACAAACAACCATTGCAATAGGCAGAAACAAGTTGCCAGCATTGCAAGAACAAAAGAAAACGGAGGACATTTTTTATTGTAAATACTTTTTTAATATGGTCGTTCAGTTTTACATAATGCCTTCTTGGTCATATATAAAGTAACAAAAATGCTTCTGACACTTTTTTTATTATAACTTTTCAGCATGCTGCACAGCAGCCACACTTCTCTACAGCACAGCTTGAAGACATTGGCAAAGTCAATAGCTCTGGCTAAACACTTATAAGGCCCCAAAGGCGAGACCTATTGGCTATGCCAATGCTTGTTCTTTTTTATCCTCAATGATAAAGGCCTGCAACTAGCAACCCCAAGTATCTTATACCGTGTCGTAAATGGAAATTTTTTATTCAATCTCTTTATGGGAGTATTTCTGAAACATTGTGGACCTAATGTGGAGATGAGGATTTTTAGCTCTTTACTCTTTCTGTGAAAGATGTAGGTTTACTTATAAGTAACAGCTGAGACTCTTGGTCTGTTGGCCCATACGGTATACCGATAACTGTTGTTAAATCAGACCCAAAAATGTGGAGCCGTTTCCTGGCGCTGCTATTTAACCAAACAATCTTAAATGGCCAAGTTTCAGGGTCCTGGAAAGGTTTGTATTTACAACCCATTTATAAAATGGGTCTGAACCTAGCAGTCATCGACTTATTGCTTTGCTGGACGCTGATGGCAAGTTATTTGCTAAATACCTCCACTCCTTTTTACTTGCTTGGGCTGAGGGAGGTTATTATCTCTTGATCAATGAAATAGGCTTTAGACCTAATTGTTCCACTACGGACAATTTATGTGTTTTAACTACTATTGTCCATTGTACACTAAAATTAAATAAGAACTAACTTATTTGTCTTTTGTGGACTTTTCTACTGCTTTCAATAAGGTTTTAATGCTTAGACTATGGCTAAAATTTTCTCAAAGAGAATCGACAGTGCTCTCACAATTACTAATTGACCTCCATACTGACACTTGGATGCAAGTAAAGTTAATCAAGGCACATGGTCTAACGCCAAATATTAAAACCTATAACGGTCTCAAACAAGGCTGTATATTGGCACCTTTTCTAATTGCACTTTACATCACTGACCTAACTCCAATGCTCAGTTGTGATGGCGGGGATCCTCCTAAATTTATAAATAGGATCTCGGACAGCACCAACACCATAGCCCCCCCTCAAGAAAAACAACAATACCCGCGCCAAGAAAGCCAGATGGTTTACCACCGAACTTCGAGAGTCCAGACGCACATGCCGCCGCCTCGAAAAGGCCTGGAGGAACACCAAATCCACAGAAGCCCACAACAACTTCAGAGCCGCCACCAACGCCCACCATCAACTCATCAGAGAAACGAGGAAAAAAGCGATTGAAGACAGAATCTCCACCCACGCGCACAACAGCAAGGAACTCTTCAGCATCATCAAGGAGTTCGCCCAACCCACCAGCGAGTCTACCGACATCCCTCCCTCACAAGACCTCTGCGACAAACTCAGCACCTTTTTCCACCACAAAATCAAGAGCATCTACGACAACTTCGACGAAGACAACCAACACACTGAACCCTCACCAACCACCCCCGACACCCGGAAACCAGCGATTGACGACTGGACAGCCCTCACCACCGAAGACACACTGAAGACAATAAAGTCAATCCACTCAGGGGCCCCCACTGTCCCCTGCCCCCACCACATCTTCAACAGAGCCGCCGACACCATCGCACCCATGCTCCGCCACACCATCAACCGCTCCCTGGCGACCGCCTCGTTCCCCGACGACTGGAAACACGCCGAGGTCAACCCCCTCCTAAAGAAACCCTCAGCGGACCCCACCGA